>LR738714.1:274900516-274987279 GCA_902687465.1 Secale cereale | reverse complement strand
ATATATATATATATATATATATATATATGTAATGCGGCGAGGGTGTGGAGAGTGCAAACCCTAGCGAACAAGCGCTGATGCTCCAGCTTATATATATATACTATAGTACGGACTGAGCTCCGGTGCCTTAACTGCACCTGCTTTTGGTTATATGACAGGTGGGCCACCCACATTTTGGGCCCACCTATCATAAACCCAAAGGCAGGTGCACTAAAGTCAATGAAGCTGCGTCCATATAGTACTCGTGTATACGACTAATATATAGTGGAGTGGTTTTCTTATTCTCTCCATAACAATCGTTTTAAATTGTGTAGTACAAAATGAAACTCTTTATTTGACATACCAGTGAAGAAACTACTACTCCCTCTGTTCCTAAATATTTTTCTTTCTAGAGATTTCAACAAATGACTACATACGGAGCAAAATGAGTGAATCTACACTATAAAAAATGTCTATATACATCTGTATGTGGTAGTCCATTGCAAACCACTTGAAAGACAAATATTTAGGAACAGAGTGAGTACTTCCGATGAACTAACGATCCACGCGTCCTGGTCGCACTTCCTGTCCTTCACGTGCGGTACACTACCCTCCCTTAAGTGAACAACCACACATGCGCCAAATTATCGGAAACATGTGAGAGTGTGCACAAATATAGAATTTTAATTTCAATTATCGGAAGGGTTTGAGAGTATGTACAGTTTGCCCTCTCTAATAATTATGGTTTGTTGTGTTTGTCCTAAACTTGGTCAAACTTTTCAAAGTTTGACTTCTGTCAAATCTAATATGTGGAGTAAATAAAAATGGAGGGCTACTATGTCCATCCGGGTTTTTAGTCCACACCATTTTTTTAATCAAAGTTAATAGCTGGACAAATAAAATTACAGGGGAGCTGGAGACAAAGCTGTGAGAAGGCTTAGAAATGAATACAAAACTTATGCTCTTAGTACCAACGTCGATCCTTCTTCGAGGAAACATTTGGTTCATAGCCAATTGTGTCATAAAATTGCACCAACGTGAAAGACGACTGCATCTCCAAAGCAACCAAGGTGAACTGACGAAGGATATCATCTTTGTGGGTAACAAGCAAAGAGCACTGATGGAAGACAACTTGTTTTTCATTGAAAATCGATTAGCTTCACCAGCCGACGCAACCATGAGACGCAACCATGAGCATCGATAGGTCATCGTGGTGATGCATCATCCATTTGGCATCAAGTTTGGGTCAGGCACCTATGAAGTTCGACAAATCCTCACTGTGGTCTATTTCTTCTCAATAGTCAAGCTCGAGGAAGGAAGAACCACGTCGCAGAGGACAGTGAGGCGGAACAACAATGGCCATCCAATTTTGTGCTGTTCCACTGAAAATGAGGAAGACATGCCCGGGTATGGAGATACGCATCGCTGTTTCCAAAAATATAAAAAAGGGATATAGTGTTGTTACTTTGTTTTACAAGATTAACAACGACATCTCAATTGTCAATCAGAATTATGAAAAGTACACCAACAAACAGAAGCATTATGATTATCTTGATGGGAACTAAACCAGGATACCCGAGAAAAAAATATTTCTTCATTTAACCAGTGATAGTATTAGATTAACAGCGGCAATAGGAGCATATGGACAATGACCGCACAACCACCATGTACTTTTTGTCGAAACAACATGTATATCTCCACCGAGGCATAAATCAGGACAACTTTTCGAGTGGCATTTCCTCTATAATATTAGGTGATGTTGGACCAGCCGACGAACCCTAGCTACTATACATGGGGAGCTGGGGAGTAGACGCATAGAAGAAAACCCACATGCAGTGACCTGGGGAGCTGGACCAGTACAACAAGTTATACCTCAGGTGGGCGAGATGTCGCTTAGGCGGGTGGGCGGGATCTACCCACACGACGACAGCGAACAAGGGCGCGGAGGACCTTCGTCCGCGCCAGCGCCGACTCCGAGAGGACCGTGCGCATCGGCTTCCTCCATCGCCGACGGTGACAACGTCAACGCTGCACCTCCTCACCCCCTGCAGCAGAAGGGATTCGGCCGGATCTATGACCTCAGGTGAGGAGAGAGATAGTTTGGACACTGTCATCTTGTTTTGATATGGAGAGGGTGAGAGAGTGAGACGCGAGAAACTCTATCAAACAAGAGGCTATAATGGAGTAAAACAATCTCTCCATAGCAGTGGTTTTAAATAGAATACACGCGTTCCCAGAAAAAAGAACTGAAAACTGGCGGACAATTTTTTAACGTAGCAAGTAAGAAAACTCGATCATAAATGCGCCCCCGCTTCCAGGTCGCGAGAGTCGTCGCGCACACACACATAGACATAGACATGCATATCTGTGTTTATGTAAAATTCCATCTCCATCTCCAATCATATTTGTCCAACTGGCACATTATTTACGTTGTTAATTATATACGCGGCAATATTAACATACAACATCTCTTGTTTGCGGGCGTCCGGACCGCTGCCACGGCCGCTCCTAACCAACCTGAACCCTCTTCATCACCAGCGCGTGCTTCCCGCCCAAAACGATCAGTGCCGCATTCATGCCCGGCCAGAGCGGATGCGACCTCTCACTAGCGTCGGCATTGAAGCGACGCGCCGGCCGAGAGAGCGTCACCTGCGCCACTTCCTGGTGCACGCGACTGCTCCATGTTCAAAGGTCGCAATAGCCGACCACAACCTGCATGTAAAAAGTTCTTGGGAGTCCGTGCTACACCTAGCTGTCCTCCCCCAACTCGTCAATCTCTTCCAGTAGTACTAGTACTCCATGGCGCGATCCATCAACAAGCAGGCGGGAAAGTTATCATATACTCGGTTTGCGGTGAGTGGCATGCCGAGCGACTGTGTGGGGTCGAGCCATGGAGGAGGGTGAGACACGAACGCCACAAGCGTGATTTAAACGTTGGTTTTGCTCGATGGCGCGATCCAATGAAACGAAACATTGGTTTCTCTCCGTTTCCATTTTTTCTCTGCAAAAACGGAAACTTTCCACTCTATTTTCATTCCTACTCCAAGGTTGCCCCGTTACAACATTCCGTCAAATACAAAGGAAAACTAACACGCATGCTGATGCATCTCAATGATTCACAGATCTTAACCAATATTTACTTCACAACTAAAGACAAAAGTTGTGAGAACGTGTACGAAAGAAAAACTACTAATGGGGTCACTATGACTTAAACCCTAAACCCTAAACATGATTTAACTTCTTAGCCAGGTAGAACCTGTCGAAGGAAAGACGGTTGGCACCCTCGGATCATACGATGCTTTTGTGCAGTTCCACTAAAATCGAGCTAAGCATCCCTGATGGCAAAGATATTGAAGAAGTGTGATTAGAATAATAGTACTGGCACTAGTTCATGAGACATAAACTCATCACAAGTAGAAGCCGGTAGAAGTACAGAAAGATCGACATGGAGATGGAGCTACGTGGGGAGCTGCTGCAGTGGAGCAAGCCAGCTCCAAAAGGAAGATGGACTACCTGGGACGTCAGGCTGTAGCTAGAAGGGCGGTTGGGACACAACATCGGCCCATACTGCTGTGACCCCTGATTGGGACGCACCGACTGTGGATTGTCTCCCTCGCCGATGTCGACCGCGTCTGCACAGAACATTGTTCCCTTCCCCCAGCTGCGGGATCAGACCGGATATGTGACCAGCGGTGTGGCCACCGTCGTTCTATGCTTGTGAAGAGAGCAACCCAAGCAAGCAGGCTTGTAGCTTAGGCTCCTGCTAGTGCTTATATAGTGGTTTTATTTTTCTCTCCATATCAACCATTTTATATTGCGTACGTGTCATTGAAGAGTGAAATGATGGTTGCTTCTTCCGACTAACTTACCGTGTGATTTGACTGCTCCTTTAGGGGCCCCTACACGTACTCCCCCTATGTGTATGCAATAGTCACACGTACACATGGACGCAAAAACGCGCGTGACGCCCTAATGCATGCATGTCCGAGCACACGACGGAACATACACGGGTCACGCTCAAGTGCTCAACCTACACCTGCATGCACACACATACTCAGCCAGGGTGAGCTAGTGACCGTATAAACACCGGAAAATGTATATATTGAGCGCAATGAGCGTATTATGAAGTCCATTGACCGTATTTTTACAAATATGCAGTGACAGACAGTGTATTTATCTCATTTGAAATTAAGCCATATTAACTGAAGAGGAGGTAGTATGGACTAGCATTACTTTGCTGTGTCCCGTCAACTTGCCGAACGAGGAGAAGCTTGCAGGACGGGAGAAGCTTGCGCGCAGTGGCTCGCAAGACAAGGAGAAACCTTTGACTAATGCAAGCTGTCCTTCGCTCAGACGGTGGACGTGAAACAGTTAATTCGGTGTCAGATTGCCAGAAGCATACACTATACTAGTACTATTATTGTTGCACTTCCCGAAGAGGCGAACAGCCAAGCGCAAAGTTTACTAGTACTAGTACTACTACTATAGTCTAGAGGTACCATACTAGTACTAGGAACCGAATGGAGGAGCGTCTGCACTCTTATTATATTTTTAAAATGTGATAAAGCAATCTTCAACACATTTTGTTCTCTTCGAGGGTTCTCGCATGTGATAATGGAAGTTGATTGCATGGAACACTCGCAATTATTCTCGCTTAATTCTGGCTCATATCCTGTTACAAATAGGAGTGCTCGGTAATATTTCCTCTTTTTTTGTTACTCAGCATGTAAACTGGCAAGAAAACCTTGCGGCGCATCTTTGTGCGAACCGTGCTTGCTGCACTTTGAATGTGGCTGAGAGCTGGCTTGATGAAACACCTTGCTTCCTACTTCTTTTTTGTGGGGTACCTCGCTTCCTAGTGACCAGTGTCTTGGCTGATCGTCCTAAGAATGCTTATATATGAATAAAGCTCTCTCATTTACCCGCAAAAAAGATTAAGCCATATTAACCGGAAAGGAGGGAGTATGGACTAGCACTACTTGTTGCTGTGTCCCGTCAACTCGCAGAACGAGGACAAGCTTGCAGGACAAGGTGAAGCTCGCTTACGCCTTTTGACTAATGCAATGTACCCTCGCCCAGGCGGTGGACATGCATCAGTTCATTCGGCGTCAGATTTCGAGAGGCATATACTGTAGTACCGAACATGCGGTGTACCATCATTGTTCAACTTCACGAAGAGGCGAAGAGCCAAGCGCAAGGTTTAGTAGTACGAGTAGTAGTACTACTAGAACCGCATGGTGGAGCCTCTGTACTCTTATTTTTCTTAATCTATGATAAAGTACACATTTATTTCGGAGAAGGGCGGAAAACGGCAGCCCAACATGTAATGATGATATCGATCAACCATGCTCGAATATATCTTGGCCTCCGTGCGAGCCCGTATGTGTGTTCTCGCTCCTCGTCTCTCTCAAGGAACGGCGGGTTGGCCATTTTGCCGTCAATTGAGATCGGTTTGCACACACTCCGGTCCCACTTGTCAGTGATATGCCAAGAGGAGGTGCGTTGACCGACTGGCCATACGCGTACTTGGTTTTGCACCTTCATACTACTCCTCCCTCCGTCACAGTTTATAGGGCGCGCTTTATGATGCATTTATCTCAATGCATTTCCACCACGAGAGATACTTTTGACGTGTTTGGTTTAATGCTCAATTAATTAGAGCATGGTAACCGCAATTTTCTCTCGATGTAGTACTACGAAGTGGAGTAAGTGCATGCATGTGTGTACTCGGGGTGGAAGAACTGCATGCATGTGTGTACGCATTATTTCCTATAGTAATAGACGCCGTGCTAGTAATGCCCCGGATGTAACACTTTCCCTATATGGCAATATATAAACTTTGGCTTCATCATTTCCTTTCGGGTTCTTCGTCTTTTCGGGTTTTCGTCGTTTTGTCGTGTGCGTGTGTGCATTTCATCCATGTCATGTTGTCATGTGCATTGCATTGCATTTGTGTTGTCATTTGCATCCGGTACCACTCGTCTCTTCCCGTTGTCCGTTTTGAGTTCTGACGCTCTCACACGTGCCCATGGCATCCCCGAGTCCTTCTTTCGTGTTTGGCCGTGTAACGTTTCCGGAATGACGCAAGACTTGTCGTGCGATGTTGTTTTGGTACGTGTAGACTGCCTGTCAAGTTTCGTCGCGTTTGGAGTTCATTTGGTACTCCAACGGTTAACCTAGTGGGCTAAAAGTACCTCCTCTTTGAGGCCCAAGACCCCCTCCACAACAGCCCAACAACCCAGCACAACCCTTTCCATCATCTTGGTTGTCGAATTGTGATCGCGTGGCCGAAAACCGCTCCTCATTTCGAGTCTCCTAGCTCCTTGTGCCTATAAAAACGTCCCCCTTGCCATTTTCGTCCAAAACCCTAGCCTCCTCCTAGCTCCAGCCCCGCCTCGGAATCCGCGCCGGGCGGACGTGTCCGACCTGGGCCGGACAGATCCGCCGCGCCAGCCTACCTCCTCCGCCGCCGCGCGGGCCGGCAGGCCCGTTCCCGGCCCGCCGCCGCCGCCCTCCGGGCCCGTCTCGCCGCCGCCTCCACGCGCCCCGCGCGCGCCTTCGCGCCGAGCTCCGCCGCCGGAGAGCCCTGCTCCTCCGCCGCCGGCCTCGTCAGATCCACCGCCGGCCTCGTCAGATCCGCCGCCGGCCTCGACAGGATCCGCCGCCGCCCATCTTCACCGCCGCCTTCGAGGCCTTCGCCGGCCGCGGCCTCCTCCGGCGGGCTCCTCGCCGGCGGGCCCCTCGCCGCCGGCCGCCGGTTGCCTCGCCGGGCCGCCTCCAACGCCGGCGCAGCCGCCCGATCGGGATCGCCCCGATCCAGTGCTCCCGCGGGCAGCGAACCCTAGCGGTTCCCGGGTCCGACCCGCACCCGCTTCGCCCAAACCGCTCCGACCCGCTCCGCCGTTGACCCGCGAGGTGGTTACTCTGTTTTTTTGCTAAGTCCTTTTAGTTTTTGTTGTCTGATCCATTTTTGTGATGATGATAACTTTTACTGTGCTTGTCCATTTTGTGCATATGATACGTCAAAATGATCGTGGTGATGTGTACTATGTTTTGTTCCATTGTGTCATGCTTGTTTGAGTCCATCTAGATGTCTTAATCATCATGACAAGTGTGCTACTTGATATAAACTGCTGCTACTAGTTGTTTTCATGCCATGTTTGAGATGTGATAACTTGGTGCATGTTTATCCAAATGAAGCAAATGATATGTCCAAATGTTCAGCATGAGATGCTCTACATGTTGGTTGCTATAGCATGCATGTTAGAGTTCATATTGCCATGTTTATCTCTGTTGCAAAAGTGCATGTGGCTGTTAGGTTTTTAAGCTTGTTACGAGATGCCTAGTTGAGGAGCTCGTTGCTATTGATGTGTTTGTCCCCATGTGGCATGTTCATATGTTTTGGACTTCCCATCATGTGATCTTTGCTGTGGTGCAAACCAATTTCCATGATATGCTTTGAGATGACTTACACATGCTCACAAACATGCCATGATAATATTCCTGTTTTAACACTTAGTGAAATTTCACTAAGTCTGGAATCTGTAATATCCTGATGCTATGTTTGCTTGTTGTTCTAGGCAAATCCATGTTAGTTTTGGGGTGGCTATTGATCATTCCTTGTTGTATATGTTGTTGTCTATCCATCCATGTCCTCAAATGGTCATTTGGATTTCTGTAGCCTATTTACTTCTTGCTCCCAAGTTGCTATAAAATATTGCTGTCAGGTTTTTAGTGTCATGATCAATATGTTGTAGCTTGTTGCTATTGATCCATGCCTCCTATGGAGTTGTTTGCTGTAGGATATGACTACTTCATGTCCATGCTTCTTGTCACCATGTTTGAGTGTTGTAGAGTATATATTTCTTACTCCAAAGTTGCTATGTGGCTGTTAGTTTCAGCTTTGCATTGTTTCTTGTTTCGGTTGTATCTTTTAGTCCGTTGCTCCGTTTTGGGTGAGTCCTATATGAAACTTGTGTGATTTTGCATGTAGATTTATAATATCATCTTGTTAACATGTTTGGAGTATGTTTGCTTGATGTTTGGGTGCATGTTGCACCGTTGCCATGCTTATCTTGTTTTGATCATATCTTCTAGACCGTAGCTCCGTTTTAAACAAACTTTATATGAAACTTGACTATATTTTCGTGTAGATAATCATGGTGCATGTTAACTTGCTGTTTAACAACTTTAACTTAAGGTTTGTTCAGATCTGGACTAATTTCAAACTATGCATACGAGGTCTTACCGGATTTGTCTTAAGTAGTTTCCGGCCTCATTTAAACCTGTTGTTTCTTGTGTTGTCTCTCTGTGCTTCCTACCTTGCCTTGTTTTGCATCCTAAATAGACTTGTCTTGCATCCTACTTGCTTGAGTAAATTGTCATGTTTCTTGTGCTGTTTCTCTGTGCTTCCTATGTTTTCATGTTGTGCATCCTAAGTGCATTTGCAGTGCTTCCTTAGTGCATCAGCCATGCATCCTGTAGTTTGCGCATTTTCACCTTGTTTGATTTCATGCCTCGTGTGTTCTTGTGTTGAGTAGAGCCGGAAGCCGAGACCGAGTACGAGAACGAGGTTACTACCGAGGTTGAGAACGAGGAGCCGTCTTACGATCCCATCGACGACTCAACAGGCAAGATGACCTGACCCATATATCATTACTATCTTTGCCTATTGCTAGAAGTCTCGCTCTCTAGCTTATTGCCTCGATGCCCATGTTTTCCTGTCAGCCTCCTATTGTAATCATGAATCTGTTTAACCACCCAACCTATGCAAACCTTGTTTGGCTAAGTAACCTTCGCTCAGCCCCCTCTTATAGCATTGCTAGTTGTAGGAGAAGATTTGAAGATTCTTGCTTCATGTTGAAGTTATGTTGGGATATCACACTATAATATCTATTAAATGAAATCATCTATATATTGGTAATGGGCGCAAGGCTAAGCCTATTGCTTGGTGATTTGTTCCACTCATGCCGCCCTAGGAACCGTATAAACCGGTGTTATGTTCCTTGATTTTGCGTTCCTCACACGGTTGGGGTTATGGGACCCCCTCGATAAACCGCTTAGCGCTAAGGCTTTTCCAGCAAGTCCCAACATTGGTACTATTTGCCTAAACAACTAAAAACTTGCATAGGGAGTAATTAACCCTCTTCTTAATCAACAACCCCGGGCCAGTGCTCCACATGAGTGTTAGTCCGAACTGGGGGACTTGCGGGGCCACCTCAAGGAAACTCGAGGGCTGGTAAAAACCCGTAGCATCACTCATCCAGTCATGGCCTGAGACGAGATACGCGCGGCTACTATCAGGGTGTCGGCACGCCGAGAGGATTTGCTGGATTAGTCTTATCTTGGTCGGAGTATCTTGAGCACGGGATTCCGAGAATACTCGGGCCTTCCCACCTTGGAGTTGCGACTCCGCGGATCGTGGGCTTGTAATGGGCCAAGTTGGAACACCCCTGCACGGTTTTGAACATTCGAAAGCCGTGCCCGCGGTTATGTGGCAGATGGGAATTTGTTAATATCCGGTTGTAGAAAACTTGACACCATGTTCAGAACACACTACCATCGTGAGTACCGTGACAGTCATTTTCCGAAAGGGGTTCGGGAAGTGAACACGGTGGGGTTATGATTGACGTGCTTAGTTAGGATCACTTCGTGATCACTTTATCGCTCGTGGCACTTCTCTTCTCGCTCTTATCACGTAAGCTAGTGCTAGTGCAGCTGTAGCCTTTTATTCTTTCTTCAGCCTTGTTCCACACCCAAGGCTTAGATAGTTTTGCTACCCGGGAAAGGGATTGCTGAGTCCTCTGTGGCTCACAGATTCTACACCACACCAGATGCAGATACCATGGTGAGCTACTCAGGTGACGGGACAGAGCTATACTGGGAGTACGATGAGGAACATAGCCGTTACTACGTGCACTATCCCGATGATAAGTAGTGGTTTCTACTAGGGGCGATTCGAACTTGTGGCTTTATGTATGTTTGGTATCTTTCATTTGGATCTTCACCCGTAGTCGGGTTGTGATGTTATTTGGATGATGTTTGACTATGTAATGTATTGTGTGACGTGGCGAGTGTAAGCCAACTATCTCTTTTCCTTTTCATCCCTATTTTTACATGAGATGTGCAAAGATACCAAACTTGAGATCATTCCAGAATGGGCTTATACCTTTAAGTCGTGCCTTGACACGTAGGAGGTATAGTCCCATCCTGGGCATTACAAGTTGGTATCAGAGCCTTCTCCGACCTAGAAGCCCCCACTGATTGATCGAATCGTTGACGGTTGAGTCTAGGCACACACTTAAAATGTTTTGAGTCCTATATATATATATATCGGAGAGTAGGAATTCTTTTGCTCCTCATCTCTTTCCACTCTGGTGAGGACTCCTGACGATTACTCTTGTCTCTTCTACTCTCAAAATTCACCAATTTTTTTTAGGAATCTCGCGAGTATTGTTTGGATTGTTCCGATGCCTTTGTGACGAGAACATTGTTCTCGATGCCTCCTGTCATTTAGGGGTAGTGGCAGTGTCCCGGGGAGTTGAGCTCCGAGGTGTTGTCGTCTCAAATATATCGCATCAGTTCTGTAATACTTAAGACGGCCGACATCGAAAACTCTCCTATGCGGTTAGTGGCAAGATAACCCCGACATCACCCAGTACTGGGGAGGTAGTTCGGGAGTATTGCCATAGCTTGTATAGTAGATGCATTTCGAAGGTCCGAGGTAGACAGTTTCCGAAAATAACTGGTTATGTGTTGAAGGATGGATACAGCTGGATGTAGGATTAGAGTTGAGTGCGCGATGCTTCCCCTGTATCCCCAACACCTGATTGCATAACTGGAAACTTTCGGAAATTAATAGGTGGATTCATCTAGTAGCTCATAGGCATTCTTCCAACGAATGAAGGATATGGAGTTCGGGGTTCTACATTGAGTGAAGTAGTTTTATGGCCGTTGTTTCGATCGGGAGTTGCATCTTAAAGGGTCCTTGGCTATGCTGATCCGGGGATTGCAAAACCCTTTTGTAACACGTTCCATAAGCTTTCGGCACGAATATGTCGAACGAAGCTTCTACCTTGTATTTGTTCTATCTGCTCCTTGTTGTTTTTATTTACCTTTTGTTCTCCCAAGTGGCTTCTCGTGAATATTGTTGTTGCTATTAAACTAAGAATTACATTCGTTCATCTTGTCGAATGTTATTGTAAAGACTTATGTTGCAATTCTAGCCGTTGATTCAGTTTATTTATTCTTTCAATCAATGGCTAATAGTTGTCATCTCATTCAGGATGGCTCCTAAAAAGGTTCCCAATGCTAACCCACAGGGTGAAGAGGTTCCAGATCGTCCTCCTTCACCTCCTCCTCTGTCTGAGGCCTGGAGAGCAATTATGCAAGCGACGAATCAGAACACCTAGATGCTTTTGCAAATGATGCAGAACATTCAAGAAAATCAAGCAAATCAGGGTGCTCATGGGAACCAAGGCCAAGGCAATTTGTTCAACCAACCTCATTTTGCTATGCTCAACCAGCTCCTGGCAAATCAACCAAAGGCATTCAGTTACTGCGTGGACCCTCTAGATGCTGAAGACTGGATAACAGATATCAAGAAGCATTTCGAGTGCAGTAACGTCAGGCCTGAGGACTATGTGAAGTTTGCAACCTTCCAACTCAAGGACCAAGCAGCTGATTGGTGGCAGCAGTACAAAGACTCCAGAGCAGGGCGTGTAATTTCCTGGGATGACTTCTGCAAAGACTTCCGTTCTCATCACATTCCAACAAGTGTCATCGAGGGTATGCGTGAGCAATTCCGCAACCTGAAGCAAGGCTCAATGTCTGTCTACCAATATAATGTCAAGTTCCAGAACCTTGCCTGCTATGCCAAGCAAGACATCCCAGATGCCAAGAGCAAGATCTATCAGTTCCGAGGTGGTCTGAAGGATGAACTCCAACTAGCTCTCACCCTGTTCGAGCCTGATGAGTTTGATCAATTCTATAACATGGCACTTAAGCAAGAGGCAGCCCAGCTCAAGATGGAAGCTTCCAAAAAGAGGACCAGAGACGCTGTTCACTCCTCCTCTTCTTCTCAAGTGGTCGCAGAGCAACAGAAGTTTTGGCTTCCACCTCCTCCAGTGATCCGAGCTCCCTACAACAACAACAACAAGAATTTTGGCGGCCGTGCTTTTTCCCACCCACTCAACCCAAGCAACCAGTCAAAGAATAATTTTCAAGCTTCCAAGTCAGGTGCTCCTTATCACCGTCCTCTCTCAGAAGTGGTTTGCAACAAGTGCACTCAGAAGGGTCATTATGCTAACAAGTGCCCCAACCCAAGGCGCCTTCCGCCTCCTCCATCTGTCAGCACTGCTATTGTCAAGCACAATCCCAAGCATGCAAGAGTGAATCTGATGAATGCAGATCAAGCAGAAAATTCTTCAGATGTGATACTTGGTAACCTTCCAGTTAACTCTATTCCTGCAAAAGTGTTGTTTGATTCGGGTGCATCATGTTCTTTCTTGTCTCAACCATTTGCATCCAAGCATAATGTTGACATCAAAAGTCTGCCAAGGGAGTTATCAGTTATTTCTCCAGGGAGACGAATGCATTCTAAAATATTTGCTCCAGATGTATCTATTCGCATGGGTGATTACCGCTTTATGGCTTCTCCGGTTGTTATCGGCAACTCCCACGTTGATCTTATTCTTGGGATGGATTGGCTTTCTCAGCATGATGCTCACATTGATTGTGCAAACAAGGAAGTCAAGATTACTCATCCTAACGAAAATGTGATTGTCTTCGCCTCTCGGGATAACACAATCAGGCTATTCTCTCTCAATGACAACGGCGAGATTAATGCCATCTCTCAAATTCTGGTGGTCAATGAATACGAAGACGTTTTCCCTGAAGAGCTTCCAGGCATGCCTCCACATCGTCAAGTTGAATTTGTCATTGAACTCGAGCCTGGTACTGAGCCAGCATGCCGGCGTCCGTACAAGCTCTCCCCTGAAGAGTTGAAGGAGTTGAAGAAACAGCTCGATGAGCAAGAGCGTTTGGGCCTAATCAGGCCTAGCACTTCTCCTTGGGGATGTGGTGTCTTATTTGTCAAGAAGAAGGATGGCACGGAGCGCCTTTGCGTTGATTACCGGCCATTGAACAAGAAGACAATTAAGAACAAGTATCCGCTCCCCAACATCAATGAGTTGTTCGAGCAGCTCAAAGGAGCTAAAGTGTTCTCAAAGCTCGATCTCCGAATGGGTTATCACCAAATTCGCATTCGTGAAGAAGATATCCACAAGGCTTCCTTCAGAACAAGCTACGGCTCCTATGCGTATACAGTCATGTCTTTTGGCCTCCCTAATGCTCCACCTACCTTCTCGAGAATGATGCACTACATTTTCAACCCCTACACCAACGAATTTGTGCTTGTGTATCTGGATGACATCTTGGTATTCTCCAAGAATGAAGAAGATCACGAAAAGCACCTCCCTCTAGTTCTCGACAGACTCCGTGAACATAAGTTCTATGCCAAGTTCTCCAAGTGCGAATTCTGGCTCAATAAGGTCTTGTATCTGGGCCATATCATCTCTGCTGACGGTATTGCGGTCAACCCCGAGAAAGTTGAAGCGATTGTCAAGTGGGAACCTCCTCAGAACGTTAAGCAACTCCAAAGCTTCCTTGGTCTTGCTAGCTATTGCAGAAGGTTCGTTGAGAACTTCTCCAAGATTGCCAAGCCTCTCTCCGACTTGCTGCAGAAGAATGTCAAGTACAACTGGTCTCCGGATTGTGATGTGGCATTCAAACTCTCAAAGAAAAGCTCATCTCTGCTCCAGTTCTTACCCCTCCAGATGAGTCCAAGCCCTACGAAGTATTCTGTGATGCTTCTCTTCAAGGACTTGGTGGTGTGCTAATGCAGGACAAGAAAATTGTGGCATACACTTCTCGTCAATTGAAGCCAAGTGAGAAGAACTACCCCACACATGATCTCGAGCTAGCAGCTGTGGTACACGCCTTGATCACGTGGAGACACCTTCTGTTGGGCAGAAAAGTCGACATCTTCACCGATCATAAGAGCTTGAAGTACATCTTCACACAGCCGAGCCTGAACCTTCGCCAGACTCGTTGGGTTGAAATGATCCAAGAGTATGATCCAAGCATCGAATACACACCTGGCAAGGCAAATGTCATTGCAGATGCCTTGAGCAGAAAGGCATATTGCAACAGTCTCCTTATCAAGCCATTCCAGCCTGAGCTTTGTGAAGCATAAAGGAAGCTCAACCTCCAAGTTGTTCCGCAAGGCTTTCTTGCAAATCTTCAAGTTGCTCCTACCTTGGAAGATCAGATCCGTGAGGCCCAACTCAGTGATGCTATGGTGCAGAAAGTGAAACATGGTATTGCAAAGGGTACTCCCAAATACAAGTGCTATCGCGTTGATGAGAGAGATACCTTGTTCTTTGAGGACAGACTTGTGGTTCCCAAGGGTGATATCAGGAAGCTCATAATGAACGAAGCACATGACTCCCTCCTTTCGATTCATCCTGGAAGTTCCAAGATGTACCAAGACCTCAAGCAATCTTACTGGTGGACTCGCATGAAAAAGGAGATTGCCCAATTCGTGAATGAATGTGATGTCTGCAGAAGAGTGAAGGCAGAGCATCAACGTCCAGCCGGTCTTCTCCAACCTCTTCCTATTCCCGAGTGGAAATTCGACCACATTGAAATGGATTTCGTCACTAGGTTTCCCAAGTCCAAGAAGGGAAATGATTCTATCTTTGTGGTGATTGACAAGCTTACCAAAGTAGCTCACTTCCTTCCAGTCAAAGAATCTATCATTGCAGCTCAACTGGCAGAGTTGTACACTTCCAGAATTGTGTCCTTACATGGAATTCCTCAAGTTATCTCCTCAGACCGTGGAAGTTTGTTCACATCCAAGTTCTGGGACTCCTTTCAGTCTGCCATGGGCACTAAGATCCGTTTCAGCACTGCATTTCACCCTCAGACTAGTGGTCAAGTCGAGAGAGTGAACCAGATCCTAGAAGACATGCTCAGAGCTTGTGTCATCTCTTTTGGCATGAAGTGGGAGGATTGCCTTCCGTTTGCTGAGTTCTCTTACAACAACAGCTTCCAAGCAAGTGTCGGCAAAGCTCCGTTTGAAATCCTCTATGGCAGAAAGTGCCGTACTCCTCTCAACTGGTCCGAGACTGGTGAACGTCAACTTCTTGGCAATGACTTGATCTCAGAAGCCGAAGAAATGTGCAAAGTCATACGTGAGAATCTCAAGGCCGCTCAGTCGCGTCAGAAGAGCTACTATGACGGAAAGCATCATGATTTGGCCTTCAACATTGGTGATCATGTCTATCTCCGTGTTTCTCCTATGAAAGGCACCCAAAGATTCGGTATCAAAGGAAAGCTTGCTCCTAGATACGTGGGCCCTTTCAAGATCCTTGGCAAAAGAGGCGATCTAGCCTATCAACTTGAGCTCCCTTCCAACTTCACTAATGTTAATGATGTGTTTCACGTGTCTCAACTCCGCAAGTGCTTCAAGACACATGAACGCACCATTCCGTTTGAGGAGATTGATCTTCAATAAGACTTGTCTTACCGAGAGCATCCCGTTGCTATTCTTGAAGAAACCGAGCGCAAGACCCGCAACAAGTCAATCAAGTTCTTGAATGTTAAGTGGTCACACCATACCGACCGAGAAGCTACGTGGGAACGAGAAGATCACCTTCGTTCTGAGTACCCTTCCTTCTTCCAGTCCTAGATATCGGGACAAGATATTTTCGTAGTAGAGGAGAGTTTGTAATGCCCCGGATGTAACACTTCCCCTATATGGCAATATATAAACTTTGGCTTCATCATTTCCTTCCGGGTTCTTCGTCTTTTCAGGTTTTCGTCGTTTTGTCGGGTGCGTGTGTGCATTTCATCCATGTCATGTTGTCATGTGCATTGCATTGCATTTGTGTTGTCATTTGCATCCGGTCCCACTCACCTCTTCCCGTTGTCCGTTTCGAGTTCCGACGCTCTCACACATGCCCGTGGCATCCCCGAGTCCTTCTTTCGTGTTTGGCCGTGTAACGTTTCCGGAATGACGTGAGACTTGTCGTGCGATGTTGTTTTGGTACGTGTAGGCCGCCTGTCAAGTTTCGTCGCGTTTGGAGTTCGTTTGGTACTCCAACGGTTAACCTAGTGGGCTAAAAGTACCTCCTCTTTGAGGCCCAAGACCCCCTCCACAACAGCCCAACAACCCAGCACAACCCTTCCCATCATCTTGGTCGTCGAATTGTGATCGCGTGGCCGAAAACCGCTCCTCATCTGGAGTCTCCTAGCTCCTTGTGCCTATAAAAACATCCCCCTTGCCATTTTCGTCCAAAACCCTAGCCTCATCCTAGCTCCAGCCCCGCCTCGGAATCCGCGTCGGGCGGACGTGTCCGACCCGGGCCGGACAGATCCGCCGCGCCAGCCAACCGCCTCCGCCGCCGTGCGGGCCCGCAAGCCCGTTCCCGGCCCGCCGCCGCCGCCCTCCGGGCCCGTCTCGCCGCCGCCTCCACGCGCCCCGCGCGCGCCTCCGCGCCGAGCTCTAACGCCGGCCGCGCCCCACCGCCGGAGAGCCCTGCTCCTCCGCCGCCGGCCTCGTCAGATCCGCCACCGGCCTCGACGGGATCCGCCGCCGCCCATCTTCACCGCCGCCTTCGAGGCCTCCGCCGCCGCCCATCTTCGCTGCCGACCGCGGCCTCCTCCGGCGGGCTCCTCGCCGCCGGGCCCCTAGCCGCCGGCCGCCGGTTGCCTCGCCGGGCCGCCTCCAGCGCCGGAGCAGCCGCCCGATCGGGATCGCCTCGATCCAGTGCTCCCGCGGGCTGCGAACCCTAGCGGTTCCCGGGTCCGACCCGCACCCGCTTCGCCCAAACCGCTCCGACCCGCTCCGCCGTTGACCCACGAGGTGGTTACTTTGTTTTTTTGCTAAGTCCTTTTAGTTTTTGTTGTCTGATGCATTTTTGTGATGATGATAACTCTTACTGTGCTTGTCCGTTTTGTGCGTATGATACGTCAAAATGATCGTGGTGATGTGTACTATGTTTTGTTCCATTGTGTCATGCTTGTTTGAGTCCATCTAGATGTCTTAATCATCATGACAAGTGTGCTACTTGATATAAACTGCTGCTATTAGTTGTTTTCATGCCATGTTTGAGATGTGATAACTTGGTGCATGTTTATCCAAATGAAGCAAATGATATGTCCAAATGTTCATCATGAGATGCTCTACATGTTGGTTGCTATAGCATGCATGTTAGACTTCATATTGCCATGTTTATCTCTGTAGCAAAAGTGCATGTGGCTGTTAGGTTTTTAAACTTGTTACGAGATGCCTAGTTGAGGAGCTCGTTGCAATTGATGTGTTTGTCCCCATGTGGCATGTTCATATGTTTTGGACTCCCCATCATGTGATCTTTGCTGTGGTGCAAACCAATTGCCATGATATGCTTTGAGATGACTTAAACATGCTCACAAACATGCCATGATAATATTGCTGTTTTAACACTTAGTGAAATTTCACTAAGTCTGGAATCTGTGATATCCTGATGCTATGTTTGCTTGTTGTTCTAGGCAAATCCATGTTAGTTTTGGGGTGGCTATTGATCATTACTTGTTGTATATGTTGTTGTCTATCCATCCTGCCCTCACATGCTCATTTGGGTTGCTGTAGCCTATTTAATTCTTGCTCCCAAATTGCTATGAAATATTGCTGTCAGGTTTTTAGTGTCATGATCAAAATGTTGTAGCTTGTTGCTATTGATCCATGCCTCCTATGGAGATGCTCCAATGGAGTTGTTTGCTGTAGGATATGTCTACTTCATGTCCATGCTTCTTGTCACCTTGTTTGAGGGCTGTAGAGTATATATTTCTTGCTCCAAAGTTGCTATGTGGCTGTTAGTTTCAGCTTTGCATTGTTTCTTGTTTCGGTTGTATCTTTTAGTCCGTTGCTCCGTTTTGGGTGAGTCCTATATGAAACTTGTGTGATTTTGCATGTAGATTCATAATATCATCTTTTTAACATGTTTGGAGTATGTTTGCTTGATGTTTGGGTGCATGTTGCACCGTTTCCATGCTTATCTTGTTTTGATCATATCTTCTAGACCGTAGCTCCGTTTTAAACAAACTTTATATGAAACTTGACTAGATTTTCATGTAGATCATCATGGTGCATGTTAACTTGCTGTTTAACAACTTTAACTTAAGGTTTGTTCAGATCTGGACTAATTTCAAACTATGCATATGAGGACTTACCGGATTTGTCTTAAGTAGTTTCCGGCCTCATTTAAACCTGCTGTTTCTTGTGTTGTTTCTCTGTGCTTCCTACATTGCCTTGTTTTGCATTATAAATAGACTTGTATTGCATCCTACTTGATTGAGTAAATTGTCATGTTTCTTGTGTTGTTTCTCTGTGCTTCCTATGTTGTCATGTTGTGCATCCTAAGTGCATCCGCAGTGCTTCCTTAGTGCATCAGCCATGCATCCTGTAGTTTGCGCATTTTCACCTTGTTTGATTTCGTGCCTCGTGTGTTCTTGTGTTGAGTAGAGCCGGAAGCCGAGACCGAGTACGAGAACGAGGTTACTACCGAGGTTGAGAACGAGGAGCCGTCTTACGATCCCATCGTCGACTCGACAGGCAAGATGACCTGACCCAGATATCATTACTATCTTTGCCTATTGCTAGAAGTCTCGCTCTTTAGCTTATTGCCTCGATGCCCATGTTTTCCTGTCAGCCTCCTATTGTAACCATGAATCTGTTTAACCACCCAACCTATGCAAACCTTGTTTGGCTAAGTAAGCTTCGCTCAGCCCCCTCTTATAGCATTGCTAGTTGCAGGAGAAGATTTGAAGATTCTTGCTTCATGTTGAAGTTATGTTGGGATATCACACTATAATATCTATTAAATGAAATCATCTATATATTGGTAATGGGTGGAAGGCTAAGCCTCTTGCTTGGTGATTTGTTACACTCATGCCGCCCTAGGAACCGTATAAACCGGTGTTATGTTCCTTGATTTTGCGTTCCTCACACGGTTGGGGTTATGGGACCCCCTCGATAAACCGCTTAGCGCTAAGGCTTTTCCAGCAAGTCCCAACATTGGTACTATTTGCCTAAACAACTAAAAACTTGCATAGGGAGTAATTAACCCTCTTCTTAATCAACAACCCCGGGCCAGTGCTCCACATGAGTGTTGGTCCGAACTGGGGGTCCTGCGGGGCCACCTCAAGGAAACTCGAGGGCTGGTAAAAACCCGTAGCATCACCCATCCGGTCGTGGCCTGAGACGAGATACGCGCGGCTACTATCAGGGTGTCGGCACGTCGGGAGGATTTGCAGGATTAGTCTTACCTTGGTCGGAGTATCTTGAGCACGGGATTCCGAGAATACTCGGGCCTTCCCACCTTGGAGTGGCGACTCCGTGGATCGTGGGCTTGTAATGGGCCAAGTTGGAACACCCCTGCAGGGTTTTGAACTTTCGAAAGCCGTGCCCGCGGTTATGTGGCAGATGGGAATTTGTTAATATCCGGTTGTAGAAAACCTGACACCATGTTTAGAACACACTACCAGAGTGAGTACCGTGACGGTCATTTTCCGAAAGGGGTTCGCAAAGTGAACACGGTGGGGTTATGATTGACGTGCTTATTTAGGATCACTTCGTGATCACTTTATCGCTCGTGGCACTTCTCTTCTCGCTCTTATCACGTAAGCTAGTGCTAGTGCAGCTGCAGCCTTTTATTCTTTCTTCACCCTTGTTCCACACCCAAGGCTTAGATAGTTTTGCTACCCGGGAACGGGATTGCTGTGTCCTCTGTGGCTCATAGATTCTACACCACACTAGATGCAGGTACCATGGTGAGCTACTCAGGTGACGGCACAGAGCTATACTGGGAGTACGATGAGGAACGTAGCCATTACTACGTGCACTATCCCGATGATCAGTAGTGGTTTCTACTAGGGGCGATTCGAACCTGTGGCTTTATGTATGTTTGGTATCTTTCATTTGGATCTCCACCCGTAGTCGGGTTGTGATGTTATTTGGACGATGATTGACTATGTAATGTATTGTGTGACGTGGCGAGTGTAAGCCAACTATCTCTTTTCCTTTTCATCCCTATTTTTACATGAGATGTGCAAAGATACCAAACTTGAGATCATTCCAGAATGGGCTTATACCTTTAAGTCATGCCTCGACACGTAGGAGGTATAGTCCCATCCTGGGCATTACAGTGCAATAACTACCAATGCTATTTTTCAGGCCGATCGCTAGGCCCCTTGGTCCCAGAGATTTTCTCTTTTTCTGAAGCGCGCTCTATAAACACTGACAGATGGAGTAGTATGAGAGGATTCAAAGAAGCGTGAATTGATGGTTGCTTCTTCCAAGCAACTTACAGTGGGAAAGGTGGGGCTTATGGTTTGTCTCCTCATTACTCACTATTAATGCGGCGCAACGACCTATCTGAGTCTCCCATGCGGCTGTGCACTACCCCCTCGGTTCTTAAATATACTCCAGAGTATTTGTCTTTCTACATATTTCAACGAGTGACTACTCAAATATTTGTCTTTTTAGAGATTCAGATGGACTACTACATACAGATGTATATAGATATATTTTAGAGTATAGATTCACTCATTTTGCTCCGTATGTAGTCACCTGTTGAAAACTCTAGAAAGAGAAATATTTAGGAACGGAGGGAGTACACATACGAAGTAAAATGAGTGAATCTACACTCTAAAATATGTCCATTTGAAATTTGTAAAAAGACAAATATTTAGGAACGAAGGAGTATAATTTTGTGCATGGCACATGGACCCGGATGCCGAAGAGGCTTTTGGCAATGCTATCAAGCTTCCAGCATTTGTTTACATAATTGACGTACTATACAAATAATTTTCCAGCGACATAAAATTGTACAATGGTGTGAGCTTTCAGCTTTTGTTTCGTGTGTCTTGCCATCAATGCTCTTTCGGAAATAATAAAAAACTAACTTCCTTGCTAATCAGAGCTAATATTTACATCACAACTGAAGACAAAGTTGTGAGAAGGTGTTAAATTAAAATTGATCCATGCTTTCATTGGCAGCAAAGCCCCCCCAGCTCTGTCTAAATCAACAAGGCATGTTGGGAAAAAAAGTAGTTGTCTAGAGCATGCAACATTCCGATCATTTTGTGCGGTTCCAATAAAATAGAGCTGAGCGTCCCTGTTCCAAAGATATTAAGTGTGATTACGATAATAGAGGACTGCTGATGAAACAATAAACACACAAATAGAAGCCGGTCACCTTTGCAGTCTCTCTTAAGACTAACTAGTTGGAGAAGATTAGGCTCGGAGTTGGATGAGGAGGATAGAGAAAAACCAATCTCCCTTTGTGAAGTCGCACTGAAATGTAGAGACGTTGCCCGTGTGACATTTTGGTAGAACTGCACAAAACACTCTTAAGAAAAAAGTGATTTATGCAGTTCACCAAAAGGTCGCAATAGCAACGAGGTGAAATGGATAGCCCTGTTTGCAAAAAAGAGGTAGGAAGGAAACAATTACTGGCCAATAACAGTTGATGACACATGCGACGACAAAAAAGAAGCACCTTCCTTGTCAAAAAATAAGCACCTTCCTTTTCCTATGGGAAGATAACAACACGGTTGTGTTTGTCTAAAACAGTGTGAGGACGAGATTGCAATATGGAAAGTACGCCGAACAAGCTACATTTTGGGCAAAGAACTATGGAAGATCCACATGCAGCGACGTGGAAAGATCGGCAGTGGAGCAAGGCCGGAGGGGATACTTGGAGGTCGTCGGGATGTAACTAGGCGAGCGGCAGCGGGCGGAATCTGCCCATACTACGGCAGCGAGAAGGTGCCGTAGGCCCTACCATGCCGGAGCATGGTTAGAGAAAATGGTGTGTACCACAGATTGGGACGTGCTGCATCGGCGCCGTCGAACGGAGAAATGATGCACGTCCTCCCTTTCCGCTGGCGGACGGGATGCGACCGGAGCAGTGACCAATGGTGAGAGAGAGAGAGAGAGAGAGAGAGAGAGAGAGAGAGAGAGAGAGGCCACCAAAGCCTTGTGTGAGATACTCTGAAGAGAGACAAACCAGGCAGGCAGGCTCCATTGTATATAGTGGAGCGGACTACCTTTTTCTCTATAAAAATCGTTTTATATTCTGTGTACGTGCGATTGAGCGATATAACTTTATTTAAAAATAGCGCGCCAACGCATCAAGTCAAACTTTGTTTCATGCACGCGTGGTACACAACCTCCGTAGGTAACCAACCGCTACACGCATTCAAATTAGCACGTGGGCTACCATTTCGTACACAAATGAGCTCCACCGTGTACCCGCGCGGGTGTGGCTGGGGACGAAGCGTGAGTACGTGCACGGTGCACCTATTCTCTTCTTGTATACGTACACCACCTACGTGGGGTTGTGTGAGAGAGATACAAACATAGAGAGATATAGTGTGTGGGTTCGTGAGAGTTTTTTGTGGGGGGGGTGGGGTCAATCAAAAAATGTAACATATGCAATGTGTGTGAAATAGAGTCCTAGATATATAATATATATAGAGGGGGCGAACCACGAGAAGAGAGTGGAGGTATCATTGGCTTGAGATGTCCATAGAATCGAAGAGAGGGATGATGTGTGTGTGTGCGAGCGTGAGATCGATAAAGAGTGCCTTCGAATTTGTGCGTGCCCATGTCAAAGATATAGAGTGGCTGGCCTACTAGAACGTGAGAGGGGACAGGTGCAGTTTGTCTCTGTGGCATGGATACCTACCTACAGCGCTTGACTATCGGTGTGTGGTGGGGGGAAGGGATGCTTAATTAACTATAGAGGTACAATGGCTGATATATGTGTGGAGGAGGAGAGAGGCCTACCTCATGTATTAAAGGAGATCGATCGGCATCCATGCATATGTGTAGGAGAGGAATAAGGTTGGGAAAGAGACAGAGCTAGAGTGTTGGAGGGGGTGGTAGTGGAGTTGCTTCTAAAAAATGGTGGGATAGGCTTGCTAGACAACCGGAGGGCACGCCTGCAATATCAATAAGAGAGGGATGGCTTCCTGTCTGTGCACGTGCGTGTGAGAGACGGGTGAGGAGGCATGCACGAATGATGAGGGCAGGTGATATGTCTGTGGTAAGCAGACATAACTACATAGGAAGATCAATCGTCCTTTGTCAGAGAAAGGAGAGACATAACTTGTGAGGTACTGATACGTCTCTGTCGTATCTATAATTTTTTATTGTTCCATGCCAATATTCTACAACTTTCATATACTTTTGGCAACTTTTTATACTATTTTTGGGACTAACATATTGATCCAGTGCCCAGTGCCAATTCCTGTTAGTTGCATGTTTTTTGTTTCACAAAATATCCATATCAAACGGAGTCCATACGGGGTAAAAACGGACGGAGATTTTTTTGGAATATATGTGAATTTTGGGAAGTGGAACCAACGTGAGACAATGCCCGAGTGGCCCACGAGGGTGAGGGGTGCGCCCTGGGCCCTCATGGCCACTCCGTAAGGCGGTTGATGCCCTTCTTCCGCCGCAAGAAAGCTAATATCCGGATAGTGTCCAAAATTCAGCCCAATCGGAGTAACGGATCTCCGGGAATTTAAGAAACGGTGAAGGGCCAGAATCTGGGAACACGGAAACAGAGAGAAACAGAGAGACAGATCCAATCTCGGAGGGGCTCTCGCCCCTCCCACGCCATGGAGACCATGGACCAGAGGGGAAACCCTTCTCCCATCTAGGGAGAAGGTCGAGGAAGAAGAAGAAGAAGGAGGGGGGCTCTCTCCCCCTCGCTTCTGGTGGCACCGGAGTGCCGCCGGGGCCATCATCGTCACCGCAATCTACACCAACAACTTCACCGCCGTCATCACCAACTCTTTCCCCCTCTATGCAGCGGTGTAACCCCTCTTTTACCCGCTGTAATCTCTACTTAAAATGGTGCTCAAAGCTATATATTATTTCCCAATGATGTATGGCTATCCTATGATATTTGAGTAGATCCGTTTTGTCCTTTGGGTTAATTGATGATCGTGATTGGTTTGAGTTGCATGTTTTATTATTCGTGCTGTCCTATGGTGCTCTCTGTGTCGCGCAAGCGTGAGGGGTCCCCGTTGTAGGGTTTGCAATATGTTCATGATTTGCTTATGGTGGGTGGCGTGAGTGACAAAAGCACAGACCCGAGTAAGTAGGTTGTTTGCGTATGGGAATAAAGAGGACTTGATACTTTAATGCTATAGTTGGGTTTTACCTTAATGATCTTTAGTAGTTGCGGATGCTTTCTAGAGTTCCAATCATAAGTGCATATGATCCAAGAAGAGAAAGTATGTTATCTTATGCCTCTCCCTCAAATAATATTGCAATAGTGATTACCGGTCTAGTTATCGATTGCCTAGGGACAAATAACTTTCTCATGACAAAAAGCTCTCTACTAAAACTAATTTAGTTGTCTCTTTATCTTAACAGCCCCTACTTTTATTTACGCGCTCTTTATTATCTTGCAAACCTATCCCACAAAAACCACAAAGTACTTCTAGTTTCTTGTTCTAGGTAAAGTAAACGTCAAGCGTGCGAAGAGTTGTATCGGTGGTCGATAGAATTTGAGGGAATATTTGTTCTACCTTTAGCTCCTCGTTGGGTTCGACACTCTTACTTATCGAAAGAGGCTACAACTGATCCCCTACACTTGTGGGTTATCAATACCTTTTTCTGGCGCCGTTGCCGGGGAGCAATAGCGTTGGGTGAATATTCTCGTGTGTGCTTGTTTGCTTTATCACTAAGTAGATTTTATTTGCTGTTCTAAGTTGGTATCTATCTTTAGTCATGGATATGGAACACGAAATACCAAAAAAATTAGGTGTACTTGCTACTCATGGAGATGGGGAACCTCCTAAAACCCTCGATGCTCATTATGTGAAAGATATTATGTACTACTTTGATAATCCTGAGAAAACCCCCATTCAACTACATAATTGGAGTAACATTGGATCAACGTGAATACTTTAGGGATTGTCTCTTGACACAAAAAGGGAAACTATTATGGGATCAAATTTATATGTTGCGTTGGTATGCTCAGGAACTATGCTTGAGATATGATTATACTTGTTGCTCTATGATGAAGGCTCCACACCTTCCCTTTTCATGCAAATTTAATGATGATGAAACCTTAGCTTCTTATGGTAATGGTATATATGATTATTATGATGTGGAACAAATAGAAAAATTTGTTGCTTTTAAGGGTGCTTATGAAATTGAATCTCTATTTAAAAAGCATGATGCTTTTGATGATGATGTTTATAGGTCTGAAAATCTTGCTATATTGAAATATTTCTATTTGAATTATGAATATAACTCCGATATTGATGCGTTTATTGAGAAGGTCTCCGCTGTCCAAGAAGAGACTAATATTTTGCAGGAGTCTGTGGAAGAAGAAATTAATGACATCGTGAGCTCATTGAATGAAAAATATGACGAGGAGAGCGAAGAACAAAAGGAGGAAGAGCAGATGAGCTACTCGTGCCCACCTTCTAATAAGAGTAACTCTTCAGCTCATACATTGTTTAATTTCCCTTCATGCTTACCGAAAGATGAATGCTATGATGATTGTTATGATCCCGTTGATTCTTTTGAAATATCCCTTTTTGATGATGCTTGCTATGCTTGTGGCCAAGCTGCCAATATGAATTATGCTTATGGAGATGAACTTGCTATAGTTCCTTATGTTAAACATGAGATTGTTGCTACTACACCCATGCATGATAGTCCTATTATCTTTTTCAGTTCCCCAAACTACACTATATAGGAGAAGTTTGCACTTATTAAGGATTATATTAATGGGTTGCCCTTTTCTGTTACACATGATGATTTTTATGAGTATAATATGCATGTGCTTTCTGCTCCTACTTGCAATTATTATGAGAGAGGAACTACATCTCCGCCTCTCAATGTTTCCAACACGATAAAATTGCAAGAAACTGCTTATACTATTCATTGGCTTTTACTTGATGTGCATGAATTGTTCTTGTATGACATGCCTATGCATAGGAAGAGAGTTAGACTTCGTTTTTGCATGACACATATCACTTTGTGCTCACTACTAAATGCCAAATCATTGTTAATTAAAATTGGCTTTGATAAACCTTGGGATCCTGGTGGATCCATTACTTGAGCACTATACCTAGCTTAATGGATTTAAAGAAAGCGCTGCCAGGGAGACAACCCGGAAGTTTTAGAGAGTCATTTATTTCTATTTTGTGCTTTTATAAAGTTTAAAAACAAAAAGATAAATAGGGGAACCTAAAACTTTTTCAAAATGAAAAGTAAAAGTAAGAAGGACGAGCACCATTGAAATGGGGGAGCTCCTTGAACTTTGTTCATGCCCATGGAAATTTTGCAAATCTTAATTACAGAAAATTTGCAATAAAAATAATTATCCCCTTGTACAATTCCATTGTATTATAAAAATAATGTGCCAAGAGTTTCCTTTAGGATGATTAAACTGCTTATTGGTTTGTGCGGTGCAAAAACAGAAACTTTGGCTGTAGTGCACGATTTTTCATTTTTTACTGGAACATCGAAAGGATCTGAAACTTCTTGCAAAGTCTAGCTATTAAAATTGTTGATATTTCCTAATTTTGCCAGAATTTTTAGAGTTACAGAAGTATGGTTAATGTTCAGATTACTACAGACTATCTTGTTTTCACAGATTGCTGTTATAGCTTCATTATTTGCATATGTTTGAATTCTTGTTGAAGCCTCCTTGACATGGGGCCATAGAATTATGATAGCATACTATGGTTAATGTTTGCTCATAATTATACAATAATGTTAGAGCAGTACATGATGGTATTTTATTGATCATATGCACTAACCCCGCCACTAAAAGTTCGGTTAACTTTTGTGTGAATGAAGTGTTCGAAGATCGGGGAGGTCTCGATGTGAGAAGAAGGAGGAGAGGCAAGAGCTCAAGCTTGGGGATTCCCAAGGCACCCCAAGTAAATATTCAAGGAGACTCAAGCTTCTAAGCTTGGGGATGCCCCGGAATGCATCCCATCTTTCTTCAACAAGTATCAGTATGTTTTCGGATTCGTTTCGTTCACATGATATGTGTAAACTCTTGGAGTGTCCTGTGATTTTTATTTTTCCTTTTAATAAATGCACCATGCTGGTATGAGATAATCCTTGGTTGATTTATAGAATGCTCTTTGCACTTCACTTATATCTTCTGAGTATGGCTTTATAGAATGCTTCATGTGCTTCACTTATATCATTTGAAGTTTGGATTGCCTGTTTGTCCTTACATAAAAAACCGCCATTTGTAGAATGCTCTTTTGCTTCACTTATATTTGTTAGAGCGTGGGCATATCTTTTGTAGAAATAATTTAAACTCTCTTGCTTCACTTATATCTAGTAAGAGAGTTGACAGGAATTGGTCATTCACATGGTTAGTCATAAAATCCTACATAAACTTGTAGATCACTAAATATGATATGTTTGTTCCTTGCAATAGTTTTGTGATATAAAGATGGTGATATTAGAGTCATGATGGTGGGTAATTGTGGATTGTAGAAATACTTGTGTTGAGGTTTGTGATTCCTGAAGCATGCACGTAAGATGAACCGTTATGTGATGAAGTCGGAGCATGATTTATTTTTTGATTGTCATCCTTTGTGTGGAGGTCAGGATCGCGCGATGGTTAACTCCTACCAACCCTTCCCCTAGGAGCATGCGTGTAGTACTTTGCTTTGATGGATAATATTTTTTTGCAATAAGTATGTGATTTCTTTATGAATAATGTTGAGTCCATGGATTATACGCACTCTCACCCTTCCACCTTCGCTAGCCTCTCTTGTACCACGCAACTTTCGCTAGTACCATACACCCACCATATACCTTCCTCAAAACAGCCACCATACCTACATACATGGCATTTCCATAGTCATTCCGAGATATATTGCCATGTAACTCCACTGTTCCGTTTATTATGATGCGCACCATCATTGTCATATTGCCTTGCATGATCGTAAGATAGCTAGCATGATGTTTCCATGGCTTGTACGTTTTTGATGTCATTGCTACGCTAGATCATTGCACATCCCGGTACACCGCCGGAGGCATTCACATAGAGTCATATTTTGTTCTAGCTTCGAGTTGTAATCTTTGAGTTGTAAGTAAATAAAAGTGTGATGATCTTCATTATTAGAGCATTGTCCCATGTGAGGAAAAAAGAAAAAAGAGAGAGAAAGGCCAAAAAAAAGATGGCCCAAAAAAAGAGGGGCCTAAAAAAACCCCTCCAAAAAAATGAGAGAAAAAGAGAGAAGGGACAATGTTACTATCCTTTTACCACACTTGTGCTTCATCATAGCACCATGTTCTTCATGATAGTCTCCTATGTTATCACTTTCATATACTAGTGGGAATTTTAATTATAGAACTTGGCTTGTATATTCCAACGATGGGCTTCCTCAAATGCCCTAGATCTTCATGAGCCAGCAAGTTGATGCACACCTACAAGTTTTCTTTTTGAGCTTTCAAACACTTATAGCTCTAGTGCACCGTTACATGGCAATCCCTACTCACTCACATTTATATCGACTGATGGACATCTCCATAGTCCATTGATTTTCCTAGTTGATGTGAGACTTTCTCCCTCCTTTTGTCTTTCACCACCTTCTATTCCACCCATAGTGCTATGTCTATGGCTCACGCTCATGTATTGCGTGAAAGTTGAATTTTTTGAGAATACTAAAGTATGAAACAATTGCTTGGCTAAAACTGGGGTTGTGCATGATTTAAATACTTTGTGTGGTGAAGATGGACATGGCCAGACCATATGATTTTGTAGGGATAACTTTCTTTGGCCATGTTATTTTGAAAAGAGATGATTGCTTTATTAGTATGCTTGAAGTATTATTGTCTTAATGTCAAATGGTAGACTATTGCTTTGAATCACTCGTGTCTTAATATTCATGCCATGATTAGATTACATGATCAAGATCATGCTAGGTAGCATTCCACATCAAAAATTAACTTTTTATCATTTACCTACTCAAGGACGAGCAGGAATTAAGCTTGGGGATGCTGATACGTCTCCGTCGTATCTATAATTTTTGATTTCTCCATGCCAATATTCTACAACTTTCATATACTTTTGGCAACTTTTTATACTTTTTTTGGGACTAACATATTGATCCAGTGCCCAGTGCTAGTTCCTGTTTGTTGCATGTTTTTTGTTTCATAGAATATCCATATCAAACGGAGTCCAAACGGGATAAAAACATACGAAGATTTTTTTTGGAATATATGTGAATTTTGGGAAGTGGAACCAACATGAGATGATGCCCGAGTGGCCCACGAGTGTGAGGGGCGCGCCCTGGGCCATCGTGGCCACTCCGTAAGGCGGTTGATGCCCTTCTTCCACCGCAAGAAAGCTAATATCCGGATAAAAATTGTTTCCAAAATTCAGCCCAATCGGAGTTACGGATCTCCGGGAATTTAAGAAACTGTGAAGGGCCAGAATCTGGGAAAGCAGAAATAGAGAGAAACAGAGAGAGACAGAGAGACAGATCCAATCTCGGAGGGGCTCTCGCCCCTCCCATGCCATGGAGACCATGGACCAAAAGGTAGAAGAAGAAGAAGGAGGGGGGCCCTATCCCCTCTCTTCCGGTGGCACCGGAGTGCCGCCAGGGCCATCATCGTCACCGCAATCTACACCAACAACTTCACCGCCGTCATCACCAACTCTTCCCCCCTCTATGCAGCAGTGTAACCCCTCTTTTACCCGCTGTAATCTGTACTTAAAAAAGGTGCTCAACACTATATATTATTTCCCAATGATGTATGGCTATCCTATGATGTTTGAGTAGATCCGTTTTGTCCTATGGGTTAATTGATGATCGTGATTGGTTTGAGTTGCATGTTTTATTATTCGTGCTGTCCTATGGTGCTCTCTGTGTCACGCCAGCGTGAGGGATCCCCGTTGTAGGGTTTGCAATATGTTCATGATTTGCTTATGGTGGGTGGCGTGAGTGACAGAAGCACATACCCGAGTAAGTAGGTTGTTTGCGTATGGGAATAAAGAGGACTTGATACTTTAATGCTATGGTTGGGTTTTACCTTAATGATCTTTAGTAGTTGCGGATGCTTGCTAGAGTTCCAATCATAAATGCATATGATCCAAGAAGAGAAAGTATGTTAGCTTATGCCTCTCCCTCAAATAAGATTGCAATAGTGATTACCGGTCTAGTTATCGATTGCCTAGGGAAAATAACTTTCTCGTGACAAAAAGCTCTCTACTAAAACTAATTTAGTTGTGCCTTTATCTTAACAACCCCTAGTTTTATTTACGCGCTCTTTTTTATCTTGCAAACTGTAACATCCCAAATTTTCAATTTGGAATGTTATACATAGATCATACTGCATTGCATATTTCTTTGCATGTTCTGTGTGGCGATCCTCGAAAATTCTAAGCAACTCAAGGACCTATGGAGAGAGTTGGGTATTCTACCGCTTTCGTATTTGAGTTTTCTCGAAAACTGATACGAGGATAGCGTTGATTTTAATTTTTTTCTCTCCAATTTTTTTAAATAAAATATATGAACGGAGATAAAATGACACCTCCAAAATAAAAGAAATATTGGAGGAAAAATATTAAAATCACTTTTGGGTTTTATTCAGATTTTATTTGCGATTTTATTTGCGTAGGAAAAATACGCGTTTTTCAAAATTGCATTTAGGTCCAGGAAAAATGTTCACTTTGTCCTAAATATTATTAGAGGACGGTGAAAATTTATTTCAAAATTTTTGGCGTCCGTTTAGTATTTCCTTCGTTAGTTTTCGTATGTCGGGACTCCTTTAAAAAAAACGAACCGACCTTGGGCCGTGTCCGACCAGGACACCTCAGCCCGGCCGGCCTTTAAAAGCCGAGGCCCGAGCCGCCCCTTGCCCCGCCGCCCCAACCCTAGCGCCGGATCCGCCGGGCCGCGCCACCGCCGCCGGACCACCGTGCCACCGCCGGACCACCGCGCCGCCTGCCGCCGGAGCCACCGCCGCCGGAGTTCATCGTTCTTGAGGTAGCCGCCGTTGTTTTTCGTAAAAACCGTTCGGTTTTCTTTGAAAACCCTAGATTCGTTTTTTTGATCAGTTCGGTTTTCTTTTTGGTTTAGTTATTTAACGGATGTTCGTTCGTCCGTTCGTTTTAACGAACGTTGATCGCCCGTTAGTTACAAACAGCGAACGTTCATTCGTTAGCCTGTTCCTCTGTTTTCTTTTTCGGGGTATTCATCCGCGATTATTTCGATCGCGATATCTGCCCTAATCTTGTTTTTCGTTTTTCTTTTCGCTCGAGAGTCGGAATCAGGTGATTCAAAATCCCAGATCTTCGTCTCGACGCCCTCTTTCCGTTTAACCAACTTGAACAAGGTTTTGCTACTGTAAAATTTGACCTTAGATCAATCTAGTAAATGGATCTTGTTTCTTTCACAGTTTGAGTTTCGTTGGTCCGTTTGATTTGATTCTTTTTGCAAACCGGAGTTCTTAAGTTGAGCTTTCGGGTTAGATCTTCTTATTTGGAGTTCTGTTTGTGCATCTTTGCTTGATTGCTTATGTATGCTATTGTTTGCTTGCGATAGAATACCCGGACTGTGAAGCGTGCTACTACGAGTCTCTAGGTTTTGCGAATCTTCAGCAAGGCAAGTAACACTTGGATCATACCCCTTTATTACCCAGTGTTTATGCATTAGATCAAACCCTCACACATTGCATGAGTAAGATCTCTTAACTTGTGGGACTGGGAAGTAGATTGAGGTAGAACCTATTACCTGCTTTATTTTCAAACCCTTCGGAGTTACTTCTATGCTATGCTTAAGTTATCATGCTATGCTCGTAGACGTGGTTTGGGTTTGAGTGAAATCCATGACAGATGTGAGATGTTAATTAATGGTTCAACTTAAGGTGGCTACTTGTATACACATCTGGGTGGATTGGTTGCAGGGCACCCGGAGAATCCAGTGTTGTCCTAGGAAATCCCGGGGTTCCGTGTGATTATCCTATGGAATGCCACCCAGGCTCAAAGGGATCATAAAACTATTCATGCTAGAAACTTCCGTGTGCAGCCACAATGCCATTATGGGCTCTAGCATAGTATGAGTAAGTTGTGTGAGCTCTTTCAGTGGTGGACTAGCAGATATAGGGGAAAGTAGGTGTACGGGTCCAACCGGGGTAAAGAGTGAATGCTTCTGAAAGACTGTGTCTCGATCATCCGTTTCTCAAACACCATGCAGTTTGAGAAATCCAATGGAGGAGATCGAGTCTTGTGGGTAAAAGTGCACAAACCTCTGCAGAGTGTACAAACTGATCATGATTAGCCGTGTCCCCGGTCAGGACAATCTTGAGTATCTGGTACTTGAATTATTGGTTGATCTCATCACTCTAAAATTAAATTGTTGGGTTAATGATGATTACTTTAATTGGGATTGAGTTGGAGGAACCTTCTCAATGATGTTTCAACTACCATGATAGTTAAAATAAAATTTGTTCCTTTGTTGTAGGGAAAAAATGGCTTTACGCAAAAACTTTAACCTTAGAGCCTCCACCAGCCAAATATGCATATAGTGTTAGCCTTTACTCTGTTACTTGCATTCTACTGTGTTATCTTGCCAGCATATTCCATGTGCTGATCCGTTTCGGGCTACAACATGTTACGTTGCAGACTTTTCAGACGAGGAGTAAGACGTTCTAGGTCGTTTGTCATGCACTCAGCTATGCCGTTAGAGTTGATGGACTCACTTATCTTCCAAGCCTTCCACTGTTATTTTGTTAGATGGCCATAAGCCATAGTCTTTTGTAATAAGTTCTCTTTTGAGACATTCGATGTAATAAGTGTGTGATTGCCACTCTGTTATAAATCCTTCAAGTACTGCGTGTGTCAGCATTGCCGATCTAGGGATGACACAGAACACAAAGACTTCGGTCCATCCGGATCATGGTCGCTACAAGATGGTATCAGAGCACACGCTGATTGTAGGACACGACCGCTAAGATAAACCCTAGGTCACTCTTCTCTACTCATTTCTGACTCCTCTCCATTTTCTACTTCTTTAGGATGGCGGACCCAAGGAACAAGTTCACTCAACCAGATGAAGACACACCTTTTGGACGACACTTGAAGGAAGTCACTAGGTACCTGAACATAGGAATACCAAGCTTCACCGGGACCTACAATGCCACTTTACCAGAAGAGGAGCGATGGAGCATTCAAGTTCAAATTCCCAGGAGAACCTTCGGACCATCCACTGAGCTAATAGAGTTTTCTTTTGATGCACCAACCTGGAGCCTAGCAAGAGTATGGCAGCCCACATCACTATGGGAAGGATCGGAGAAGTCTACAAGCAGGAGCTGAAGGACACTATCTACCAGATTTGTGGACGCCGAGATGAGTGTTGGGACATGATCAGCACCCGAAAGGACAGGTCCATTGCAGCGTTCATCCAGGAGTTAAACCAGCACATTCTTCGACAGGAACACCAGATGTGCGCCGGGATGATAGACTTGAAGAAGGCACTAACCAGGAACTTGGAGTTAGAAGAGGAACTCAAGTCTACACGTGACGAATACGAGGAGGAGATGATGATACTTGTGGAGAAGAATGATGATTTGACAAGGAAGCTAGGAGTGTTCATGGGAGATCCAGCACCAGGAGGAGAAGAAGAGGAAGAAGAACCCAAGGATATTCGTTCTGAAGACTACATCATCATCGACGACACGGATTCAGACCCCGATGATAGTGATGACGAAGACTACGAAGATGAAGTTGGAGCAGACATCATGGAATCTTCCGCCGATCAAAATTTCTAGATGACCACCCTATGACTAGTAGTTTTCCCCCACAAAGTAGTATTTAGAGCACTTTTGTAATGTTAGTTAGAACTTTGTAAGCCCTTGTTTGAAATTGATCGGTGTGATATGATTGTGTTTGTCTCATGTGCATATGGGTAGTGATTTTTCCCTTAGAACTCATTTCTATTCTAATCTCTTCCCTCTACACCCATCAGATGCCTCCGAGACGTGAGCCCGGATTTGAGTTTCCCCCTGAGCTCACTCAGTTGATCCAGCAGCAGAACACTCTGATGCAACTTCTTGTCCAGAACACTCAGAACAACCAGAACAACAACAACAACCCTCCACCACCACCACCCGTGGACAACCTGACACGTTTCTTAAGGTTGCAACCACCGGTGTTTGCTAGCAGCATTGAACCAATAGTTGTTGATGACTGGCTACACAAGATTGGAAGGGATTTGACCACCGCCAATTGCACGGATGCTGAGAAGGTGCGATTTGCCGCACATCAGTTGTCTGGACCAGCAGCAGCATGGTGGGAGAATTACACAACCACCTTCCATGTAGCCAATGTCACTTGGGATCAGTTTCAGCAAACTTTTCGCACTGCCCATGTCTCAACTGGAGCTATGAGCATGAAGAAGCGGGAGTTTCGCAACTTGCGCCAAGGAAATCGTACTGTAGCTCAGTACGTAGATGAGTTTAGTACCCTATCTCGTTATGCCCCAGATGATGTGGCCACAGATGCCGCTAAGCAGGAGAGATTTATGGAAGGGCTGAATGATGAGATGAGCGTACAGTTGATGGTGGCAACCTTCAACAACTACCAGTAGTTGGTAGATAAGGCTCTTATGATTGAAGGGAAGCAGCAGCAGATGGAGAGCCGCAAGAGGAGGTACGGACAAGGAAGGAACAATTCTGGAGCCTAGCAGAAGCCCCGATTCACTCCGAATTCGGGAGGATACACCCATAACCATGGAAGCCACACCCACACTGGAGGAAGTTCTCACAACCACAATGGCTCCAAGAATGGGAATGGGAATGGGAATGGAGCAACCAATCATCAGAAATTCTCTACTCCGTCCACACCCGCCAAGAGGGATTTAAGCCACGTCACATGTTTCAAGTGCGGGAAGAATGGACACTATGCCACGGAGTGCCCTGAAGCTAAGAATGGAAATGGCAATGGAAGCGCCGGGAAGAAGCCCAACCCGTTCAACAAAGGACAAGTGAACCATGTGACCGTGGAGGAGGTTGAAGAGCAACCAGATGCGGTGATCGGTAAGTTTTTGGGTAAGTCATTTACCGCAGTAGTTCTTTTCGATACTGGTCATTGCATCCATAAATTTCAAGGGGATTCGTAAATAGACATAAGTTGCCCACCAGAGTCCTTATGACCGCCATGTTGGTAAGTTCACCCGGAGCGGAATATATGGCAAATCAAGGATGTTTTCAGATGCCATTGACCATTGTAAGACATGTTTTCCCCTCAGACCTAATAGTTTTGGAGTCACAAGGATTGGAAGTGATACTAGGCATGGATTGGCTATCGATGTATGGAGGAAACATTGACTGTGCCAGTAAGTCTATTTTTCTTACCACCCCGGAGGGAAAAAGGATCAAGTATGTATCTAGGCATTCACCTATAAGGACACAAGTGCATTCTCTCACGGGCGTTGTTCAGGAGGAAGTACCCGTAGTGAAGGATTACCCGGATGTTTTTCGAGAGGAGCTACCTGGCATGCCACCGGATAGGGATATTGAGTTTTTGATTGAACTATTTCCTGGCACCGGACCTATATCGAAGAGACCATATCGGATGCCAGCGAATGATCTGGAGGAGATCAATAAGCAGATTAAGGAGTTATTGGAGAAAGGATTTATTCGCCGGAGTTCATCACCTTGGGGATCCCAGTGCTTTTGGTCGACAAGAAGGATGGATCTTTAAGAATGGTCGTTGATTATAGAGCACTGAATGAAGTAACTATTAAGAATAAGTACCCGCTGCCAATGATCAATGATCTGTTCGACCAACTTCAAGGAGCTAAAGTATTCTCCAAGATCGATCTACGATCTGGATACCATCAGTTGAAGATCCGAGAGAAAGATATACTTAAGACAGCCTTCACCACAAGTTATGGGCTATATGAGTATACAGTTATGTCATTTGGATTGACTAACGCCCCTCCCTATTTCAAGAGTATGATGAATAAGGTGTTCATGGAGTTCTTGGATAAGTTTGTCGTGGTATTCATTGATGATATTTTGGTATACTCGAAGAACGAAGAGGAACACGCGGAGCATTTGCGTTTGGTACTGGAGAACATCAGTTGTATGCCAAGTCTAGCAAATGCGAGTTTTGGTTGAAGGAAGTTGGATTTTTAGGGCATGTTATATTAGGAGAAGGTATAGCAGTGGACCCCATCAAAGTGCAGGCAGTCACTGAGTGGTTGGCACCCACTTCAGTTGGAGAGATCTGCAGTTTTCTTGGGCTTGCGGGATATTACCGGAGGTTCATAGAAAATTTCTCCAAGATTGCAAAGCCAATGACGACATTGTTGAAGAAGGAGACAAAGTTCCATTGCACCGAAGAGTGCGAAGAAAGTTTCCAGGAGTTGAAGAAACGGTTGCCGACAGCCCCAGTGTTGATCCTGCCGGATATACGCAATGATTTCCAAGTGTACTGCGATGCTTCACGCTTAGGACTTGGAGGAGTACTCATGCAGGATGGAAGAGTTGTTTCTTATGCATCTCGTCAACTGCGATTGCACGAGTTGAATTATGCGACGCACGATTTGGAGTTAGCAGCTGTGGTGCACGCGCTCAAAACCTGGAGACATTTCCTTATTGGAAATCGTTGTGATGTGTACACGGATCACAAGAGTTTGAAGTACATTTTCACTCGGAAGGAGTTGAACCTTAGACAAAGGAGATGGTTGGAGCTTATAAAGGATTACGATATGAAGCTGTACTATCATCCAGGAAAGGCCAACGTCGTGGCAGACGCTTTGAACCGGAGGAGTTATGCGAATACCCTATTAAATGGGGGATTGCCACAGGAGTTAGCAAAAGATCTCAGGGAGCTTCATTTGGAGATAGTTCCTAGATGTTTTGTTGCAACATTAGAGGTTCAATCAACATTTCTAGGAAAGATACGCGAAGCCCAGAAGGAGGACAAAGAGATTGCAGAGATAAATGAAAGGATGAGTGAAGGAAAAGCCAAGGGATTTCGTGAAGATGAACACAACACCTTGTGGCTTGAGGATCGAATCTATGTGCCTAACAACCCAGAGATCAGGAAGTTGATACTGCAAGAAGCAGACAATTAGCCATACTCGATACACCCCGGAAACACTAAGATGTATTTGGATTTGAAGGAACGTTTCTGGTGGACGGGAATGAAGAAGGATATAGCCGAGTATGTAGCAGTATGTGATGTATGCCAGAGAGTGAAGGTGGAGCATCAGAAGCCAGCAGGATTACTACAGCCTATGCCGATACCCGAATGGAAGTGGGAGAAGCTTGGCATGGACTTTATCACCGGACTGCCCAGAACCAAATCAGGAAATGACTCAATCTGGGTAGTAGTGGATCATTTGACCAAGGTAGCCCACTTTATCCCCGTGAAAACCACTTATACCAGTGCGAAGTTGGCCAAGATATACATGACCAGGATCGTATGTCTGCACGGAGTTCCGAGGACCATTGTATCAGATAGAGGAACACAGTTTACCTCAAAGTTTTGGAATCAGCTACACCAGACTTTGGGAACGAGGCTGGAATTTAGTACAGCTTTTCATCCGCAAGCAGATGGACAGACGGAGAGAGTCAATCAAATTCTGGAGGACATGTTGAGAGCTTGTGCGCTAGATTATGGATCTAGCTGGGATGACAATTTGCCCTACGCTGAGTTTTCATACAACAACAGTTACCAGGCCAGTTTGAAAATGGCACAGTTTGAAGCATTGTACGGGAGGAGATGCCGAACGCCATTAATGTGGGACGAAGTTGGAGACCGTTAGTTGTTTGGACCAGACTTGATCAAAGAGTATGAAGAGAAGGTTAAACTGATCCGAGATAGACTGAAGGTAGCTCAGTCCAGGTAGAAGAGTTATGCAGACTCGAAGCACAAGGAAGTAGCCTATGAGATTGGAGATAGAGTGTACTTGAGAGTATCACCTCTGCGAGGAGTTAAACGTTTCAGAGTTAAGGGAAAGCTAGCCCCGAGATTTGTGGGACCTTACCGTGTTTTGGTACGCATGGGAGAGGTTGCCTATAAGTTGGAGTTACCTGAAGGATTTTCAGGAGTGCACGATGTGTTTCACGTTTCTCAGCTTAAGAAATGTCATGCGGAGATGGCCGATATTCCGCTAAGAGACACAGTACCTCTGGAAGCAATTCAGTTGGATAGTGATCTGACTTACGAGGAGAAGCCTGTCAAGATTCTCGAATTTTCGAGTAGAGTCACCCGCAGTAAGGTTATCAAGTTTTGCAAAGTTCAGTGGAGTCACCACACCGAGGAAGAAGCCACCTGGGAACGAGAAGATGATCTACGCAAGGACCACCCACACCTATTCTCTAGCCACGCCGAATCTCGAGGGCGAGATTCATTCTAAGGGGGGTAGGTTTGTAACATCCCAAATTTTCAATTTGGAATGTTATACATAGATCATATTGCATTGCATATTTCTTTGCATGTTGTGCGTGGCGATCCTCGAAAATTCTAAGCAACTCAAGGACCTACGGAGAGAGTTGGGAATTCTACCGCTTTCATATTTGAGTTTTCTCGAATACCGGTACGAGGATAGCGTTGGTTTTAATTATTTTTCTCTCCAAAAAAATATTTCTAAATAAAATATATGAGCGGAGATAAAATGACTTCTCCAAAATAAAAGAAATATTGGAGGAAAATATTAAAATCACTTTTGGTTTTTATTCGGATTTTATTTGTGATTTTATTTGCGTAGGAAAAATATGCGTTTTTCAAAATTGCATTTAGGTCCGGGAAAAATGTTCACTTTGTCCTAAATTTTATTAGAGGACGGTGAAAATTTATTTCAGAATTTTTGGAATCCGTTTAGTATTTCTTTCGTTAGTTTTCGTACGTCAGGACTCGTTTAATAAAAAATGAACCGACCTTGGGCCGTGTCCGACCAGGACACCTCAGCCGGGCCGGCCTTTAAAAGCCGAGGCCCGAGGCTCGAGCCGCCCCCAACCCCGCCGCCCCAACCCTAGCGCCGCCGCTGCGCCAGCCGCCGCCGCCGCCGGACCACCGCACCACCACCGCCGAACCCGTCGCCCGCCACCGGAGTTCGTCGTTCTCGAGGTAGCCGCCGATTTTTTCGTCAAAACCGTTTGGTTTTCTTTGAAAACCCTAGATTCGTTTTTTAGATCGGTTCGGTTTTCTTTTCGGTTTACTTATTCAACGGACGTTCGTCCCTACGTTTGTTTTAACGAACGTTGATCGCCCGTTAGTTACACACAGCGAACGTTCGTTCGTTAGCCTATTCGTCCATTTTCTTTTTCGCGGTATTTATCCGCGATTATTTCGATCGCGATTTCTGCCCTAATCTTGTTTTTCGTTTTTCTTTTCGCTCGAGAGTCAAAATCAGGTGATTCAAAATCCCAGATCTTCGTCTCGACGCCCTCTTTCCATTTAACCAACTTGAACAAGGTTTTGCTACTGTAAAATTTGACCTTAGATCAATCTAGTAAACGGATCTTGTTTCTTTCACAGTTTGTGTTTTGTTGCTCCATTTGCTTTGATTCTTTTTGCAAACCGGAGTTCTTAAGTTGAAATTTCGGGTTAGATCTTCTTATTTGGAGTTCTGTTTGTGCATCTTTGCTTGATTGCTTATGTATGCTATTTTTCGCTTGCGATAGAATACCCGGACTGTGAAGCGTGCTACTACGAGTCTCTAGGTTTTGCGAATCATCAGCAAGGCAAGTAACACTTTGATCATACCCCTTTATTACCCAGTTTTTATGCATTAGATCATACCCTCACACATTGCATGAGTAGGATCTCTTAACTTGTGGGACTAGGAAGTAGATTGAGGTAGAACCTATTACCTGCTTTATTTTCAAACCCTTCGGAGTTACTTCTACGCTATGCTTAAGTTATCATGATATGCTCGTAGACATGGTTTGGGTTTGAGTGAAATCTATGAAAGATGTGAGATGTTAATTAATGGTTCAACTTAAGGTGGCTACTTGAATACACATCTGGGTGGATTGGTTGTAGGGCACCTGGAGAATCCAGTGTTGTCCTAGGAAATCCCGGGGTTCCGTGTGATTGTCCTATGGAATGCCACCCAGGCTCAAAGGGATCATAAAACTACTCATGCTAGAAACTTCCGTGTGCAGCCACAATGCCATTATGGGCTCTGGCATAGTATGAGTAAGTTGTGTGAGCTCTTTCAGTGGTGGACTAGCAGATGTAGGGGAAAGTAGGTGTACGGGTCCACCCGGGGTAAAGAGTAAATGCTTCTGAAAGACTGTGTCTCGATCATCCGTTTCTCAAACACCATGCAATGCGAGAAATCCAATGGAGGAGATCGAGTCTTGTGGGGAAAAGTGCACAAACCTCTGCAGAGTGTACAAACTGATCATGATTAGCCGTGTCCCCGGTTATGGACAATCTTGAGTATCTGGTACTTGAATTATTGGTTGATCTCATCAGTCTAAAATTAAATTGTTGGGTTAATGATGATTACTTTAATTGGGATTGAGTTGGAGGTACCTTGTCAATGATGTTTCAACTACCATGATAGTTAAAATAATATGTATTCCTTTGTTGTAGGGAAAAATTGGCTTTACGAAAAAACTTTAACCTTAGGGCCTCCACGAGCCAAATATGCATATAGTGTTAGCCTTTACTCTCTTACTTGCATTCTACTGTGTTATCTTGCCAGCATATTCCATGTGCTGACCCGTTTCGGGTTGCAACATGTTACATTGCAGACTTTTCTGACGAGGAGTAAGACGTTCTAGGTCGTTTGTCATGCGCTCAGCTATGCCATTGGAGTTGATGGACTTACTTATCTTCCAAGCCTTCCGCTGTTATTTTGTTAGATGGCCTTAAGCCATAGTCTTTTGTAATAAGTTCTCTTTTGAGACATCCGACGTAATAAGTGTGTGATTGCCACTCTGTTATAAATCCTTCAAGTACTGTGTGTGTCAGCATTACCAATCCAGGGATGACACAGAGCACAGAGACTTCGGTACATTCGGATCGTGGTCTCTACACAAACCTATCCACAAAAACCACAAAGTACTTCTAGTTTCTTACTTGTTCAAGTTAAAGTAAATGTCAAGCGTGCGAAGAGTTGTATCGGTGGTCGATAGAACTTGAGGGAATATTTGTTCTACCTTTAGCTCGTCATTGGGTTTGACACTCTTACTTATCGAAAGAGGCTACAACCGATCCCCTACACTTGTGGGTTATGAGGTACGTTGATCGATGGGGGGGATAGTTAAAGTTGACCTAGTTATATGTTGGGAGATCGATCGCTATACATGCATGTGTGTGTTAGAAGCAAATGAGGCACGGGGAGAAGGATAGAGAGAGAGGGATGCATCTTGGAGGTGGTGCGAGAGTCGTACTATATCGAGGGGGGAGGAGTGTGCGAGTACGAGATTGATGAAAAGAGTGGTGGGAGTGAGGCATGGATGGTGATAATAGAAGAGGGGAAGCTTGTGTTTTGTGCTAGGCACACCTAGCTAGAGAGGTAAATCGATCGATGTGTGCCGTAAAGTAGGAGCTAGGGGGCCTATACACACCGTGGGTGAACGACCTAAAGTGAAAAGACGAATTTGCGCGATGGAGCTAGAGAATACTGAGGGAGGGTGAGAGGGATGCGGGCGTCTGCATGCACGAGATAATGTTAGCGCTTGCTAACTACAAAGATAAGAGGATTGTGTGGGTGTAAAAGACGAATAGAGATCATACTTCATTATGAAAAGCGAATTCGGATATTGGAAGAATTTATCATAGTGTTTTAAACCGACGCATGTGTGAATATATATAACGGTGATACACATGGTGTGGTTATGAACATGTTATTCTACATATAATATATTTTATCTCTACTCTTACAAAAAAGCGGAGTTGTTGATGATGGTGCCATCGTGCAATATAGGCCTTCCGATTTATATCTGACGGATAGAAAGGAAACTATGGTAATTTTGAAAAAAAAAACCCACACCCCTCTCCATATTTGCAAATTAGGCCTCCCCTTGATCATGTTGATGTTCTGTGGAACGCATGGGCATCTTGCTAGTACTATGTATAACATATAGAACATTAATCATAATTTGGGCTAGTGTGTGGCTTTTGCAGCTCAGGTCTAAATACTTGTCATAATGTAGGGGGCGGGGCACTATACTATGTGTGATAAACACGGTGTATATGTATGGAACATGGTTTAGATTATGAATATATAGTTAATACATCAAATGTACTATTATTTGGAATCAACATCAAGTGTATTCAAAAAATAGAATTCGAGTTCATGTAGTACACATAGTTCATATCTATCTCTATAGTAATCATGTGGTGTGTTATTAAGGTAATACACAAATGATGGTTGAAGTTGGCAACAATCATCATTATAGATTCTTATTGAATTAGAGAAACGAATTCAAATTCAGTTCGAATTGCAACGGTAGTATAGACATTTGGAATGTAATAAAATGTTGGTATGAGTAGGTTACATGTATTATACAGCAAGCGAACAAATTTAATTGGACATAACATGGATTCATACTCCTTCCTTCCATCTATATAGGGCATAATGTGTTTTTTAAGACCGCCTTTGACTATTGACAAGATTAATAGTACATGACATGTACAATGTGAAAATTATATCATTGAAAGAACCTTTCACAGACGAATTTAACGGTGTGCTTTATGTAAGTTGCATGTCATATATTATTGCTCTAATATTTGGTCAAAGCTAACATCAAAAAACGCATTAGGCCCTATATAGATGGAAGGAGGGAGTAGCTTTGAATAGCATTTTTATAGTAAAACGGGGCAAGACTCTCTCTTTGTGTGGTGTGAATAGTTTAAATTTTTTGTTTTCTTTTTGGTTGAGGGAAGTGCGAATCGATTTGGTACGTACAAGTACAATATTACACGTTAGGCTTTTCCCTAAAATTCAACCCGCGCCTTGTTACATCCCGAAAATTCAGATATCGTGCTCCCAAAACTGGCGCCTTCACAACCCGCCCCTTGCTATCCCCAAATTACAACGCGCGCGAAAACTCCCTCTAGGTGCCAAATCCCGACACGCGAAACCCCCCTTCTAACCCTGAGTCAAAAGTGCCGCTAGTTCAAATCGGTGGGGGGTACTTTTGTAACACACCCTACATTTTGGACAAGCGTGTCCCTAAGTCATGGTTCACCCCCTCCCATCGCCTCCTTTTTGCCATTCGAAATCCCAGGCCGCCATAACCTCTCAACTCCAGCCACGAAACCCCACCCTCCTCCGTCCACCACCTCACCACTGTCCAGTCGGGGCCTCTTCCCTGACGACGTCGTCCACCGCAACAGCTCAACGTCCCTCGTCCACCTCCCCGGATGAGGATCCATCGTCCATCTCGTCGTCCCGCCGGTTCACTCACCCCGTCCTCCACCTCCAAGGAGCTGCTCCGCCGATCACATCATTTATCGCGGCTACTCCATCCCCACAGCGCCGCCTTAACCTGCTCCACCGGAACTGCAGCATCCTCACCGACTCCTTAGACGAAGCCGAGGCCTACTCGGCGCCACCAAAGAAGTTGTACACTCATCGCATCGCACCTTCTCCTTAGCTCGACCTCCCGGCGCCAACGGTTCTCCATCCCGCACCCCCATGGAGCGGCTACCTTGAAGCCGGCGCCGCGGGCGACATCTCCACGACAGCTCTACCCCAGTGCGAGGCCCCTTCGGCGGCGGCGTCCATACCAGCCGGATCTACTGCTGCTGCTCCGGCTCTCGCTCGCTCGCGCTGCTGCTCCTGCTCCGGCTCTTGCTCGATCGCTCGCTCGCCTAGCTGCTACTGCTCCGGCTCTCGCTTGATCGCTTGCGCTGCTGCAACTGCTCTCCCCCTCGTTCGTACTGCTGCTCTGCTCCGATTTAGCTACACTTCAGTCGACTGAATCGACTTTTGGGTCAGTCGATTTTCAGGGGGTGGGGGGCTCGCCGGAGTTAAGGAAGAACCACCCACAACGGGGACAGGGGCTCGCCGTAGAGGTACCCCACTATCTATCTTAGGGTTCAGAGTGGGGGCAGGGGGCCTATAGGGCTGGCCGGGGCAGTGGTGGGGAGTTGTTTCAGGGCGGCGAGGCGGCGCTGGACCCGGTGGTTCGGCCAGTGGTGGTTGGCGGCTCAGGGGGTGCAGGTTGAAGATGAACCGCAGGCCCTCCCTAAAATACATGTTAAGTGCCTCTCTGCTACCATTGCGTTCAGTTTCGACAGTAACATTCAGATTCCACAGTAAATTTCAGTTTCGACAGTTAAGTTCAGAGTCAATAGTTTTTACCTCATCTGTTGTAGTCAGGTGGTTTTTGGTGATGTAAAATTTACATCTATTTTACATCATCTATAGGAGATGCTATTAGAATCCACTTGAGATTCACGATGTTTGTCTTGTGCTGCTTCAGCCTTGACGTCTTACGGCTCACCGGGGCTGCGTCAACGACAGAACGATCCATCACAACAGAGTTGTGCCCTGGACGCCGTCTACAGATTCCTCAGATCTTCCTCCACACCCCCGACAACCACCTCTACCTCAACTGCTTCAGCGATGAACCCAATGATGCTGAGGTCGACACGACTACGGCAAAGAGGTTGTACACTTGTTGCATCACTTATTACTATACATTCATGTCGATCCATTATGGCTATTTTGGTTCGACGGAAAAACAGAGCAATAGGGAATTTTCCAATGGCACTCTACTATTCAATTATTCATGCATTTTGTTGAAAGGAATGAAGCAAAACATCCCCCTGGACCTACTTTTCAAAAGCCTATGCATGAAAACAAGACCAAGTTCATTAGTGGCAGAATAACATTCTAACTGTACACGCTTTCATATGGTTTCACTTTATTTTGGCCATGTTTCTTTGCATTCCTCTGTTCTTCCAATTCTTGTAAACCAAACACCCAAGTTGACAGAAATCATGTGTTTACAAATTCTATGTTTACCATGTGCATTCCTATCCTATTCCGATGTTTTTCATATCCCTGCGTTTTTAGAATCATGCAAGGCAAATGAGCCCTTACAGAATTACTTCAGTTACATGTAGGTGTCGAAGGGAACTTTGTTTGGTTTGTCCTGCTCCTACCGCCATGTCGTCCACATCAGCCGAGGTGCTCCATCGATAGAAACATCCACCAAACCAGACATCACGACTCCTGATCGTCTTTGGCTACCTCAGATCTCCTTCCCTACCGCCGGCACCCACCGCAGCGGCATCACCATCATCGACTCAGCAGATGAACCTGAGGAGTACATGGGTCCACAAGAGAGGTCGCATGCCACTTCTCGAGCTTGCGTTGTATTCCCTCAAAGAGGAAAGGGTGATGCAGGACAATAGCATAAGTATTTCCCTCAGTTTTTGAGAACCAAGGTATCAATCATGTAGGAGACCACGCGCGAGTCCTTCGCACATGCACAAACAAATAAGAACTTCGCACCCAACGTGATAAGGGGTTGTCAATCCCTTTATGGTCACTTACGAAAGCGAGATCTGATAGAGATGACAGTTTGATATTTTTGGTATTTTTGGACATAAGAACAGAAAGTAAAAACAGAAAAGTAAAGTAGATTGTAGATTGATATGTTGAGAATAGACCCGAGGGCCATAGGTTTCTCTAGTGGCTTCTCACATGATAGCAGAATTCTACGATGGATGAACGAATTACAGTCGAGCAATTGATAGAAAAGCGAATAATTATGAGACTATCTAGGCATGATTATTACATATAGGCATCACGTCCGAAACAAGTAGACCAAAATGATTCTGCATCTACTACTATTACTCCACACATCGACTGCTATCCAGCATGCATCTAGAGTATTAAGTTCATAAGAACAGAGTAACGCCTTAAGCAAGATGACATGATATAGAGGGATAAACTCAAATAACATGATATAAACCCCATCTTCTTATCCTCGATGGCAACAATACAATACGTGCCTTGCTGCCCCTCCTGTCACTGGGAAAGGACACCACAAAATTGAATCCAAAGCCAAGCACTTCTCCCATTGCAAGAACTATAGATCTAGTAGGCCAAACCAAACCAATAATTCGAAGAGACTTGCAAGGATATTATAATCATACATAAAAGACTTCAGCAAAGAACCAAATATTTCTCATAGATGATCTTGATCATAAACCCACAATTCATCAGATCTCGACAAACACACCGCAAAAATAGATTACATCGAATAGATCTCCTCGAAGACCGAGGAGAACTTGGTATTGAGATCCAAAGAGAGAGAAGAAGCCATCTAGGTACTAACTATGGACCCGAAGGTCTGTCGTAAACTACTCACAACTCATGGTGAGGCGATGATGATGATGTAGAAGCACTCCGTGGTAGATCCCCCCTCCTGCAGAGCTCCGGAACAGGCCCTATGATGGGATCTCATGGGTACAGAAGGTTGCGGTGGTGGAACTATGGTTTTCTCTCCTCTTCTGATGGTTTCGGTGTACGTAGGTATATATAGGAGGAAGAAGGGCATCGGGGGCCAGACGTGGGGCCCACGAGGCAGGCGGCGTGCCCTGTGGGGGGGGGGCGCCCCCATGCTCGTGGACGCCACGTCAGCCCTACTCCGTTGTTCTCAAGTCTCCCGTGCGTATTTTGCTCCAAAAATATCTCTCCCGAAATTTCATTCCGTTTGGACTCCTTTCGATATTCCTTTTCTGTAAAACCCTGAAATAGACAAAAAAACAGCAATCTGGACTGGGCCTCTGGGTTAAAAGGTTAGTCCCAATAATAATATAAAAGTGTATAACAAAGCCCATTAAACATCCAAAACATCTTAAATAATAGCATGGAATAATAAAAAATTATAGATACGTTGGAGACGTATCAAGCATCCCCAAGCTTAATTCCTGCTCGTCCTCGAGTAGGTAAATGATAAAAACAGAATTTTTGATGTGGAATGCTAACCAACATAATTTTTCAATGTAGTTCTCTTAATTGTGGCATGAATGTTCAGATCTAAAAGATTCAAGACAAAAGTCTATATTGACATAAGAAATAATAATACTTCTGTAACATCCCGAAATTCAAAATTTTGGAATGTTATAATAAATAGATAGTTTGATTACTGGATGTGCTTGTGTGAAATTTAGTGAAATTCGAAACTTTTGAAAGTTAAATGAGAGGGAATAAAATGACTTTCCCAAAACTTTCACTTTGCATTTTGTGATTTCCATGAATTCAAATTCTTTTCATCACGAAACCCTGGAGTGAAGATAATATGACTTCTTCCATTTATTAAATGAAAAAGGGCTTTGAAAAGATTTTGAATTTCATTCTCGAAATATTTTAAATTCAGAAACTTTATGCAACTCAATGATTTTAGTGAGAGAGGATAAAATGACTTCTTCAAATTATAGGAAATATGAGTTGGAAGTTCTTTTGAAATATTTTGAAATTTATTTTCAAATTTTGAGTTATTTGATTTTATTCACATTATTTTTCTCCAAAACAAAAATATATGGAAAATAGGGTAACATGATTCCCTACAGTAGAAAATTGGAGAGGAATAATTTTGAAATCATTTTGGTATTTTTAAAATGATTTTTATTGGATTTTATTGCAAAAGTAGCACCTTTTGATTTATCTAAATTTGTGAGCGTTTTATTTGATTGTAGAAAATGTTCACGCGGTAGGATTTATTTTTCTGGAAATTTTGATATATAATATGCCTATAGTATTTTATATTTTATTTGGTTTTATTTCTTGTTTTTGTGTGTGTTAAAAAAATCTTTTTCTTCCGCCGACTAGGCCGGCCCAGCTCGCCCGCCAGGCCCCGGCCCAGCCATCCGCCGCTCGTCTCCCTCGTCCGCGAGCAAGACTCCGCTCGGGAGTGCACCGCCGCGAAGCCGCCGGCCGTGACCGAGCCGGACACCCGCCGCCAGCCCCTTCCCCACGGCACCCCCGCCCTCTCCTCCTATAAAGCCGCCGCCTCCGACCCTCTCCCTGTCCTCCCGTATCTCGTTTCGCCCGCCGCCCCCGTGGTCAATCACTGCCGCCGCCGCTTCCCTCACTGGCGCTGCATGCTGCTGCTGCCCTCGCCGCCAGCCTCGCTCCGCCCATGCACTGCCCCGTGCAGTCCACCGCGGCCCCTCGCCCTCGCCCGCTGCCCCTCCCGCAGTGCCGCGTCCGCCGCCCCGCGTCGCGCCCGTCGCCCGTGTTCAACGCCGGCCGACGCGCTGCCCGAACCATGACCCGCGCCGGACCCGACCCGGTTCGATCCGCTCGAACCGTCGGTTTTCTACAGAAAACCGCCTTGGTATAAAACCCGCCCTAGTTTTCCTTATGTTCGGTTTTTAAGTTTTAGATCAGTTTAGTTTTTTTCGTTAGCTATTCAGTGAACGTTCACTAGTTAGGGTTAGAAAACGAACGTTCGTTCATTAAGTTTTTCTTTTTCTGTTTATTTTTCGGTCAGGGACATATATGTAAATATTTATTTTACAATTTAGTCCCTGAACTTCAAACAGCCATAACTTTTTTACTGATTGGTCCAAATCGAACAAAAACAACGCTCACATCTTCGTTGCGATCCCCTCTTTCCGGTAAAGCAACTTAAACATGTTTTTGAAAGTTTTAAAATTTGAATTCAACTAGATTTGTTTCAAACTTGTTTTTGTCATAACTTGAGTTTTATAACTCCGATTTAGTTGATTCTTTTTTCAAATCGAAGCTCTTGACCTAAATATTCTGATAAAGCCAAATTCACATAATTTTGGTACTATTAGAAATTATTTTCTGTTTCAAGAATCATTCATTTGTTTTCGAAGTTTCCCGAAGTGTTTTATTCGTTCTTTCCAATCTTCTGAGTGATTGCTTATGTGTGGTTACTATTGTTTGCTTACGATAGATTGATCGGAGTGTGACGAGTAGATCTATCATGAGTTCTGAGTGCGAAATCTTCTACATCGTCAGTACAAGGCAAGTTCACACTTTGATCATACTTTCCAATACCCAGTTTTCATTGCATTAGTTATATCCTCAAACACTTGCATGAGTAGGACTGGTTACATAATATGATGCTTTGTAGTTCATGAGGAAGGAACCCAATGACTTGAGATCAACCAAGGAGGTATACGCTTTGTCACTTATTGCTTAGCCATGCTTGTAGACGTGGATTGGTATGAGAGTTTCATGAAAGATGTGAGTGATATTTAAGGGAAACTTTAAGCTGGTAATTTAATACACATCTGGGTGGATTGGTTGTGGCACCCTGGGGTTACCAGTGGTTTGCCAGGGCACCTGGGGTTACCAGTATTGTACTAGGAAATCTTGGGGGTACCGTGTTATTATCCTATTGGAATGCCACCCAGGCTCAAAGGGATAATATAATATTTTCATACCTAGAAACTTCCATGTGCAGCCACAAGCCATTATGGGCTCTGGCATAGTTGAGTATGTTGTGTGACCTCTTTCAGTGGTAGACTAGCAGATGTAGCGAATGTAGGTGTACGGGTCTACCCAGGGTAAAGAGTTAATGCTTCTGAAAGACTGTGTCTCGGTCATCTGGTTCTCAAACACCATGCAGTGTGAGAAATTAAACGGAGGCGATTGAGTCTTGTGGGGAAAAGTGCACAAACCTCTGCAGAGTGTACAAACTATTCATGAGTAGCCGTGTCCCCGGTTATGGACATCTTTGAGTATCTAGAAGGGGGTTATTTGTTGATCTCAACACTCTATTTAATTAATTTGTTGGTTTAATAATGACTTTGGATTGGGATTGAGATGGGGGTACCATTCTCTATTGTTCATGAAATAAATTTAACAAATTAGTTAAATAAATTTTATTCCTTTGTGGTAGGGAAAAATCAGCTTTATGCAAAAACAACCTTACAGCCTCCACCAGCCAAATATGCATGTAGTTGTAGGCTTTTGTTCATCATTACTACTACAGTGTGAATTTTCCAGTACATTCAACGTACTGACCTACATGGCTGCAACATCTCATGTTGCAGGAATTATTCGACGAGTAAGTGTTACGTTAGGGTTGCGCTTTCTACACTCAACTTTGCCATTGGTATTGATGGAACTCCACAACCTTTGTTACTTCCGCTATGATTGATTGAGGTAATAGTATTTACATTACTTTATACTGATTTATCTCTGTTATAAATCCTCGAGTACTGTGTGTGTCAGCATACCGATCCAGGGATTATACTTAAGCACAGAGACTTGATCCATTCGGGTCGGGTCGCTACAAGATGGTATCAGAACACATGTTGACTGTAGGACGAGACCCTAGAAACTGGCTAGCCCATAAGAAAGGATTTCTCTAAAACTTTATTTTCAAAAAGATTCTATACCTCTCCTCTTTTTTGAGCTTGTCAAAACTCCCCTTTTTCTTAACTAGTTAGACAATACCCTTTTCCATTTGGATCACTTCAGGGTAAAGAGGAATTCACCATGCATTAGAAGTGTTGAAGCTGCAACAATGGATACTCCAAAGATTTGAAGAGTTGACGACTTTGAAGGTATATTGACCTTTAGAAGACCAAACCCTGTTATGTGCTTACGTTAGATGCGACGTTTGTGAGCCGTTATTTGTTTGATGTTTTCAGACGGCCACAAAGCAAAACCTGTCTTTTAAAAACTTTTGTTTGTATTGAGTGTATCCCTCTCTATCTCTCTTATCTCATCCCAAAACCCTTGGACCCAATAGAGGATGAATGAAGATAGCCTTGTATTCTCTGGACCGATGACCCGGCTAGAGGCGGGGCTATGCATACAAAACATGGAGGATCACTTCAGGAAAATTTTGGTTGCAAGGAAGTATGAGGTTCAATACGCTCTTCAGTGCTTTACAAAAAGTGATGCAACATGGTGGGAGATGCATCAAGCCATACAAGGATGTAATGGAGCGAAAAGTTGGGAGGAATTCAAGAAGACTCTGTTAAGATCCTGTCTCATCCGAGAGCGTGGTGACAACCCGAAGAAGAAGCCTTATGCCTGCAAGATTTGTGGAGATATAGGACACACCCAGGAGGAGCACAAGGATGAATGTCCTCATTGTGAAGAAAGTCACCCAACTGAAGAATGCCCAACTAGGCAGATTACTTGTTTCCTGTGTGAAGGGACTACCCACTACCCTGCTCAGTGTCACATTTACCCCATGGTGCAACAAACTATCCACCAGAAGAAAGAAGCAATGAAAGTAGTCCACGAGGAAACTTTAAGGGAATCCACAATGGAGGAAGATATTGACGACCCTGATGGAGAAGGCCTAAACAGATATTACTCCCGTGCTTGCTACTCATGTGGGGAAAAGGGACATCTTTCACAATATTGCACGAAGGAAAGCCAAGAGTATCTAGGAGACTTCCCGACAGAAGAAGTGGAGTTTGATCCACAAAAGATAGAAGAATTGATTGGAACAAGGAAGTCGAGGAAGAGAAAGAGCATGTGTCCCCAAAAGAACCCAATTTCTGCGGAAAAGGAGCTGAGCCACATCACATGTTATCGGTGCAAGGATTTAGGTCATTATGCTAGCAACTGCCCAACCAGGAAGTGAAGAACCCAATGAACCAGGATAGCCACCATGAAGTCCTTAGATTGGTCTTATGCCATTTGTTTACGCTGCAAGGAAGTAGGGCATTTTGCCAAGAGAAGGTTCAGACCGGAGGAAATATTAAGCAGATTAGTTGAGATCTGGATATTAGAATGAAGCATGTAGATAAATGTGGAACACACTTTTATTACAATGTTGAGTTGAGTTATGGAAAGAACATTGTAATAGTTCATGAAGCAAGAGAAGTCGATATTTTGTTGGAATATAAGAAGAAAATGTTATGAGTTGTTCGATGATTGTGAGTGCCTCTCTTGCTATCTCACCCAGACTAAAACCTAGGACCCATGGACAAGCTGCCCCAAACCTTTCTTGGACAAACGACCCCGTTTTACCCAAGGATATCCGTATGTTGTCCTGAGAACCCCTTCTGTATTATACCTACCGATGACAACCCTTTACGAGTCTTTTCTTAAAGGCCCAGAAACCATCATGAACCTGACTAGCGATCAGGATTTCCCAAAGATCCTGAAGGACATGATGAAGCATATTCACCTGGAAGGAGATGCAGTCCACAAGGGTTATCCCTTCATGGAGAATGAAGTTGAACTCAGGAATGCCTGAGTAGGATGCATGCAGAGATGATGAAGATAAAGCACACGACCAATAGGATGAGTCAAAAGATCGATGATTTCAAGAATTCATATTGCACAATTCCAGTGGGACTGAAGCATCCTCATCAAGGACTAATGGATATAGATGGAAGGAATTCTTGACCCTACTAGACTATGTGGATAGTAGCATTTGTAATGATGCACCCTTGGAAATTGAGATTTTGAATACTGCTTCCAGATGTAATAAGAGATTTGATATGAGGAGAATATGGATTACGGATGAACTAGTGCATTTCGTTTAGGGTGATACTTTTCTGAGTGAACCCTAGACCAATAGAAAGGAAAGTGTTTCTCCATGGAGTAGAGTTTGCACAAATAAGCTGGAGTTTATTCATGAAGCTTACCCCAAGGTTATGAAGGAAATAAGTAAAATTGGATTTAAAGAGGGTGTAATGCTGGGGTGTGGAGCAATAATGACTCCAAGGATGAGCTAAGGATATACAAGTTCTAAAATGGACCCTAGCCGAGGACCTAAGGAGGCTACGTAATCATAAGGGAACCACGAGACATGTCAGTAGTAATATGTTTCTGCTGTGTTGAAGCAGGGCACTATGCTCGAGATTGTCCAAGAAGGAGAGTTGTGCTAAGTAGTTGAGTTGAAGCATGCAATGGAAATGCAGTAGATCGTAGTAAGTTGATAATCAATATAGTTAGCATCAGTGTGTTATTTTGGATTTTACGAGTTGTTACTATATAGGTAATGAGTGAAATCATGCTACGTGAAATGAGAGAATTAGTGTTCTTCATTTTAAGGATGGTAGAACTCAATGCCATTACCCAAATACACTAGCTAGTGGTTGGTTATGTCAGACTTGGAATGGATTTCCCAAAGATGAGTGTGAGTAATCACACTCAGTTTTGAACCAAGAGAAGTAAGGAATAATTGGATGAATTTAAGAAAACCAAGGAAGTTGGATGTCAGAAGAATGATCAGTGGCAAACCGATGATGAGACCAAGTGTTATTAGTGACAAGTTGGAGATGAGCCATAACCCACGGGACCAGGACCTGTCAAGAAGCAAGGACACTCTTGCTGAAGGAAAATCCCTGGAAGGAGCTACGATTTTGATCAGCAAACGTTTCCTAGGAGATTACACAAAACCTAAGGGTTGTGAAGCACGATAGATGTTTTGTTCAACTAGCAGAAGTAATGGATTTTTCTGAACTTAGTTTGTTGACAAGAGAAATTCTGCAATGCTTGTGAGGATGACCGAGTGTTAGAATGCGAGATTCACCAAACCATATACAAGGTAATGATTTGGGTGCGGGATGCTATGATCACCATACCGACTTACTCTTATTATTCGCCTATGTTATACGGGATGGTAAATCTAAGTGACTTACCTATAGTAGAGAGACGACAATGTCAAAACCTTGTTTAAACCTTAGCATGGTATAGAAATTTTTCCCTGTATAAGGCAGTTGTTGCCAACCGTAGGATATACGATGAGAATGAAGCCCAGACCCGTTTTCTGCAGGGACCCAGTCAAATTGATGATGACCACCATGAGATATCAATATTTGTTTAGTATTGGCGCCAGACCAGTTAGTTAAGAATAACCAGTCTCAGAAGAACCTTACCAAGATGAAAGGACACAAGAATTGAGGACAAGGGTTATGCCACTACTGAAAGATCCCAGAGAGGGAGTTACCCTGAAGATCTGAGAGGACCAACACCGTCCACCCAAAGGATGTAGTACTTGAGTTTTGAAAGAACCATGACCTTGTTTCTAAGTGTGGTAGCGCACTAGACAATACCAAATCAATGGATTTGTTAGGAGACCCCCAAACCCTAACCTATTTCTTGCTAGCCTCTCCGAATCTCGAGGAAAAGATTCATTTTAAGTGTGGTAGGTTTGTAACATCCCAAAATTCTAAATTTTGGAATGTTATAATAAATAGATAGTTTGATTACTTGTTGGATGTGCTTGTGTGAAATTGAGTGAAATTCGAAACTTTTGAAAGTTAAATGAGAGGGAATAAAATGACTTTCCAAAAACTTTCACTTTGCATTTTGTGATCTCCATGAATTCAAATTCTTTTCATCACAAAACCCTGGAGTGAAGATAATATGACTTCTTCCATTTATTAAATGAAAAAGGGCTTTGAAAGGATTTTGAATTTCATTCTCGAAATATTTTAAATTCAGAAACTTTATGCAACTCAATGATTTTCCCGAGAGAAGATAAAATGACTTCTTCAAATTATAGGAAATATGAGTTGGAGGTTCTTTTGAAATATTTTGAAATTTATTTCCAACTTTCGAGTTATTTGGTTTTATTCAAATTATTTTTCTTCCAAAAAAATTATATGGAAAATAGGGTAACATGGTTCCCTACAGTAGAAAATTAGAGAGGAATAATTTTGAAATTATTTTGGTAATTTTAAAATAATTTTTATTGGATTTTATTGCAACAGTAGCACCTTTTCATTTATCTAAATTTGTGAGCAATTTATTTGACTGTAGAAAAATGTTCACGTGGTAGGATTTCTTGTTCTGCAAATTTTGATATATAATATGCCTATAGTATATTATTTTTTATTTGGTTTTATTTCTTGTTTTTGTGTGTGTTAAAAAAAATTTGTTCCGCCAACTAGGCCGGCCCAGCCAGCCGCAGCTCGTCTCCCTCATCCCCGAGTGGGACTCCGCTCGGGAGTCCACCGCCGCGACGCCGCCGACCGTGACCGAGCCGGACACCCGCCGCCTAGCCCCTTCCCCATGGCACCCCCGCCCCTCTCCTCCTATAAAGTTGCCGCCTCCCACCCTTTCCCTCTCCTCCCGCATCTCATTTCGCCCGCCGCCGCCATGGCCAATCGCCGCCGCCGTCGCTTCGCTCTCCGCCGCTGCTGCCCTCACCGCCAGCCTCGCTTCGCCCACGCACCGCCCCGCGCAGTCCACTGCCGCCCCTCGCCCTCGCCCGCTGCCCCTCCCGAAGCGCCGCGTTAACCACCCCGCGCTGCGTCCGCCGCCCCGCGCCGCCGAGTTCACCACCGGCCGACGCGCTGCACGATCCGCGACCCGCGCCGGACCCGACCCGGTTCGATCCGCCCGAACCGTCGGTTTTCCACATAAAACCGCCTAGGTATAAAACCCGCCCTAGTTTTCCTTATGTTCGGTTTTTAAGTCTAAGATCAGTTTAGTTTTTTTTAGTTAGCTATTCTGATAGAGGCAAAGGTGTCCCGTCTTTCGATGAAATGGTGGCTATCATTTTGGAGGAAGTCGACTTTGACGATCCGACTACTAACGTGTGAGGACGTCGCAGCTTAGCAATCGCTAAGCCAACTCCGAGAGGTTTTTGACCTCGCCGGAGCACGATCAACCTGACCACAAAGGATTGTTTCCTGCAGGCAAATGAAGAACAAGCAAGAAACTGAGATTGCAATCTGGATATTGCGAATTCAAGAGGAAAGCTTTATTGATCAAGTGGGGTTCTGTGACGTCTTTGTCTAGTCGTTGAACACAAACGAAGTACGCGAAGTTGCAGCTATGGCGAACTTCAATCTAAACAAAACCCAAAGTCTAAACGACGCCCTAAGGGCTGTATATATGGGGGAAGAGGGGGGAATTTTGTGGACCTTGTAAGAGGGGTCCGAAACCAACCCTAACTCATGTTTCCCCACACATAGGGACTCTAAAAATAGCCTATACTCAAGTATCTCGAAATGACATGGGCCTGGCCCAATAATAAGGTGACGCAACACCTATAATAGCTTCACGACGAAATTTATGAAGTGGCATCTTGTATATTTCGTCCAAGGCTTCGCACACTCATTATGGAGGCTTCAAAGTCCTGAAATCATCACTTGTAACTCCGTTCTTGTTCCCCTTGCGCATGCCATCATCTCCATGCTTGATCTTGATCCAATGTTCATCCTTCTTGTCCAAGCTAGGCCCTTCATTTGTAAGCAAGACAAATGGATCCAATTTAGGAAGCATCATATTCTCATGAACATTAGAATCATTACCAAGAAACGAAAGTACCTGGTAATTTAATTGGCGTGCACGAGCTCTAGTAATTGGTCCTGTGAATGTGTCAGTTGGGGCTGTGGGTGTATCCTTGTTAGTGATGTCCTCCTCGACGGAAGCTCATCTTCCTCACCCAAGTAAGGCTTCAAATCTACAATGTTAAATGTGGGACTAACCCCAAAATCTGCAGGCAACTCAAGTTTATATGCATTATCATTTATTTTCTCTAACACCTTGAAAGGACCATCAGCACGTGGAATTAGCTTTGGCTTGCGCAAATTAGGAAACCTATCCTTACGCAAATGTAACCAAACAAGATCTTCAGGTGCAAATACAACATGTTTTCTACCCTTATCTCCAACAAGTTTATATTTAGCATTTATGCGCTCAATATTTTTCTTAGTTAACTCATGCATTTTTAAGATCAATTCAACATTTTGTTTAGCATCAAAATTGACCTTCTCCGAAGATGGAAGAGGCAACAAATCAATAGGTGCACGAGTTAGGAAACCATAGACAATTTCAAAAGGGCACATCTTAGTAGTAGAATGCAACGAACGATTATAAGCAAATTCATTATGAGGCAAGCATTCTTCCCACATTTTCTTGTTATTCTTCAAAACAGCCCTAAGCATAGTAGACAAAGTTCTATTGACTACTTCAGTTTTCCATCAGTTTGGGGGTGACAAGTAGTACTAAAAAGCAGTTTAGTCCCCAACTTAGCCCATAAACATCTCCAAAAGTGGCTAAGAAATTTAGTATCATGATCTGAAACAATAGTATTTGGCACACCATGCAAGCGAATAATTTCAGGAAAGAACAAATCAGCAACATTAGCAGCATCATCGCTTTTATGACATGGTATAAAGTGTGCCATCATCGAGAACCTATCCACGACAACAAATATGCTATCCCTCCCCTTCTTTGTTCAAGGTAAACCCAAAACAAAGTCCATAGATATATCTTCCCAAGGAACACTAGGGACAAGCAAAGGCATATATAAACCATGATGATTGAGTCGTGACTGAACTTTTTGACATGTAGTGCAGCGAGCAACGAAACGCTCAACATCCCGTCTCATCTTTGGCCAAACGAAATGTGTAGCAAGTACGTCCTCCGTCTTTTTCAGGCCAAAGTGTCCCATTAATCCTCCTCCATGCGCCTCCTGCAACAACAAAGGACGAACAGAGCTAGCTGGAATGCATAGCTTGTTAGCACGAAACACAAATCCATCATTAACGACAAACTTGTTCCATGTTCTCCCTTTTATACAATTCTGCAATACATCTTTAAATTCAGCATCACGCACATATTGATCTTTGATGGTCTCCAAACCAAATATTTTAAAGTCAATTTGTGAAAGCATAGTATAACGACAAGACAATGCATCAGCAATAACATTTTCTTTTCCCTTCTTGTGTTTAATAACATAAGGGAAAGTCTCTATGAACTCAACCCATTTAGCATGTCTATGGTTCAGTTCTGCTTGACTTTTAGTGTGCTTCAAAGATTCATGATCAGAATGTATAACAAATTCTTTGGGCCATAAATAATGTTGCCATGTTTCCAAAGTTTGACAAGAGCATATAATTCCTTATCATAAGTAGAATAATTCAGACTAGGCCCACTCAATTTTTCAAAGAAGTATGCAATAGGTTTACCATCTTGTAATAACACACCTCCTAACCCAATTCCACTAGCATCACATTCAAGCTCAAAAGTCTTATTAAAATCAGGAAGTTGGAGTAAAGGAGCATGTGTCAACTTATCTTTCAATACTGTGAATGCTTCTTCATGTGCAGTACCCCAAACAAAAGGCACATCCTTCTTTGTGAGTTCATTGAGAGGTGCAGCAATGGTGCTGAATCTCTCACAAAACGTCTATAGAATCCAGCGAGGCCAAGGAAACTCCTCATATGTGTCACCGTTTTGGGCTGCGGCCAACTCTCAATAGCTTCAATCTTGGATTTATCAACCTCAATTCCCTGTGGAGTAACAACATAGCCAAGAAAAGATACTCAGTCGGTGCAAAAGGTGCACTTTCCAAGGTTACCAAACAAACGTGCATCACATAGAGCAATAAAAACAACACTTAAATGTTTTAAATGTTCCTCCAAAGTTCTGCTATAAATCAATATATCATCAAAGTAAACTACCACAAATCATCCAATGAAAGCACGTAAAACTTCATTCATTAATATCATGAAAGTACTAGGTGCATTAGTTAACCCAAAAGGCATGACTAACCACTCATATAATCCAAACTTAGTTTTAAATGATGTTTTCCATTCATCTCCCAATTTTATACGAATTTGATGGTATCCACTACGCAAATCAACTTTGAAGAATATTGTAGAGCCACTCAATTCATCAAGCATATCATCTAGCCGAGGAATAGGATGATGATAACGAATAGTAATATTATTAATGCCTCTACAATCAACACACATACGCGATGTACCATCCTTTTTCGGCACTATAATAATAGGAACAACACAAGGACTAAGGGATTCGCGTATATAACCTTTGTCGAGTAGCTCCTGTACTTGACGCATAATCTCCTTCGTCTCCTCTAGATTGGTACGGTATGGTGCGCGGTTGGGTAGCGATGCATCGAGAATTAAGTCAATCTGATGCTCAATCCCTCGAATAGGTGGTAATCTTGGTGGCACGTCTTGTGGAAAGACGTCCGCGAACTCCTGCAAATTTTTAGTGACAACAGGAGGCAAAGAGGAAGGCACGTCCTCGAATGAAAATAATGCCTCTTTGCACAAAAAAGCATAGCAAACAAATTTGCTTAAATCTAGATCATCAATATCAGATTTGGTGGCAAGTAAACATCCACTTTTTAATTTAATTTCAGATGCAATATGAGATGATGGTGTGTTATTAGGCTTCATATGTTGCTCAAATTCTTTTGCCACAATCTAATTTTCACTCTTATTTTGCTCCTGTTTTGCTTCATTAGCTCTATGAATATCATCTTTCAAAATGGAATCAGGAGACATAGGAAGCAAAGTAATATGTTTATCCTTATGAACAAGAGTATACTGATTGTTTCTACCATGGTGTACATAATTTTTATCAAATTGCCATGGTCTACCAAGTAATAAGGAACATTCTTGCATGGGTACCACATCACAATCAACATATGTGGAGATACTAAAATGCACACGAACAATATGTGTTACCTTAACCTTGTCGATGTTGTTGAACCATTGGATGTAGTAAGGATGTGGATGTGGTCTTGTGGTGAGAGATAGCTTCTCCATCATCTCCATGCTAGCCAAGTTGTTGCAGCTCCCTCCATCTATGATGACGCGAACAGAACGTTCGTTCATAACTTCCTTTGTATAGAACAAATTATGCCTCTGATTTTGCTCCGCTTGTGTGACCCGCACACTCAAAACACGTTGAGCAACTAAACATTCATACCTGTCAGCGTCTTCAGGAGCCATGTATTGCGTCTCATTTTCAGAATCATCTCCACCGTGTTCTTCATGTGTAATAAGAGCCAAAATCTACTCATCATAGTCACTAGCAGACTCATAACCACCATCCTCAGTAGGAATCATGACACGTTGAGATGGGCATTTGTTCGCATAGTGACCACGACCGGTGCAACGATGACATATAACATCATGTGTTGGCCCTGTGGATGCCGTGGATGAAGAAGAGCTCTGCGCAAGACCGGAAGGTGTACTCCTGGTTGATGGTGGTGGTGCCGGTTTGCTTTTATCACGGCTAGAAGTGACGGATGAAGTAGGCGGTGGTGCAGCCGGACGTGTCGAAGTAGATGATGCACGCGGTGTCCATGATGAAGGTCGACCTGTAGAATAATTAGTTCGCGCCAAGGCCCGTCGATCCTGCACTTCACATTCAGCTTTGGAAGCAAGATCGAATAAACGAGTGACATTATTATACTCCTTATACTCTAGAATTGCCTGAATCTCTCTATTTAAGCCACCCATTAAACATGCAAGCATAGCCTCATTATGCTCAACAATGCCACATCTAATCAGGCCAGTTTGTAATTCCTGATAATATTCCTCTAAAAAAAATTCCTTGTCTTAAACGCTGCAATTTCCGAAGTAAATCGCATTGATAGTATGGTGGAACCCAACAAGTACGCATAGCAGTTTTCAAAGCAGCCCAAGTAGTTGGAATATTATCCGGATATACTCTACAATATTCAGACCACCACACACAAGCAAAACTAGTGAAAGCACAAAGAGCAGTAGCAACACGTCTCTCCTCGGGATATTTTAAACATGTAAAACGTTGTTCGGTTTCTAAATCCCAAGTAAGATATATATCAGGAACATATCTACCCTCAAATGGTGGAATATTCAATTTTAGTTTAGGGAGATGGTCATGATCTCGTACCTGAGGGTGTGGTGGAGCCCTACCATTGCGATTATTTGCATGTGGATGACCTGGTGGCTGTGGTGGTGGTTATTGCACGTAGTTCTGATTTTGATCAACTTCATCCTTGTAATCTCTCGCGTAATTGTCTTCCTCCTCAGCAGCAGCAGGAGCCATAGAAGTATCAACATCAGTACCACCAGTTTGGCCAGGCTGAAGAGCGACATGGGTTGCTTTGCGGAGGGCTGTTTCGCGATGTGAAGGTGGTGGTTGTTGTTGTTGCAATGGTGCAGCAGGTGAAGGTAGACGCGCAAGCGCTTCAGCGAATTTGGCATCCAACTTGGTGTCAATTGACTTCTCAATGCCATCCATCCTCGCTAGCGTGTTGTCAAAACTGGTCATCACATCTTCTACCTGTTGACCCATCATTTGCTGAAATTTATCATGCAACTCCTTGTTCATCATTTTCTCCCAGTCAGTAGCATCGACTTGTGCTCCTGGCATGGTTAGCAGCAAGAGAAACACACAAAAATATGATCCTACAGAGTACTAGAAAATGGTGGTGGTGGCGCGTCACAAATCCGTCAAGCAAATCTCAAATTCTTACTAGTTCTTACCCGCAGCAGGTGGTGATCGGCAACCGTGGTAGTCAAAACTCTCAAAGCTTGGATAAAGTGATTACCAGGAAGAGTCAAATGCACGATGTAGATGTATGTGGAGCTGGGAATGGCTTATAATATGGTAGCAAAAGGGTCAGCAATAATCAATTCAGAGATACAAAGTTGAATAAACGCTCAACGACGGTACTGTACTGGTCCTAGGCTAGACCGTACTAGAGACGCGAGCCTAGAACACTAACAAAGTCACGGCGCTGCACGTAAACAAGGGGAAAGCACACTCTGAATTATTTTTTCGCCTCTTTTTTTTTGCGTTTTTTTCCGCACTCCTTTTTGTTTGCCGAAAATCACTATAATGGCGAGTGTCTCAAAACTCTTCCCAAGTTAAACTAAGACGATAGGCACGAAAGTTTTTTGACGATTTTTTTTCGGAATCAGGGGAGCGATGACGAAAAAGTGCAGTAAAACAACAGTATGATGGCACGTATCTCAAAAGACTCAGAAAAGCCTAAAAACAGGATAGGGAAAAAATATTTTCACCTGCCGAAATTTTGGCCTAAAAACTGCTCTGGGGGGTCTCCAGACACTTTTTTTTTTCTAGACCTACGCAGGCAAGGAAACACGAATCTGAAACCTTGATTGATCTCGAGAACAAACCTAATATGAAAACAACTCGGATTGGTGGTGGATATATGATGGTAGGATATGGCAGCTGTTGTAGGTTATGGCAGCGGTGGTGGTATGTGGCAGCGGTTGTGGGATATGGCAGCGGTGGTGGAATATGGCAGTGGTGGTGGTATGGCAGCAACGATGAATATGGTGCGGTGACGGCGTGACAAACTATGAATAGAACTCGAAACTCTAAAGAACTAGATGCTAAGACTAGCAACTCGACATGAGGATGCAACCGCAAATTCAACTAAGCAAACACGGAAAAGATTATGCAATGGCTCAGACTGGTTCGGATATGATGAACTAACCCTAATTTTTTTGGGCTTTTTCATGGACTATAGATATGAAGAACAGACTCGATCTAATCTATGAAAAACTATAAAATCTCACCGAGCAACCTGGAAATCTGATACCACTTGATAGAGGCAAAGGTGTCCCATCTTTCGATGAGATGGTGGCTATCGTTTTGGAGGAAGTCGACTTTGAAGACCCAACTAAGAATGTGTGAGGACGTCGCGCCTTAGCAATCGCTAAACCAACTCCGAGAGGTTATTGACCACGCCGGAGCACGATCAACCTGACCACGAAGGTCTGTTTCCTGCAGGAAAACGAAGAACAAGCAAGAAACTTAGATTGCAATCTGGATATTGTGAATTCAAGAGGAAAGCTTTATTGATCAAGTGGGGTTATGTGACGTCTTTGTCTGGTCGTTGAACACAAACGAAGTACGCAAAGTTGCAGCTATCGCGAACTTTAATCTAAACAAAACCCAAAGTCTAAACGACGCCCTAAGGGATGTATATATGGGGGAAGAGGGGGGAATTTCATGGCCCTTGGAGGAGGGGTCCGAAACCAACCCTAACTCTTGTTTCCCCACACATACGGACTCTAAAAATAGCCTATACTCAAGTATTTCAAAATTACATGGGCCTGGCCCAATAATAAGGTGACACAACACCTATAATAGCTTTAGGACAAAATTTATGAAGTGACATCTTGTATATTTCATCCAAGGCTTCACGCACTCATTATGGAGGCTTCAAAGTCCTGGAATCATCACTTTTAACTCTGTTCTTGTTCCCTTTGCGCATGCCATAATCTACATGCTTGATCTTGCTCCAATGTTCATCCTTCTTGTCCAAGCTAGGCCCTTCATTTGTAAGCAAGACAAATGTATCCAATTTAGGCAGCATCATATTCTCATGAACATTAGAATCATTACCAAGAAACGAAAGTACCTGGTAATTTAATTGGCGTGCACGAGCTCTAGTAATTGGTCTTGTATATGTGTTAGTTGGTGCTGTGGGTGTAACCTTGTTAGTGATGTCCTCATCATATTCAGTGAACGTTCACTAGTTAGGGTTAGAAAACGAACGTTCGTTCGTTAAGTTTTTCTTTTTCTGTTTAGTTTTCGGCCAGGGCCAACGAAACCAACGCTCACGTCTTCGTTGCGATCCCATCTTTCCGGTACAATACCTTAAACATATTTTTGTAAGTTTTAAAATTTGAATTCAACTAGATTTGTTTCGAACTTGTTTTTGTCATAACTTTAGTTTTATAACTCCGATTTAGTTGATTCTTTTTGAAAATCGAAGCTCTTGACCTAAATTTTCTGATAAGGCCAAATTCACATAATTTTGGTACTGTTAGAAATTATTTTCTGTTTCAAGAGTCATTCATTTGTTTTCGAAGTTTTCCGAAGTGTTTTATTCGTTCTTTCCGATCTTCCGAGTGTTTGCTTATGTGTGGTTACTATTGTTTGCTTACGATAGATTGATGGAATGTGACGAGTTGATCTATCACGAGTTCTGAGTGTGAAATATTCTACATCATCAGTACAAGGCAAGTTCACACTTTGATCATACTTTCCAATACCCAGTTTTCATTGCATTAGTTATATCCTCAAACACTTGCATGAGTAGGACTAGTTACATAATATGATGCTTTGTAGTTCATGAGGTAGGAACCCAATGACTTGAGATCAACCAAGGAGGTATACGCTTTGTTACTTATTGCTTAGCCATGCTTGTAGACGTGGATTGGTATGAGAGTTTCATGCAAGATGTGAGTGATATTTAAGGGAAACTTTAAGGTGGCAATTTAATACACATCTGGGTCGATTGGTTGTGGCACCCTGGGGTTACGAGTGGTTTGCCAGGGCACCTGGGGTTACCAATGTTGTCCTAGGAAATCCCGAGGGTACCATGTGATTGTCCTATTGGAATGCCACCCAGGCTCAAAGGGATCATATCATATTGTCATACATAGAAGCTTCCATGTGCAGCCACAAGCCATTATGGGCTCTGGCATAGTTGAGTATGTTGTGTGACCTCTTTCAGTGGTAGACTAGCAGATGTAGCGAATGTAGGTGTATGGGTCTACCCAGGGTAAAGAGTTAATGCTTCTGAAAGACTGTGTCTTGGTCATTCTGTTCTCAAACACCATGCAGTGCGAGAAATTAAACGGAGGTGATCGAGTCTTGTGGGGAAAAGTGCACAAACCTCTGCAGAGTGTACAAACTATTCATGAGTAGCCGTGTCCCCGGTTATGGACATCTTTGAGTATCTAGAAGTGGATTATTTGTTGATCTCAACACTCTATTTAATTAATTTTTTTGGTAAATAATGACTTTGGATTGGGATTGAGATGGGGGTACCATTCTCAATTGTTCATGAAATAAATTTAACAAAGTAGTTAAATAAATTTTATTCCTTTGTGGTAGGGAAAAATCAGCATTATGCAAAAACAGCCTTACAGCCTCCACCAGCCAAATATGCATGTAGTTGTAGGCTTTTGTTCATCATTACTACTACAGTGTGAATTTGCCAATACATTCAATGTACTGACCTACATGGCTGCAACGTCTCATGTTGCAGGAATTATTCGACGAGTAAGTGTTATGTTTGGGTTGCGCTGTCTACACTCAACTTTGCCGTTGGTGTTGATGGAACTCCACAACCTTTGTTGCTTACGCTATGATTGATTGAGGTAATAGTATTTACGTTACTTTATACATGTGATTTACCTCTGTTATAAATCCTCGAGTACTGTGTGTGTCAGCATACCAATCCAGGGATGACACTTAAGCACGGAGACTTGATCCATTCGGGTCGGGTCGCTACAACTTCAAGCATACTAACAAAGCAATCATGTCTTCTCAAAATACTATGGCTAAAGAAAGTTATCCCTACAAAATCATATAGTCTGGCTATGCTCCCTCTTCATCACACAAAATATTCATATCATGCACAACCCCGGTTTCAGCCAAGCACTTGTTTTCATACTCTATTCTTTCAAACCTTTCAACTTTCACGCAATACTTGAGCGTGAGCCATGGATATAGCACTATGGGTGGAATAGAATCGTGGTTGTGGACAAGACAAAAAGGAGGGAGATAGTCTCACATCGACTAGGCATATCAACGGGCTATGGAGATGCCCGTTAATACATATCAATGTGAGTGATTAGGGATTGCCATGCAACGGATGCACTAGAGCTAAATATGTATGAAAGCTCAACAAAAGAAACTAAGTCGGTGTGCATCCAACTTGCTTGATCACGAAGACCTAGGGCATTTGAGGAAGCCCATCGTTGGAATATACAAGCCAAGTTCTATAATGAAAATTCCCATTAGTATATGAAAGTGACTAAACATGAGACTCTCTATCATGAAGAACATGGTGCTACTTTGAAGCACAAGTGTGGAAAAAGATAGTAGCAATTGTCCCTTTTTCTTTTTTTCTTCCCTTTTTTCTTTTTTTCTTTTCTCTTTTTTTCTTTTTTTTTGGAGGGGCCTTTTCTTTTGTTTGGCCTTTCCTCGCATGGGACAATGCTCTAATAATGATGATCATCACACTTATATTGAATTACAACTCAATATTACAACTCGATACTAGAACAAAGTATGACTCTATATGAATGCCTCCGGCAGTGTACCGGGATGTGCAATGAATCAAGAGTGACATGTATATAAAGTTATGCATGGTGGCTTTGCCAAAAATACGATGTCAACTACATGATCATGCATGGCAATATGACAATATAAAGCGTGTCATATGAACGGAGCGGTGGAAAGTTGCATGGCAATATATCGCGGAGTGGCTATGGAAATGCCATGATAGGTAGGTATGGTGGCTGTTTTGAGGAAGATATATGGTGGCTGTTTTGAGGAAGGTATATAGTGGGTGTATGGTACCGGCGAAAGTTGCGCGGTACAAGAGAGGCTAGCAATGGTGGAAGGGTGAGAGTGCGTATAATCCATGGACTCAACATTAGTCATAAGAACTCATATACTTATTGCAAAAATTTACGAGTCATCAAAACAAAGCAATCAACGCATGCTCCTAGGAGGGAGGTTGGTAGGAGTTAACCATTGCGCGCCCCCGACCTCCACACAAAGGATGACACGCTACAAATACCTCATGCTCTAACTTTGTCAGATAGCGGTTCACCATACATGCATGCTACGGGAATCAATAACTTTAACACAAGTATTTCTCAATTTCATAATAACTCCACTAGCATGACTCTAGATATAAGTGAAGCACTAGATCAAACTATTTGACTCAAAAGATATAAGTGAAGCACATAGAGTGTTCTAACAATTCCTAGCCCATATTTATTTCTCTCAAAAAGGTGTGTCAAGCAAGGATGATTGTGGCAAACTAACAAGCAAAGACTCAAAATGATACATGATGCTCCAAGTAAAACACATATCATGTGGTGAATAAAAATATAGTCCCGAGTAAAGTTACCGATAGATGAAGACGAAAGAGGGGATGCCTTCGCGGGGCATCCCCAAGCTTAGGCTTTTGGTTGTCCTTGAATTTTACCTTGGGGTGCCTTGGGCATCCCCAAGCTTAGGCTCTTTCCACTCTTTGTTCCATAGTCCATCAAAGCAATACTCAAAACTTGAAAACTTCACAACACAAAACTTAGACAAAAATCTCGTGAGCTCCGTTAGTATAAGAAAACAAACCACCACTCAAAGGTACTGTAATAAACTCATTCTTTGTTTATATTGGTGTTAAACCTATTGTATTCCAACTTCTCTATGATTTATACTCCCCAATACTACTCATAGATTCATCAAAATAGGCAAACAACACACGAAAAACAAAATCTGTCAAAAACAGAACAGTCTGTAGTAATCTGTAACTTTCGCATACTTTTGTAACTCCAATTTTTTTTAAATAAATTGGTAAATGTGAGGAATTTGTCTATTAATCATCTGCAAAAAGAATCAACTAAATAGCACACTCCAGTAAAATCTGGTGACTATTCTAGCGAGCGCTAACGATTCTGTTTTTTCACAGCAAGATCATATGAACTTCACACAAGTCTTCCCAAAGGTTCTACTGGGCACAAACACTAATTAAAACACAAAACCACATCTAAACAGAATCTAGATGCTCTATTTATTCCTAAATAGAAGCATAAAAAATATAAAATTGGGTTGCCTCCCAACAAGCTCTATCGTTTAACGCCCCTAGCTAGGCATAATTTTAGTGATGCTCTCATGAAAGACAAGAGTTGAAGCACAAGGAGAGCATCCTAAAGCACATGGAAAACACATCTAAGTCTAACATACTTCCTATGCATAGGCTTTATAAAGGAAAACAAATTAGCAAGACAAGCAAGATCTAGCATATGCAAGGAAGAAGAAAGAAACAAGATCAATCTCAACACGAAGAGAGGTAATTTAGTAACATGAAGAATTCTACAACCATATTTTCCTCTCTCATAATAATTGCATGTAGGATCATAAGAAAATTCAACAATATAGCTATCACATAACATATTCTCAACACGATCGTCATGCATACGAAGTTGACACTCTTCCAAAATAGTGGGATTAACTAAAGTCATGACCTCTCCAAGCCCACTTTTATCAAAAATTTCATAAGATTGAACATTCTCCAAATATATGGGATCTAAAGTTGACACTCTTCCAAACCCACTTTCAATATTATTGCAAACATTATTATCAATCTCATATTCATCATGGGGCTTAAATAAATTTTCAAGATCGTAATAAGCATCACCCCAATCATGATCATTGTAACAAGTAGAGGACATAGCAATACTAGCATCCCCAAGCTTAGGGTTTTGCATATAATTAGCATAGTCGACATTAATAGAATTTATAATAACATCATTTCAATCATGCTTTTCAATCAAGGAGCTATCATGAATCACTTTTTCTTTTAACAATTATTCACAATTTTCAGATTCATGAATTTCAAGCAAAACCCCATAAAGATAATCTAGTGCACGCAACTCACAAGCAATTGGTTCAACATAATTGGATCTCTTAAAGAGATTAGTAAGTGGACGAGGATCCATAATTTAGCAAGCGAAGATGCGGGCTAATAGAGGGCACATAGCAACACAAGCAAACAGAAAGGCGAACGGTAAACACACGGAAAAAGAAGGGCGAATAAAACGGCAAGGGTGAAGTGGGGGAGAGGAAAACGAGAGGCAAATAAATGTAATGCGAAGGATAAGGGTTTGTGATAGGTACTTGGTATATGCCTTTTGCGTAAACCTCCCCGGCAACGGCGCCAGAAATTCTTCTTGCTACTTCTCGAGCTTGCGTTGTATTCCCTCGAAGAGGAAAGGGTTATGTAGCACAGTAGCGTAAGTATTTCCCTCAGTTTTTGAGAACCAAGGTATCAATCCAGTAGGAGACCATGCGCGAGTACCTCGCACCTGCACAAACAAATAAGAACTTCGTAGCCAACGCAATAAGGGGTTGTCAATCCCTTTACGGTCACTTACGAAAGTGAGATCTGATAGAGATGATAGTTTGATATTTTTGGTATTTTTGGATATAAGAACAGAAAGTAAAAACGGAAAAGTAAAGTAGTTTGTAGATTGATATGTTGAGAATAGACCCGGGGACCATAGGTTTCTCTAGTGGCTTCTCTCATGATAGAAGAATTCTATGGTGGGTGAATGAATTACTGTCGAGCAATTGATAGAAAAGCGAATAATTATGAGACTATCTAGGCATGATCATTATATATAGGCATCACGTTCGAAACAAGTAGACCAAAATGATTCTGCATCTACTACTATTACTCCACACATCGACTGCTATCTAGCATGCATCTAGAGTATTAAGTTCATAAGAACAGAGTAACGCCTTAAGCAAGATGACATGATGTAGAGGGATAAACTCAAATAATATGATATAAACCCCATCTTTTTATCCTCGATGGCAACAATACAATACATGCCTTGCTGCCCCTACTAGCACTGGGAAAGGACACCGCAAGATTGAACCCAAAGCCAAGCACTTCTCCCATTGCAAGAACTATAGATCTAGTAGGCCAAACCAAACCAATAATTCGAAGAGACTTGCAATGATATTATAATCATACAAAAAAGATTTTAGAAAATAACCAAATATTTCCCATAGATAATCTTGATCATAAACCCACAATTCATCGGATCTCGACAAACACACCGCAAAAAGAGATTACATCGAATAGATCTCCTCGAAGACCGAGCAGAATTTGGTATTGAGATCGAAAGAGAGAGAAGAAGCCATCTAGGTACTAACTATTGACTCATGGTGAGGCGATGATGATGACGTAGAAGCACTCCGTGGTAGATCCCCCCCCCCTCCTGCGGAGCTCCGGAACAGGCCCCAAGATGGGATCTCACGGGTACAGAAGGTTGCGGCAGTGGAACTAGGGTTTTCTCTCCTCTTCTGATGGTTTCGGGGTACATAGGTATATATAGGAGGAAGGAGGGCACCGGGGGCCAGACGTGGGGCCCACGAGGCAGGGGGCGTGCCCTGTAGGGGGGGGGGCACCCTCGTGGACGCCAAGTCAGCCCTACTCCGTGGTTCTCAAGCCTCCCGTGCGTATTTTGCTCCAAAAATATCTCTCCTGAAGTTTCATTCCGTTTGGACTCCATTTGATATTCCTTTTCTGTAAAACCCAGAAATAGGCAAAAAAACAGCAATCTGGACTGGGCCTCTGGCTTAATAGGTTAGTCCCAAAAATAATATAAAAGTATATAACAAAGCCCATTAAACATCCAAAACATCTTAAATAATAGCATTGAACAATAAAAAATTATAGATATGTTGGAGACGTATCGTCGCACTCTTTTGATTCTGCTTATGTTATGCATTGCTTAAAATTACCTGCTACTTTATCATCCTGTTCACCTCTTGGACTCCAAGTCAGGTCCAAATTAATGTTCAAATTGAGTTCTAAATTAGTTGTGGTGCTCATATCGAGGAAGCAATGAATAGTATCTATGTCTAATATCTGGTTCACCTAGGGTATGCCTATGTTGTTCATATTGGGTGGGAAACAAATAGTAAAGCAATCACCATCTGTCTTTTTATTAAATTAAAGCAATCATCAGCCTACTATCATTATTTTTGGATCCATCCACTGGTTGTTACCATCACTCTAAATTTCTGCATGCTCTCCTTGCATAATCTCACCATATTTTTTCGTATGCATGTCAGATATTGTACACAGTCATGTTGAACATGTAGAGAAAAGGATAAGAGTTTTGCGCGGCAATACAATGTCATGCAGACATCACTCCATGGCGGGTTCAATGGCAAACCCTCCCAACCCCTCTCCAGATTGTAATCCCGAGGAAGATATCTGTTCTCAGACGCCGCTGACCACTCCTATTTACCCCCCAAGGTGTTTGCTCTACCTTGGCATGATCATGTTAGTCATATCATGCATGTGTTGCCTTGCAGTGCCTACTTTTGACATCATATATGTCATCTTCTTAGTTTAGACATGTTCTGTCACCACATGTTTAGTTTCTATATCATATATGTGAATTATGCACTCTCATGTTTTTTAACCAGCCATAATATATGTGAAATGTGCAATGCCATCCTGTTTAACCAGGCATCTTATATTTGAATGTGTAGCGACCAGACCTCAAACAGTCTGATCTCTGTGCATCAGTGTCATCCCTGGATAAGTAATGCTGACACACACAATACTTGAAGGATTTAAAATAGAGTGGCAATCACACACTTATTACATCGAAAGTTCCAAAGATGAACTTATTACAAATAAAATGGCTTAAGGCCATCTAACAACGATAACAGCGGAAGGCTTGGAACATAAGTGAGTCCATCAACTCCAACGGCATCACTGAGTATAGAACCACAACCTAAAGGGACCTTACTCGTCGTCTGAAAAGTCTGCAACATGAACGTTGCAGCCCGAAAACGGGTCAGCACATGGAATATGCTGGCAAAGTAACACATAGAGAGTAACAAAGGTAAAGCTATACTATATGCAAATATGGCTGGTGGAAAGCTCTAGGGTTATAGTTTTGCATAAAGCCAAATTTTCCCTACTACAAAGGAATATATTTTAATTAACTATCATGGTAGTTGAAACATCATTGAGAAGGTTCACCCAACTCAATCCCAATTAAAGTAAACATTAACCCAACAAAATTAACTTTTAGAGTGTTGAGATACACATGATAATCCAAGTACTAGATACTCAAGACGTCCATAACCGGGGACACGGCTAATCATGATTAGTTTGTACACTCTGCAGAGGTTTGTGCACTTTTCCCCACAAGACTCGATCTCCTCCGTTGGAGTCCTCTCACTACATGATGTTTGAGAAACGGATGATCGAGACATAGTCTTTCAGAAGCACTAGCACCTTACGATCGGGTAGACAGTACCAACCTACACCCCCTACATCTGCTAGTCTACCACTGTAAGAGTTCGCACAACTTAGTCAACTATGCTAGAGCCCATAATAGCTTGTGGCTGCACACGGAAGTTTCTAATATGAATAATCTCATGATCCCTTTGAGTCTGGGTGGCGGTCCATAAAGAAAACAGGCAATCGCTGGAATACCCAGGTGCCTCAATCCACCCAGATGTGTGTTCAAGTTGCCACCTTAAGTAAAACCATTAATTTAACAATCTCACATCTGTCATGGATACACTCACCCAATCCACGTCTACTAGCATAGAATGGCAGAAAGCAAACGTTGAAGTAACTCCCAAGGGTTTGAATATAATGCAGGTAATAAGTTCTACCTCATCTACTTCTCAGTCCCACAGTTTAAAGACCCTACTCATGCAATGTGTTTGAGGATATAACTAATGCAAGGAAAACTGGGTATTGGAAAGTATGATCAAAGTGTTACTTGTCTTGCTGATGTTCTGCGAAACCTAGAGATTCAAAGTAGCAAGCGGCGCACTCCGGGTACTCTATCGCAAACAAACAAGCATACAATAAGTACTCATCTAATGCACGGGTAAACCTCAAATAAGAGATCTAACCAGAAAGTTCAACTTAAGAACTCCGGTTTGAAAAAAGAAACAAACCAAACGAAACAACGAAGTCAAACGACGAAAAGAACCGACTACTCTACCAATCTGGACCTAAGTCCAAATTTTTCAGAAGAAAAAGCTTGGTTGACTAGGTTAAACGAAAAGAGGGTTTCGAGACGAAACTCCAGGTTCTTGAATCACCTGATTTCGATAAACGAGCGAAAAGATAAACTAGAACGAAGATCGGATCAGAAATCGCGATCAGAAAAATAACCGCGAAAACCGAGAAAAAGAAAAACTGACGAACAGCTTAACGTACGGACGTTCGTTAACTAGAACTAAATGACGAATTCGATCGTTAAAACGAACGAACGGGTGAACGCTCGCTAAATAGCTAAACCAAACAAAAACGATCTAATCTAAAAAAACGAACTAGGGTTTAAAAAAAAACAAGAACGGGTCGGTTTTCTTCCGAACATCGACGGGCAGCGGGGCTACCTCGTCGGACTTCGGCGGGGCACCGGGGGCTGCGGCGTGGGGTGGCGGGGTGGCGGGCTGCGGTGGTATCGGCGGCGCGCGGCGGCTGCGGGAGGCGAGGCGGGGCGAGGTGGCGGGGTGAGGGCAGGGCGGCGGCGGTATTTATGGAGGGGGGGGCTGCGGCTTGGAGGGGGGGCAAGGCAGCGGCGGCGGCGACGGTGCCCGGCTCGGACACGAGTCCGACGCGGCGAAGGAAGGCGGCGGCGGCCTGGCTCGGCTGGGCCTTCGGCCCAGTCGGGCACGGAAACTTTTAAAAAACCCGCAGAATCTACGAAAAATTCTAGAAAATAAAATAAATTTCTAAAAATACCAAAAAAAAATTTCATCGTCTAAATTAAATATTTCGAAGAAGATGAACATTTTTCTTGGCCCTAAATGCATTTTTGAAAACGTGCAATTTTTCCTAAATTCAAATAAAATATCAAAAACTTCAAAATAAAACTTATTTGATTTTTCTATTAAATCCTCAGTATTTCTTTATTTTGGGAGAGTCATTTTACTCCCTCTCTCATATTTTTATTTTAGAAATATTTGAAGATAAAATAAATAAAATCAATGATCCTATTTTCAAAATTTGAGAAACCTCAAATATGAAAATAACGAAATCCCCAACTCTCTCCAAGGGTCCTTGAGTTGCGTAGAATTTCTAGGATCCATCAAAAGTAAGAAAATATGATATGCATTGATGATCTAGTGTATAACATCCCAAATTGAAAAACCTACCCCCATTAAGATGAATCTCGCCCTCGAGATTCGGGTTGGCTAGAAAATAGGTGAGGGTGGTCCTTCTACAGGTCTTCCTCTCGTTCCCAGGTTGCTTCATCCTCGGTGTGGTGGCTCCACTGAACTTTGCAAAACTTGATAACCTTGCTGCGGGTGACTCGGCTGGCATACTCAAGGATCTTGACTGGTTTTTCTTCATAGGTCAAATCACTGTCCAGCTGAATTGCTTCCAATGGCCCTGTATCCCTCAACGATATCTCAGCCATCTCAGCGTGGCACTTCTTCAACTGGGAAACGTGGAATACATCGTGAACTCCCGACAATCCTTCGAGCAATTCCAACCTGTAGGCTACTTCTCCCATACGCTCCAAAACTTTGTATGGTCCTATAAAACGAGGCGCTAGCTTTCCCTTAACTCCAAAGCGCTTAACTCCTTGAAGCGGAGATACTCGAAGATAAACTCGGTCTCCGACTTCGTAAGCTATCTCTTTGCGTTTTGAATCCGCGTAGCTCTTCTGCCTGGACTGGGCTACCTTGAGCCTATCGCGAATCAATTTTACCTTTTGTTCTGACTCCTTAATTAAATCTGGTCCAAACAACTGGCGGTGTCCAACTTCATCCCAAGACAATGGGGTCCTGCACCTCCTTCCGTACAAAGCTTCGAAAGGGGCCATCTTCAGACTGGATTGATAACTGTTGTTGTAAGAGAACTCTGCATAGGGAAAAATTTCGTCCCAACTAGATCCGTAATCTAGCGCATAAGCTCTCAGCATATCCTCCAAAATCTGATTGACTCTCTCGGTCTGTCCATCTGTCTGCGGATGAAAAGCTGTACTGAACTCTAGCCTGGTACCAAAATTTCATGTAACTGATTCCAGAACTTTGAGGTAAACTGGGTTCCTCTATCTGATACGATGCTCCTCAGAACTCCATGTAGGCATACGATCCTGGTCATGTATATCTTTGCCAACTTGGCACTGGTGTAAGTAGTCTTCACTGGGATGAAATGAGCTACCTTCATCAAACGATCGACTACAACCCAAATCTAGTCATAGCCTGAACGAGTTCTGGGTAATCCCCTAATAAAATCCATGCCTAGCTTATCCCACTCCATTCGGGTATTGGCAATGGTTGTAACAATACTGCCGGCTTCTGATGCTCTGCCTTCACTCTCTGACATACATCACAAACTGCTACATACTCCGCAATATGCTTCTTCATACCGGTCCACCAGAAAGTATCCTTCAAGTCCAAGTACATCTTGGTATTTCCTGGGTGAATCGAGTATGGTGAATCATGGGCCTCTTGCAGAATCAACTTCCTGATCCCTCGGTCATTAGGCACATATACGCGGTCTTCAAACCATAGGGTGTCGTGCTCATCCTCACGAGATCCTTTAACCTTTCCTTTGCTCATCTTCTCCTTTATGGAGGCAACCTCCTCGTCAGTCTTCTGACCTTCTCTGATATTATCCATCAAGGTAGACTGAATCTCCAGTGTTGCTACAGAGCCTCTCGGAACTATCTCCAAACATAGCTCATGAAGGTCCTCGACTAACTCTTTCGGTAAATGTCGGGGATATACCCCGCGGTATGAACCGGCCGGAATTCTAACCCGGCCGGACTTGGCGTTTTACTTAAAGACGGTTTACACTTGATGATTCACTGGCGATCCGTCTTAACCAGATGGTTTACAAGCAACCTGCCTAAATAATACCACTCACTGGTAACCCGGTTGGTGGATCACGGATAACAAGGCCCAAGGCCCAGAAGGCCGGTTCATATATGGTGGGCCGGTTTATGAATAAAGCGCAAGGAATATTCTCATACAAAGGAAACAAGACTAGGACTCCTTGTAATAGATCAATCCTAGTCCTACTAGGACTAGTCATATAACCCGCCCCTTCAACATATATAAGGAAGGGCAGGGCTCCCCAAAGAGAGACAAGTTACAAGTTTTACAGGAGAGGTTTAGACAAGTTTCTAGGGTTAGACACAAAGAGCCGGTTTACCGGCGACACCACGAGGATCATAATGAGACCTAGCCTTAAACAACACGTAGGGTTATTACCGGATGATGTTTCCCGGGGCCCGAAGTTGTCTAAATCCGTGTCTTGTGTCGTGTCTCTCGATTCCGCTCAACCCCTCTTAAGCTACTACATAGATGCGCGGCCTCACGACTAAGTCCGCTAAACCGGACATCTAACGTGTTAATTCCACGACAGTTGGCGCCCACCGTGGGGCCTGCACATGATGGTGTTGAGTTCTTGGAGGGATTTCTTCGATGGACTGAGAAGCTGGCAATCGACTGGATTAGTAAGGGCTGATACGGAAGGATTTTTCAACAATTCCAAATCTCATCAGTTGAGATCAAGGAAGTATTATCGTCAAATCGCCACGGACGAGATCTACAGTTTGACCCTATCTATGTTGGTCGTCGGGACGTCATGGAGTTAACCCGCACGTATTTACTGAAGGAAGATAGAGGTCGTCAGTTCAATCCGATCTGTAGAAAAATCACATTGAAGGAAAAGGAACCGGGGGTTGACCCCAACCTAACCATCGTGTGTTACTTTCAAAGCGGAAACAAGGGAATCAATGAAATGAAGAGAAAAAAAAAGAAGAAGAAGGAGACAACTATGGATCGGTGAAACCGACCACGATCCGGTCTGTTGAAACTGGCTATAGATCGAGAACGGACAAGGAGACCCAGTCGTCGTCATCGCCGCAGGGATCCAACCGCCCACGATCGGAAGCACGGAGGGACTCCGCCTCCGCAGCTAGCCGGCCGCCCTCACCTTGCCGGCTCGCCTCCACCGCCAGGGACTTGGACCCACATCCCCCGCACCCATCTCTCCGCCTCCAAGCTGTCCTGGTCGTGCTCGCCTCGCCGCGACCACCAAACCTCGAGCCGCCTCCTCCGCAGGTCTCCACGCCCGCTACCTCTTGAGCTCCGGTCGAGCCGCCGCCGCGGTTGTCCTTTGCCTCACCCGTGCGGCCTCCGAGCTGCACTCATCTTCATCACCAACTTGCTATTACGGTGCCCCGCTGGCGCTGCAACCCGTCGAGGGCCTCCTCGAGCCGCCCCGACCAAATCTCCGCCACCTCAAACCCTGGGCGCCGGCCCGGCCTGCCGCAGTTTTGAATCCGTCGCACAGAGCCGCTTTGTGACCTCCAAATTGTCGAGTTTCGAGCCGCTCACCCTGCGTGACCCACTTCTCGTTTAGCTTTAAAACGTCTCCGTCTCTGCCTCGTCGTTTTGTCAGCACAAGCACGACACGGAGGAGAACTCCGGGGTCTTTTCCCCCCGAGCGCAAAGATCACGATGCTCTGAGTCGGCCCGCGCCGTGGCGTCCAACCCGCCGGCTGATTGTCTAAAATGCCGTTCCCGCGGCCTTATCTCTGCCCCAGCCATCGGCGCACCTGTCGACCCACCGTCGGCTCATTGGGTCGCCCTGAATAAATCGCCGCGCTGCACGCCGCTGCTGGGAGGCTTCCTCTGCTGAATCACCGCTTCCGCTGTCGCGGATTCGTGACGCGTCAAACTGCCCGCCTCCGTCCCGTCATGGTGGCCTTGAGCTGCCTTCTACCATGGCTGCAGCTCGTCCCTGCGCGACTCAGCGGACGAATGATCGGTCTTCACCAAGTCGAGTGCCGCCGAGTCGACCTCGGTCGTTTTCTGCCACGAGCACGTCTGCTGCTGCTGAGCCGGCCACAAGTCGGCCTTGCCAAGCGGGTCTTTGCATTGAAACGCCGCCTCCACCTTGGGGCTGCCTCTGCCTTGGTCAGCCCTGAGACTCCGAGTCGCCGGTCCATCCCCTACCCTGGTCTCGCCTTGAGCCGCCGCCGCTAAACTTTGAGTCGGCTCTTGCCGTTTTGTCGGTCTCTATCATCCGCTTCGCTCAGTCACGGGTTTCTCCATCACCTGCCTCTGTTCTCATATGCTCCACTGACAACAAGAAGGAAAAGATAAGATGAGGTTCGGTTGGGAGAAAAGTCAAGGGCGGATAAAAAAAAGTCGATCGTGGCAAAAGAAGCTCTGCACACATGGTCATCTACTGGCCGTGGCTCAGGTGTATGTGTTGATGTTCACACTCCCATCTGCTATTTTCACCATCAGCAAAACGAAACCAGTTCACGTCAAAAAAAAGGTGGCTAGGTGTTTAATGACCCGGATGATACCTTTCTGAGCTATCACGGATGTTTTAAGCCATTTTTGTCGCATTAAGCCGCCGGGTTGTTTTACAATCGCCGTTTTCTATCGCATGGAACGGATCATCTATCGTCCAGACAAATCAGGTGATATCTGTCTTATTTATTTTTAATACATATATTAATTCATCCAAGCAAAATACCTCGCCCTGCTGTATTTTGTGCGCAGGAAAATCATTCATTGCAAAGGTGGTGTTATATCACGGAGGTGGAGGCACGCTAAACATCATTCGACACAAATGGTCGTCGGACTATCGCACCGGTTTACAACGACGTGGCTGTCTTTCGCGACCGCGCCGGCTGGCCTATCTGTTCTTCTAGCAAATCAACCGGTTCACGCATTCGCACCGGTTTACAACACGGAGGACAACTTGCTCATCTCCAACGGTTTACAACCCCACAGCCGGTTTAACTGTTTGAGCCGCCTCTGATACTGCGATCGTTTTACTGTCCAAACCTGTGATCCGGTCTATTCAACATACCGGTTCAAATTCACTCAGGTGATATCCATCTACAGTATTATTTCTCTTGTTATATATCATTTTTCATTAAGAAAATAAGATGCTTTGATCAGTCTATCTGGTTGTGCAGGGCAACTCCCACATATGCACTCAGAAGCAATAAACTCCCTGAAGAGCGTAAGGTCATATCCGGCCCAAAGAGGACGCTTCATGGAAACCCTCTGGATGGTAATCCATCCAGTGATTGGTTCAAGATTCACCCATGGTTCTATGGAGCCATGGAGGCCCTCTGGACAGGCGACAGCCATCCAGTGATTGGCTTATGTTTTCCCATGGCTTCATGGAGCCATGGAGGCCCTCTGGAAAGGCTATAGGCATCCAGTGATTGGCTTATGTTTACCCATGGATTCATGGAGCCATGGAGGCCCTCTGGAAAGGCTACGGGCATCCAGTGATTGGCTTATGTTTACCCATGGCTTCATGGAGCCATGGAGGCCCTCTGGAAAGGCTACGGGCATCCAGTGATTGGCTTATGTTTTCCCATGGCTTCATGGAGCCATGGAGGCCCTCTGGAAAGGCTACGGGCATCCAGTGATTGGCTAAAGTTTTTCTTATGGTTCCTATGGATGGTACCCGCATCCATTGACCGGCCCTCTGGAAAGACGACACTACCCGCATCCAGTGATTGGCTGAACCTTGCTTTGAGCCTGGCAGCTCGTAAAAAGCCTCGACTACATGGTTTTATTTGCAAACTTGCATTTATGGTATTTGTGTTTTATGGTTCTTTTTTCCGAAGTGGGACAACTCCAGAGTTGACCACATATCTTCAAAGTCTGGACATAGAGCTCCAGCATTATTTAAACCGGTAGTTCTTGTACAACTCGGAATAATTGGGTACGCCCAACAGAGCCAAGAGCTTCCTTAGAAACAATAATGTTCGCCGGATTAATGATATCAAGCATACTTAATCACAGGAACCGGTTTTCAAAACCGGATTATGTTATTCAAAATCTTTAATAGCCAACATGGCTGGATTATTATTATGGTTATCAATATTATGATTGAGGTTTTCAAAGTCACTATAAGCGCAATGGATATTATTTCATCGATGGAAGTGATTTATTCTACAAAGAAATAGTCCCGAGTTGCTGCAGGCTTACAACCCGGCATTTGGGGGCTACAATATTCAAATTGAGATTACATCAAATACACAAGTCTCATGTCGCTGCAAGCATGCACCATGACACTTGGGGGCTAATGCAAAATCATCTTTTACTGGCCTTATTGAAGACCCGACTCATCACATCATATTGAGCCAGCCCTTTGGGGCTACCAATCGCTCCTATCAACAATTCAAGACATGGGTCCAAACCCCACGATGGAGGTTACATTATATAATGTTATTTTTCAATGATTATATCTACAAAGTCCCTGCTCATTATTGCATAATAACCCGGCACTTGGGGACTACATGTTGCTATTCAAGTTTACATGATCATATTTTCAAAGTCCCTGCTCATTATTTCATAATGACCCGGCACTTGGGGGCTACATGATATGGAATATTCAGTTTTTACTAGTAACTGGGATGAACAATCCGGATTTCTTCAAGATTATACAATGCTATTTTCAATGAAGTATATACAAAGTCCCTGTTCATTATTTCATAATAAACCGGCACTTGGGGGCTACAGGTAATATGCATATAAAGGAGGAACATCTTCAAATTTTCAGTTCTGGCAAATCAGATTAATTGTGTGACCCGGCAATTTTGGCAATCATAAATCGGCAAGTTCTACATCTTCAAGCCGGCTGGATATCAGTTGAATATTTCAAAGACCAATATTTTTTTCAAGTCAGAGCATTAAAGGCCGATTCAAATGGATTCTTTATTTACAAAATATCTTGTGTAAGCAAATTGATTATGAAAGCTGGTCTGTTGACCTGGATTTTCTAGAAGAAGGAAAGACAAGGACTTAAGCATGGTCAGATGCCGGATTACAAGAAATTCTTAACCCGGAGCACAACCTGTCAGATTCGCTCTTGTGTTTATTTTGCAGCACAAGTTTACCATGGTTAAATCCAAGCTAAACTTGGGGGCTAATGTCGGGGATATACCCCGCGGTATGAACCGGCCGGAATTATAACCCGGCCGGACTTGGCATTTTACTTAAAGACGGTTTACACTTGATGATTCACTGGCGATCCGTCTTAACCAGACGGTTTACAAGTAACCTGCCTAAATAATACCACTCACTGGTAACCCGGCTGGTGGATCACGGATGACAAGGCCCAAGGCCCAGAAGGCCGGTTCATATATGGTGGGCCGGTTTATGAATAAAGCGCAAAGAATATTCTCATACAAAGGAAACAAGACTAGGACTCCTTGTAATAGATCAATCCTAGTCCTACTAGGACTAGTCATATAACCCGCCCCTTCAACATATATAAGGAGGGGCAGGGCTCCCCAAAGAGAGACAAGTTACAAGTTTTAGAGGAGAGGGTTAGACAAGTTTCTAGGGTTAGACACAAAGAGCCGGTTTACCGGCGACACCACGAGGATCATAATGAGACCTAGCCTCAAACATCACGTAGGATTATTACCGGATGATGTTTCCCGGGGCCCGAAGCTGTCTAAATCCGTGTCTTGCGTCGTGTCTCTCGATTCCGCTCAACCCCTCTTAAGCTACTACATAGATGCGCGGCCTCACGACTAAGTCCGCTAAACCGGACATCTGACGTGTTAATTCCACGAAAGTAAATCCTCTGTCGTTAGTGTGTTGACATGGCTCTTACGGCTTAGCGCATCGGCTACCACGTTAGCCTTTCCGGGATGATAATGCAATCTTATGTCGTAATCCTTGATGAGTTCCAACCATCTCCTTTGCCTGAGATTTAGCTCCTTCTGAGTGAATATATACTTCAAACTCTTGTGATCCATATATACTTCACAATGGTTTCCAATGAGGAAATGTCTCCAAGTCTTCAGCATGTACTACGGCTGCTAATTCCAAATCATGAGTGGCATAGTTCAACTCATGAGGTTTCAGTTGTCGTGAAGCATATGAAACAACTCTTCCTTCCTACATAAGAACTGCTCCAAGTCCTCGACGTGAAGCATCGCAATACACCTCATAGTCCTTATGCTGATCTTGCAGAATCAACACTGGTGAGGAGACCAAATGTTTCTTTAATTCCTGGAAACTATCCTCACATTCCTCCATCCAATTGAACTTGGTATCCTTCTTTAACAACTCCGTCATAGGCTTTGCAATCTTTGAGAAATTTTCAATGAATCTTCGGTAATATCCCGCAAGTCCAAGAAAACTCCGGATCTCTCCAACTGTTGTCGGTGCTTCCCAATTTGTCACAGTGTCAACCTTGGTGGGATCTACTGCTATTCCTTCTCCAGATATAACATGTCCGAGGAATCCAACTTCCTTCAACCAAAACTCACATTAGCTGAACTTGGCGTATAACTGATGTTCTCTGAGCTTCTCAAGTACCAAATGCAAAAGCTCCTTATGTTCCTCTTCATCCTTTGAGAAGACCAATATATCATCTATGAACACCACGACGAACTTATCCAGGAACTCCATAAACACCTTGTTCATCAAGTTCATAAAGTATGCCGGTGCGTTAGTCAGACCAAAAGACATAACGGTATACTCGTACAACCCATACCTGGTGGTAAAGGCCGTCTTAGGTATATCCTGCTCTCGAATCTTCAACTGATGGTGTCCTGATCGCAGGTCGATCTTGGAAAATACCTTAGCTCCTTGCAATCTATCGAACAGATCATTGAACATTGGCAGTGGGTACTTGTTCTTGATTGTTACTTCATTCAATCCTCGATAATCAAGAACCATTCTTAACGATCCGTCCTTCTTCTCCACTAGAAGTACTGGCGATCCCCAAGGCGAAGAACTTGGGCGAATGTAACCTTTATCCAGTAACTCCTTAATCTGTTTCTTAATCTCCTCCAAATCCTTTGCGGGCATCCTGTATGGTCTCTTAGATATTAGCCCTATGCCTGGCAAAAGCTCGATCAAAAACTCAATATCTCTATCTGGTGGCATGCCTGGCAAATCCTCTGGAAATACGTCAGGGAAATGTTTCACCACTGGTACTTCCTCCTGAACAACTCCTGATAAGGAATTTACTCTGTTCCTCTTCGGCACATGCCGGGATACATACTTGATCCTTCTTCCTTCTGGCGTAGTAAGCAAAATGGACTTACTGGCGCATTCAATGTTCCCTCCGTACTTAGATAACCAATCCATGCCTAATATCACATCCAAGCCTTGAGATTCCAATACTAGTAGGTCCAAAGGGAATATGTAGTTACCAATCCTTAATGGCAACTGATCACACCATAATCTGGCCATAAACTCTGCTCCAGGCGAGGTTACTAACATGGGTGACCTAAGGGCTTGGGTTGGCAGCTTATACTTATCCACAAATCCCCTTGAAATGTATGAATGCGATGCACCAGTATCAAAAAGAACGAGTGCAGTAAAGGACTTAACTAAAAACTTACCTATTACTGCATTTGACTGAGCTTCAACCTCCTCCACGTTAACGTGGTTCACTTGTCCCCTATTAAAAGGGTTCGGCTTCTTCCCAGAGCTTACATTGCCATTCCCATTCTGGGCTTTTGGACATTCATTGGCGTAATGTCCCGTCTTTTGGCACTTATAGCAAGTGACTTGGCTCAGGTCTCGCTTGGCTGGTGTTGATGGGTTGGTACGGTTCTGTCCGTTGCTTCCTCCATTCCCGTTACCATTCTTGGGGCCACTATGATTGTGCGAGCCACCACCTCCATGGGTATGTTGAAATTGTCCTACCGGTTTTGGGGTAAAATGTGGCTTCTGTTGAGCTCCAGAATTGTACTTTCCGTATCCATACTTCCTCTTGCGGTTTTCAATCTGTTGGTGCTTCCCTTCAATCATTAGAGCTCGATCAACCAATTCCTGGTAGTTGTTGAAGCTTGCTACCATCAATTGTACCCTCATCTCATCATTCAACCCTTCCATAAACCTTTCCTGCTTAGCGGCATATGTGGCCACATCATCTGGGGCATAATGAGATAGAGTACTAAACTCATCTATGTACTGAGCCACAGTACGATTTCCTTGGCGCAAGTTGCGAAACTCCCGCTTCTTCATGCTCATAGCTCCAGTTGAGACATGGGCAGTACGGAAAGCTTGCTAAAACTGATCCCAAGTAACATTGGCTATGGGGAAAGTGGCTATGTAGTACTCCCACCATGCTACGACTGGTCCAGACAACTGATGTGCGGCAAATCGCACCTTCTCAGTATCCGAGCAATTAGCGGTGGTCAAATCCCTTCCAATCTTGCGCAGCCAGTCATCAGCGACTATTGGTTCAATGCTGCTAGCAAACATCGGTGGTTGTAACCTTAGGAAACGGGTCAGGTTATCCACGGGTGGTGGTGGTGGAGGGTTGTTGTTGTTCTGGTTGTTCTAAGTGTTCTGGACAAGAAGTTGCATCAAAGTGTTCTGCTGCTGGATCAACTGAGTGAGCTCAGGGGGAAACTGAAATTCTGGCTCACGTCTTGGAGGCATCTGATGGGTGTAGAGGGAAGAGATTAGAATAAAAAATAAGTCTAAGGGAAAATCACTACCCAAATTCACATGAGATGAACACAAACATATCACACCAAGATCAATTTCAAAACAAGGGCTTTACACGGATCTAACGTTACAAAATGTTCTCTAAGTCTACTATATGGGAAAAACTACTAGTCATAGGGTGGTCATCTAGAAATTTTGATCGGCAGAAGATTCCATGATGTCTTCTCCAGCTTCATCTTCATAGTCTTTATCATCACTATCATCAGGGTCTGAGTTCGTGTCGTCGAGGATGATGTAGTCTTCAGGACAAATCTCCTTGGGTTCCTCTTCCTCTTCTTCCCCTCCTGGTGCTGGATCTCCCATGAATACTCCTAGCTTCCGTGTCAAATCATCATTTTTCTCCACAAGTATTAACATCTCCTCCTCGTATCCGTCGCGTGTTGACTTGAGTTCCTCCTCTAACTCCAAGTTTCGGGTTAGTGCTTTCTTCAAGTCTATCATCCCTGCGCACATCTGGTGCTCCTGGCGACGAATGTGCTGGTTTAACTCTTGAATGAACGCGGCAATGGACCTGTCCTTCCGGGTGTTGATCATGTCCCACCGCTCATCTTGGTGTCCACAAATCTAGTAGATAGTGTCCTTCAGCTCCTGCTTGTAGACTTCTCCAATCCTTCCCATAGTGATGTGGGCTGCCATACTCCTGCCTAGGCTCCAGGTGGGCGCATTAAAGGAAAACTCTATGGGTGCGGTGACGGGCATGAACGTCCTTCCTGGAACTTGAGCTTGAATCAACCAGCGCACCTCTTCAGGTAAAGTGGCGTTGTAGGTTCCCGTGAAGCTTGGTAGTCCGATGTTTAGATACCTAGTGACTTCCTTCAGGTGACGTCCAAACGGTGTATCTTCATCAGGTTGCGTGAACTTGTTCCTTGCATCCGCCATCCTAAAAGAGTAGAAAAGATGAGGAGTCAGAAATGAGAAGAGTGAATAGTGTTCTAGGGTTTTAGCTTAGTGGTCGTGTCCTACAGTCAGCGTGTGCTCTGATACCATCTTGTAGCGACCAGACCTCAAACAGTCTGATCTTTGTGCATCAGTGTCATCCCTGGATCAGTAATGCTGACATGCACAGTACTTTAAGGATTTATAACAGAGAGGCAATCACACACTTATTACATCGAAAGTTCCAAAGATGAACTTATTACAAATAAAATGGCTTAAGGCCATCTAACAACAATAACAGTGGAAGGCTTGGAAGATAAGTGAGTCCATCAACTCCAATGGCATCACTGAGTATAGAACCACGACCTAAAGGCACCTTACTCGTCGTCTGAAAAGTCTGCAACATGAACGTTGTAGCCTGAAAACGAGTCAACACATGGAATATGCTGGCAAAGTAACACATAGAGAGTAACAAAGGTAAAGCTATACTGTATGCAAATATGGCTGGTGGAAAGCTCTAGGGTTATAGTTTTGCATAAAACCAATTTTTCCCTAGTACAAAGGAATAGATTTCAATTAACTATCATGGTAGTTGAAACATCATTGAGAAGGTTCACCCAACTCAATCCCAATTAAAGTAAACATTAACCCAACAAAATTAACTTTTAGAGTGTTGAGATACACATGATAATACAAGTACTAGATACTGTCCATAACCGGGGACACGGCTAATCATGATTAGTTTGTACATTCTGCAGAGGTTTGTGCACTTTTCCCCACAAGACTCGATCTCCTCCGTTGGAGTTCTCGCACTACATGATGTTTGAGAAACGGATGAACGAGACATAGTCTTTCAGAAGCACTAGCACCTTACGACCGGGTAGACAGTACCAACCTACATCCCTAAGAGTTCGCACAACTTAGTCAACTATACTAGAGCCCATAATAGCTTGTGGCTACACACGGAAGTTTCTAGTATGAATAATCTCATGATCCCTTTGAGCCTGGGTGGCAGTCCGTAAAGAAAACATGCAATCGCTGGAATACCCAGGTGCTTCAATCCACCCAGATGTGTGTTCAAGTTGCCACCTTAAGTAAAACCATTAATTTAACAATCTCACATCTGTCATGGATACACTCACCCAATCCACGTCTACTAGCATAGCATGGCAGAAAGCAAATGTATAAGTAACTCCCAAGGGTTTGAATATAATGCAGGTAATAGGTTCTACCTCATCTACTTCCCAGTCCCACAGTTTAAAGAACCTACTCATGCAATGTGTTTGAGGATATAACTAATGCAATGAAAACTGGGTATTGGAAAGTATGATCAAAGTGTTACTTGCCTTGCTGATGTACCGCGAAACCTAAAGATTCAAAGTAGCAAGCGGCGCACTCCGGGTACTCTATCACAAACAAACAAGCATACAATAAGTACTCATCTAATGCACGGGTAAAACTCAAATAAGAGATCTAACCAGAAAGTTCAACTTAAGAACTCCGGTTTGCAAAAAGAAACAAACCAAACGAAACAACGAAGTCAAACGACGAAAAGAACCGACTACTCTACCAAAGAGGGTTTCGAGAGGAAACTCCAGGCGCTTGAATCGCCCGATTCCGATAAACGAGCGAAAAGATAAACTAGAACGAAGATCGGATCAGAAATCGCGATCAGAAAAATAACCGCGAAAACCGAGAAAAAGAAAAACTGACGAACGGCTTAACGTACGGACGTTCGTTAACTGGAACTAAACGACGAATTCGTTCGTTAAAACGAATGAACGGGTGAATGCTCGCTAAATAGCTAAACCGAAAAAACCGATCTAATCTAAAAAAATGAACTAGGGTTTAACAAAAAACAAGAACGGGTCGGTTTTCTTCCGAAAACCGGCGAGCGGTAGGGCTACGTCGACGGACTCCGGCGGGGCTCCCGGGGCTCTGGCGGCTACGGCGTGGGGTGGCGGGGTGGCGGACTGCGGCTGTTGCGGCGGAAGGCGGCGGCGGCGGCGGCTGCTGTTGGCGCGACGGCGGCGCGCGGCGGCTACGGGAGGCGAGGCGGGGCGAGGTGGCGAGGTGAGGGCGGGGCGGCGGCGGTATTTATTGAAG
>LR738714.1:274885217-274898957 GCA_902687465.1 Secale cereale | reverse complement strand
GGGGCTCTGGCGGCTACGGCGTGGGGTGGCGGGGTGGCGGACTGCGGCTGTTGCGGCGGAAGGCGGCGGCGGCGGCGGCTGCTGTTGGCGCGACGGCGGCGCGCGGCGGCTACGGGAGGCGAGGCGGGGCGAGGTGGCGAGGTGAGGGCGGGGCGGCGGCGGTATTTATTGAAGGGGGGGCTGTGGCTTGGAGGAGGGGGCAAGGCAGCGGCGGCGGCGACGGTGTCCGGCTCGGACACGAGTCCGGCGCGGTGAAGGAAGGCGACGGCGGCCTGGCTCGGCTGGTCCTTCGGCCCAGTCGGGCACGAGAACTTTTTTTTTAAATGCCGAATCTACGAAAAAATCTAGAAAATAAAATAAAACTCTAAAAATACCAAAACAAAATGTCGTCGTCTAAATGAAATATTTAGAACAAGATGAACATTTTTCTTGGCCCTAAATGCATTTTTGAAAACGTGCAATTTTTCCTAAATTCAAATGAAATAGCAAGAACTCCAAAATAAAACTTATTTGATTTTTCTATTAAATCCTCAGTATTTCTTTCTTTTGGGAGAGTCATTTTACTCCCTCTCTCATATTTTTATTTTAGAAATACTTGAAGATAAAATAAATAAAATCAATGATCCTATTTTCAAAATTTGTGAAACCTCAAATATGAAAATAACGAAATCCCCAACTCTCTCCGAGGGTCCTTGAGTTGCGTAGAATTTCTAGGATCTATCAAAAGCAAGAAAATATGATATGCATTGATGATCTAGTGTATAACATTCCAAATTGAAAATTTGGGATGTTACAGAATGATATCTTGCCCATCCTTTTCTTCATTACATTTCCAATTTTCGACAATGTTTGTACATTAAACTACTCTTCCTGTGAATCAGCCATTTGGGTGGGAGATTGAAAAATCTGGAGTGAAAACAAGGCCTTCAGAGCAGACAGTGCTGCCTATTGAAGCAGATCTCTTGTTGGGTCCCGATAGCTCCTCAGAGATGGATTCAGAGACGGATGACCAGTCCTATTACCCCACCAAGGTGTATGCTCTAACTTGGCACGACGTTTTAGTTATTCATTATATCTTTGAGTTATGTTATGCTATGCTATCCAACTTAGATAGACATCATATATGTGAAATTATGTCATGCTATCTGTTTTAGTTAAACAATATACATGTCAACTATTTCATGTCCTCTTTTTTCCATACTATCTATTGCATCTGTCTCTCATACAATGTCTGTACATTCAACTATGTTTCCTGTTTATCAGCCATTTGAATTGGAGCGGGTGATGCCAGCATCTAGGGGACAAAAAACACGGTCTTCAAATAAAATAGTGCTACCTCTTGGTGGAGATAGCACCGCGGTTGTACATACACGAGAACTAGCCCTACCACACATAACCCAAATTCTCGCAGATTGTACCCCTACTGCGATGGACAGAGAACCAGCTTCACCCAATCTAACCCCAACCCCAGCAGATAGTAACCCAGTTCCTGTTGACACAACACCATCTCCACCACAGAGCTCCCTAACAAGAGCAGTTAGTAAGGCAGCTCCAGTGCCCAAAGGGTCAGTACTACCACGGTGAACCACAACTCCACCAGTTAGTACGCCTATTCCTATGGAGGAAGCACAACCAGCTAGTCGTACTTTAGCATCTATCGCATTTGATGTTGTTAAATCGTATGTCTGTATCTTCCCATCTTGGAAATATTATACTAAAGATGAAGGAAAATGCCAGTTGCAGGTGTTTGTCCAAGAGTTATGTGTAAGTAATGTTATTCATGGCAATTACTTTTCTTTGTCCCATATATCCTACCTCCATGATGGTTATAATACAGCAAAATTTCCCATTTTTCTCTATAGAGAAGGACCGATTTGAAAACTCAAGATGAGGTAACCTGTGCTAATACCTCTGCTATCTTCAAGAATGCTTGATGGCAGTATCGGAATTACCTGAAGAAAACGTACATCACCGGCAAAGAAACTCATCAAATTCCCTTACGTTCTCCTGAGACACATTTACTGGATGATGACTCGGAACGCCTTGTTCTGTACTGGTCCCGAACCAAGAATGTGGTAAGGTCTATAAGCTCATTTTCTATTTTAAGTACTATATTCTTGCATCTTACTGTACTCTGTTCATGTAGAACAAGTGCCTAAACTGTTCTAATTTAAGATTCCATTGCTATCACAGTTCCAAAAAGCACTAGGCATTAATTGTGTGTTTTGCCACCGCCTTGCGCTTTACTAACCAATGCGCATGCTTATGCGCGGTTATGCACAGATTAAGCGTAGTTATTGGCAATGTGTTTCGCCAACGCCTAGAGCCTAGGCGCGCTTAAGCGCTCGCTTAGGCGCGCCTTTTTTAACTATGATTGCTATCGTGCATACTTCTTTGCTCTTGTATCACTGTATTTACTCATACAAACTTATTTTTTAATTGAAGGATACAATCGAAACTCCAATGGCACAGCAGGTATGTTCACGCATGTTTCTTTAACAGGCTTTCTCTTATCAATAGCTCTGTTGATTTCAATTTCAATTGTGTATACAGCTGACTTCTCATATCATGCACATCACTAACATCACAACAAAGAAAATAGTGTTGTTGTACATGTGGACCCGTGGTACCCATCTGAAATCTTGTTGTGCCGTGTAGTTTCCCACGCTTTTTATTCTTTCACTGCTGCTTTGTCTTGAACTGATATGATTTGAACCGTGTCTTTATTTTGATTTGGCAAGACAATGCAGTGACCATAGGACATAGATATAGTTTGTTTGATGCTTTTATTATGTACTAGTACTTGGCAATAGAAGACTTGGTAGTTTAATCCTGTCCACCTTACTAATGAACTGGTTCACCGAAATGAGTTTCATATACTAGTACATGCTAAACTGTTATATGTATGCTTGTTTCTACTTTTGGAATGCTGACAGAATATTGGGGAAGAGTGCCTTATTAAGCAATGGTAAAGAAAGTAATGTAGATAAGGTTCAGGATAGTGACACATCCTTGTTGGTCTCCAACAAACTGATAAAATAGCTAAGGAAGACTATCTTGAAGACAGTGGGACAACCCCAAAGTCCTGTATTGGTTTAGTGTTGGAGTTACTGGCCACTACCGCTTGCACAAGCTATTCAAACTCACTGTGTGAATCAGTTCGATTTCTTGAGTCTCAACTACAAGTTGAAATACATCGATCAGTTGTGCTGCGACAAGAAGTGGGAGGACTGTGGAAGTCCCTGGAGCATTCAGATGCATACTTTCTGGTGCAACAGCAAGCGTTTGAGGATTTTAGCGCCAAACAGGACAAAGCTAATAAGCTTGCTAAGCTTATTTTCAGCATGGTGGATACCAAGTTTCTTGAGCTCTTCTCAAGTTGTTTCAGTTATGCTCTTGTTTTGCTGCCACGTTTATTTTCACTGGTGGCCAATTTTGACGTCCAGTGTATGTAATATGCTGCTTTGTTCCCTATATTTGCACTGGTGGCGAACTTTGATGCCAAGTGGATGTAATATGTGTAATAGTGGTAATAGGCTAGTGTTAATTGCTTGCTTATTTATTTCCTTATTGTCTTGTATAGTTGTTTGCTTGTAGTCACTGCAGTTCTTTTTCTGTGTTTTTCTAGTGGCCACAATAACCTATCATTGAAACTAGGCCAAAATAATCATGGCAACACACAGACTGTTGGAACCATGGGCCTCCTATGGGCTGTATGATCCATGGGCCTTCTATGGGCCGTAGGATCCATTGGCCTTCTATACGGGCCATAGGATCCATGGGCCATCTATGGGCCATATGATTCATGGGCCTTTTACGGGCCGTAGGATCCATGGGCTTTCTACGGGGCGTATCATCATTTCGCCAATCATGGGCCGTACTATTCGTGGACAATTATGGATCGTTAATAGGCCGTATTTGATAACTCTATGAAAACAGCCCAATGGGTTTTTTTTGACATGAAAACGGCCCAACGTATTATCGGGCCACAAATGGGCCGACTATAACAACGGGCTGAATTTGGCCCACAAGCAGAAAATGACAGTAAGGGGCGTAAGTAAACGAATGTGGAAATGAGCCCAAGAATAAATGGGCCCCAAGAAGGACGAAAGATAACATGGGCTGGAAACGGCCCAACGGAATAATGGGCTGTTAATGGGTATAAATTGATACACTGTTCATTACGGTCCAGTTTCACCATGTGTCGTTAATGGGTATAAAGTGAAACACTGTTCGTTACAGGCCAGTTTTACCACGGGCCGTTAATGGGCCGAGAGTAATAAGGGCCTCATATGGGCCGAAAGACGTCATGGGCCATACATGGGCCGGAAGTTAAAATGGGCTGGAATTATATTGGACGGCCCAGATGATGCTACTGGGCCTAATTCGGATAGGCCGTAAACGGGCCCTGGGTTAGCGGGCTGTAAATGGGCTATATGCGAATAGGTCGTTCACAGGCTTGTCGTGGGTCGGCCCGCCACCTTTTCACCAAGTCAAACGGGCCGGCCTTTTCACGGGAATGGGCCTCTGTTGGGCCGTGCCATGTGTCGATGTATCATAGGCGCATTTGGTCCAATGAGTGGATGACATCTATCCCAATGGTGCGCCGACACGTGTTTCCTCCAGCCAATGATGATTTTACACGTGGAAATCCCCATTGGTCGGGGCTGTTAAAGGGTTGTCCGATCCAAAATCGGACCCGATAGGTTAACGACGTTCCGTTACGGTGGATGACACGTGTCGGTCACCCTTGACGAAAGCAATTCTGTGACGCACGATTTATCGTCATGGAAGTGGACACTTTCGTGATGATAATTTTGGTAATGTCATGGAACACTTCTATGACAGCACATGTATGACTATCTTGATTCTTTCATAAATTTGTCATGGATGTACATGCATGACAGGAAACGTGACCTACTGTGACAAACACGTATCATCACGGAAGTGTATTTTTTTTTGTAGTGTATATCCCGATCGTGATAACTTCGTGACTGGGGCACAACCGCATTTCAGGCGCTTAGCAAGATGGATATCATTACATCGTACCATTATATACATAGATGGGGATACATACAAGTCATACAATAGCCACATGAATACAACACATCATACACAAGACATCCGGCTACTGATGAAAACACAAGAAAAAACACGACATCCATCCTGCTATCCCAGGCTGCCGACCAGGAACATATCCCAAGATCGACGAAGAAGAAGAAGAAGAAAGAAATCCAACACAAGTAAACATCGCTCTCATGTCAAGTCATCGGAAACCTGCACCTGCAACTGTTGTTGTAGTATCCGTGATCCACGAGGACTCTTCAATCCCATAACCATGGGTATCAAGACTAGCAAAGCTTAAAGGATATGGATAGGTTACATGGTGAGGTTGCAGCAGCGGCTAAGCATTATATAATGGCTAACTTACGAGTACAGGAATAAGATGAACATCTACGCAAACGGTCGCAAAATAGTAATGATCGCTAAGTGATGCTCAACTACCTACAAGTCAAACATAACCCCACCGTGTTCTCTTCTAAAAATGAAAAGAAACGGTCATAGTTACTCACGCGGTTGGTGTATTTTATTTCGGATCCTCTGTCAAGTTTTCTACAACCGGACATTAACAAATTCCAATCTGCCACATAACCGCAGGCACGACTTTTGAAAGATCATAACCCTACAGGGGTGTCCCAACTTAGCCCATCACAAGCTTTCACGATCAGCAGAGGTAAAAACCCCTTATCTTAGGGACAACCCAATCAGACTCGGAATCCCGGTGCACAAGACATTCCGACAATGGTAAAACAAGTCCAGCAAGACCTCCCGGCGTGCCGACACCCTGATAGTAGCCGCACGTATCTCGTCTCAGGCCACGTCCGGATAGGTCAGCCTATGGGTAATACCAGATACCTTGAGCTTCCCCAAGGCGGCCTCGTAGTCCGCTCGTTTGGGGCCAACACCATCAGCACTAGCCCCCCTGTATGCGGAAATAATCCTCGGGTAGCGCTAACTCCCTATGCAATTTCATTAATTAATTAAGTGTTTATTATGTTGCAAATTAAAACCAAAGTTGGGCCTTGCTGGAGGAGTTTTATTCAAAGCGAACTCTCAAGGGGTCCCCATATACCAAACCATGTTAGGAAAACAAACTCAAGGAACATAACGCCGGTTTATCGGTTCTTAAGGCGGCATGAGTGGAACAAAACACCGAGCAAAAGGCAAAGCCTTCCACCCATTGCCAAGTATATAGTTGCATTAATTATGGTAAGGTATATTGTGATATACCCAAAATATCCAAGTTCCAACATGGAGCAATCTTCATCTTGACCTGCAACTAACAACGCTATGAGAGGGGCTGAGCAAGCGGTAACATAGCCATTCAATGGTTTGCTGTGATGGTGTCAATGGTTAGAGGTTTCATGGCAACAATGAGAGGCTGACAACAAAAGATAGGCAGCGCAACATATAACGATAGCATCAAGACAACTAGCATAGAAATGATAGTAATGAGATCCAAGGTGACGGTCATCTTGCCTGAGATCCCGCTAGGAAGAAGATCGAGTCCATGAAGAAGATGAACGGGTGTAGATGAACCAAGCGTAGTTGAATGAATCCTCACGATCGCAACGAAACAGGAACTAACGAGAAGAAGCACAACCGGAAACAAGCAAACAACATGTTAAACACACAACACATAAACAAGGCATGATGCACAAACAAGTATGATGCATGAAAATATTAAATGTTGGTTAACATGGCAAGATATGATGCATGACAAGATTAAATGTTGGTTTACATGGCAAGATATGATGCACAATAAAACTACCTATCTAGGCAATTTAAATGGGGCCGAAAATAACAAGCAACAATTCCGGAAAATCCCCATGTGCATATTTTGAATTTGGTATTGTTCTGCCTATTACATAATTTATTGTTGTTAAACGGGAAAAAAAAGTGCATCATGTTAATCTTTACATTTTTCAACCCATTTACATATTAAGTTTATTAAATTGGGAGCTACGGTTATTTAGTTATGAATAAAAGCATTTTAACATGTTATTTGTACAAATTAGTGCAGCAATTTAAACATTTTTAACAGGGATGAAAGTTACATATTATGAAAATACATGAAATTCTAAGAAACTTAAAAATATAGTTTGTTTGATTTGGATGCATGCATATTTAGTTATTAACAATACAAAACAGTGGCAAATCTATAAATATGCATGCACTGGAAAAATGCTAAAATACATAGAATGGGGAAAAATATGAACGGGCCGGATTGCAGCACAGTGCAGCGGCCCGGGACTGGAAACAACCCGGAAATGAATGAGTGTGTGTGTATGACAGAGGGGCCACTTTGTCGGTGTCACAAGAAAAAAAATGGCAAAACAGGTGTTGGGTAGCTCCTGCTGGGAATCGAACCCGGGACTTCGTGGATGTGTACATGGGTGATAAACCAGTGCGCTGCTCATGAGATTGTGATAGAAATAGCAAGCCAAACCTTAAGGACTAAGAATATAAAGGGCGAGCTTTTAGCCATGGATGACCGGTGGTGCTCGGTGTGGACGCCAGCGAGTAAGATGACAACTGCAGATGTAGATCACCGTCGGGGGTGCGGAAAAGGAGGAGTGAGATGCTAAGGGATAAGCGCATGCATGCGCGCATGTGTGGTTGTGTGCAGGCATGATCCTGCGGCCATGGTGGCGAAGCACGACGAGTCAGAAGCTACAGCGGAGTTATGCAAGACGCGTAGACGAGGCGAAGCAGACAGGGTGCACGCATGCACGACGGCGAAGGAACTCCGGCGACCAAAACTCGGAAATGAGGGCTCCAAAAGATGCTCTGCTGCATGGCGATACTAAAGGTGCTACGGATGCTACAAAAGCACGGACGAGAACCTCGCCGGCGAAGAGGTCCCACGGGGCTGGAGCTGGAGCAGACAAACAACGAAACACCAAGGCCCTATAAGCTACGTGACTGAGCGAGTGCATCGGATGCAAGAATGCAAGCAGGGGGTCACCGGAACCACACCGGCGACCATGCCGTGGCGGAGAAGCTCTCGGGCTCAAGAGTAAAGAGCCAAAATAGGGCACAACCGAGAAAGAAACATGCGTGGGAGGTGCTCGTGCTCACGTAGGGTTGGCTAGAGGAGTCGATCGAGCTCGGGGACGACCGGTGGTGACGAATTCCGATGGCGGTGTGCTCCTACCGAAGATGAAGACGATGACAAGGAACTTGGCGTTCCGCGGCGATGAAGAGGAATATGACGATGTCGGGGAAGAAGAGGGAGATCCTGGCATGGATCCAAGGTCGGGGACGGTCGTCGGGCGCACCGACGACGAGCACGTGCTCTCTCTCTCTCTCTCTCTCTCTCTCTCTCGGGTATCTCATTTGTGGATGAAGAAGCAGAGGGAAGGGAAAGAGGTAGTGGCGGCGAGATGGGAAGAGGGAAACCCTAGGGTGCTCGGCTGGGGCTTTATGGGGGGAGGTGCATGGTCGGGCTGCCCTCGTGGCCATGTGCACTCGGTCTGGGTGTTTTTACTATGAGGGGAGGAGGAAACGAGAGGAAGGAGAAAGGTGAGGAAGAGAGAGACCTCCAGGCGGAGTCGCCGTGGTGATCCATGTAATAATTACCGTCGAGGGAGAAAGGGAAAGGAGGCTGCGGGGAGTGGGTGCTGGTGGGCCGCGCTAGATGGGCCGCGGCTCGGCTGGTGCTACTGGGCTGCTCTGTTGCTATTGCTGCTTCCCTTCTTTTCTTTTCTTCAGACAGAAAATAAGGCAGAAAAGCACAAGTATAATGGAGAGGGTTGAGAGAGATATGAGAATATCCCTGGAGTCCAGAATTTGTGCAGAATGTTAATAAATTGACTTGGCAATTTTTAGAGGTCAAAAAATAATCCAAGTTTGAATTAAATTTAAACTTGAGGCATTTTTAACCCAACAAAAACAAGTTCAAAGGATCTGAAATTTGGCAGAGAGGTTGAAGGCATGGTTGAGAATTTATAGGAAAAGAATGAACATTATACGGAACGGAAATAATGCCACTTGAATAAATGGGTGAGAATTGAAAGGAAGAAGCTAGAGATGGGGTATTGCACTTGATGATGGTTTAGATGGAAAGGGCAAGATGAAACAAAAAATAAGATAAGGAGAAGGAGTTCACAAAGATAACAAGCACACAAAAAATATGCACGCTACAAATATGCACACTACAATGATGATCATGATGCAAATGCAACAAAAAGAAAAATATCAAAAAAATGACAAAGGCACAATGCAACATAACAAGTGAGATGAGCATGGTGCAAGAAGCAAAGATATGACAAGGCAGTCAACAAGTTCCTGGCAACAAACAATTGTAACACACAACATCAACAAAAATAAATGAAGGCAACTGGAGCATTGCTCGGGGCGTCACAGTCGACTTCGAGCAGCGTCCAGAGAGTCGATGGCGATAGGCACGACAATCAGAAGTGGCAAAATGCGGTGGGATTTGCCGGCAGCCTGGTGGCGGCAGAAGGCGTAGAGTTAAGTCTTTACCGCCGCAATAGGCGGTGTCATGGGATAGACACGGAGGAGCTTGTGCAGGTGTGAATGGGGAACGTACCGGAGGGGCCGAGGGGGTGGCGGGTGGGGTGAGGGTTTTTGTGACGTGGGGATGGTGAGGGTTTTCTTTTTTCTTTTTTGAATTGGGTGGTGAGGATTTTCTATCCCACAAAGAATTTTGGGGGCGACGGTTTGCTAGAGTGAACCATGTGTGATTGACGCAACAGGCAAAATGAAAGTCATTGCACACGGTTCCAATTTTGGGAACCGTGTGTGATTGACGTACTACCTCCGTTCTGGTTTATTGGTCCCCAATTGTAATTTTTACCAAAATTTGGCGAAATATTTAACATACTCAGACATAGATAATAATCGTACATGTACATAAGCATAGTTCAACCATTAGTACATAGTTCAACCGACATTAATCATACTCAAGCGTACATGGTTCGATCCATCCCACATCTCATCTCACATGCGGCCGGCACGATCCTGAAGCTTCTCCAGGTACTCGGCGTACGCGCCGTGCGCCACCCAGCGAGAATACTTCTGCTTGAAGGAGCTAGCGGCCCGTCCTCTTGCATGTGCCAAAACACTTAAATACGCGTCATGAAGCTTGTGGTTTCAAAATGGGCATCCATAGCCGTCGTTCCAGGTCCTAATATGCCTGTTATGCATTCCCGCATAAAGCTCCCTCAAGATTTGCATCTTGTACCTCCTCTGGGCATCTTCATCCTCGCTCTCCACATTGTCAGACATCACCTATAAAAATAGTAAAAAAAATTGGCATCAAATCACTAATTACATGCCGTGAAGTAGGATCAGGAATTTATGGCTATTTATTTATACATATCCTGAGATTATGGTTCGATTTTTAAGCACAGTCGTCTATGTACAGACCAATCTTGAAGAAAATAATGGCACAAACATATGTAGGTCATTCAAAATCAATTGTCAAGTCCTGGCAAGGAATTATTAGCACGAACACTAAACCTAGTCGGATTACTAGCATAAATCATTTGCAAAGATGAAACAACTAATCACTTATCACATGTACCATTCAAAGAATCAATACACTACATGGATCTGACGAAACTTACTTAGATTTCATGGATTGGGAGAACATAACCACATAATTTCTATTCCAAAATAGGGGAGGCGGGAGTAACCAGAGAAACCCTATGATCTATTTGACACATAAATCAGTACAGATGACTAACCAGCTGTCTGTCTGTCGTCGGAGTCGTCGCTGGAGTGGTCATCGGAGTCGTCGTCGGAGTGGTCGTCGGAGTCGGTGTGGAACTCCGCCTCCGGCTGTGGAAGCTCGACGCCGTCGGCGATGTGAGGGTGCAGCGATAACTCGCCGGCGGTGACGGCAATCTCTGTCTCCATCTCCACGCCGTGCTCCGGTGCATTAGCAACCCCGGCGTCGCCACTCCCTCCGATGGGGCGCTTCGGCGGCATCCTCTAACGGGTTTGAGGACTGAGAGCGGCGTCGAGGATGCAAGCGGAGAGAGAGTATTGTGTGTGCATAGCGAGGATGGGGATGCGGCCGCTCGGGCGCACCATTAACATTGAGTAGTGGGAGTTGTGGGAGAGAGGCAGGCTGCGGTCAAACCGATGGCTCGCCTCCCAGTGAGCCTGCACACCGGACTGCTGGCATGCCTACCAAAACTGTCACACAGCTATTTGACGCCTCCCGATGACACTTCGCAGCAAGCATGCATCCGTCAATTCACACACGTGCACGCACGCCTCCCCGTCTGCCTGCGCGGCGGACTACTTGCATGCGTCCCATCAACTCACGCCTGCTCGCACGCCACACGAGTCGCGTGGCGGCACTTATATTGTTTTTCTATTTGGATGATTAATGGTGCCGCTTTATTGCTTAAGCGAAACATGACAGGTATCCATTTTTGGTCTAACGCTCACGGTTCGAATAGATAATCTGTTTGGGATATTGGTTCCCAATTATTAATAATTTCCCGTCTATAATTAGATAAAGATTACATCAAAACTGGTCTCAAATTTGACAAAATAAAGTACAATGCCACTTTGTATTGGTGTCCATATGACAACATGATAAGTTTCATGAACATCAAATAAGTTTTGTATGTACTAGAATTCAAAAATCAAGATTCTCAATGTTTGAAATTTGTTGCTCGGGGAGTAAACATGCACCAAGTGAGACACATGTGTTTTTGCATTCCATTTAGGTGCACCGTCACGTGTGCATGTAGCTCAAATTTGATTTTTGCACATTATATCCGTAGAAAATCAATCAATCAATGTACTAAAACGTCTTAATGATCTTTGTGATTTTTTTGAAATTAAAACGTCCGTCCTTTGGTAACATTTATGTTCACCGTGGGATAATTAATTTAACATGCATTGTAGTTGCGGTGGATTCGCGGTGTGTGTGTGTGGGTGTGGGCGTCTGGGGGTGGCGGGTGGCTCGCAGTACACTACGAGTTGTGAGCCACCGTGTAGGTTGGCCGTTTTGTTAGGCAGGCGGGTGCCACATCAGAGTCGTGAAATCGTTATTTAAAACATTACACAACCCTTTCATACATAATTTTTTTGGCCACATGCAGTCGATGGTTGTCCTACACAACACTGGATACTCGCGTGTGACGCTTTCTGTGGGCCCGCGAGGTCGTCGTCCATCAATTTGACGAAGAGCCAGCAGTGAGGTTAATTTGACCATCAAGGTAGAATCTTTTTTGTTTGTGTTATGGTGGTATATAGTATGCGTCGGAGAGGTGGGAGGGGACTAGCATATATACTATATGTACGCGTCCGTGAAAACGTACACCTCACTCAGTGTCGGGACTTTTTGGTTACCGAGGCACGTGCCACATCAAAATTGTGAAATTGGTTATTCAAACATCACACAACACCTTTTTGGGCCACATGCATATCCTAGCTAGGACACTCACGTGTGATGCTTCCATCTACGGGCCCACGAGGCCATCGTCAATGCATGCATGCATCACTTTCACCAACATCGGGAGAGGTTAATTAATTTCACCATCGATGATGATTCTTTGGCGTTGTACATATATTACGGCAGGAGCATATAGTACGCGGTGAAGAGGGGGGAATGGGACCATCATATGTAGTATGCTTGATATGAACCTCACTCTGTGTGGGTGCATGGTTCACGGTTTTTTAGGCATGTGGCACATCAAATTTGTGCATTTTGGGTATTCATCATATATATGTTTGGTCCACATGCAAAGCGGTGGTGGTTGTCCTCTCGCACCCGCTTAAGCGGTTATCAGTGATATCAATGTTTTCTATCTGTGGGCCCGCTTGGTCCATCACTACTTTTTGCCTGACAAGAAGAGAGGTTAATTTGACTAAGGAGGGGATTACTATTTTTGCTTTGGGATGACATGCATGATACAGTTTGAGCACACACACATGCATGTGTATCCCTCCCATCGAGTTGAAGTGGCTAGTACAACGACACATCATGAACCGATCTCGCTCTATGTGGGGAGCTAGTGTACCATTTTTGACACACGCATCACATCGATGTTGTGTATTCAAAGATGCATGCACACATCACCTCCATACATATGCATGAGTGGTTTCTTCGACCGATACACTCCCTCGCGTGGTTATCGGCGACAAGCCTATATATTTGTGGGCCTGCGTGGATATCCATGATCACCTTGACCAACAACAAGATAGGTTACCATGCGGAATCTTCATTTGGTTCGTGTTATCGTAGTATAGGTCATGGTGAGATTAAGACCTAATTAAGTTTGAGCTCATATACTATGCACGCATGCATGCATTAATCCCCGTCGTTGGCTTGAAGTGTGGTGTAACACACATATGCATCGTCAACCTAACCCTCACTCAGTGTGGGGATTTCTAGTTTGAAATCATGGTGCCACATCAAAGTTGTTCCATTGTTACTCAAAAACACACCTCTCCATTCATATGTTTGGGCCACACGCATGAAGTGGTTGTCTTCAGAGACTAGCTACTTGCGTGATTATTGGCGAGCTAGCCCATCTACGGGGTCGCATGGACGGCCATCACTTTGACCAACAACAAGAGAGAGGTTGTACGACAAAGGTGGATTATTCTTGATCCATTTTACGATCCATCTTGGTGAGATATATGCCTCTCTGGCCAGCCGAATGAAAGTGTGTGTGTGTGGGGGGGGGG
>LR738714.1:274740467-274884959 GCA_902687465.1 Secale cereale | reverse complement strand
CTACTTCGCACTTTGCTAGGGTGAATCTCGGTTGGGAGGGGCATGCATTCATAGCTTAGGATTCCTTTCGTGCCAACACGAGGGAGGGAGGCTGCTAGCTACTTCACACTTTCTAGGTGAATGAACCTCGGTTGGGGGGCATTCATTCATAGCTTAGGATTCCCTTCGTGCCGACGCAAGGGAGGAGGGGGCCTCCTAGCTACTTCGCACTTTGCTAGGTGAACCTCTGGCGGGAGGGGGCATGCATTCATAGCTTAGGATTCCCTTTGTGCCGACACGAGGGGGGTGGGGGCAAGCAATACCGTGAGCTTTGCGAGAGAGGTGCCACATCGAAGTTGCATTTGGTATTTGAAAATGAAACCACCCTTTTGATACATAAATTTGGTCCACATGCAAGTGTGTTCGTGTTCTAAACCTCTCCCGCGTCATTTTTTGCCTAATTTATGAACGTTAGACAAGTCGGATGACTCAACAGACACGGTTCACTAAAACTAACCGTGTGCCACGCCAGTGTACCTGTCACGCACACAACCACACACTACATCGGGCTCCACAAGGCTCCCCCTCTCAAAACTATCTGCCCGACTCAGGGGTTTTTTTCTGTTTCATAACACACGGTTGTTATATCCGGACCGTGTGCAATGTTTCTTGTCCCAATCCCGCCTGCATCCCTAGAAAATATCTACCCGCCTCGAGGGTTTTTCCTTTTCATAACACACATTAGTTATCTCCGGACCGTGTGCGATGTTCCTTTTTCCCAATCCCGCCTGCATCCCTAGAAAATATCTGCTCGCCTCGAGGGTTTTTCTGTTTCATAGCACACGGTTGTTATCTCTGGACCGTGTGCGATGCACTATCATCAAAATTTCAATAGCCTTGCATTTCACTCCCACGTTTGACTCCCGCGTGGTAAAAATTTCAGTACCGACGTCATTTCCTCAAACACCCAGCGCCCCTTCTCCACACACACACACACACACACACACACACACACACACACACACACACACACAGAGACACACACACCAAAACCTCCTCGGGCGTGCGCGCACACACACACCCTCCCTCACTCGAAACCCTAGCAAGGTCCCCGCCGCCGCTGCTGCCGCCGCCGCAAGGCGTCCATTGTAAACATCCGCCGGTTTGCCCATGCAACTTACCCACCGATCTCCATACCCAGGCCGCCCTGAGTTTCTTAGATGACGCCTACCAAATCCTTTGGTTGTCATCAATTTAAATTGGTGAAGGAGATGCATGACATAATTCTTATTCTTATTCCTTCAAGGTGATTTAATTCTTTTGTCTGGAGCTTGTTCATCATATCATATCCTTGGTTCTAAGTTTTCATCTTGTTTTCCGGAGCTTCAAGTTATTTCAATTATATCATTCCAAACCTCCATCTAATTCATCGCAGGCCTTGAATCTTATTCTTTTCGTCTTTCACTTTTCATGCTTCATTACCGGAGTTCTTCATGGTGGTTCATCATCATTTAATTCATCCGTGAAGTCTTCACCAAGATTCTTGTTGGAGGAGCTCAAATATTTCTTCTTCTTGCTTTCCAATTGCAATCCTTTCTACCTTATCTTGTCAGATGGTGTTATGCCATTGTTGACAATTACTTCATGTTTCATGATTAACAAGTTGTCAGGAATGGGATATTTAAAACCATCATTCTCCTTGTTCAGGAGATCATTTCAACTCTTCAGTTATTCGTTCGAGTTATCTTGGGTTATAATTCACCTTAAAGCTTTCCTTGAGAATTGTTGCTATTATGGTGCTTATTAATGTCCCAAGTTCTTCTTTTATCATTCCGGTGAGATAAGTTTTTCATCTCCTTGTTGATCTCAATCCAAGCAATTCGTTTCTGTTAGTGGCTGGTTGTCACCTCATAATTTTGCGATGTTTTCCATAAGCCCACATCGAGCTTATTCGTTTTCATTGTTGATTTTTTTCCAACAACTCCATTCAACCCGTCTTCGTAAGGATGCTTTTTCAAATTCAATTTTGGGAGAAGTTGTCATTTTCTTCTCCGTTCTTTCTTCCCAACGATCTATATTCTATTCTTTCATTCCGGAGGCTTTGTGATGTTGCTATCTTTGACCAGCATCTCGTTTATCAAGATCTTGTTCTTTCCCTTGCTTATCATTTAACCGGAGTGTTGTATTCTTCATTCAGTTCCCTCATCTTATCAAGTTTTGCCTATCTTTTCAACCGGAGTGCTGTCTGAATCCTTCTTACCTCTTCTGCCATTCTTTCAATTGTTTCGGAGGCAATGTGTTGTTGTTTTCTTCAAGTATCATCCCAACTTGGCAAGTTCTTGTTCATTTCCTTCCATTTTCAGATGGAGTGCTGTCCAAATTCTATCATTCTTATTCCTTGGCTATACCGTTGCAGTTTCTTATTCTTTTGGTTCGTAAGCTCTTGTTTCATGTCTTCTAACCTACAAGGTTCTCATAATGTTCCTTGTTCCTCTTTTCTAACGGAGTTTTCATATTCGTTCATCTCCGTTGCATTCATTCTTTCAACTTCTTCAACCTCTCAAGGTTCTTTGGTTTCACTCGTCTGTCAAAGAAGCAACTTTGTTTTACCTCTTCTTTTTCGTTTTTATCCGGTGCCATCTCTAGGATCTCGGGTCGAGATCCTCTGTTAGTGTGGGAGAGTTGTGACGCCCGAAGACCGACGTCCCAGAAGATTCCAGAAGATTCCAGATGTTCCGGGTTCTCCCGTGTGTTTCAATTGTGCTTGCTTTATTTATTTTGCATTGCATCATGTCATCATGCCATCATGTCATTAATTGTTGCACCTAAATAAATTGTGTGGACCTTCGGTCCATTTAAATCGAGGGAAGTGTGACTTCTCTTTATAACATATGCCCTCCCGATATTTAGGGAGCTATATAATAATATTCCATTTGTTTAGAATTAACCAACACACGTTTTTCCCATGCTTTTCCTACTTCGAGTTTCACCGCAAAACCTTGCCAATATTTCTTTTCCGTTGTTTCGAGCTTCCTCCGAAAATTCGAACATTTTTGGACACCTCAATAATCAAGTCTTAGTTCAAACCCATTTGAATTAAATTCAAATATGTTTGAATTATTTCTTTCGATCTTGCCTTTTCTATTTTTCTCGGACCGTGCTCAGTTTATGATGCCCGAGAAAAATAGCCGCTTGCCCAAATTCTATCTCTACCTTCCTTTCTCCTCCTTTTCTTCTTTGTTTTTTCCTGTTTTGGGAAATATGAAGAAGAAGCTAGCCGGCCTCCTTTTGTCCCAGCCTCTCTGGCCCATCAGCCAACCGCCCTGCCTTCCCAGGCCTCAAGGCCCATCTGCGCAGCTCCCAGCCTCCAGCGCCGGCCCATCAGGCCCAGCCCGACGCCTAACCCTAGCTAGCGCCCCAGCCGTCATTGCTCCCTCTCATCCCATCGAACTCCCTCAGCCGCCGCACCCCGTTCCCCATCGATCTCCTCCTCGCTCCCGTTTCCTTCGAGACCGCAGCACCAGTCGTCTCGCCTCCAGGTCGCCCCGCTCGCGCCCGAGGACAGCCAGGCCGCAGCGCCCCGGCCTCCCTCCTCCGCGCCGGCTAGCCAAGCCGCGCCAGCCAGAGGCTGCAGCAGCACTGAGCTCATCGCCCCTCCTCTCCAGGACCAGCAGCCGGCCCTCCCGCGCCAGGGGCCCCAGGCCGCAGCGGCTATGCCCGCCGCTCCCTCCGGCCGGCCAGAGCCAGCCGTCTCCAAGCGCCTCGCCGCCCCAAGCTCTGCGCCTCCAGTGCGCTGAGCCATGGCCCGCGCCCCTTCCCTCCTCGCCAAGCCCATCCTCGTCCCAACAGCACCGCGGCCTCCTTCCACCACGGGAGCTCCCCAGCGCCGATCTCCTTTCTCCAGCGCCCTCGAGCAGCTCGACACCTCTCGAGCCCCAGCGCCCTTCCCTTCGTCCAGGGCGCCGGCTCGCCCGCTGCTGCCTCGATCTTCCTTGTTCCCTCGAGCAGCTCCGCCGATCTTCTGCCTACTTAGCACCACCACCGGAGCCTCGGGTGCTTGCGCCTCGCCGTTTCAGCCTTGGACAGAACCTCCAAGTTGCTGCCTATGTTTTTTTTTGCCAAGTGTTCCTTCCGGTGTGTCCAAGACCGGCAAGATCGACAAGTACATCTACGAACTCGACGCCCGAACGACTACGCTTGGGGGATGCGACAAGTACCACGACGGACACCAAGTACCTCTACATGACCCGACAAGTACCATGACGGACACCAAGTACCTCTACATGACCCGACAAGTACCACGACCAAGTACCCCGACGACCGCGGTCTTCGGAATCGCCAAGTACCACGACATGATGGCACAAACATCTACAAAAAACGAGCTCGTGAACAACTACCGTCGCCGAGACCGCTAGTACCTCTACGAACGAGTACCACTACGCCCGATGCCGCGATAAGTACCCCTACCGATGAACGAGAACAACTACTTCCATCTACGGCGTGTACCACTACCGTCGCCCCGGAAACGAGGAATTCGCCAAGTACCTCGACGAACGTGAACGGCTATGATTCGTGTGCCACTACTTCCTCTACGACCTCGAACCCCTCCGAGAACGAGTGTTTCGAAGGTATAACCCCGAGACGATGCCCGTCGAGTGCTATGTGATGTGGTTGTATGAAATGTTTGCTTCCCTTGTGTGCACCGTGCCCGTTTCATCCTTTTGTCATGTTCCTCGGTTGCCTCGTCGCCGACTCGTGGGAACCCGGTGACGGGATCACCCCACCTTTTTCATCTCGTTTGACACGCTTCGTCACCTTTTGCATCGGTCTCTCAGCAAGTTACGGGAACCGAGATGTTGCGTTGCATCATTTTCGGATCGTTGCCGTGGCACCCTTTTCCTTCCACCACGGTGACAATGCTTCATATCATCTTCATGTCAACTTTTAATAATAATTGCATAAACTTGATCATGTCATCCGCATCATGTTAACAACATTATATGTGTGAATTGTTGTTGCTTAAAAATTGCTGAACATGCTCATGGGGATTTTCCGGATATGTTGTTGTTATTTTCCGGCCTCATTTAAAATGTCTAAATAGTGTAGTTTATTATGCTTCACCTCTTGCCATGCTAAAAACATTTAATCTTGTCTTGTAAATAAACGAGAGTCAATTAAATAATTATAATGTGGTGTTTCGTCAATATGCAACTCGTTGCATATTGAGCTCCACTTAACTTGTAGTTTTGTTTGTGCTCTTTGCCATGCCATGCATAATTAAACCGGACATGCATCATACTTGGATGTGCATCGTATGCCATGTCTATGCTTGTGTGTTTACCGAGTTGTTTGCTTCTTTCCAGTTGCTTCTCTTGTTAGCTTCGGTTTCGTTCCGGAGTTGTGAGGCTTCTTCTTCGTCTTCTTCATGGATCCGTTCTTCTTCCTTGTGGAATCCCAGGCAAGATGATCATACCCTTGGATACCTTTACTACCATTGCCATGCTTAGTTGTCTCGATGCTATCGTTACATGTCACGCTACCCATCTTTTATGTCAGCCTCTCCTTGTTGCCATGAAACCTCTAACATTTGAAACCTTCCTAGCAAAACCACTGTTTGGCTATGTTACCCGCTTGCTCAGCCCCACTTATAGCGTTGTTAGTTGCAGGTGAAGATGAAGATCGTTCCAGGAGGGAACTTGTTGTTGTCATATCACAATATCTATAATTATTATTAACGCACCTATATACTGGGCATGGGTGGAAGGCATGGCCTTTTACTCGGTGTTTTGTTCCACTCATGCCACCTTAGGCGCCGATAAACCGGCATTATGTTCCTTGATTTTGCGTTCCTTACACGATGGGTGGATGGGGACCCCTTGACAGTTCGACTTTGAATAAAACTCCTCCAGCAAGGCCCAACATTGGTTTTAATTTGCCTCATAATAACAACTTAAATAATTAATTAAAATTGCATAGGGGGTCGCGTCCCCGAGGATTCTTTCTACATAGCAGGGGGGCCAGTGCTGATGGCGTTGGTCCCAAACGGCAACCTGCGGGGCCACCCTGGGGAAACTCAAGGTTTGGTTTTACTCGTAGCTTTTCCCATCCGGACGTGGCCTGAGACGAGATACGCGCGGCTACTATCAGGGTGTCGGCACGCCGGGAGGTCTTGCTGGACTTGTTTTACCATTGTCGAAATGTCTTGTGCTACCGGGATGCCGAGCCTGATCGGATTTCCCTAAGATAAGGAGTGATGATATTATATTTATCACTTCAGCTAATCGTGAGAGCTTGAGATGGGCTAAGTTGGAACACCCCTGCAGGGTTATGATCTTTCGAAAGCCGTGCCCGCTGTTATGTGGCAGATTGGAATTTGTTAATGTCCGGTTGTAGAAAACTTGACAGATGATCCGAAGTAAAACACACAACTGTGTGAGTAACCGTGACTGTCTCTTTTCACTTTGAGAAGAGAACACGGTGGGGTTATGTTTGATTCGTAGGTAGTCAGGATCTTTAGCGATCACTACTTTTGGCGACCGTTTGAGAAGAGAACACGGTGGGGTTATGTTTGATTCGTAAGTTAGCCACCATATTTTGCTTAGCCGCTGCTGCAACCTCACCCCCTTACCTCTTCCTACCCATAAAGCTTTGCTAGTCTTGATACCCATGGTTATGGGATTGCTGAGTCCTCGTGGCTCACAGATACTACAACACCAGATGCAGGTTCAGCCGAGTTTGATGCAGGAGCTGGTTCAAGTACTTCACCGGGAGCTCGATGAAGAGTGTGGCCGTATGCTTGTGACGTTTTCGACGATCAGTAGTGGTTTCTACTAGGATTTGATCCTGACCTGTGGCTTTATGTTGTTTTGGTATCTTGTCTTTTGGTTCTTACCCTTAGATGGGCTGTGATGTTTTGAATGATGTTTTGCTCATGTAATGTATTGTGTGAAGTGGCGAGTGTAAGCCAACTATCTTCTTTTGCAATTTAATCCCTCTTTTACATGAGTCGTGCAAAGATACCAAACTTGAGATCATTCTAGGATGGGCTTATACCTTTAAGTCGTGCCTCGACACGTAGGAGGTATATTCCCATCCTGGGCATTACAAATTTGCAGCCATTCTTCGCATCAGCTATGGACTGGCTCCCGACTGGCTAGCTAGCAAGAGGCAATGATAGAGGCAAAGGTGTCCCGTCTATCGATGAGATGGTGGCTATCATTTGGGAGGAAGACGACTTTGACGATCCGACTACGAACGTGCGAGGACGTCGTGCCTTAGCAATCGCTAAACCAACTCCAAGAGGTTATTGACCACGCCGGAGCACGATCAGCCTGACCCCGAAGGTCTGTTTCCTGCAGGCAAACGAAGAACAAGCAAGAAACCGAGATTGCAATCTGGATATTGTGAATTCAAGAGGAAAGCTTTATTGATCAAGTGGGGTTCTGTGACGTCTTCGTCTGGTCGTTGAACACAAACGAAGTACGCGAAGTTGCAGCTATGGCGAACTTTAATCTAAACAAAACCCAAAGTCTAAACGACGCCCTAAGGGCTGTATATATGGGGGAAGAGGGGGGAATTTCGTGGCCCTTGGTGGAGGGGTCCGAAACCAACCCTAACTATTGTTTCCCCACACATACGGACTTTAAAAACAGCCTATACTCAAGTATTTCGAAATTACATGGGCCTGGCCCAATAATAAGGTGACAAAGCACCCATAATAGCCTCTGGATGAAATTTATGAAGTGGCATCTTGTATATTTCGTCTAAGGCTTCACGCACTCATTATGGTGGCTACAAAGTCCTGAAATCATCACTTGTAACTCCATTCTTGTTCCCCTTGCGCATGCCATCATCTCCATGCTTGATCTTGCTCCAATGTTCATCCTTCTTGTCCAAACTAAGCCCTTCATTTGTAAGCAAGACAAATGTATCCAATTTAGGCAGCATCATATTCTCATGAACATTAGAATCATTACCAAGAAACGAAAGTACCTGGTAATTTAATTGGCGTGCGCGAGCTCTAGTAATTGGTCATGTATATGTGTCAGTTGTAGCTGTGGGTGTAACCTTGCTAGTGATGTCCTCATCATCCTCCCCTTCTTGAATTGAAGTCGTCCTCGACGAAAGATCATCTTCCTCACCCAAGTAAGGTTTCAAATCTGCAATGTTAAATGTGGGACTAACCCCAAAATCTGCAGGCAGCTCAAGTTTATATGCATTATCATTTATTTTCTCTAACACCTTGAGAGGACCATCAGCACATGGCATTAGTTTTGACTTGCGCAAATTAGGAAACCTATCCTTACACAAATGTAACCAAACAAGATCTCCAGGTGCAAAGACAACACGTTTTCTGCCCTTATCTCCAACAAGTTTATATTTAGCATTCATGCGCTCAATATTTTCCTTAGTTAACTCATGCATTTTTAAGATCAATTCAGCACGTTGTTTAGCATCAAAATTAACCTTCTTCGAAGATGGAAGAGGCAACAAATCAATAGGTGCACGAGGTAGGAAACCATAGACAATTTCAAAAGGGCACATCTTAGTAGTAGAATGCAACGAACGATTATAAGAAAATTCAATATGAGGCAAGCATTCTTCCCACATTTTCTTATTATTCTTCAAGACATCCCTAAGCATAGTATACAAAGTTCTGTTGACTACTTCAGTTTGTCCATCAGTTTGGGGGTGACAAGTAGTACTAAAAAGCAGTTTACTCCCCAACTTAGCCCATAAACATCTCCAAAAGTGGCTAAGAAATTTAGTATCACGATCTTAATCAATAGTATTTGGCACACCATGCAAGCGAATAATTTCACGAAAGAACAAATCAGCAACATTAGCAGCATCATGGCTTTTATGACATGGTGTAAAGGGTGCCATCTTCGAGAACCTATCCACGACAACAAATATGCTATCCCTCCCCTTCTTTGCTCGAGGTAAACCCAAAACAAAGTCCATAGATATATCTTCCCAAGGAACACTAGGGACAGGCAAAGGCATATATAAACCATGAGGATTGAATCGTGACTTAGCTTTTTGACATGTAGTGCAGCGACCAACAAAACGCTCAACATCCCGCCGCATCTTTGGCCAAAAGAAATGTGTAGCAAGTACGTCCTCCGTCTTCTTCACGCCAAAGTGTCCCATTAATCCTCCTCCATGCGCCTCCTGCAACAACAAAAGAGGAATAGAGCTAGCTGGAATGCATAGCTTGTTTGCACGAAACACAAATCCATCATTAACGATGAACTTGTTCCATGTTCTCCCTTCTTTACAATTCTGCAATATATCTTTAAATTTAGCATCATGCACATATTGATCTTTGATGGTCTCCAAACCAAATATTTTAAAGTCAAGTTGTGAAAGCATAGTATAACGACGAGACAAAGCATTAGCAATAACATTTTATTTTCCCTTCTTGTGTTTAATAACATAAGGGAAATTCTCTATGAATTCAACCCATTTAGCATGTCTACGGTTCAGTTTTGCTTGACTTTTAATGTGCTTCAAAGATTCATGATCAGAATGTATAACAAATTTTTTGGGCCATAAATAATGTTGCCATGTTTCCAAAGTCCGAACAAGAGCATATAATTCCTTATCAAAAGTAGAATAATTCAGACTAGGCCCACTCAATTTTTCAGAAAAGTATGCAACAGGTTTACCATCTTGTAATAACACACCTCCTAACCCAATTCCACTAGCATCACATTCAAGCTCAAAAGTCTTATTAAAATCAGGAAGTTGGAGTAAAGGAGCATGTGTCAACTTATCTTTCAATACCGTGAATGCTTCTTCTTGTGCAGTACCCCAAACAAAAGGCACATCCTTCTTTGTAAGCTCATTGAGAGGTGCAACAATGGTGCTGAAATCTCTCACAAAACGCCGATAGAATCCAGCGAGGCTAAGGAAAGTCCTCACGTGTATGACCGTTTTGGGCTGCGACCAACTCTCAATAGCTTCAATCTTGGCTTTATCAACCTCAATTCCCTGTGGAGTAACAACATAGCCAAGAAAAGAGACTCGGTCGGTGCAAAAGGTGCACTTTCCAAGGTTACCAAACAAACGTGCATCACGTAGAGCAATAAAAACAGCACGTAGATGTTCCAAATGTTCCTCCCAAGATCTGCTATAAATCAATATATCATCCAAGTATACTACCACAAATCGTCCAATGAAGGCACGTAAAACTTCATTCATTAATCTCATGAAAGTACTAGGTGCATTAGGTAACCCAAAAGGCATGACTTACCACTCATATAATCCAAACTTAGTTTTAAATGTTGTTTTCCATTCATCACCCAACTTCATACGAATTTGATGGTATCCACTACGCAAATCAACTTTGGAGAATATTGTAGAGCCACTCAATTCATCAAGCATATCATCTAGCCTAGGAATAGGATGACGATAATGAATAGTAATATTATTAATTCCTCTACAATCAATACACATACGCGGTGTACCATCCTTTTTCGGCACTAGAATAATAGGAACAACACAAGGACTAAGGGATTCGTGTATATAACCTTTGTCGAGTAGCTCCTGTACTTGACGCATAATCTCCTTCGTCTCTTCTGGATTGGTACGGTATGGTGCGTGGTTGGGTAGCGATGCACTGGGAATTAAGTCAATCTGATGCTCAATCCCTCGAATAGGTGGTAATCCCGGTGGCACATCTTGTGGAAAGACGTCGGCGAACTCCTGCAAAATGTTAGTGACAGCAGAAGGCAAAGAGGAAGGCACGTCCTCGAATGAAAATAATGCCTCTTTGCACACAAAAGCATAGCAAACAGATTTGCTAAAATCTAGCTCATCAATATCAGATTTGGTGGCAAGTAAACATGCACTTTTCAATTTAATTTCAGAAGCAACAGTAGATGGTTTATTATTAGGCTTCATTTGTTGCTCAAATTCCTTTGCCACAATCTAATTTTCACTCTTATTTTTCTCCTGTTTTGCTTTATTAGCTCTATTAATATCATCTTTCAAAATGGAATCAGGAGTCATAGGAAGCAGAGTAATATTTTTATCCTTATGAACAAGAGTATACTGATTGTTTCTACCATGGTGTACAGAATTTTTATCAAATTGCCATGGTCTACCAAGTAATAAGGAACATGCTTGCATAGGTACCACATCACAATCAACATAATCAGCATATGTAGAGATACTAAAATGCACACAAACAGTACTTGTTACCTTAACCTTGCCACTGTTGTTGAACCATTGGATGTAGTAAGGATGTGGATGTGGTCTTGTGGTGAGAGATAGCTTCTCCACCATCTCCATGCTAGCCAAGTTGTTGCAACTCCCTCCATCTATGATCACGCAAACAGAACGTTCCTTCACAACTCCCTTTGTATGGAACAAATTATGCCTCTGATTTTGCTCAGCTTGTGTAACCTGCACACTCAAAACACGTTGAGCAACAAAACATTCATACCTGTCAGCATCTTCAGGAGCCATGTATTGCGTCTCATGATCAGAATCGTCTCCACCGTGTTCTTCACGTGTAATAAGAGCCAAAGTCTCCTCATCATAGTCACTAGCGGACTCATATCCACCATCCTCAGTAGCAATCATCACACGCTGAGATTTGCATTCTCTCGCAAAATGTCCTCTTCCCTTACAACGACGACAAATAATATCACTGGTGTGCCCTGTTAATGCCATGGGAGAAGAAGAACTCTGTGTAGGCCCAATAGTCGTGCTCTTGGCAGATAATGGTGGTTGTGCCTGCTTCCGTGTATCACGGCTGGAGGTAACAGCTGATGGAGGTGTCGGTGCTGTAGAATGTGTGGAAGTAGAGGATGCACGCGGTGTCCATGATGAAGGTCGACCTGCAGAAAAGTTAGTCCGCGCCAATGCATGTCCATCCTTCACTTCACGTTCAGCTTTACAAGCAAGATGGAATAAACGCGTGATATTATTATAATCCTTAAACTCTAGAATGGTCTGAATCTCTCTATTTAATCCACCCATAAAACCTGCAAGCATAGCTTCATTCTCCTCAACAATACCACATCTAATCAGGCCAGTTTGTAATTGCTGATAATATTCTTCTATAGAATTTTTTCCTTGTCTTAAGCGCTGCAATTTTTGAAGTAATTCACATTGATAATATGGTGGAACCCAACGAGTACGCATAGCAGTTTTCAAAGCAGCCCAAGTAGCTGGAATAGGATATAATCTACAATGTTCAGACCACCAAACACATGCAAAACTAGTGAAAGCACAAACAGCAGCAGGAACACGTCTCTCCTCGGGATAGTGTAAACATGTAAAACGTTGTTCAGTTTCTAACTCCCAAGTAAGATATATATCAGGAACATATCTACCCTCAAATGGTGGAATATTCAATTTCAGTTTAGGAAGATGGTCATGTACCTCAGGTGGTGGTGCAGCCCTACCGTTGCGATGATATGCATGAGGACGACCTGGTGGTGGTGGTGCTGGTGGTTGCACGTAGTTCTGATTTTGGTCAACCTCATCCTCGTAATGGTCCTCCACCTCTGAAGTAGCAACAGGAGCTACAGAAACATCAATAGCGGCACTAGAAGTTTGACCAGGCTCAAGGGGAACGCGCTGTGCTCGTCCCACTTGATTTGGAAGGCGATGTTGTTGTTGTTGTAGAGGTGCGACAGCTGCAGCAGCCAGTGGTGGTGGAAAACGCGAAAGCAATTCAGCAAACTTGTTATCGAGCTTTGTTTCAAAGGTCTTCTCCATGCCATCTATCTTCTCCATGGCCTCTTCAAATCTGTTTAGCACATCTTGCACTTGTCCACTCATCATTTGCTGAAACTTATCATGAAGCTCTTTGTTCGTCAAGTTCTCCCAGTCAGTCTCATCGGCTTGTGATCCTGGCATGGTTAGCAGCAATAGAAACACACAAGAATATGATCCTACATACTAGTAACAAGTGGTGGTGGTGGCGGGTGTCACAAATCCGTCAAGCAAATCACAAATTCTTACCAGTTCTTACCCAGCAGCAGGCGATGATCGGCAACCGATGTAGTCAAAACTCTCAAAGCTTGGATAGACCGATTACCAGGGAGAGTCAAACGCACGATGTAGATGTATGTGGAGCTGGGAAGGCTTATAATATGGTAGCAAAAAGAGTCAGCAATAATCAATTCAGAGATGCAAAGTTGAATAAACGCTCAACGACGGTACTGTGCTGGTCCTAGGCTAGACCGTACTAGAGACGCGAGACTAGAATAGTAACAAAATCACAGCGCTGCACGTAATCAAGGGGAAAGCAGACTCTGAATTTTTTCGCCTCTTTTTTTTTGGGTTCTTTTTTTTGCGCTCCTTTTTTGTGCTGAAAATCACTATAATGGCGAGTGTCTCAAAACACTTTTCAAGTCAAACTAAGATGATAGGCACGAATTTTTTTTTGACGATTTTATTTTTTCGGAATCAGGGCAGCGACGACGAAAAAGTGCGGTAATAAAACAGTATGGTGGCACGTGTCTCAAAAGACTCAGAAAAGCCCAAAAATAGGATAGGGAAAAAATAATTTCACTTGCCGAAATTTTGGCCTAAAAACTGCCCGGGGGTCTCGAGACTTTTTTGTTTTCGAGACCTACTCAGGCAAGGAAACACGAAACCGAAACTAGATGGATCTCGAAAGCCAATCTAAAACTAAAACAACTCAGATTGGTGGTGGATATGTGGTGGTAGAATATGGCAGTGGTGGTGGTATATGGCAGCGGTGGTGGTATATGGATATGGATTGGTGGTGGTATATGGATACGGATCGGTGGTGGAATATGGCAGTAGCGATGAAGATGTTGTGGCGGCGGCGTGACAACTTATGACCAGAACTCGAAACTCTAAAAGCCTAGACGCTAAGACTAGCAACTTGACACGACGATGCAACCGCAAATTCAACGAAGCAAACACGAAAAAGATTATGCAATGGCTCAGACTGGTTCGGATATGATGAACTAACCCTAATAAAAGAAATTGTGGCTCTTTCGTGGACTGTAGGTATGAAGAACAGACTCGATCTAATCTACGAAAAACTGTAAAATCTCACCGAGCAACCTGGAAATCGGATACCACTTGATAGCGGCAAAGGTGTCCCGTCTTTCGATGAGATGGTGGCTATCGTTTTGGAGGAAGTCGACATTGAAGATCCGACTACGAACGTGCGAGGACGTCGCGCCTTAGCAATCGCTAAACCAACTTCGAGAGGTTATTGACCACGCCGGAGCACGATCAACCTGACCTCGAAGGTCTGTTTCCTGCAGGCAAACGAAGAACAAGCAAGAAACTGAGATTGCAATCTGGATATTGCGAATTCAAGAGGAAAGCTTTATTGATCAAGTGGGGTTCTGTGATGTCTTTGTCTGGTCATTGAACACAAACGAAGTACGCGAAGTTGCAGCTATGGCGAACTTTAATCTAAACAAAACCCAAAGTCTAAACGACGCCCTAAGGGCTGTATATATGGGGGGGAAGAGGGGGGAATTTCGTGGCCCTTGGTGGAGGGGTCCGAAACAAACCCTAACTCTTGTTTCCCCACACATACGGACTCTAAAAACAGCCTATACTCAAGTATTTCAAAATTACATGGGCCTGGCCCAATAATAAGGTGACGCAGCACCCATAATAGCCTCTGGACAAAATTTATGAAGTGGCATCTTGTATATTTCGTCCAAGGCTTCACGCACTCATTTTGGTGGCTTCAAAGTCCTAAAATCATCACTTGTAACTCCATTCTTGTTCCCCTTGTGCATGCCATCATCTCCATGCTTGATCTTGCTCCAATGTTCATCCTTCTTGTCCAAACTAGGTCCTTCATTTGTGAGCAAGACAAATGTATCCAATATAGGCAGCATCATATTCTCGTGAACATTAGAATCATTACCAAGAAACGAAAGTACCTGGTAATTTAATTAGCGTGCGCGAGCTCTAGTAATTGGTCCTGTATATGTGTCAGTTGTAGCTGTGGGTGTAACCTTATTGGTGATGTCCTCATCAGGCAAAGCCAAAGAGCGAAGGGGACATGAAAAAGATTGAAGCAGGCTCAGACGAAACCGAGTCTGCTCCCTCTGCATAAACTTGCAAACATTTGATATATCTGCCCAGACTAACCTTGTTGTTTTGATAGAGGCAAAGGTGTCCCGTCTTTCGATGAGATGGTGGCTATCGTTTTGGTGGAAGTCGACTTTGACAATCCGACTACGAATGTGCGAGGACGTCGCTCCTTAGCAATCGCTAAACCAACTCCGAGAGGTTATTGACCACGCGAGAGCACGATCAACATGACCACTAAGGTCTTTTTCCTGTAGGCAAACGAAGAACAAGCAAGAAACTGATATTGCAATTCTGGATATTGCGAATATAAGAGGAAAGCTTTATTGATCAAGATGGGGTTCTGTGACGTCTTTGTCTGGTCGTTGAACACAAAGGAAGTACGCTAAGATGCAGCTATGGCGAACTTGAATCTAAACAAAACCCAAAATCTAAATGATGCCCTAAGGGCTGTATATATGGAGGAAGAGGGAGGAATTTCGTAGCCCATGGAGGAGGGGTCCAAAACCAACCCTAACTCTTGTTTCCCCACACATACGGACTCTAAAAACAGCCTATATTCAAGTATTTCGAAATTACATGGGTCTGGCCCAATAATAAGGTGACGCAGCACCTATAATAGCCTCTGGACGAAATTTATGAAGTGGCATCTTGTATATTTCATCAAGCCTTCACGCACTCATTATGGTGGCTTCAAAGTCCTGAAATCATCACTTGTAACTCCGTTCTTTTTCCCCTTGCGCATGCCATCATCTCCATGCTTGATCTTGCTCCAATGTTCATCCTTGTTGTCCAAGCTAGGCCCTTCATTTGTAAGCAAGACAAATGTATCCAATTTTGGCAGCATCATATTGTCATGAACATTAGAATAATTTCCAAGAAACAAAAGTACCTGGTAATTTAATTGGCGTGCGCGAGCTCTAGTAATATGTCCGGTATATGTATCAGTTTGGGCTGTGGGTGTAACATTGTTAGTGATGTCCTCATCATCCTCCCCTTCTTGAATTCAAGTCGTCCTCGACGGAGCTCATCTTCCCCACCCAAGTAAGGCTTCAAATCTGCAATGTTAAATATGGGACTAACCCCAAAATCTGCAGGCAGTTCAAGTTTATATGCATTATCATTTATTTTCTCTAACACCTTAAAAGGACCATCAGCACATGGCATTAGCTTTGACTCGCGCAAATTAGGAAACCTATCCTTACGCAAATGTAACCAAACAAGATCTCCAGGTGCAAAGACAACATGTTTTCTACCCTTATCCCCAACAAGTTTATATTTAGCATTCATGCGCTCAATATTTTCCTTAGTTAACTCATGCATTTTTAAGATCAATTTAGCACATTGTTTAGCATCACAATTAACCTTCTCCGAAGATAGAAGAGGAAAGAAATCAATAGGTGAACGAGGTAGGAAACCATAGACAATTTCAAAAGGGCACATCTTAGTAGTAGAATGCAACGAACGATTATAAGAAAATTCAATATGAGGCAAGCATTCTTCCCACATTTTCTTGTTATTCTTCCAAACATCCCTAAGAATAGTAGAAAAAGTTCTATTGACTACTTTAGTTTGGCCATCAGTTTGGGGGTGACAAGTAGTACTAAAAAGAAGTTTAGTCCCCACCTTAGCCCGTAAACATCTTCAAAAGTGGCTAAGAAATTTAGTATCACGACCTAAAACAATAGTATTTGGCACACCATGCAAGCGAATAATTTCACGAAAGAACAAATCAGCAGCATCATCGCTTTTATGACCTGGTATAAAGTGTGCCATTTTCGAGAACCTATCCACGACAACAAATATGCTATCCCCCCCTTCTTTGTTCAAGATAAACACAAAACAAAGTCCATAGATATATCTTCCCAAGGAACACTAGGGACAGGCAAAGGCATATATAAACCATGAGGATTGAGTTGTGAGTTAGCTTTTTGACATGGAGTGCAGCGAGCAACAAAATGCTCAACATCCTGTCTCATCTTTGGCTGAAATAAATGTGTAGCAAGTATGTCCTCCGTCTTCTTCACGCCAAAGTGTCCCATTAGTCATCCTCCATGCGCCTCCTGCAAAAACAAAAGACGAACAGAGCTAGCTAGAATGCATAGCTTCTTAGCACGAAACACAAATCCATCATTAACGACGATCTTGTTCCATGTTCTCCCTTCTTTACAATTCTGCAATACATCTTTAAATTCCGTATCATGCACATGTTCATCTTTGATGGTCTCCAAACCAAATACTTTAAAGTCAAGTTTTGAAAGCATAGTATAACGACGAGACAATGCATCAGCAATGACATTTTCTTTTACCTTCTTGTGTTTAATAACATAAGGGAAAGTCGCTATGAATTCAACCCATTTAGCATGTCTACGGTTCAGTTTTGCTTAACTTTTAATGTGCTTCAAAGATTCATGATCAGAATGTATAAAAAATTCTTTGGGCCATAAATAATGTTGTCATGTTTCCAAAGTCCGAACAAGAGCATATAATTCCTTATCACAAGTAGAATAATTCAGACTAGGCCCACTCAATTTTTTAGAAAGTATGCAACGGGTTTACCATCTTGTAATAACACACCTCCTAACCCAATTCCACTATCATCACATTCAAGCTCAAAAGTCTTAATAAAATCAGGAAGTTGGATTAAAGGAGCATGTCTCAACTTATCTTTCAATAGCGTGAATCCTTCTTCCTGTGCAGTACCCCAAACAAAAGGCACATCCTTCTTTGAAAGCTCATTGAGAGGTGCAACAATGGTGCTCAAATCTCTCACAAAACGCCTATAGAATCCAGCGAGGCCAAGGAAACTCCTCACATGTGTGACCATTTTGGGCTGCGGCCCACTCTCAATAGCTTCGATCTTGGCTTTATCAACCTCAATTCCCTGTGGAGTAAGAACATAGCCAAGAAATTATACTTGGTCGGTGCAAAAGGTGCACTTTCCAAGGTTTCCAAACAAAAGTGCATCATGTAGAGCAATAAAAACACCACGTAAATGTTCCAAATGTTCCTCGAAAATCTGCTATAAACCAATATATCATCAAAGTAAACTACCATAAATCGTCCAATGAGAACACGTAAAACTTCATTCATTAATCTCATGAAAGTACTAGGTGCATTAGTTAACCCAAAAGACATGACTAACCACTCATATAATCCGAACTTTGTTTTAAATGCTGTTAGGCATGACTAACCATTCATTTCTCTGTTTGGCTTGAGGCCCTATTGTAATCTTTTCCTTTCTTTTGGTAGCTTAGTTCTCCTCTTTCTTTCTTTTCTTTTTCTTTTTCTTTTTCCTCTTTCCGTAGGCTTATCTCAAGCCTTTATGAATACTTGTTACATTGCTCTTTATTTATGAAAATTGCAGTGGGGTTTTACCCTACTGTTTATATTAAAAAAAATGATGTTTTCCATTCATCTCCCAATTCCATATGAATTTGATGGTATCCACTACGCAAATCAACTTTGGAGAATATAGTAGAGCCACTCAATTAATCAAGCATATCATCTAGCCTAGGAATAGGATGACGATAACGAAATAGTAATATTATTAATGCCTCTACAATCAACAAACATACGCGATGTACCATCCTTTTTTGGCACTAGAATAATAGAAACAACACACACACACACTAAGGGATTCACGTATATAACCTTTGTCGAGTAGCTCCTGTACTTGACGCATAATCTCCTTCGTCTCCTCTGGATTGGTACGGTACAGTGCACGGTTGGGTAGCGATGCACCGGGAATTAAGTCAATCTGATGCTCAATCCCTCGAATAGGTGGTAATCTTGGTGGCACGTCTTCTGGAAAGACGTCTGCGAATGCCTGCAAAATGTTAGTGACAGCGGGAGGCAAAGAGGAAGGCACGTCCTCGAATGAAAATAATGCTGACGAGGTTATAGACCTAGGGTAGGGTCACATGCCCGACCAAGGTACCCCACCCAAGGTCATTACCTTAGAAGATCAAAAGACAAAACTTACGATGACAGAGACAGTCGACTGAGACGGCCCAAGAGGACACTCCACTCGACTGGACATCATCTACAAGACGACTCGACCAACCCAAGGCACTCGACCCCCAAAGGTCAAGTGTCACTTAGGGCAGCAACGGTCCGGTATTTACTCGCCGTCGTAAATACCTTAATTACTCTTTACTGCGGGCGTTATCTGTAACGCCTGCCTTAATGTACATTGAACCCTTGGTAACGTGGAGCATGGCTGGGGTCCTGGTGCACTATATAAGCCACCCCCCTCCTCCAGTTCAAGGGTTTGCACCTCTGTAACTCACATATACACGTACCAGTCGACCGCCTCCGGGCACCGAGACATAGGGCTATTACTCCCTCTGAGAAGAGCCTGAACTCGTAAAACACCTTGTGTACAACTCCACCATAGCTAGGGCCTTGCCTCTCCATTCGTACCCCCTACTCGTACTGTCAGACTTAGAACCACGACAGTTGGCACCCACCGTGGGGCAAGGCGTCTTAGCGACATCTGGTGAGGTTGCGACTCCTCCTCCGACCTCCTTCATCATTGTGTCAGGCGGTGGTTTGGCGTTGGGCCGCGAGATCCGGCTCGGCGTGCTCGTTTTCATCGCCGACGACTCCGCGTGGCTCCAGGAGGCCCCTCTTGACATCGAGGCTCTGCCCACCCCGGGAGCTGCGCACTTCCGCGCCAGCGCCTGCGGCGTCCTCCTTCGGCAGCCGTCGACTCAATATTCATCGTCCCCCATCCCCGCCGGACGCCGCCGCAAGCGATCCGGTCGCTCGCGGCTCCAGCGGTGGGTGAAACACGCGGTGGCCCGTCAAACGGCCACCCCTCAAGTTGCGGCCATTGAGCCCGACGGTTACCTCTACGGGCCGGCGGATCAGTCGACCGAGCTCGTGGACTCCGTTTCCGAGTGCGGGAGCAGCGATCCCGCAGCGGAAATCCTCATGGTCGATTCGCGCCGCAGCCCGCCGGGTTTTCCTCACGGTGGAGACGGCGGCAACGGCGGCGGCCGATCACACAACAATGACGGCTACATTCCTCAGCCCCTCACCTCCGAGCAAAGGGCTGAGCTTTGTCGCCGCAACGAAGATGCACTCTTCACTCCCATCGTGGGAGATTCTCCGGAGGCTCTGGCCCTCGAAGCCACGCGCTTGGCCACCGTGGCCGAGCGCGCAAGCTTGGAAAACATCCAACGCGCACTCGACGAACAGGCCCGCCGACTGGTCCCCGTGTCCAGTCGACGTCCGCGGCAATCGCGCCAACTCGAGACTCAGGTGTTCTGCACGCCAGTCCAGAACCTCGAAGCCGCGGCCCGCATCGCGGAGTCGATTCAACCCTCTCAGTCGGAGGCTGGGAGAGGCCTTCAGCAGATCCGAGCTTTGCTCCGAACGGATGAAGAACAAAACGTGGCTGTTTCTCTGTCGCGCAACAGGATTCACAGCAGATTGGTGGCTGCAGACACCGTATGGTCGGCCCACAGTCGAAGATCGCCCCCGAGGCGTGAGGAACGTGGCCCGCGGCAAGACCGACATCTGGGTCGGAATGACGAGCCACTCGACCATCAACGCGGACGCCATGACCGCCGTCGAGTTCCTACGCCTCCTCCGGGAAGCGGATCACACTCGCCCCAGTGGCACGAGGGCAGGCGCCTGCGCAACGATGAGCGGAGGGTTCCCCCAGATCCCCGGAGACCAGGTTTCGATGTAAGGTCTATCCTTGTGCAGGGACGGGTCGACCGAAACCGGGCATCCAAGGAAGAGCGAGGTAGAGATCAACCGAGTGGCAGCCGAGCACCTGCCTCTGGGCCCGAATGTTTCTGTAGTGCTATCAGAGTCGCAGAGATCCCCCCGAACTTCAGGTTAGCGGCATGGGTAAGCAAGTTCACCGATGAGTCAAAGCCAGACACCTGGCTAGAAGACTACCGAGTGGATGGACAGATCGGAGGCGGCAACGACGACGTGGCCATGAAGCACCTCCCTCTGATGCTAGGCGGTTCTGCTCGGGCGTGGCTCAATCAGTTGGCCCCCAGGTGTATTTATAGTTGGGAAGAGCTCGCTCGAGTTTTCATTCGGACCTTCGAAGGCACCTGCAAGCGGCCTGCTGGACTCGCAGAACTTGAGCACTACGTGCATAAGTTGAATGAAACTTTGAGAGATTACATCCAGCGATGGACCACCTTGCATCACACGGTGGAGAACGTGTCTGAGCACCAAGCGGTTTGCGCTTTCAAGGAAGGCGTGCGTAACCGAGAGTTGAATCTGAAGTTTGGTCGAACAGGCGACATGTCCCTATCACGGATGATGGAGATTGCCAGTCGGTATGCCAACAGTGAGGAGGCCGATCGGCTCCGCAGCGGCAAGAAACCGGTCGGGCAAGACGACCAGAATCCCAATCGAAAGAAGAAGCGCAAGGCCGAGCCAGCTGCTCAGGGAGATGCTGCAGTGGTCAATCAAGGAAAGGCAAAGGGAAGCCGAAAGGTTTCTGGGCCCCCAAGAAGGGAAAGGGTCAAGCTGGAGATGATATGCTCGACCAGCCGTGCCCCATACACACGAAGAAAGATGAAGAGGGAAACTTGATATATCCCAAGCACACCACTCGACAGTGTCGGCTCCTGATCTAGAGCTTCCAGAAGGATCAGTCGACTGAGAAAGAGAAAGAATCAGAAGACTCCGAAGATAAGGAAGGGGACGGAGGATACCCCCGGATCAACTCCACTTTGGTGATCTTCGCAGACGTCGAGAGCAAAAGTCGACTGAAAATCATCAACAGAGAAGTGAATATGGTTGCCCCGGCGACCCCCACGTTTTTGAAATGGTCCAAGACCCCCATCACATTCGACCAGTCCGATCACCCAACACACATTGCCACCCCCGGGCGGCAGGCACTGGTGGTCGACCCAGTGATCGAAGGCAAATGCCTGACCAGAGTCCTGATGGATGGGGGCAGTGGCTTGAACAATCTTGTATGCGGCGACCCTCGGGGATATGGGCATTTCGATGTCCAAGCTGAGAGAAAGTAACATGAGGTTCCACGGCGTAATCCTCGAGAAGAAAGCCGACTCACTTGGCCAGATCACACTCGACGTGGTCTTTGGTGAGTCGAAGAATTATCGCAAAGAGAAGCTGACGTTCGAAGTGGTGGACTTCAACAGCGCTTATCACGCCATCCTGGGTAGGCCTGCCTACGCCAGGTTCATGGCTCGAACATGTTACGTTTACCTCAAGCTGAAGATGCCGGGACCCAACGGTGTTATAACCGTCACTGGGAACCGTCAGAAAGCGGAAGAGTGCTTCCAGAAAGGCTCGAAGATCGCCGACGAGCAAATGGCAGCAGTAGAGATGGAGGAGTACCAAAAGAGCGTGGATCCGAGTGATCTGCTGAGGGCGAAGAAACCGGCTTCCGAGTCAGCCTTCCAGTCGGCCGGGGACACAAAACCCGTGCACATCCACCCCACCGACCCCAACGCAGCACCGACCCACATCTCCACTACACTTGATGGCAAATAGGAAGAAGCGCTCGTCCGGTTCCTCTGTGAGAACTGGGACATCTTCGCATGGAAACCATCAGACATGCCGGGTGTACCCAGGGGACTAGCTGAGCACCATTTGCGAGTCGACCCGAAGTTAAAACCTGTGAAGTGGCTCGGCTCCTTGCAGCTGATTTTATCCACGAGATCTACCATTCCGAGTGGCTCGCCAAAGTCGTCATGGTCCCCAAGAAGGACAAGTCTCTCCGCATGTGCACCGATTTCAAGCACATCAATCGGGCCTGCCCGAAGGATCATTTTCCTCTTCCTCGCATCGATCAGATAGTTGACTCAACTGCGGGATGTGAACGTTTGTCCTTTCTGGACGTGTATTCTGGGTACCATCAGATCCGTCTGTTCGGGCCTGACGAAATCAAGACAGCTTTCATCACCCCCTTCGGATGTTTCTGTTATGTCACCATGCCTTTCGGCCTCAAAAATGCCGGCGCTACCTTCATGCGCATGATCCAGAAGTGCTTGATAAAGCAAATCAGTCGGAACGTCGAGGCATACATGGACGACATTGTGGTCAAGTCACGGAAAGGTTTCGACCTACTGACTGACCTCGCTGAGACATTCGCAAACCTAAGAAGCTATGATATCAAGCTCAATCCATCAAAGTGTACATTTGGAGTTCCTGGCGGCAAGTTACTCAGTTTTCTCGTTTCCGAACGGGGAATCGACGCCAACCAAGAGAAGGTCGGCACCATCCTCCGAATGAAACGCCCCGAGCGTATACACGATGTCCAGAAGCTTACTGGTTGCTTGGCCACATTGAGTCGATTCATTTCTCGTCTTGGTGAGAAGGCACTGCCCCTCTACCGACTCATGAAGAAATCCGACAAGTTCGAGTGGAATCCCGAAGCCGAAGCAGCGTTTGAAGAGCTCAAAGCCATGCTGTCCACCCAGCCGGTGCTCGCTGCCCCAGTCAGCGGAGAGCCTCTTCTGCTGTACATTGCTGCCACCGAGCAAGTTGTCAGTACTGTACTCATGGTCGAGCGGGAAGAAGAGGGCAAGGCATACAAGGTCCTACGCCCGGTCTATTATATATCCGAAGTTTTGACTCCCTCCAAGCAAAGGTATCCACATTACCAAAAACTTATGTACGGGATTTACTTGACTGCAAAAAAGGTTACCCATTACTTTTCGGACCATACAATCTCAATCGTCAACGACGCTCCGCTATCAGAGATCCTGAACAACCGAGACGCAACCGGTCGAGTGGCAAAATGGGCGATTGAACTTCTTCCGTTAGATATCAAGTTTGAAGCGAAGAAAGCCATCAAGTCTCAGGCTATAGCAGATTTTGTGGCCGAGTGGATAGAACAAGAGCTGCCGACTCAAGTTCAGTCGGACCATTGGACTATGTTCTTCGATGGATCCAAGATGCTGAACGGATCCGGCGCACGCGTGGTCCTGGTTTCTCCCAGGGGTGACAAGCTCAGCTACATCTTTCAGATCCACTTTGACTCATCGAACAACGAAGCCGAATACGAAGCGCTTTTGAACGGGTTGCGTATGGCCATCTCACTCGGCGTCCGTAGCTTGATGGTCTATGGCGACTCCGGCCTAGTGGTGAACCAAGTGATGAAAGAATGGGACGTCAGGAGCCCGGCAATGAACAGTTATTGCAGTGCAGTGTGGAAGCTTGAAAAGAAGTTTGAAGGCTTGGAGCTCCATCATGTGCCCAGAGCCAAGAATCAGCTAGCCGATGACCTTGCAAAAATCGGGTCGACTCGGAAGCCTATACCCAAGAATGTATTCCTAGAGCATCTGCACACCCCTTCTGTCAAAGAAGACCCCTTCATGGAAGAGCCCCCGCAGCCAGTCAGCGCGTCAGATCCGACTGAAGTCGAAGTACCTGATGTGGTCGACTTGATCATGGAGGTCCTAGTGATTACGCCAGACTGGACTGTGCCATATATATTATATCTGATCAGGCAAGAACTCCTAGAAGATGAGGAGGAAGCACGCCAGATCGTCCGCCGATCCAAGGCGTTCACTGTCATCCAGGGTCAACTCTACAGAGAAAGCGTCACCGGAGTCACTCAATGCTGCATCGCTCCAGAGGAAGGTCGGCTGATCTTGGATGAAATCCAGTCGGGAACTTGCGGCCACCACGCCTCCTCTTGGCCTATAGTGGCCAAAGCATACCGAGCCGGGTTCTACTGGCCCCACGCCAACGAGATGGCCAAGGATATTGTGGACAAATGCGCAGGTTGCCAGTTCTACTCCAACATGTCCGACAAGCCGGCGTTCGCCTTGAAGACCATTCCACTAGTCTGGCCCTTTGCTTTTTGGGGCTTGGACATGGTCGGCCCTTTCAGGACAGGTAGAAGTAGATTCACCCACCTGCTCGTGGCAGTCTACAAGTTCACCAAATGGATTGAGGCCAAGCCCATCAAGAACCTCGAGTCAAGCACCGCCATCAGCTTCATTAGGGAATTGATATTAAGATATGGATTTCCCCACAACATCATCACAGACAACGGCTCCAACTTTGACTCGGATGAATTCAGAGCTTTCTGTGCTTCCCAAGGACCACGAGTCGACTACGCCTCCGTCGCACATCCGCAGTCGAATGGGCAGGCAGAAAGAGCAAATGGTCTGATTCTCCAAGGCCTAAAGCCACGGCTCATGCGTGATCTTAAGCATGCCGCTAAGGCTTGGGTATCAGAACTACCATCTGTCTTATGGGGTCTGAGAACAACTCCAAACCGGTCGGCCGACCGCACCCCTTTCTTCATGGTCTATGGAGCTGAAGCTGTGTTGCCGAGCGACTTATTGCACAACGCCCCCAGAGTGGAACTCTTCTCCGAAACCGAGGCAGAGCAGGCTCGTCAAGATGCGGTCGACCTTTTGGAAGAGGAAAGAGAGATGGCCTTGATCCGGTCGACCATCTATCAACAGGACCTGCGTCGGTTCCATCCTCGCAACGTCCGAAGCCGAGCATTCCAGGAAGGAGACCTGGTCCTTCGAGTGCATCAGAAACGTCCACACAAGCTCGCCCCGGCCTGGGAAGGTCCATTCATCATCACCAAGGTACTACACAACGGAGCATACCACCTCTACAATGTCGCCAAGAAGAAAGACGAACCTCGTTCGTGGAACGCAGACCTGCTACACCGCTTCTACAGTTGAGACGCTCGACAGTCGAGTTGTAATAAAGATTTCCCAATTTGTTTCAAAGACAAGTTAGCAATGGTCCTCTAATGATTGATGTTCTCTAAAACGTTGGTCTTCAAAATCCCCCAGTGGGTGCTTAGCTGCGGTCCTCCGAGCTACGTCATAAGTATAATGTGGCTCTGTCTTCCGAGCTCCGCCACAAATACAACGTAGCTTGGAATCGCCTAAGTTACAAACATCCACTCTGAGTGAAGAGCAACCCTCTCACTCGGGGGCTTAGCTACGGCCCCGTGACTCGCCTAAGTTTCAAACGCTCACTCCGAGTGAAGAGCAACCCTCTCACTCGGGGGCTTAGCCGCGGTACTCCGAGATGCGTCACAAGTATAATGTGGCTCTGTCTTCCGAGCTCCGCCACAAATACAATGTAGCTTGGAATCGCCTAAGTTACAAACATCCACTCCGAGTGAAGAGCAACCCTCTCACTCGGGGGCTTAGCTGCGACCCCGTGAGTCGCCTAAGTTTCAAACGGTTACTCCGAGTGAAAGAGCAACCCTCTCACTCGGGGGCTTAGCCGCGGTCCTCCGAGCTGCGTCACAAGTATAATGTGGCTCTGTATTTCGAGCTCCGCCACAAATACAACGTAGCTTGGAATCACCTAAGTTACAAACATCCACTCCGAGTGAAGAGCAACCCTCTCACTCGGGGGGCTTAGCTGCGACCCCTTGACTCGCCTAAGTTTCAAACGCTTACTCCGAGTGAAGAGCAACCCTCTCACTCGGGGGCTTAGCCGCGGTCCTCCGAGCTGCGTCACAAGTATAATGTGGCTCTGTCTTCCGAGCTCCGCCACAAATACAACGTAGCTTGGAATCGTCTAAGTTACAAACATCCACTCCGAGTGAAGAGCAACCCTCTCACTCGAGGGCTTAGCTGCGACCCCGTGACTCGCCTAAGTTTGAAACGCTTACTCCGAGTGAAGAGCAACCCTCTCACTTGGGGGCTTAGCTACGGTCCTCCGAGCTGCGTCGCGGGTATAATGTGGCTCTGTCTTCCGAGCTCCGCCACAAATACAATGTATCTTGGAATCACCTAAGTTACAAACACCCACTCCAAGTGAAGAGCAACCCTCTCACTCGGGGGCTTAGCTGCGAACGTCGACTCAAAGATTCAAGCAATCAAATAAGAGCCGCAAACCAAAAGGTCAAATCCAGATAAAAGTCCCGCAAGATTCGGGCAAGAGTACCTTGGCCACAGGTCCACCAGAGTTTAGCGATTACAAGACCACTCGGCATTCCGAGGCAAATGGGATTAAAGTATCAAAGTCATTCCTCAGGAGGAGGCGGGCTCGCGGGTGCGAGAAACTCGTCCAGGTCGATCCCGTCGGTGATGCAGGTGGCGGCTTCCAGGAAAGTCTCCATGAACGACTGGAATTGGAGCTCCTTCGTATTGGCGACCTTGAGCGCCGCAAGCCTTCTCTCCTTCACCTCCTTGCAGTGCACGCGGACCAAAGACAGCGCCACGTCGGCTCCACTCCGGGCGGATGACTTCTTCCACTCCTGCACTCAGTTGGGGATCTCATTGAGTCGAGTCAGCAGGGACACAAGGTCGTTCTCCTGCACGACCCCCCCTCCAGAGCGCGGTGTCGATCCGGGCCATCACTGCTTTCAGCCGTCCTAGATAATCCGTGGCCGCAGTAAGGCGAGACTCCAGCCTCAAGATGTTCATGGCAACCTCATCCTTCACGATGGAATTGGCTGGGTCCAGGCCGGGCTCAACCCGCCCAGTCTCTTCTTCAAAGTTACGACAGAACTCTGCACCGAAAATAGCAAGTCGAGTCAGCAAGCAAGATATGGGTCGACCGATCCAGCCTAACCCGAGCCGAAAGGGACATACCTTCGAGCACAAGGTACCATTTCTTGGTAAGGTCACCCAGATAGGCCTCAAGATCAACCCTCTTTCGGAAAAGAGCCTCGTACTTGTGGTTCAAGACAGTCTTGGAGTACTTCAGCCGAGTCACCTCTTGATTAGCTACGTCGAGTGAGCCTCTCAGCCTGATGATCTCCGCCTCGAGCGCGCCTACAGAAGCCGAGTTCTACGCCGCCAGTTTCGCCTTCTCTTGAGCCGCCTGCTGCGCCGCCGCCAGGTCGAGATCTTTCTGCTCCAAGGCCGCTTTCAGTTGACCTACCAAAGACACCACTGGACAGATGAACATGAGGGAACACAAGGCATATTTATCAAAAGTCTGTCGACAAAAGGTCAGCGTCAATTACCAGCCGCATCATCCCGCGTCTTCTTCAGATGGTCCCGAGCCAATTGCAAGTCGAGGTTGAGCTGGATTTGCTTCTTCTCAAGGTCTGCAAATTTGGCCCCAAACTCGCAAGATTTCTGCATCAACACAACAAAACAAGATTCTAAGACTACAGTCGAGTCAAAACACTCAACCGCAGTCTTGGGGACTACACCCAGTGGGTGCACTGAGCGTGCCCGCACTGGTTTCACTCGGCCAAGATCATTCCGACTCGAGCTTAAAAAAACAGCAAGGAAGAAAAGTTTTATCGTCATACCATGGCCGACCGCCAGCAGTGGACCACGGTCTCGGGGACTACACCCAGTGGGTGCACTGAGAGTGCCCCCACCGGTTCTCACTCGACCAGGATCAGTCTCGCTCGAGTTCAAGGGAAGTCGAAAGCAAACACATCAAGAACTCACCCAGTGGGTGCCCCCACCGGTTCGTACGCCGCTTTCGTCCTCTCCATCATCAGCCCCGCCTGGCGAACGGCTTCTTGAGCCGCTCCCACAGGATCCTCCGGGAGGCGGCAGGAGGAGAAGAGAATGGACGAAGGGGCAGGCGTTGGGTCGGCGGCAGGAGCGGGCACTGGGTCGACAGCTGGAGCGGGCGCTGGGTCGACGACTGGAGCAGGCACCGGGCCGACGGGCCCTCCAGTTGATGAAGCAAGGCGTACGGTCGACACAGGGTTGGCAAAGGAGACCGTGGCTCGGGCCGCATCTTCCTATTTCTGGGCCTCCGAGCCAGAAAGCGCCTTCCGACCCTTCTTCCCTGTGCGTCGTCGGTCTCCTCCCAAGTGCTCCTCGTCAACATCATCATCGTCATCTGGGAGCTCTATGACATGGCGCGGCACTTCAACACAAACACTTCAAGACAAACAATAAGCAAAGTTCAGTCGACCATCACCCATAACCGACGAAAGAAAAACAAGACACGATCTATAACCCGCACCTGCGCGGGGTGTCGCGGCATCTGCGGTCTCCTCGTCGTCCCGACCCTTGTCAATGTCCATTGAGGTCGTGGAAGCAGCGGCGCTGAAGGGGTCCCTCGAAGATGAGTCGACGGAAGATACGGTCGACCTCCAAAAAAACAGAAAGAAACAAAACCGAATGATACTTACGTGGAAGCGATGGGAACATCCACCTTAATCCTGGGCAGGGCCTTCCGGGGCTTGGTGGTGGTAACCTTGGGCTGCTTGGGCACCTTCTCAGAGGGGTCAGGGGTGGCTGTGCGAGCACGCTTGGGCGTTCGGGAGCCTAAGGGAATTGTCCGAGGGCGCACGGCCCCTGGGTCGTGCTTCTCCTTGGACCGCCGCTCATCGCGGGGAGGTGACTCGACCTCCTCCCCGCTGCTGTAGTCCTCGCTCTCCTCCTCGGTCTCCTCCTCCGACTTCCACTCGGTGGCGTCGCCCACGCCCTCCTCGCCCTCCTGGACTAACCTTGTCAGGTAGATGGTCAGCATCGAATGGGAGGACCCTCCCGGACCCCCTGGGGTTGTCTTTGTTCCCCGTAATGCACTTCAGGCACTGCGCCACGTACTTCACATCGGCCGCCTCCGGGTGGACTCGCGACGAGTCGTCGGTGCCGGAGTACAACCACATCGGGTGGTCCCGAGCCTGGAGCGGTTGGATCCTCCGCATGAGATACACCTCAAACAGATCCATCCCTGTTACACCCTCACAGACCAACTGGACGACCCGCTCCACCAACATGTCCACTTCGGCCCTCTCGGCCTTACCCACTACCATTGAAGGACGCTGGCTGGCTCGACCCAGGGAGAAAGGAGGAAGACCAATTGACTGACCCGGGGTCAGACTGTCCTTATAGTAGAACCAAGTCGACTGCCAGCCCCGAATCGACTCCAGAAAGATCATGGGGGGAAAGGCCCTCCTATTACTAAGTTGGATTCCGAGCCCACCGCACGCCTAGAGTACGCGTGTCTTATCGTCGCTCGAATTCGCCCTCTTGACAGTTTGCGAGCGGCAGGTAAAGATATCCTTGAACAAGCCCCAGTGCGGCCGGCAACCGAGGAAGTTCTCACACATGGAAACGAGCGCGGAAAGGAAAGCGATGGAATTGGGCGTGAAGTAATGCAACTGGGCACCGAAGAAAATCAAGAAAGCGCGAAAGAAGGGATGCAGAGGCATGGAAAAACCTCGGTCGACGTGGGTCGTAAGGAGGACGCACTCGCCCTCCCGCGGCCGGGGCTCAAGTTCGCCCTTCGGCACCCGCCAAGAGCCGCGGGCAATCAGCCCCTCCTTCTCTAGCTCCTCCAGATCCTCCGCCACGACGGTGGACCGGATCCAATCCCCCTGGACCCAACCAGCAGGGAGTCCAGACCTCGACGACGATCCGCTCCGGCCGGACCGCCTCCCCTTCCCCGTCGCTGCCTTCTTCGAACGCTCCATCGCCGCGGTATTATCCTTGCCCATGGCACGCGCGCCGGTGGTCATTTTGGAGAGAGGCGAGAAGGAGCAGAGGCGCAGCAAAGGAGCGGAGGCGGAAGAAGAAGGATTGGGCGCACAGTGCCCCCGCTTCGGGCTTGGCGAGCTCTTATAGCGCCCCGGTCGAGTGGCTGACCGGTGGCCCCGTGTGACACCCCGAGACCGGTGCGCCAGGTGTCAGCCAGTCATTCGTTGTCGTTGCCATGTCATCTGCTTGCGTGTTGCATCTTGCCATGTCATCATGTGTGTTGCATCAGCTTGTTTTCAAAACTTGCATCCATCCGAGTTCCCTCGTCCTCTCCGTTGTCCGTTCTGAGCCCAGACACACTTGCACGCGCCTGCGGTGCCTCCGAATATTTATTTTGTGAGTGGCCGAAAAACGTTCTCGGAATGGGTTGAAACTTGGCGTGTGGTCTTATTATAGCATAGGTAGACCGCCTGTCAAGTTTCGTCGCGTTCGGAGCTCGTTTGATAGCCCAACGGTTAACTGTGTTAACCGCCGGAAGCCATTTCTCTTTTGGCCCAGCACCCCTTTCACACAGCCCACCTAGCCCATTCTAACCCCTCCATGCTATTGGCCGTTCGATCACGATCGCGTGGCCATGAACGGCTCCTCATTTGGACACTCCTAGCTCCCTCTACCTATAAATATGTGTCTCCCTCGTTTTTCTCTCGCAGATCCAACCCTAGACCCGCTCCCACCACGCAGCCGGACATGTCCGCTCGCCGCCGGACATGTCCAGTGCCCCAGCCACGTCGCCGGGCCAATCAGAGCATGCCACGTCAGCGTCCGCCGCCGCCTTCCGCACCAATCCAGTGCTGCCACATCACCGGCGCCACCTCCCACCTCCGCCGCAGCCCGCGCGGCCCGGATCGGACCCGCCCGGGCCCGGATCTCCTCGCCGGTGCCCGCGCAAGCCGCACCCCAGCGCCTCCTCGTCTGAGGCCGCTTCTCCGCCGCCGGCTCGCCGCCTAGAATCCTTGCTCCCGACGCCGGCCACTGGCCTCGCCGACTCGCTGGAGTCCTCCGCCGCCGCACCACCAGGTTCCTGGTCGCGCCGCCCCTAGCTCCGCCGGCCGCCGTCGTTGCTAGATCCGGGACCCCTGCCCTCGGATCCATCCGTTCTGCCTTGTCGGAGCTGCCCCCTACTACCTCGCCGGAGATGCCGCGCTCCGGGGCCATGGCTGCCTCGACCCTGCTCGGGGAGGCTGAGCGCCCCTGTGCGTCGCCCCCGCAGGCCGCATGGGTCGCGCCAGCGCCGGCCCGTCTCCCTGCCTCGGCTGCTCCGCCGCCGCATGGGCCTCCACCTCGCCCACCGGCCCATTCGGCCTTCCCGTGAGGCCCGAGCCTCCTCCGCCGGGCCCAGCTCAGTTCGGCCCGACCGCCTCTTCAACTGGGCTGAAGCCCACATGGTGAGAAGCCTCTATGCCCCGCCTTTTCCCCGCCCTGTGCGTAATATAGCTAAACCCGCCTGTTGTGTTTTTCCCTAGTGTCATTTTTCTGCTAAGTCCTCAGAAAATCATGATTTAATGTTGCATCTTTGCATAGTGATAACTTTTTGTGTGCTTATCCAAATTGAGTGAATGACATGTAAAAATGATCGTGGTGATGTGCTCTACACTTTGTTCCATTGTGCCATGCTTGTTTGAGTTCATCTAGATGCTCTAATTGTTGGGGAACGTAGCAGAATTCAAAAAAATTCTACGCTTTCACCAAGATCAATCTTAGGAGACATCTAGCAACGAGCATATTAGAGTGCATCTACATACCCTTTTGTAGATCGCGAGCGGAAGCTTTCGAAGAAGCGTGGATGAAGTAGTCGTACTCTTCGCGTTCTTCGTCACCGATGATCTAGCGCCGAACGGACGGCACCTCCGCGTTCAACACACGTCCGGTACAACAACATCACCTCCTTCTTGATCCAGCAAAGGGGGAGGAGAGGTCGTCGGAGATCCAGCAGCACGACGGCGTGGTGGTGGATGCAGCGGGAAATCCTGCAGGGCTTCGCCGGCGCCCTGCGTAAGGAGATGGAGGTGTGACGGGAGGGGGAGAGGCGCCAGAGGATTGGGTGCGGCTGCCCTTTCCCTCCCACATATATATAGGGGGCCAGGGGGTGCGCCAAGCCCTGCAGATCCCATCTGCATGGTGGGGCGGCGGCCAGGGAGGCAAACTTGCCCCCCAAGGCTAGGGGGCGCCTCCCTCCCCTAGGGTTTCAACCCTAGGCGCATGGAGGGAGGGCCCAGTTGGGTGCGCCAGCCCACCAGGGGCTGCCCCCCTTCCCCTTGCGGCCTAGGGCCCCACCGGGATGGGTGGCCTCACCCGATGGACCCCCGGGACCCCTTCGGTGGTCCCGGTGACCCTCGGAGTTCACCCGATGACCGAAACTGGACTTCTTATATATCATTCTTTACCTCCAGACCATTCCGGAACTCCTCGTCACGTCCGGGATCTCATCCGGGACTCCGAACAACTTTCGGGTTTCCACGTGCATGTATCTCTACGACCCTAGCGTCACCGAACCTTAAGTGTGTAGACCCTACGGGTTCGGGAGACACGTAGACATGACCGAGACCACTCTCCGGTCAATAACCAACAGCGGAATCTGGATACCCATGTTGGTTCCCACGTGTTCCTCGATGATCTTCATCGGATGAACCACTGTGTCAAGGATTCACGCAATCCCGTATGTTATTCCCTTTGTCCATCGGTACGGTACTTGCCCGAGATTCGATCGTCGGTATTCCCGATACTTGTTCAATCTCGTCATGGCAAGTCTCTTTACTCCCGTGACTAACTCCTTAGTCACCTTGAGCTCATTATGATGATGTCTTACTCAGTGGGCCCAGAGGTACCTCTCCGTCATACGGAGTGACAACATCCCAGTCTCGGTTCGTACCAACTCAACAGACACTTTCGGAGATACCCGTTGCGTACCTTTATAGCCACCCAGTTACGTTGTGACGTTTGGCACACCCAAATTATTCCTACGGCATCCGGGAGTTGTACAACCTCATGGTCTAAGGAATAAATACTTGACACCGAAAAGCTTATGCATTACGAACTATACGATCTCGTGCTATGCTCAGGATCGGGTCTTGTCCATCACATTATTCTCCTAATGATGTGATACCGTTATCACTGACATCCTATGTCCATGGTCAAGAAACCATGACCATCTGTTGATCAACGAGCTGGTAACTAGAGGCCTACCAGGGACTCATTGTGGTCTATATATTCACACATGTATCGCCGTTTCCGTACAATACAATTCAAGCATGAATAACAGACGATTATCATGAACAAGGAAATATAATAATAATACTTTTATTATTGCCTCTAGGGCATATTTCCAACACTAATCTCTGTTGCAAGAGTGCTACTCCATATAAATTGCTGCTGCTAGTTATTTTCATGCCATGTTTGAGATGTGATAACTTGGTGCATGTTTATCCAAATGATGCATATGATATGTCAAAATGTTCCTTGTGAAGTGTACTACATGATGGTTGCTGTAGCATGCTTGTTTGAGTTCATATTGCCATGTTAATCTCTGTTGCAAAAGTGCATGTGGCTATTAGGTTTTGTAACTTGTTCTGAGATGCTGATTTCAATTACTCGTTGCTATTGATGTGTTTGTCCCCATGTCACATGCCTAGATGTTTTAGAATCTCCATTATGTGTTCTTTGCTGTGGTGCATTTAACTTTCCATGATATGCCTTGTGTTGACTCAAACATGCTAGCAAACATGCCATGATAATGTTACTGTTTTAACACTTGATGCTATGTTTGCTTGAAGTCTGGAATCTGTCATATCCTGATGCTATGTTTGTTTGAAGTCCTGGGCAAATCCATGTTAGTTTTGGGGTGGCCATTGATTATTCCTTGTTGTATATGTTGTTGTCTATCCATTCATGCCTTCACTTGCTCATTTGGGTTGTTGTAGCTTATTTAATTCTTGCTCCCAAGTTGCTATAAAATATTGCTGTCAGGTTTTTATTGTCATGATCAAAATGTTGTAGCTTGTTGTTATTGATCCATGCCTCCTAAGGAGTTGCTCCAATGGAGTTGTTTGCTGTAGGATATGTCTACTTCATGTCCATGCTTCTTGTTTCCATGTTAGAGTGATGTAGCATATATTTACCTTGCTCCAAAGTTTCTATGTGGCTCTTAACTTCAGCTTGTCGTTATATCTTGTTTCATGTGTATCTTTTAGCCCGTTGCTCCGTTTTGAGCGTTTCCTATATGAAACTTGTGTGATTTTGCATGTAGAATCATAATATCATCTTGTTTACATGTTTGGAGTATGTTTGCTTGATGTTTGGGTGCATCTTGCACCGTTGCCATGCTTAACTTGTTGTGCTCATATCTTCTAGGCCGAAGCTCCGAATTAAACAAACTTTATATGAAATTTGACTAGATTTTTGTGTAGATAATGATGGTGCATGTTAAATTTCTGTTTAACTACTTTAACATAATGTTTGTTAAGATCTGGACTAATTTCAAGTTATGCACATGAGGGCTTACCGGATTTGTTATATGTAGTTTCCGGCCTCATTTAAACTTGTTGACTACTGTTGTTTTTGAGTGCTTCCTGCCTTGCCATTTTTTGCATCATATATGGACTTGTCTTGCATCATACTTGCTTGAGCATATTGTCATGTTCTTGTGTTGTTTTCCTGTGCTTCCTACTTTGCCATGTATTGCTTCCAGTATAGACTTGTCTTGCATCATACCTTGCCATGTTTGGCTTCCTGTATAGACTTGTCTTGCATCATACCTTGCCTTGTATTGCATCATATATAGACTGTGTTGTTTTCTTGTGCATCCTACCTTGCCATCTATTGCTTCCTGTATAGACTTGTCTTGCATCATACCTTGCCATGTATTGCTTCCTGTATAGACTTGTCTTGCATCATACCTTGCCATGTGTTGCATCATATATAGACTTGTGATATTTTCTGTGCTTCCTACCTTGCCAAGTTTTGCTTCCTGTATAGACTTGTAGTGCATCCTATATAGAACTGTCTTGCATCATACTTGGTTGAGCATATTGTCATGTCTCGTGTGGTGTGTTTACCGTGTTGCTTGCTTCTTCTCGTTAGTGCTTGTTCCGTTGCGTTCGTGAGGATTCGTTCGTCTACCCGTGGTTCTTCTTCAAGGCTTCTTCTTCGTCTTCTTCATGGATCCGTTGTTCTTCCTTGCGGGATATTAGGCAAGATGACCATACCCTTGGATACCTTTACTATCATTGCCTTTGCTTAGTTGTCTCGATGCTATCGTTATATGTCGCGCTACCCATCTTATTGTCAGCCCCCCTCCTTGTTGCCATGAAACCTCTAACATTTGACACCTTCCTAGGAAAACAATTGTTTGGCTATGTTACCCGCTTGCTCAGCCCCTCTTATAGAGTTGTTAGTTGCAGGTGAAGATGAAGATCGTTCTAGGTGGGAACTTGTTGTTGGAATATCACAATATCTATTACTAAAATTTAAAACACCTATATATACTGGGCATGGGTGGAAGGCTTGGCCTTTTGCTCGGTGTTTTGTTCCACTCATGGCACCTTAGGCGCCGATAAACCGGCATTATGTTCCTTGATTTTGCGTTCCTTACACGGTTGGGTATATGGGGACCCCTTGACACTTCGTCTTTGAATAAAACTCCTCCAGCAAGGCCCAACATTGGTTTTAATTTGCCTCATAATAACAACTTAATTAACTAATTAAATTGCGTAAGGGGGACGCTCCTTGGAGATTCTTTTTCTACATAGCAGGGGGGCCAGTCATGATGGTGTTGGTCCCAAACGGGCAACTTGCGGGGCCACCTTGGGGAAACCCGAGGGCTGGTTTTACTCGTAGCTTGTCCCATCCGGACATGGCCTGAGACGAGATACGCGCGGCTACTATCAGGGTGTCGGCACGCCGGGAGGTCTTGCTGGACTTGTTTTACCATTGTCGAAATGTCTTGTGCACCGGGATGCCGAGCCTGATCGGATTTCCCTAAGATAAGGGGTGATAATATTATATTTATCACTTCAGCTGATCGTGAGATCTTGTGATGGGCTAAGATGGGACACCCCTGCAGGGTTATAATCTTTCGAAAGCCGTGCCCATGGTTATGTGGCAGATTGGAATTTGTTAATGTCCGGTTGTAGAAAACTTGATAGAGGATCCAAAGTAAAACACACAACTGTTTGAGTAACCGTGACTGTTTCTTTTCACTTTGAGAAGAGAACACGGTGGGGTTATGTTTGACTCGTAGGTAGTTCAAGATCTTTAGCGATCATTACTAGTTTGCGACCGCTTGCGTAGATGCTCATCTTATTCTTGTACTCGTAAGTTAGCCACCATATATTGCTTAGCCGCTGCTGCAACCTCACCACTTTACCTCTTCCTACCCTTTAAGCTTTGATAGTTTTGTTACCCATGGTAATGGGATTGCTGAGTCCTCGTGGCTCACAGATACTACAACAACAATTGCAGGTGCAGGTTTCCGATGTCTTGATGTGAGAGCGATGTCGTTGTGTTGGAGTTCTTTCTTCTTCTTCTTCTTCTTCAGTCTTGGGTTAGGTACCGGGTCGGCAGCCTGGGATAGTAGATGGATGTCGTTGTTCTTTTCATGTTTGTATCCGTAGTCGAATACTTTGTATTGATGTTGTTGTATTCATGTGACTTGTATGTATTGTTGTATCCCCCATGTATGTATGTAATGGTACGATGTAATGATATCCAGCTTGCTAAGCGCCCGAAATGCGGTTGTGCCCCAATCACGTAAGTGTCACGTGATCGGGATAGAATCGCATCTTGGGCTTGACAAGTTGGTATCAGAGCCTCGACCGACCATAGGAGCCCCCTTGATTGATCGTAGTTTGGCCGTTGTCGAGTCTAGAAAAAAAACTTTTTCAGAGTCTAGTTATATCGGAGAGTAGGAATTCTTTTTACTCCTCTGCCCCTTCGTCGCTCTGGTGAGGAATCTTGACGTAGGTGTTTTGAATTACTCCTCTTCCCCTTCAATTTTTTTTAGGATCTCGCGTGGTTAGTTTTCGTTTGTTGCGTTGTTAGTTCTTTCATCTGGTGCATCTCTCGTCAAGTGGATTCAACCCTCTTCTTCTTTGCAAGTGCAACATCAATTATTTCAACCGATGTTGTTTCCCCTTCCGAAGTGGATTTTCTTTTTCCCACCCGCCCACCCTTTTCTTCTTGGACCGGAGTCCTTAATCGAGTATCCGTCCTACTCGTGTGAAGTTTTTGCTTCATTTCATCAATTGTTTCAACTGGTGAATTCTCGGCTAGTTCGTCATCCTTTATCTCATTTCTTTGGTAAATTCTCCTCTCGTTTGATATTCTTCACCTCTTCCTCTTTTCCGGTGGACTCAATTCTAATATCTCGGTGTTGTTCTCATTCTTTCATCGGTTTAAGTGTTTTTCCTTTGTCTTGTTCGCCCCTCGCCATTTAATTATTCCAGAGTTCCGAAGTCATTTCAGGAGTTTTATCCATGTTCCAATTAATTCGAGGTTGTCACCTCATTCGAGTCTTTTAAAAGTTCCGGCGCATTATCTCTTTTCCATCCTTTTCAATGGTGTTTTCTCTTAGGTGGGCTCATAACCCACAGGTCTTTTCCCAAGATCTTACCTGACTCTTTTATTTCCTGGGGTGTTCCGAAATCCTTTCCAAGTGTGACGTAAGTATGGATTCCATCGGTCATATGCCTTCTTCAAGATCGCTTTTAAATTCCTTTCGTCGTTGGTTCAACCTTTCTTCTTTTCATTCTTCCGGAGTATTTCATGAATTCTTTTCTAGTGTTCCTCCAAAGGACATCATGTTAGAAGATTTCTTCGTTCTCAGTTTTCAACTTCGTCCTCCAAATATTCTTCATCGATGCCTCTTCGTTCGTCTCACATTCTTCCGGTGCTTCATTTAAGTATTCGTTAATCACTCCACGATCTCTTTGTTCTCGTCATTTTAAATTCCCCAAGTGCTTATTCTTCCCGGAGATTCATTTTCTTGTATTCACTCAATTTCATTCCTTACGTGGTCATTCTCGTTCTTCACTCGATTTTAATTCTTCTCGGTGGTTTGCTCTTTCCTTCAATCGGCTTCAATTCCTTACGGTGGTTCATTATTTTCTTCACCCGGCTTCAATTCTTAAGGTGGCTCGATCAAGAGTTCTTTTCCGGTGTTATCATATCAATCCATTCATATTTATTCCAATCGTACCGGTGGTTCATGGAGATTTTCGCAAGTTCGCGATATATCCCTCTTTAATCATTTCAACGTGAATAAGTGGTGTGCAAAATCCATTGCTTCTCATCAATTTAATTGGTGGACGATAAGCATAACATAATTCTTATTCTTTTCAGCAAGTTGATTAATTCCGTCGGAATTTGTTCTTGATGAATAAATTCCACTCCTAAGTGCTTAAATCTTTTCTTTCCGGAGTTCAAGTTTTTCTCATCTATCTCGTCGGACCCCATCAAATCATCGCAAGGCTCTAATCTTATTCTTTTCATCCGTCATTTCTATATTCATCATCCTTTTGTTACCGGAGCTCTTCGTGGAGGTTCATCGCAATTCAAATCATTCGTCAATCGTTCATCTAATTCTTTCGGATCAAGCTCAAGCATTATTCTTTTGCATCTCGAAGTGCCAATAATTCTCCCTATTCTTTTGAAGTTGAGTTTTGCATTTCTTGCTTTATCTCATCTGTTCAATCTTTTGGTTGCTGCATAATTCACCTCAAGTTTTGGGATGATTTCAATAAGTCCACAACAAGCTTATTCTTTTGTTGTTGATTTTTCTCAACAACTCCGTTCGAGTCTTTCCTTCAAGATGCTCTTTCAAATTCAGTTGTGTTCAAAGTTGTTCTTCTCTTATCCGTTCTTTTCAGTACACTCTTTTAATTCTTACGGAGGTTTTTCTTATTCATCCCATCATGGATCGTTCCATCTTCTCAAGTTTGTGTTCCATTCCATTTATGTCGACCGGTGTGCTATTTCTTCCATTTTCAGCCTGAGTGCTGCCCGAGTTCCTTCGTGGAGATTCCTTTTCTATCTCTTTTAACCGGAGTGGCTTCATTGCCTCTTTTGTCACTTAGGCTCTTGGCTGTCGTTGTTTACCTCGTTCTTCTTGTCTAACGAAGTCTTGCAACTTCGTTCATCTCCGTTGTATCCTTTCTTTCAAGTTGTTCAACCCCTCTATCTTCTTTGATTTCACTCTTTTGTCATCGAAGAACCTTGTTCTTCCTTTTCCTTCCGTCTCGTTCCTAAGATCTCGGGATGAGATCTCTTGTTAGTAGGGGAGTGTTCTGACACCCCGAGACCGGTGCGCCTGGTGTCAGCCAGTCATTCGTCATCGTTGCCATGTCATCTGCTTGCGTGTTTTATCTTGCCATGTCATCATGTGTGTTGCATGAGCATGTTTTCAAAACTTGCATCCGTCCGAGTTCCCTCGTCCTCTGCGTTGTCCGTTCTGAGCCCAGACACACTTGCACGCGCCCGCGGTGCCTCCGAATATTTATTTTGTGAGTGGCCGAAAAACTTTCTCGGTATGGGTTGAAACTTGGCGTGTGGTCTTATTATAGCATAGGTAGACCGCCTGTCAAGTTTCGTCGCGTTCGGAGCTCGTTTGATAGCCCAACGGTTAACCGCCGGAAGCCTTTTCTCTTTTGGCCCAGCACCCCTTTCACACAGCCCACCTAGCCCATTCTAACCACTCCATGCTCTTGGCCATTCGATCACGATCGCGTGGCCGCGAACGGCTCCTCATTTGGACACTCCTAGCTCCCTCTACCAATAAATATGTGTCTCCCTCGTTTTTCTCTCGTAGATCCAACCCTAGACCCGCTCCCACCACGCAGCCGGACATGTCCACTCACCGCCGGACATGTCCAGTGCCCCAGCCACGTCGCCGGGCCAATCAGAGCATGCCACGTCAGCGTCCGCCGCCGCGTTCCGCACCAATCCAGTGCCGCCACGTTACCGGCGCCACCTCCCACCTCCGCCGCAGCCCGCGCAGCCCGGATCGGACCCGCCCGGGCCCGGATCTCGTCGCCGCCGCCCGAGCAAGCTTCACCCCAGCGCCTCCTCGCCTCAGGCCGCTTCGCCGCCGCCGACTCGCCGCCTGGAATCCTTGCTCATGACGCCGGCCACTGGCCTCGCCGACTCGCTGGAGTCATCCGCCGCTGCACCACCAGGTTCCTGGTCGCGCCGCCCCTTGCTCCGCCGACCGCTGTCGTTGCTGGATCCGGGACCCCTGCCCCAGGATCCGTCCATTGTGCCTCGCCGGAGCCGCCCCCTACTACCTCGCCGGAGATGCCGCGCTCCGCGGCCATGGCTGCCTCGACCCTGCTCGGGGAGGCCGAGCGCCCCTGTGCATCGCCCCCGCAAGCCGCATGGGCCGCGCCAGAGCCGGCCCGTCTCCCTGCCTCGGCTGCTCCACCGCCGCGTGGGCCTCCTCCTCGCCCACCGGCCCAATCGGCCTTCCCGCGAGGCCCGAGCCTCCTCTGCCGGGCCCAGCTCAGTTCGGCCCGACCGCCTCTTCAACTGGGCCGAAGCTCACATGGTGAGCAGCCTCTATGCCCCGCCTTTTCCCCGCCCTGTGCATAATATAGCTAAACCCGCCTGTTGTGTTTTTCCCTAGTGTCATTTTTCTGCTAAGTCCTCAGAAAATCATGATTTAATGTTGCATCTTTGCATAGTGATAACTTTTTGTGTGCTTATCCAAATTGAGTGAATGACATGTCAAAATGATCGTGGTGATGTGCTCTACACTTTGTTCCATTGTGCCATGCTTGTATGACTTCATCTAGATGCTCTAATCTCTGTTGCAAGAGTGCTACTTGATATAAATTGCAGCTGCTAGTTATTTCATGCCATATTTGAGATGTGATAACTTGGTACATGTTTATCCAAATGATGCATATGATATGTCAAAATGTTCCTTGTGAAGTCTACTACATGATGGTTGCTGTAGCATGCTTGTTTGAGTTCATATTGCCATGTTAATCTCTGTTGCAAAAGTGCATGTGGCTGTTAGGTTTTGTAACTTGTTATGAGATGCTGATTTCAATTACTCATTGCTATTGTTGTGTTTTTCCCCATGTCACATGTCTGGATGTTTTAGAATCTCCATTATGTGTTCTTTGTTGTGGTGCATTTAACTTTCCATGATATGCCTTGTGTTGACTCAAACATGCTCGCAAACATGACATGATAATGTTACTGTTTTAACACTTAGTGAAATTTCACTTGCTCATTTAGCTTTCCATGATATGCCTTGTGTTGACTCAAGTCTGGAATCTGTCATATCCTGATGCTATGTTTGATTGATGTCCTAGGCAAATCCATGTTAGTTTTGGGGTGGCCATTGATCATTCCTTGTTGTATATGTTTTTGTCTATCCATTCATGCCTTCACTTGCTCATTTGGGTTGCTGTAGCTTACTTAATTCTTGCTCACAAGTTGCTATAAAATATTGCTGTCAGGTTTTTATTGTCATGATCAAAATGTTGTAGCTTGTTGCTATTGATCCATGCCTCCTATGGAGTTGCTCCAGTGGAGTTGTTTGCTGTAGGATATGTCTACTTCATGGCCATGCTTCTTGTTTCCATGTTTGAGTGATGTAGCCTATATTTACCTTGCTCCAAAGTTGCTTTGTGGCTGTTAACTTTAGCTTGTTGTTATATCTTGTTTCATGTGTATATTTTAGCCCGTTGCTCCGTTTTGAGCGTTTCCTATATGAAACTTGTGTGATTTTGCATGTAGAATCATAATATCATCTTGTTTACATGTTTGGAGTATGTTTGCTTGATGTTTGGGTGCATCCTGCAGCGTTGCCATGCTTAACTTGTTGTGCTCATATCTTCTAGGCCAAAGCTCCGAATTAAACAAACTTTATATGAAACTTGACTAGATTTTCGTGTAGATCATGATGGTGCATGTTAACTTGCTGTTTAACAACTTGAACATAATGTTTGTTCAGATCTGGACTAATTTCAAGTTATGCACATGAGGGCTTATCGGATTTGTTATATGTAGTTTCCGGCCTCATTTATACTTGTTGACTTGTGTTGTTTTTGAGTGCTTCCTGCCTTGCCATCTTTTGCATCATATATGAACTTGTCTTGCATCATACTTGCTTGAGCATATCGTCATGTTCTTGTGTTGTTTTCCTGTGCTTCCTACTTTGCCATGTATTGCTTCCTGTATAGACTTGTCTTGCATCATAAAATGACATGTTTTGATTCCTGTATAGACTTGTCTTGCATCATACCTTGCCATGTATTGCATCATATATAGACTGTGTTGTTTTCCTGTGCTTCCTACCTTGCCATGTATTGCTTCCTGTATAGACTTGTCTTGCATCATACCTTGCCATGTATTGCTTCCTGTATAGACTTGTCTTTCATCATACCTTGCCATGTATTGCATCATATATGGACTTGTGATGTTTTCTGTGCTTCCTACCTTGCCATGTTTTGCTTCCTGTATAGACTTGTAGTGCATCCTATATAGAACTGTCTTGCATCATACTTGGTTGAGCATATTGTCATGTCTCGTGTGGTGTGTTTACCGTGTTGCTTGCTTCTTCTCGTTAGTGCTTGTTCCGTTGCGTTCGTGAGGATTCGTTCGTCTACCCGTGGTTCTTCTTCAAGGCTTCTTCTTCGTCTTCTTCATGGATCCGTTCTTCTTCCTTGCAGGATCTCAGGCAAGATGACCATACCCTTGGATACCTTTACTATCATTGTCTTTGCTTAGTTGTCTCGATGCTATCGTTATATGTCGCGCTACCCATCTTATTGTCAGCCCCTCTCCTTGTTGCCATGAAACCTCTAACATTTGACACCTTCCTAGCAAAACCATTGTTTGGCTATGTTACTCGCTTGCTCAGCACCTCTTATAGCGTTGTTAGTTGCAGGTGAAGATGAAGATCGTTCCAGGTGGGAACTTGTTGTTGGAATATCACAATATCTATTATTAAAAATTAAGACACCTATATATACTGGGCATGGGTGGAAGGCTTGGCCTTTTGCTCGGTGTTTTGTTGCACTCATGCCACCTTAGGCGCCGATAAACCGGCATTATGTTCCTTGATTTTGCGTTCCTTACACGGTTGGGTATATGGGGACCCCTTGACACTTCGTCTTTGAATAAAACTCCTCCAGCAAGGCCCAACATTGGTTTTAATTTACCTCATAATAACAACTTAATTAATTAATTAAATTGCATAAGGGGGACGCTCCTTGGAGATTCTTTTTCTACATAGCAGGGGGGCCAGTGCAAATGGTGTTGGTCCCAAACGAGCAACCTGCGAGGCCACCTTGGGGAAACCCGAGGGCTGGTTTTACTCGTAGCTTGTCCCATCCGGACGTGGCCTGAGACGAGATATGCGCGGCTACTATCAGGGTGTCGGCACGCCGGGAGGTCTTGCTGGACTTGTTTTACCATTGTCGAAATGTCTTATGCACCGGGATGCCGAGCCTGATTGGATTTCCCTAAGATAAGGGGTGATAATATTATATTTATCACTTCAACTGATCATGAGAGCATGTGATGGGCTAAGTTGGGACACCCCTGCAGGGTTATGATCTTTCGAAAGCCGTGCCCGCGGTTATGTGGCAGATTGGAATTTGTTAATGTCCGGTTGTAGAAAACTTGACAAAGGATCCAAAGTAAAACACACAACTGTGTGAGTAACCGTGACTGTTTCTTTTCACTTTGAGAAGAGAACACCGTGGGGTTATGTTTGACTCGTAGGTAGTTCAGGATCTTTAGCGATCATTACTAGTTTGTGACCGCTTGCGTAGATGCTCATCTTATTCTTGTACTCGTAAGTTAGCCACCATATATTGCTTAGCCGCTGTTGCAACCTCACCACTTTACCTCTTCCTACCCTTTAAGCTTTGATAGTCTTGTTACCCATGGTTATGGGATTGCTGAGTCCTCGTGGCTCACAGATACTACAACAACAGTTGCAGGTGCAGGTTTCCCATGTATTGACGTGAGAGCGATGTCGTTGTGTTGGAGTTCTTTCTTCTTCTTCTTCTTCTTTAGTCTTGGGTTAGGTTCCGGGTCGGCAGCCTGGGATAGCAGATGGATGTCGTTGTTCTTTTCATGTTTGTATCCGTAGTCGGATACTTTGTATTGATGTTGTTGTATTCATGTGACCTGTATGTATTATTGTATCCCCCATGTATGTATGTAATGGTACGATGTAATGATATCCATCTTGCTAAGCGCCCGAAATGCGGTTGTGCCCCAATCACGTAAGTGTCACGTGATCGAGATAGAATCGCATCTTGGGCTTGACACCCCGAGTGATCTTATCAAATCCCGTAACAGCCGCAGTCGCGATACGTGGCGAAAAAGGTGGCGCGAGGATCGAGGCATCTCAAGCATATCCCTCCGATTGCTGCGGCACGTCCCGCCCCGTGCGCTTCCCCAAATTTCGAAACCCCACAGAACCCGGCGACCAAAGAGCAACCAACCCCGCCGAAAAATGCACGCGCCAACGGCACCCGACGCCTAGCGCGAAGTTCAGTCGACAGAAGAAGCGACCAACACACTCGATGGTTCCAGAATTGATCAACGCAACCAAGACAAGACTGAGGAAGACAGCCTAGTCCGCAAGCTTAGAAGCAGACTACCGCAGGGGCGTCGAGCCGGAACCAGAGCTTTCCTCGGCACTCTCTTGCTCAAGCCTTAATCCATTCGGGGGCTACTGACAAGGTTACAGACCTAGGGTAGGGTCATAGGCCCGACCAAGGTACCCCACCCAAGGTCATTACCTTAGAAGATCAAAAGACAAAACTTACGATGACAGAGACAGTCGACTGAGACGGCCCAAGAGGACACTCCACTCGTCTCGACATCATCTACAAGACGACTCGACCAACCCAAGGCACTCGACCCCCGAAGGTCAAGTTTCACTTAGGGCAGCAACGGTCCGGTATTTACTCGCCGTAGTAAATACCTTAATTACTCTTTACTGCGGGCGTTATCAGTAACGCCTGCCTTAATGTACATTGAACCCTTGGTAACGTGGAGCATGGCTGGGGTCCTGGTGCACTATATAAGCCACCCCTCCTCTAGTTCAAGGGTTCGCACCTCTGTAACTCACACATACACGTACCAGTCGACCGCCTCCGGGCACCGAGACGTAGGGCTGTTACTTCCTTTGAGAAGGGCCTGAACTCGTAAAACACCTTGTGTACAACTCCACCATAGCTAGGGCCTTGCCTCTCCATTCGTACCCCCTACTCGTACTATCAGACTTAGAACCACGACAAATGCCTCTTTGCACACAAAAGCATAGCAAAAAGATTTGCTGAAATCTAGATCATCAATATCAGATTTGGTGGCAAGTAAACATCCACTTTTTAATTTAATTTCAGATGCAACATGAGATAATGGTGTATTATTAGGCTTCATTTGTTGCTCAAATTCTTTTGCCACAATCTGATTTCCACTCTTATTTTGCTCCTGTTTTGCTTTATTAGCTCTATTAATATCATCTTTCAAAATGGTATTAGGAGACATAGGAAGCAAAGTGATAGAGGCAAAGGTGTCCCGTCTTTCGATGAGATGGTGGCTATCGTTTTGGAGGAATTCGACTTTGACGATCCGACTACGAACGTGCGAGGACGTCGCGCCTTAGCAATCGCTAAACCAACTGCGAGAGGTTATTGACCACACCGGAGCATGATCAAAACCTGACCACGAAGGTCTCTTTCCTGCAGGCAAACGAAGAACAAGCAAGAAACTGAGATTGCAATCTGGATATTGCGAATTCAAGAGGAAATCTTTATTGATCAAGTGGGGTTCTATGACGTCTTTGTCTGGTCGTTGAACACAAACAAAGTACGCGAAGTTGCAGCAATGGTGAACTTTAATCTAGACAAAACCCAAAGTCTAAATGACGCCCTAAGGGCTGTATATATGGAGAAAGAGAGGGGGAACTTCGTGGCCCCATGGATAAGGGGTCAGAAACCAACCCTAACTCTATTTTTCCCACACATACGGACTCCAAAAACAACATATACTTTACTATTTTGAAATTACATGGGCCTAATCCAATAATAATTCCGGAGCTTTCAGTTGTGGACTAAACAATCTGACATTGCAGCAGAATCCGAGTCAAACTACAAGTCCAAAGGTGTTGCATCACCTCCACTTGGGCCCATGAGCCTTGTATGACCTAGGGTTAGTTTTAGGTTGCCTTGGGGCGTCCTCCCACCTCCTAGGCTGCCACCCATTGCTCCTATATAAGTAGATCCATCTAGTAGCTTTTCCCTTGAGATTTGTTTAGTCAAAAGTTAGCCATTGCAACTTCGTGTACTTTGTTTGTGTCCAACGACCATACCAAGACCGCTTACAGATCCCCGCCTTGATCAATATTTCATATATATTTGCAATATTCAGATCGCTTTATCATATTCTTGCTCGTTCTTTGATTGCATGCGGGAATAGATCTTTGTGGTTAGGCCGATTGTGTTTCTGGCATCATCAGTAACCCCAAGAGATTGGTTTAGCGATTGCTAAGGCGCAACATCATGCACGTTTGTAGTTAGATTGTCAAAGTCGACTCCACCAAATGGATAGTTATCATCTCATCGAAAGATCGGGCTCCTCGCCTATATCACAGGCTTGGAAGCAAGGTTGCAGCCTCCAATAACACACCAAGCAAGAAGAGGTTAGCCCTTCGAGAAATCAAGGGGCGGATCAAGAAGACCAAGACAAGATAAAGGAGCAAGAAACCACTAAGGAAAAATCCCCCTTACCGGGCAGGCCAGCCTGGCAAGGTCGAGGTTACCCCATAGACAAGTCCTAAGACTGCCCCGGCAAGACTACCGGGGATGCGGAGGACGATTTACCCCGCCAAGGCTCCACCGCTCCATGTCACAGTAATGCAAGTCATCAATTGGTGTGGTGCCAAGCCCTCAAGTGACTAAGTGGCCATAATTCGGTACGTGGCAGCCACTTCCGAAGGAAATAACCTCCAAATGACACCCGTCTAGTGACGTGTCACGCAGATAGGCGAGAAGGTGGCAAATCGGCCCGGTAAGGCTTGCCGGGCGATGCCCCGATGTGACCCTAAGTAGCGCATTTAATGCGCCTTGTCCTGTCTGCAAAGTTAGGTATGATAACACTGCTTGCTATCTAATGAGTACACAATGACTGATTTTCCATTTGGTGACCCCTTGATCTATAAAAGGAGGGCCATGGCAACCTTAGAAAGGATCTGGACAATTGTACACCCATACGTGCGTAGTTTCTCTCGCCCTTAGGCAACCTTGCCGGGCTAGAGGGTTGCGTCTCCTCCATCAATCCACAAAAGTAGGAATAGGGTTTTATGCCTCGCGGCAACCCGAACCTGGGTAAAACTGCCTATGTGATCGCTGCCGTGCTGCTCAGCGCCTCCGCTCTTTGTGCAATGTGCTCTTCCCCCATGCCGAACCACAAGGGTTGATGGCCCCATAGGTGGCCGTGTTTTCCCACGACATATTACGCAGCGCGCATCTTCATCATCGTTTTCTTCATCAACGACTTCATCGTCCATGGCGCCCAAGAATAAACCTGGTGCTACAGCACACCCGTCCACCTTGGAAGCCCCTCCTCACACGGCCGCCAAGGCCGTGGGGGCTACGGGGGTGTACGGGGACGTGGTTGCCGCGGGGAACGTGGTCGACATGGGCGGCGTCGTCACCACCTCCCATGCAGCCGAAGCGGGAGTAGGAGACACCGGAGAAGGACAACGCCAATAGCATCCCAGCGGCCACAACCCACAGAGCGCGGGAGCAGAGATTATCCCGTATCCACCTATCCATCCACCGAAGGACGTAGCCGCAGCGGCGTCGCTCGCTCTGGGGCTAACCGCGACCCTCTGGCTGCCCCCACTGCGGGTGCAGCTGCAGGGCACGTGCCGCCCTCGGGACGAGCCGACCGAGCTGATGCACCGAGCGGAGCCGTCGATCCCCAAGCACATCTGCCTCATCACCATGCCACCTTGGCAACCAGCTCACGACAACGAGGGCGCGGTGATGCCAATGTCGGCGCCATCAGAAGCCAGGCGACGTTGCGGTCTACATCGTCGTCCATGCCGAGCACTACTTCGAAGGCCATGGTGCGAGCCCAACTCTTGTTGAGATTTCCAATGGCGGCTGGTCAAATGGATGAGTGGAGAGCCACCATTTAGAGCTTGATTGGTTTCGCCCAGGCAGGTGGATCACAGCGAGTAGGCCCGTCATGGCCTCCGCAGGCGGCGATAACGATCCGAGCCACTGGACGTATCGAGGGGGCCACCCCTACGGTGCAATTACCCTCTGCGACAGCCAGTGCAGGGACCACAGCCAGAGCCACGTGACCAAGCACCTGACGATGTATCAATGGCTTCATCCGATCCTCGAGCACGTCGAGACCAGCGGCGAGCCCTAGAAGACAGGCGGAGGGAAGACGCACGCGTCACCATCGAACGATGCCGCATGACCTACCGCCAGTATGATAGGCACAATGGCCCCGACGCCGACGAGCCCAAGCTCGGTGAGAGTGGGACCTGCCTTTCGAGGTTGGGTGCCTTGCCTTTACCCGCGAGCTGCAGCAAGTCCGTTAGCCATCTGCTCTCACGTTCAAGCCAGAGATACCAGAGAAGTATGATGGAAGATAGAACCCGACAGAGTTCTTGAGCATCTACACCATCATTGTTCATGCTGCCAGCGGAAGAGATGAGAAGGTGTTCGCCAATTACTTCCCTTTGGCACTCAAGTGAAATGTGAGGTCTTGGTTGACGCACCTGCTGGAGAACTCCATCTCGACCTAGGCTAACCTCTGCCATGAGTTTGTTAGCGCCTTCCTGGGCGGCCATCAAGAACCATGGCGGCCCGGTAACTTGCAGCTCCTCCCGCAGAAGGAAGGAGAGAGTCTACGGACATACATGCAGAGTTTCAGTCGAGTACATAGGAACATTCCAGACATCCACCTGGCAGCTGTGATAGCTGCATTCCAGTCCAATGTGCATAACCGCAGTATACGTTCCAAGATGAACGTGCGGCTGCCCAAGATTGTGAATGACTATACTCTCTGGTGGATAAGTGTGATCGTGTGGAGAAGAAGATGGCGACTCCCAGGCAAAGAAGATGGCGACCTCGTCGACTCGGAGGACAACGACGACGCCACCAACTAGAAGAAAAAGAACAAGAAACGCAACAAGAAGCGCAAGGATAAGGCGGTGATGATCGTTGAAGGGTCGAGTGCACCTAGTACCGACAAGAAGCCCAAAACCGAGGCTCCCGGCAAGGAAGTTACCGCGTGCACTGATTTCCTGGAAGCCGCGACTGTCGAAAAGCTGGGAAGGGTGATGGGTCGTACTGCAAGATCTATCAGACCAAAGGCCACGATCTTCAAGAGTGTCATCGGGTTGAGCAGCTCCACAAGAAGTAGAGAGGGCTGAGTACAAGAAGTGTGACAAGGAGAAGGACCAGGATGTCGTTTGCGGGAAGGTCCGCGGCGGCAAAGCAAGTCACCCCGGCAAGGCACCTCAGTATCAAAGGGTTACCCACCACAGGCCGCGAGAAGAAAGATTATGATGATGAGAGTGATGAAAGAGACGAAGAGGACACCAGCGAGCAGGAGTTGTAGAAAGCCATTGACGCCTTATGCATTGACGGGGGTGCATCTTTGCACTCCTCTCACCGCCAACTTAAACAGTGGGCGCATGAAGTCAATGCCGTGGAGCCAGTGGCAGATTCTTGAAAGCCGCTCAAGTGTCCTCGCACGCCCATCATCTTTGATGAAGAGGACCACCTCGACCGCACTACCGCGGTAGGGTGCTCTCCGTTTTTGGTCTCACCAACGATTCGCAACCTCAAGGTCCCAAAGAAGTTGGTTGACGGTGGGGCCGAGTTGAATCTGATCTCTCCAGAGACAATCAGCAAACTCCAGATAGCAGATGAAGAGCTCAAGGTTACTGGTACGTTCCAAGGGATCAACCCTGGCAGGAGTCGTCCTAAGGGAAAGATCACGCTGCTGGCGGCGTTGGGAGGAGAGTTAAACTACCGGACTGGGAAGATCGTCTTTGATGTGGTTGACCTCCCCCTGCCGTACAATGGAATCCTTGGTCGCCCATCCCTGGCCAAATTCATGGTGGCATCCCACTATGCTTACAACACCCTAAAGATGCCAGGGCCGATGGGCATCATTTCCATTCCATCATACAAGAAAGACTCAATCATATGCGTGGACAAGATGTACCGGGAAGCAGTCGCTGCCAAGGCCGCCGAAACCACTGCTCCCACCAAGGAAAGCAAGAAAAAGAAGAAGCCTAGCATGGACGCCAGCAAGCAATCTGGGAAGCGTACCTCTTTGGAGTGCCCTGCACCTGTTGATGACTTGCTGGAGAGATCCAGCAACAAGATATCCAAGGCTGTTGCAACTTGTGTGAAGAAGGTCCCGGCAAGGCTGGCTTGCGCTGATGGTGCATTTACCATCAATGCCACCCTCGATAAGAAATAGGAAAATGTGCTCGTTGCCTTCCTGTGGGCGTATGTCGATGTGTTTGCATGGCAACCATCTAACATCCCCGGTGTTCCCAGGGAGGTAATCAAGCACCACCTTCCTGTGGGGAACAGATGACTAAGGCCCAGGAGGATATCAACACAAAGAATACCATGATGGCCACAGTATGGGCTCAGATTGAGGCTGAGTCGGAGCGTGCAAAAGTAGAGGCCTGGCGCTTAAGTCTGGATCAGAACGCCTCGAACGCGGTCCTTCGGAGGAGGCACCAGACCCGCGTGCCCTTAAACTATGAGCCCATGAATCTATTCAACACACTCGGGCCAGGTCCAAGTACTCCATTGGTTATACCCCAGGCTGCGGAGGCACCTGTGGATAGGCCGGTGGCTTAGCCTCGACATTTAAACCCGCCCCTTAGAGGCAAGACCCTGCCTTACCGTTTCTCAACACCGCCGGGCCATTTTTCTATTCTGGTGGATAACATGATAGGAGCGGCCACCCGGCTTAAGGCGCACCCTATCACTGGTGAGTCGCCAATTGTTGAGGAAGCACAGAACACAATCAAACTTATTGAAACAACGGTTGCGCAGCAGGAAAATTATTTGTATAGTCGTGAGCGGGTGCATTCAACTTACCTCCCAAGCCGTAGTTACAGCCGGTGGGTTGAGTCCCCCATAGTCTCCAGCAGTGAACGACGATGTAACCCGCCCCATGCTGATAACCCACCCCTTGCTAATAACCACATGAGCTTTGTATTGCCAAAGAGATGAATTTAAGCACGGTCAGATGTCTGGGTGACTCAGACCTCGTGGCTCAGCAAGTTTCAGGATAATTGTACTCTAAAGACCCGCTCATGGCGGCTTATCATCAGGAGGTTGAAAATTTCATTGGTCAATTTAAGGGTTACCACGTGGATCACATTGATTGACAAAAGAATGAGGTGGCAGATGCGCTATCCTGACTTGGGTCTCAACGTAAGCCGGTGCCCCCTAATGTGTTCCTCGACGTCCTACACAATCCTTTGGTTAAACTACCATATGAGGAAGATCTTGATGTACCTAACCCGGAGGGACAATTGGTGGCAGCTCCCCATGCTATTCCAGACTAGACGCTGCCTTATCTGGCTTCTCTTACTCGCGATGAGTTACCTGAGGATGATAATTTGGCATGACATATCACACGGCTTTCAAAGTCTATGACTCTTATCAACAGCGAGCTACATCGACGCAGTGTGACTGGTGTGTTCCAAAATCGTGTCTCTCCTGAGTAGGGCCATGAGATTTTGCAAGAGATACATGCATGCGACTGTGGTCACCACATCGGCTCACGATATTTGGTGATTAAAGCATTTCTTCATGGGTTTTTCTGGTTAACGACTCATGCATATGCAGCGGATATTGTAAGTAAGTGTGATGGGTGTTAGAAATTTTCAAGGCAAGCTCACGTGTCGGCTCAGAAATTGTGGATGATCCCAATCATGTGGCCATTTGTGGTCCTGGGGCTTGATATGGCTGGACCTTTCAAGAGGTCTAAGCACAACAAGACCCACCTTCTAGTGGTGGTTCACAAGTTTACCAAGTGGGTTGACGCAGAGCCGGTCAGCAATTGTGAGGCAACTACTGCAGTTCAGGTTTGCGAAGAAGCTCATTTTTCGCTTTGGTTATCCTCATAGTATCCTCACTGATAATGGGACAAATTTGTCTAAACGTGCTATGAAAGAGTTTTGACAAAAGGAGCACACCATGCTCGATGTTTCTTCAGTTACATATCCTCAGTCCAATGGTCGTGCAGAACGTTCTAACCAGGAGCTCTTGGGAGGAATCAAACCTCGGCTCATGGTTCCTTTACAAAGGACTCCGGCTTGCTGGGTGGAAGAGCTTCCTTCAGTTCTTGGGAGCATCAGGACTGCCCCCAATAGATCAACTTGTTATACACCCATCTTCATGGTTTATGGAGCCGAAGAAGTCCTCCCAAGTGATATTCGTCATGACTTCCCCAGAGTGGCAACTTATGTAGAGGCTGACAATGAGACAACACGTGAGGATTCTTTGTATGCTCTCGATGAGGAGCATGATCTTGCGATGGCTCGTTCAGCAATTTATCAACAAGACCTACGCCGCTATCACAGTTGTAGGGTTCAAAGCCGGACTTTCCAGGAGGGGGACTTAGTGCTCCGTTTGATTCAAGATCAGACAGGAATGCATAAGATTTCACCTCCTTGGGAAGGACCTTTGGTGGTCGGCAAAAACCTCCACAATGGGTCGTACTAACTCATCGACATACATGAGAACAAGGATTCACGAACATCCGAGGAGAAGACCACCATGCCTTGGAACATTATTCATCTTCGGCCTTATTACACTTGAGCCGGTGGCTCCTGTCATTGTATATACCTTCATCAATGTACATATCTTTTTATGATCAACATAATAAAGCCGGCATCCCCACAATTCGGGGCCTCTACCATTTCAGCTCATATTTTTTGGGTTTGAGTCTTCATTGATGAATCATAAGGTCACTTGGGGGCTTCCAACTCACAAAGTTTAGCTTTCATACCCGCTTGACCGACTTTATATGCCTTATATGGGTGAAACTTGTCTGTTTGCTACTTGCTACTCCACTAGGTGACCCGTTGTACTCTTGATAGTGAATCTTTATATGACCCTAAACTTTTCAAGGTTAAAATGGCGGTTTTTATCATGTGAGAGCCGGCTTACAGAGAGTTAGGATAAATCCACCTGTCTATTGTAGTCTCTCCGCAATGTGGCCCGTTCATACTCTTAACAGTTAATCTTTTAACAAAGACCCTGAACTAGTTAAGGTTAAAATGATAAATTTATGTCACCTGAGAGCCAGCTTATGGGACGAAATGTGGGCACGCCAAGCTTCTTTGAAACAAAAAATTGACTTTTTTTCAAAACCAATCTTTTTGGTCATGCTTTACAAGCCGGCTTCACTCATATTTGAGATGAACATATTCTCTATTTTGGTTTGCAGTTTTTTTTTGTCTTTTATGTAAAGGTAATGAATCATGTCAGTCCGGATTATATTTATCTAGGCTAGGCATAATGAGGCTATAATCCACCAAAGGAATCTATTTGAAGACAGGGCATGACTATAAGTCACCCTGGATTTTTGGATTATTTAACCCGCCCTGGATTGTGATCGAAAGTCTCCAGTACAAAACAATGATGGGACTTTTGCAGATAGTATATCAAGACCTCAAGAAATTTCAACAATGTTGAAAGACCATATGGGCATATATATGGCAAGATTACAAAGATTAAGTCATGCAAGCGCAGTTGGCATTACATGTTCAAAAGCATAAGAGAGAAGATAATTATTTTTCACTAGCTATTACAATGCCACAACTTGGGCTGAAACTTTTTCCAACCATTTTATTTTTGGAGTTAAATCACTCCTTTAAGCCGGCCTCTGCGCTCTCCGGATAAGACCCGGCCGGGTTAACATCGTCTTGGAGCTTAGTGCTGGAGGTTCCCGGGTCATCTTGTGCTGGGTCTTCGCAGGAAATATGAAGATCACCCGATGTCCAATAGATACCCGTTAAGGCTTCAAAGACAGCTTCGTCATGCATAACAATGGTGGGGTCAATATCAGGAGAAAATGTAGGCTTGCGCCTTGGCATAGTCAAGTCTATAATGTCATAGGACGGCGCCTTGATGCGGGTGTTCCTGTTGTTGTCATAATCCACCTAATACTTTGACTGGTCCAGTTCCTATGCAAGTTGACACGCCAAGGGCCGCATCTCTTTGACGCATTTGGTAAAATCGGCCTCTTCAAAGATAGACCCGTCATCCTTTAACTCCGGACACCCGCCAACCATTTTGTTTGGATCTAGCTCTGTTTGCTACCCTTTGGCCCGGCTACATGCCGTAATGGCCCCTGAGCGGGTGGCTGACAGCTTCAGCTCTTTAATCTGTCCAGGCACTATCCAACACAATCTTGATGAGTGTTGGAGGCTTTTTTCCATTTGATATGCCTACAAGTGCTTGCTGAGTGCCAGTGTATAGCTACTCAGTTAATGAGGAAACAACCTTCAGCTTCAATAGCATGTCTTGGCCAGGATTAGAGCTTCTGGGACCTTTTCAATACTGTACACATGAGTCACCAGGTGGGTTAGAAATCAGAAACTGTGAGTCGCCAGACGGGTTAAGTATCATATCCAAAGTCTCCAAGCAAGTTACTGTACTCAAGTATAAGTTCTACTTACCAAAGATGGCGGCTATCATTCAACAAATATGCCATTTTAAGTTGTTCAACTCTTCAGTTTTAACATTAAGTCCAGCTTCCGCATCTTCCGCTCTTTTCAGAAGCATAGCCTTCTCGGTATCTCAGGCGGCTCTTTCTCCATCAAACTTAGTCTTGATTCTTTCCAAGTCTTCCAGGGATGATTTCAGGCTTGACTCGGGCTTGGCACGTTCACTTCGTTGAGTCGCGAAGCTTTTTTTTAAATCGCCGATGTTGGACTCGACCAAGCTCAAAGCTTCCTGCCAAAGGCTACAAGCAATGACAATGTTTCCAGTAAGGTTTAAGGTGATTGAATTCGTATTCGACAATGGTATCTAAGTCCCAAGCACATTCCTCCCTCCGTTCCAATATAGATGACTCAACTTTGTACTAACTTTAATACAAAGTTAGAACAAAGTTGGGTCATCTATTTTGGAATGGAGGGAGTACAAGCAATATACTTAGCACTTGGGGGCTAATGTACGACGAAGATTTTTACATCATAGATACAGAAGACCCGACTCATCTTTTAAAGATAAGCTGGTCCTTGGGGGCTACAAGTGGATTATCAAGTCTAAAGTCCTAAAAAGACCAAGCTCATCTTTGAAAGATAAGCCGGCCCTTGGGGGCTACACTTTGGAAGTTTTCAAGAAAGTCTCAAGTATAGTCATGTCATTCCTATCCTTAAGACTTGGTGGCTATATATATATATATATATATATATATATATATATATATATATATATATATATATATATATATATATATATATATATATATATATATATATATATATATATATATATATATATATATATATATATATATACCTCATACTTCTGTTTCATCAAATTTACTAAGCCGGCCTCCATGTCACGGCTCATATGAAGGCGGCTTAGATAACCTGTATGCAGCTCGCTTGCGTTAAAGTTGAAATATTGCTCAAGTTCCAATTTTATCTCGCCCTTCTCTAATAAGGGCGCTTATTATTTCGTGGAGTGCTTGGTTAACACTCTGGAGGCTTCAGGTGCTATAAATGCTGACCTGGTGATAGTAATGTCATCAACATTGTCGGTAACAGGGCTCTTATCAGTTGGTTTGGCAGGAGAGGAAGATTTAGGACTTGGCGGTTCATAACTGGCCTCCAGCTTAACATCAGTGTCCAAGGCTCAAAAGCTGCAGTGTTGGACTATGGAGGCGGGTCGTCTTACTGGTTAATAGGATCTTTGGAATTCTAGATTGGGGCCCCAGTGGTCTCCAGCACCTGCTTCTCCGGCTCAGAAGCCATGGGGGCTTTGGAAGATCCACCCACCTTTCGCTTCTTACCAGTTTTGGCTTTGCACCTGTGACAAGAATACAAGAGTTTATGAGTATATGATTAAGATTTTTATCAACAAATGAAAACATTACCCCCTAAGAAAAAATGAAGACATGAACCTGTGTCCTAGTTGAGTCGCCAAATGACAGGGGCGTTTCCTAATAGTTAGAGTCAGAAGGATTAAGAGGTTGCCGCATGAGGTTGGCTCGTGGAAGAGAAAAAGTTGGGCTATGAGGAACCTCATTGTGACGCTTCTGAGGAGGCACCTTATTGGATAAGCCGGTCATAAGTACTTCATTGCTGCTACTCTGGGTCTGACGCCTAGACTCATGTTTTTGTTTCTTCAAAAGAAATTTAGGGTACAAATAAACAAGAGGATGAGAAAATTTTACTTTCCTGATGACCTGCCGTGTTTTATTTCTTGGCAAGGGTTCTGAGTCAGAGGAGACAAGAATTACCTCTTCTGCATTTGCCTTGCTTGTCTCCGCATGGTCCTGAGAGAAATCAGCATCAATAAGTTGCACTAAAAGAAGACCAAGGGAGTCAAGTTCTACCTCTGACTCATCCAGCTCAAGTAGCTCTTCGGATGTCTGCTTCTTACTGCGACCCGGAGCTCGAGTTTTCACTTCTTTAGTCTCCTTGGTTGGTGGATCTGTTATTATTTTCCTCTTCCATAAGGGATGACTAGCCTGTATATATATACACGTTGACAATGGTTTAAAAGGGATAAAAGTATAAAGGATAAATGAGTGAGAGAAAGTTTAATAGTACTCACAGGAGGGGCCGGGTAAGAGTGTATAAGGGATTCAACCCCTCCTTATTGCAAGCTTCTTGAGACTCCCCAAGCAAAGATTTAACCATTTCATTGATCTCTTTATCAGTCAGAGGCTTTTAATTGTAGCGTTGTAGATCTTTTACACTCCTAGTGTATTAGCACATTAAGCCACTGCGGCGGCTCAATGGCAAAATCCTCCATGAGATCCAGTAGCAGGTCAAGTCGACTCCAGTTAAACCCTTGGCTATTAAGGCCCTTATCTTTTAAAAGTATGTGCATATTGGCGCGTTCTGCGGTAGTTCATCGACATAGAAGTTCGCTATTTGGGTTGAGCCAGTAGGGGCGAAAACCCGGCAAGGGTTTTTCTTCGGCCGGGGCAGTGTTTCTGCAATAAAACCAAGTGTGTTTCCAACCTTAGTGGTGGCTTGGTAGCACAGCCGAGGGGAAGGTCACATCTCTTCGCCACTGGTTGGACACATCTCCAAGTTCTAAACTAGGTCCACCTATCATCTCAGTTTGGCGGTTAATATAAAAGGAATCTTTGAAGAGATCAATAGTAGGCTCTTCCTGCAGATACACTTCACAAAATACTTGAAACTGGCATAGATTGGAGATGGAGTTGGGACCAATATCCTGAGGATGAATGTTATAAAAATGTAGAGCATCCTGAAAAAACTTTTACCCGGGTGGAGAAAACCACAGAGAACATGGTCGGTGAAGATTACAACTTCACCCTCTAAGGGTTGTGGAATAGCTTCAGGGCCGGGAACCTGCCAGTGGACAACTTCTTTAGCTGGTACAACACCCATGGCCACATATTCCTTTAGCATGAATTCTGAGACTTGGGAGGCTTCCGAGTTGCTAGAAGCGAGTGTTTTAGACATGGCTGGCCGGGTTAACAACTGCGGATAAAGTAAGAGTATGGCAGGTTAAAACTACGATGATAAGCCACCTAAAGTGATTACATGATATTTCAGCAGTGATGGATCGGCTATATCCATAAGATGGTAAACATGTTGGGGGAGCTATTAGGAAGTTATAAGCTGCCATGATCATGGAGTGAAGTCGCTATCAAGCTATGAGAATGTGGCGGGTTAAGATATGAAATATAAGCAGACACTATGTTGGCGGGTTAACTAAGAAGCAGTGTCTGGAATTACTAGCGAGTTACAAGTTCAATATGAAGTACCCCGAAAGGTGAAGGGTGGGTCAGTTATCTACGGATCCAAGATTGTTGAATTCTGCTAAGTGTGGGGCAAACATGTTTCACAGTTCAAAACTATGCTTACGGATATACGAACGGTGCAAAACAGGAATAATTAATAGACCTAAAATGGCAGTGGCAGAAAAAATAGCATATTATATATTAATTTTGGATTGGAAGCCATCTACTAAAGATACAAGATGAATACTATACCTGCTACCACACTACTCCTACCTCGTTTTTAGATTGAAATACGAGCTTTATTTAGAGATCGGGATGAACTTTGATGAACGCCAACGAACTCTATCAACTCAAGATGACTTAATGCAGATCTCAGGAAGGAGAAGAGTGGAACCTGCTGACACTGGAGGAGAGAGGACGCGTGCCACAGAACTTTGGTCGCAATAGGTTGATGCAGTTGTGACGCCCGGGTAATCAAGCTAAGTGAACCTCTACTAATGATGCCACGTCACCACGATTACTGTTGCTAATCTCGTGTTAGTTCGAAACTTATTCAAATTCAAATTAAAAATCAAGAAAACAATAAAAGTTTTCAAATACTGAAACTAAAATGTGGACCCCGTGCATATTTATAGAGGAAAAGTGGAACAGTGAAACGACAGGCCCGTAGATCGAGGGGGCGTCAGAACCACTATAACAAAAGGGGTGCCTCGATTTTTAGAATAGTTGATTTGTGACATCATGAGGTTTTTGCTGAATTTATGAAGATGACAACATCCTTTTATAAGGGGGGTTATAAGGACCTGCTCAAGGTTAAACTTTTGGAAGAACATGACAAGACTTGCCAACTTGAGAGTGAAGATTGACATGAACAAGTTCAAATCAATCTGGGGCCTAATGTTGGGGATATAATCCCACGATGTAACCCGGCCAGGGGGGCTGGGTTATGCTATTGGCGACTCAGTAATGAAGCCTAGGCAAGCTCAGGAATCCAAGAAATGAAGCCTCGAGGCGCCTTACGAGGCGGGCCAACTAAGGTCCAAGATTCGGAGATGGCGCGTGACCTGGAGGCGTAAGCCGCCCAACGGTGACCTTCCAAAGAAGGCAAGGTGATGTAGAGCCAGCGTCGGTTATGAAGTATAAGACGGTCCGGACTGTTGTAAGCCCAGTCCCTCGACCTCTGTATATAAGGGGGAGTCCCTGCGGTAGGTAAACCCAAATTAAGATCAATCAATAGCTAGGTCAAGTGATTCCGCTCCCTTGTAATCGATACTCAAGTGGTAGCAACAAGAGCAGGAGTAGGCTTCTACCTCCATCATGAGGGGCTGAACCTAGGTAAACTCGTGGCTAGCCATGGCCTCATGATAACCCAAAAGTGTAGGGGATCGCAACAGTTTTCGAGGGAAGTATTCAACCCAAATTTATTGATTCGACACAAGGGGAGCCAAAGAATACTCTTAAGTATTAGCAGCTGAGTTGTCAATTCAACCACACCTGGAAACTTAGTATCTGCAGCAAGGTAGTTTAGTAGCAAAGTAATATGATAGTGGCGGTAGCAACAATAAAAGTAACGGTAGTGTTTTTGTAGTTTTTGTAATAGTAGCAGCAGAAAAGTAAATAATAAACTAGCAATATGGGAAAAGCTCGTAGGCATTGGATCGGTGATGGGAAATTATGTCGGATGCAATTCATCATGTAGAAGTTATAACCTAGGGTGACACAGAACTAGCTCTAGTTCATTAATGCAATGTAGGCATGTATTCCGAATATAGTCATACATGCTTATGGAAAAGAACTTGCATGCCATCTTTTGTCCTACCCTCCCGTGGCAGCGGGGTCCTATTGGAAACTAAGGGATATTAAGGCCTCCTTTTAATAGAGTACCGGACCAAAGCATTAACACATAGTGGATACATGAACTCCTCAAACTATGGTCATCATCGGGAGTGGTCCTGATTATTGCCACTTCGGGGTTGCCGGATCATAACACATAGTAGGTGATTATAGACTTGCAAGATAGGATCAAGAACACACATATATTCATGGAAACATAATAGGTTCAGATCTGAAATCATGGCACTCGGGCCCTAGTGACAAGCATTAAGCATAGCAAAGTCATAGCAACATCAGTCTCAGAACATAGTGGATACTAGGGATCAAACCCTAACAAAACTAACTCGATTACATGATAGATCCCATCCAACCCATCACCATCCAGCAAGCCTACGATGGATTTACTCACTCACGACGGTGAGCATCATGGAATTGGTGATCGAGGAAGATTGATGATGACGATGGCGACGATCTCCACTCTCTGGAGCCCCGAACGGACTCCAGATCAGCCCTCCCGAGAGAGATTAGGGCTTGGCAGTGGCTCCGTCTCGTAAAACGCGATAATTCTTTCTCTCCGATTTTTTCTCCCCGAAAGTGAATATATAGGATCTGGGGATACGTCGCTGGAGCACCAGGGGGCCCACGAGGCAGGGGGCGCGTCCTAGGGGGAGGCGCCCCCCACCCTCGTGGACAGGGTGTGGGCCCCCTAGTCTGGATCTTCTTGCAGATATTTTTTATATTTTCCAAAATAAATCTCCGTGGAGTTTCAAGTCATTCCGAGAACTTTTGATTTCTGCACAAAAACAACACCATGGCAGTTCTGCTGAAAACAGCCTCAGTCCGGGTTAGTTCCATTCAAATCATGCAAGTTAGAGTCCATAACAAGGGCAAAATTGTTTGGAAAAGTAGATATGTTGGATACGTATCAACTCCCCCAAGCTTAAACCTTTGCTTGTCCTCAAGCAATTCAGTTGATAAACTGAAAGTGATAAAAAAAACTTTGACAAACTCTGTTTGCTCTTGTTGTGGTAAATATGTAAGCCAGCATTCAGGTTTTCAGCAAGATCATGAACTACCACATTCACAATAACTTTCAGGTCTCAAGTCTACTCATATCAATGGCATAATCAACTAGCGAGCAATAATAATAAACCTCAGATGACAACACTTTCTCAAAACAATCATGATATGTTATGACAAGATGGTATCTCGCTAGCCCTTTCTGAGACCCCAAAACATAAATGCAGAGCACCTTTAAAGATCAAGGACTGACTAGACATTGTAATTCATGGTAAAAGAGATCCAGTCATGATCACACTCAATGCAAATTAATAGTAATACATGCAATGACAGAGGTGCTCTCCTACTGGTGCTCTTTGATAAGAGGATGATGACTCTGCATAAAAGTAAATAGATAGGCCCTTCGCAGAGGGAAGCAGGGATTTGTAGAGGTGCCAGAGCTTGATTTTTTTAAATAGAGATGAATAAAATTTTGAGCGGTATACTTTGATTGTCAACATAACAACCAAGAGTCTCGATATCTCCCATGCTATGCACATTATAGGCGGTTCCCAAACAGAATGGTAAAGTTTATACTCCCCCAACCACCAACAAGCACACTCCACGGCTAGCCCGAAACAACGGGTACCGTCCAAACCAGCAATAGCCCTAGGGGAGTTTTGTTTAATTATTATGATTTTGAGCATGGGACTGGGCATCCCGGTTACCAGCCATTTTCTCATCAATGATGAGCAGGGTCCACTCATCATGAGAATAACCCACCTAGAATGGAAGATATAGACAGCCCTAGTTGATACATGAGCTGTTCGAGCATACAAAACATAATTTCATTTGAAGGTATAGAGTTTGGCACATAAAATTTACTTGGAACGGCAGGTAAATACCGCATATAGGAAGGTATAGTGGGCTCATCTGGAAGAACTTTGGGTTTATGGAAGTGGATGCACAAGCAGTATTCCCGCTTAGTACAGGTGAAGGCTAGAAGGAGACTGGGGAGCGACCAGCTAGAGAGCAACAACGGTCATGAACATGCATTAAAATTAGTCAACAATGAATGCAAGCATGAGTAGGATATAAATCACCATGAACATAAATATCGTGGAGGCTATGTTGATTTTGTTTCAACTACATGCGTGAACATGTGCCAAGTCAGATCACTTAAATCATTCAAAGGAGGATACCACCCCATCATACCACATCACAACTATTTTAATATCATGTTGGCATGCAAGATAGACCATTATAAATTCTCAGCTAATTAAGCATGGCATAAGCAACTATGATCTCTAATTGTCATTGCAAGCATGTTTCATTCATGACAAGCTGAATCGGGAACGATGAACTATCATATCTACAAAAACAAGATAGGTCAAGTTCATACGAGCTTTTCTCATCCCAATTAGTTCATCATGTATCATCCTTATTGCCTTTCACTCGCACGACCGAATGGTATGGATAAAAATAATAGTGCACGTGCTTGGACTAAGCTGGAATATGCAGACATTTAATACAAGAGAGAAGACAAGGTAATATGGCTCAAGGTTAAATCAACAATAAAGCATATGAGAGCCACTAAGCAATTTCATTCATGGTCTTCTACTCTTAACCCCCAAAGAAAAGAAAAGAAACTATTTACAAGGGAAAGCTCCCAACAAGCAAAAGAAGGACGGGAAATCTTTTTGGGTTTTCTTTTAGTTACTACTACAAGAAAAGTAAACTAGCTAGAAGCTACAACTAATATTTTTTTTGTTTTTCTTAAGGTGTTTCTAGCACACGAGAAAAAGACTAAGAAAAATAAATGAAACTAAACATGGATGGTACAGTGAAAGAGTGTGAGCACCGACAACTAGAATAAGTGTGAACGCGAATGTAAAGTCGGTGAGAAACACATACTCTCCCAAGCTTAGGCTTTTGGCCTAAGTTGGTCTATGGCCACGGATCGAAGCTACTCCCTCTAGTGTACTAAGATGTATCCTCTAGGTGCCACTGGTTGGCATGCTCATCCAGCTCCCACCCATAAATAGACTGGCGGTAAGGATCAAGTGGTGGCTCAGGCTCAGGCTCTGAAGCTTGTGCCTAGCCTTGGTACTTGTAGAAAGCATTTGATGTAATGAGGTATATGCATGTGGACAGATCAAACAAAGATGGTACATGCAAGGTAACAATTTCACAGTATATTTCATCAAACCTTACTTTATAATTAAGCAACCTATTCTTGTCTTTAATAATAAAATCATGGGCTACCATGCTCTTGTAGTCTAGATAAACAGGGGCAAGCAATTTTTCTTCCTTCTCATGATGCCTAATAGGTATTATAAAATGTTCAGCAAGGCGAGAAGCAAAGATGCCTCCAAAGACAGGCCCCTTTGAGCGGTTCAGACTCAGTCGTTTAGCAACGACGGCGCCCAAGCTAAAAGTTGTGTCTTGAAACAAAGCATGGCGTAAGATGAAAATATCAGGGGCACTAAGTTTCCCACTGTTCCCACGACCAATGTTTAACATCTACTAGCAAATAAAGCAAAGTAGCGCAGAACAGGGAAGTGTATACTAATGATTCTTGCCCCTGAGACTTGTCTAGTTTCCCCTATAGCTATCATGTCAATAAACCCTTCAACGTCTTCACGACATGGTTCATCAAGTCTACCTCCAAAAGGTACCTTGCATATTTCACAAAATTCTAAGAGTGATATCTCCTTAATCACATCATATAAACGAAACTCCACCGTAGGTGGTGTTTTCTTAGCATGAAAATGAAAACTTTGCGTGAAAATATTGGTGAGTAAGAGATACTGTTCTTTCTGGTCGTGGAGGAAGTCGGTGAGGCCTGCATTATTTGCCAACCAATAAAAGTCTTTGTAAATCCCGGCGGACATCATGAAATCATTACAAGGCCATTCGCACGGTCGAACTTCCGCCATGCGAGGAAGATTATATTTGGGCTTCTTATTTTCTTCTTTCTTGTTCTCCTCTAAGCTCTTGCTGGAGGAGCCCCTCAACAATCTCTTTATCATTTTCCTTTTCTGAAAATTTCTGAAATTTTTAGTAACTCAAAATAAAAGTTAACCAAACTCAATAAGATTGAAAGCAACAACTCCTACTAGTGCCTAGAGACTATATCATGCATTAGAACTACTTGGGACCAAGAAAATTTGACATGCAAGCTCAAGAACAAGGTTACCACAGTAGCATAAATTTGCAATAAATAGATCACTAGAACAAAAACTAATTGGACCAATGGAGGAGTCACATACCAAGGAACAATCTCCCCAAAAAATTTGGTGAATGGTGCTTTGAGCAAGGAGATCGAAAATGGCAGCAAGATGAGCTAGAACTCGGGTTTGAGCTGGTTGGTGATTTTTTTGGGAGGAAGAAGAAGAGTGTGGGTGCAGGAATAAGTGGAGGGGGCCACGTGGGGCCCATGAGGCAGGGTGCACACCCTGGACCCTCGTGGCCAGGTGCTGGCTCCCCTCATTGTGTGTTCTGTGCCATATTTTCTCAAATATTCCAGAAAAAATCACATTTCATTTTCATGGCATTTGGAGAACTTTTATTTTTGGGGTATTTTTTTATCGCACGGATAAGTCTGGAAACAGACAGAAAAATACTATTTTTGTTCTATTTATCCTAATTAACATAAAGTAAAAAGAGGGTACAAAAGGTTGTGCTATCTAGATTCACCTATCTCATGCTCATGAAAATGAATCCATTAACAAGGTTGATCAGGTCTTGTTAATAAACTCTTTCCGAATAACATGAAACCAGAGAATTTTCAAATAACACTAGGTTACCTCAATGGGATATGTATGTCCCCAACAATAAGAATGTCATATGTCTTCTTGAGAGTAGGAAGAGGAAATTCAAAACCTCCAATAGCAATAGTTGAAATTGTTCCAATATAATTGATACTATGGACCTGAGGTTGTTTCCTCGGAAAGTGTACCGTATGCTCACATTGACATGAAAAGTGACATTGCCTTTGTTGCAATCAATAACAGCCCCTGCAGTATTCAAAAAGTGTCTACCAAGGATAATAGACATACTATCGTCCTCGGGAATATCAAGTATAGCAAAGTCCGTTAAAATAATAACATTTGCAACTACAACAGGCACATCCTCACAAATACCGACAGGTATAGCAATTGATTTATCGGCCATTTGCCAAGATATTTCAGTAGGTGTCAACTTACTCAAGTCAAGTCTACGATATAAAGAGAAAGGCATAACACTAACACCGGCTCCAAGATCACACAAAGCAGTTTTAACATAGTATTTCTTAATGGAGCAAGTCATAGTAGGTACTCCTGGATCTCCTAATTCCTTTGGTATTCCACCCTTGAAAGTGTAATTAGCAAGCATGGTGGAAATTTCTACTTTGGGTATCTTTCTTTTGTTGGTAATAATATCTTTCATATACTTAGCATAAGGATTTGTTTTAAGCACATCAGTCAAACGCATACACAAAAAGATAGGTCTAATCATTTCAGCAAAGCACTCAAAATCCTCATCATCCTTTTTCTTGGATGGTTTCGAAGGAAAAGGCATGGGTTTCTGAACCCATGGTTCTCTTTCCCTACCATGCTTCCTAGCAACAAAGTCTCTCTTATCATAACGTTGATTCTTTGATTGTGGGTTATCAAGATCAACTACAGGTTCAATCTCTACATCATTATCGTTGCTAGGTTGAGCATCATCATGAACATCATCATTAATATTATCACTAGGTTCATGTTCATTACCTGATTGTGTCCCAGCATCAGAAACAGATATATCATTGGGATTCTCGGGCGTGTCAGCTACGGGTTCACTAGAAGCATGCAGAGCCCTATCATTTTTCTTTTTCTTATTCTTAGAAGAACTAGGTGCATCGAAATTAGCTCTCTGAGAATCTTTCTCAATTGTCTTAGGGTGGCCTTCAGGATACAGAGGTTCCTGAGTCATTTTACCACCTCTAGTTGCTACTCTAACAGCATAGTAATTATTCTTACTATTTAATTCATTGAGCAAATCATTCTGAGCCTTAAGTACTTGTTCTACTTGAGTGGTAACCATGGAAGCATGTATACTAATGAGTTCTCACCTTTAGCTCTAGATAGATAATCACTCAAGCGTTCAATCATATAAGCATTGTGTTGTAATTGTCTACCAACATAAGCATTGAAGTTCTCTTGTTTCACAATAGAATTTTCAAACTCATCTAAGCATTGGCTAGCAGACTTATAACGAGGAATGTCACCTTCATCAAATCTATAAAGAGAATTTACCTTTACTGCCTGTGTCGGGTTATCAAGACCATGTATTTCTTCAATAGGTGGTAAATTCTTAACATCTTCAGCTTTAATACCTTTTTCTTTCATAGATTTCTTTGCCTCTTGCATATCTTCAGGACTGAGAAATAAAACACCTCTTTTCTTTGGAGTTGGCTTAGGGGCTGATTCGGGAAGTGTCCAATTATTTTCATTGGCCAGCATATTATTCAATAGTAATTCAGCTTGTTCAACTGTTCTTTCCCTGAAAACACAACCAGCACAACTATCCAGGTGGTCTCTGGAATCATCGGTTAGTCCATTATAAAAGACATCAAGTATATCATGCATCTCAAGAGGATGATCATGCAAAGCATTAAGTAATTGGAGAAGCCTCCCCCAAGCTTGTGGGAGACTCTCTTCTTCAATTCTCACAAAGTTATATATTTCCCGTAAGGCAGCTTGTTTCTTATGAGTGGGAAAATATTTAGCAAAGAAGTAATACATCATATCCTGGGGACTACGCACACAACCAGGATCAAGAGAATTAAACCAAGTCTTAGGATCACCCTTTAACGAGAACGGAAACAACTTAAGGATATAGTAGTAGCGAATCTTTTCATCGTTGGTAAAAAGGGTGGCTATATCATTCAACTTAGTAAGATGTGCCACAACAGTTTCAGATTCATAGCCATGGAAAGGATTAGATTCAACCAAAGTAATTAACTCAGGATCAGCAGAGAATTCATAATCCTTATCAGTAACACAGATAGGTGAAGTAGAAAAAGTAGGGTCATATTTCATTCTAGCATTCAAGGACTTTTCTTTCAGCTTAGCTAATAATTTCTTAAGATCATATCTATCATTGGAAGCAAGAAAGTCTCTAGCAGTTTCTTCATCCATAACATAACCCTCAGGAACAACATGCAATTCATATCTATTGGGAGAAGCTTCATCATCACTTACATAAATATCATCAGTTTCAATATTTGCATTCTCCCTAACCTTAGCAATTTGTTCATCTAGAAATTCACCTAGTGGCATAGTATTATCAAGCATAGAAGTAGTTTCATCATACATAGCAGAAGTGGCATCATCAAGAACGTACGACATATCAGATTCAATGGCATGAGTAGGTGTCGCAAATTTACCCATAACAGAAGGAGAATCAAGTGCAGAGCTAGATGGCAGTTCCTTACCTCCCCTCGTAGTTGACGGTACGATCTTGGTTTTTGAGTCCTTCAAGTTCTGCATAGTGATCAACAGATATAAATCCCAAGTGACTTAAAGAATATAGCTATGCTCCCCGGCAACGGCGCCAGAAAATAGTCTTGATAACCCACAAGTGTAGGGGGTCGCAACAGTTTTTGAAGGTAAAGTATTCAACCTAAATTTAATGATTCGACACAAGGGGAGCCAAAGAATACTCTTAAATATTAGCAGCTGAGTTGCCAATTCAACCACACCTGGAAACTTAGTATCTGCAGCAAGGTAGTTTAGTAGCAAAGTAATATGATAATGGCGGTAGCAGCAATAAAAGTAACGGTAGTGTTTTGTAGTTTTTGTAATAGTAGCAGCGAAAAAGTAAAAAGTAACTGGCAATATGGGAAAAGCTCGTAGGCATTGGATCGGTGATGGGAAATTATGTCAGATGTAATTCACATGTAGAAGTTATAACCTAGGGTGACACAAAACTAGCTCCAGTTCATCAATGCAATGTAGGCATGTATTCCGAATATAGTCATACGTGCTTATGGAAAAGAACATGCATGACATCTTTTGTCCTACCCTCCCGTGGCAGCGGGGTCCTATTGGAAACTAAGGGATATTAAGGCCTCCTTTTAATAGAGTACCGGACCAAAGGATTAACACATAGTGAATACATGAACTCCTCAAACTATGATCATCACCGGGGGTGGTCCCGATTATTGTCACATCGGGGTTGCCGGATCATAACACATAGTAGCTGACTATAGACTTGCAAGATAGGATCAAGAACACACATATATTCATGGAAACATTATAGGTTCAGATCTGAAATCATGGCACTCGGGCCCTAGTGACAAGCATTAAGCATAGCAAAGTCATAGCAACATCAATCTCAGAACATAGTGGATACTAGGGATCAAATCCTAACAAAACTAACTCGATTACATGATAGATCCCATCCAACCCATCACCGTCCAGGAAGCTTATGATGGAATTACTCACGCACGGCGGTGAGCATCATGGAATTGGTGATGGACGAAGGTTGATGATGACGATGGCGATGATCTCCACTCTCTGGAGCCCCGAACGGACTCCAGATCAGCCCTCCTGAGAGAGATTAGGGCTTGGTGGCGGCTCCATCTCGTAAAACGCGATAATTCTTTCTCTCTGATTTTTCCCTCTGAAAGTGAATATATAGGATCTAGGGATATGTCGGTGGAGCACCAGGGGGCCCACGAGGCAGGGGGCAGTGCCCTAGGGGGGCGCCCCCACCATCGTGGACAGGGTGTGGGCCCCCTGGTCTGGATCTTCTTGTAGATATTTTTTATATTTTCCAAACTAAATCTCCGTGGAGTTTTAGGTCATTTCGAGAACTTTTTATTTCTGCACAAAAACAACACCATGGCAATTCTGCTGAAAACAGCGTCAGTCCGAGTTAGTTCCATTCAAATCATGCAAGTTAGAGTCCATAACAAGGGCAAAAGTGTTTGGAAAAGTAGATACGTTGGAGACGTATCACCTTGCACCTAAGTTCTTTAACGAGGGCATCTGCCGTGTTAACCCCACGACAGATCCCAAGGTCAGCCTCATGGACCTACCTACGTCTCCCCAAGTGCCTACTGGACCCAAGACAAGAGCTTGCACACGTACTATTCAATCCAAGGCGACATATCTCCTACTTGAGCACCCTTACATGTGAATGAGACATGGTTGCTACCTCAATCAGAGATACTTTGTATTGTCAGGTACTTGATCATCCCAAGGATCTGAGAGCTAAAGGAGAAGAAAGGGACATGAGTGCAAACTCTCTGTCGAGCCCGGTCCTTCCGTCCACTGCCTGGAACCATCGGTCGGCCCGGAACTTTTAGCCCCTGACGATCCAGACGAAACCCGGGCTTCTGAAGTTTGTTTCAAGCTCGGAACCAGCCCGGACCTTCCAGTACTCGAAAAACCCGGTCCTTCCCTGAACCTCCGGCCCCTGGAATGTTAGGTACTGAACGGAACCTCCACCTTGCGTGCTCACAGTGACTCTAGGTCGAGGCCCATGTACCCCTTCACCCCCTAGACCATATATACTTCTTCCCCAACATTCTAGGGTTAGCATTGTGATAGCTCATTTCGGAGATAGAGCTTTGCTCATCCACTTGTACCCCTACTCCATTGGAGGCCAGGACCTCATCTAGGAGAAGATCCCCCAAGTGGTTTCAAGACCTCCTCATGGAGAAGATCCCCCAAGTGGATTCAAGGCCTCCTTCATGAGGATGAACGACTTACCCTTGTATCCCCCTTTGATGAGGACATGTCTACCTTTGATATGATCAAAAATATTGCATGCGCGTATTTATTTGATGTGATTTCTAATAAAAGTTATGCCATTATTTTTTTATGCTATACGAAACAAAAATACTTCACCTCTTTTTGGTTCATTCCTAATTGCGGAACTATCGGACACTTGTACAGTCCTCATATGAAGATAAGGTAATAGTATACGTTTAGGTGTTGTTCAAGAAGTTTTCCCACGTCAATTCTAGCACAAGAGAAGATAGAGTCCAAGTCTCTCACATTTTGGACTCAAATTTGGACTTCACAGACATACCTGACTTGAAATTCTTTCTTTGTTGGAAAGTAGATTTCGTGCACTTTCCAACCCAATTGGATTCACCTTCAAATTTGTCCCGAGCATTGGGATATTGATGAAACAATCTGATGTTGCAGCAGAATCTGAGTCAAACTACAAGTCCAAAGGTGTTGCATCACCTCTACTTGGGCGCATGAGCCTGGTACAACCTAGGTTTAGTTTTAGATTGCCTTGGGATGTCCTCTCATCTCCTTGTCCGCCACCCCTTGCTCCTATACAATTAGACCAATCTATTGATTTTTGCTTGGGATTTGTTTATTTGAAAGTTATCCAACACAACTTCTTGTACTTCGTTTCTGTCTAACAACCAGACCATAATGAGGACATAACTACAAAAGTTACACCCGCAGCCCCTACTGCTACATATACTGGACCAATTACTAGAGCTCGCACACGACAATTAAATTACAAAGTACTTTCATTTCCCTATAATCATTCTAATGTTCATGATAATATGATGCTGCATAAATTGGATACATTTTTTTGCTTATAAATGAATAGCCAAGCATGGACAACAATGCTGAACTTTGGAGCATGATTAAGCATTGAAAAGATAGTACGTGCAAGGGGAAAAATTATGAAGTTTGAAATGATTATTTCAGGAGTTTGAGGCCAGCATAATGAGTGCATAATTGTTTTGACGAAATAAGAAGATACCACCTCATAAATTTCGTCCAAAGGCTATTATAGATGTTGTGTAACATTATTATTGGGCCAGGCCCATGTAATTTCAAAATACTTTTGTATAGGCTGTTTTTAGAGTTCGTATGTGTGGGGAAACAGATTTAGGGTTGGTTTCGGAACCCTCCTCCAAGGGGTCAGGAAATCTGCCTACTCCTCCATATATACAGCCCTTACATCGTCGTTTAGACTTTGTGGTTTTGTATTCACCATAGATGCAACTTGCGTACTTTGTTTGTGTTCAACGACTAGACTAAGATGTCACAGAACCCCATTTTCATCAATAAAGCTTTCCTCTTAATTTTCCAATATCCAGATTGCAATCTTAGTTTCTTGTTTGTTCTTCGTTTGTCTACTGGAAATAGACCCTCGTGGTCAGGTTGAATGTGCTCCGGTGCGGTCAATAACCTCTCAAAGTTGGTTTAGTGATTGCTAAGGTGAGACATCATCGCACATTCGTAGTTGGATTATCAATGTCTATTGTGCCAAAAACAATAGCCACCATCTCATCGAAAGACGGGACACCTTTGCCTCTATCAAGTGGCATCAGATTTCCAGGTTGCTCGGTGAGATTTTCAAGTTTTTCATAGTTTATATCATATCTTTTCTTCATTCTACAGTCCATGAAAAAAGGAAAGGAGATTAGGGTTAGATCATTATATCTGAACCAATCTAAGCCTTTTGCATGATCTTTTCAGTGTTTTGCTTTGTTGAATTTGAGGTTGCATCATCGTGTCTATTTGCTGGTCTTAGCGTCTAGTCTTTTAGAGTTTCGAGTTCTGGTCACATGTCATCACCGCTGCCATATACCACCTTCATCATAACCACTGCCATATACCACCATCACGCCAATCCAAGTCAACCTCCATCATAGATTCGCCACCAGTCCAAGTTCCACCGCCCATACATATATCTGTTAGTAGTCCGAGTTCCACCAGAGCTGTCTCCGCCACCAATCCTAGTCCGAGTCTAGTATTTGTTTCTCTTTTTTCGATTTAAAGATCACGCCCAAATATGTGTCATGATAGAGTCAGACTTCCCAACGTCAGTGCCACCTGTACAAGAAAAATAGTTCAAGTTTTAAAAAACTAAGTCTGGAAAATTCTGGCTAGGCAATTTTTAGACCATTTGTTGACTTTTTGGGAAAAAATGTTCCGGAGCAAACAAAAGAAGCGAAAAAGTGCAAAAAGGTGAAAAAAGATATTCAGAGTGTGCTCCTCCTTTGTTTACTTGCAGCATTGTGATTTTATTAGTGTTCTAGGCTCATGTCTCTAGAATTGTCTAGCATAGGACCAGCACAGTACCGTCGTTGAGCGTTTATTCAACTTTGCCTCTCTAAAATTAATTATCGCTCACATGTTTGCTACCATATCATAAGCCTTCCCAGCTCCACATACATCTACATCATGCATGTGACACCACCTGGCAATTGCTCTATCCAAGCTTTGAGAGTTTTGACTACAACGGTTGCCATCAGCACCTGCTGCTTGGTAAGAATTAGTAAGAAATTGAGATTCACTTGACGGATTTGTGACTCACCACCACTACCAATTCCTAGTAGTCTATAGGATCATATTGTGTGTTTCTATTGTTGCTAACCATGACAGGTCACAAGGCGGCGGATCTGACTGGGATAACATGACGAACCAGGCGTTACATGATAAATTCCAGCAAATACTAGGTCAACAGGTGGAAAACGTAATGACCAGTTTTGGAAAGGCACTAGACTAGATAGATAGCATTGATAAGACAATTGACACCAAGTTGGACGCCAAGTTTGCTGAAGTGCTCGTGTGTCTACCTCCACCTACTGCGCCGGCTGCACCATTGCAACAAGAACAACAACGACAACCACCTTCACGTCGCGATTCAGTTCTCCACCGAGCGAGGCATGTTCCCATTGAGGAAGGCCAAAATTCGGGTGCCTCTACTACTATTGTTATTGCGCCTGCTATTGCTGCCGATGAGGATGCTGATCGCGAGCATGATTATGAAGAAGAGGTTGATGGGAATCAGAACTACGTGCAACCACCAGCACAAGCACCAGGTCGTCCACATGCATTACATCACAACGGTAGGGCTTCACCACCACCTTAGGTACGCGATCATGATGATATTCCTAAACTAAAGTTGGATATTCTGACTTTTGAGGGTAGATACGTTCATGATGTATATATTATTTGGGGTTAGATATTGAACAACATTTTACATGTTACAATATCCTGAGGATAGATGTGTTGCACCTACTGTTTGTGCATTCAGTTGTTTTGCTTGTGTTTGGTGGTTTGAACAATGTAGATCATATCATGAAAATATACCAACTACTTGGGCTGCTTTGAAATATTCTATGCATACTCGATGGGTTCCACCATTTTATCAACGTGAATTACTTCAAAAATTGCAGCATTTAAGACAAGGGAAAAATTCTGTAGAGGAAAATTATCAGGAATTACAAACTAGCTTGAATATATGTGGTATTGTTGAGGATAACGAAGCTATGCTTGCATGTTTTACAGGTGAGTTAAATAGAGAGATTCATACCATTCTAGAGTATAGGGAGTATAATAATGTCACTCGTTTATTCCATCTTGCTTGCAAAGCTGAACGTGAAGTGCAGGATCGACATGCATTGGCATAAACGAATTTTTCTTTGGGTCGATCTTCATCATGGACACCACGTACATCCTCTACTTCCTGACGTTCTACTGCAGCACCATCACCTTCAGCCGCCAATTCCAACCGAGATACAAGAAAACAGGGACCACCACTATCTGCCAGGAGCACACCTTCTGGTCCTGCCGAGGGCTCTTCTTCATCCATTGCATCAACAAGGCGAACACATGAGGTTATAATTGTTGCAAGGTTGGAGGTCACAATGCCAGCAAATGTCCATCTCCGCGTGTGATGATTGTTACTGAGGATGGTGGGTATGAGTCCTCTAGTGACTATGATGAGAAGGATTTGGCTCTTATTGCTAGTGAAGAGCAGGGTGGACATGATTTTCCAAAAGAGATGCAATACATGGCTGCTGAAGTCATGGACAGGTATGAAACTTTAGTTTCTCAACGTGTTTTGTGTGTGCAGGTAACACAAGCTGAGTAAAATCAGAGGCACAATTTATTCCATACAAAGGGAGTTGTGAAGAAACATTATTTATGTGTCATCATTGATGGAGGGAGCTGCAACAAGTTGGCTAGCATGGATATGCCGGAGATTATGTCTCTCACCGCAAGACCACATCCGCATCCTTACTACATCCAATGGTTTAACAATAGCGACAAGGCTAAGGTAACACATACTATTCGTGTGCATTTTAGTATCGCTACATATGTTGGTTATGTTGATTGTGATGTGGTACCCATGCAAGCATGTTCCTTATTACTTGGTAGACCATGGAAATTCGATAAAAATTATGTACACCATGGTAGAAACAATCGTTATACTCTTGTTCATAACGATAAACATATTACATTGCTTCTATGTCTCTTGATTCCATATTGAAAGATGATATTAATAGAGGTATTAAAGCAAAACAGTTGCAAAATAAGAGTGAAAATCAGATTGTGGCTAAAGAATATGAGCAACAAATGAAGCCTAATAACAAACCATCATCTCATGTTGCATTTAAAATTAAATTCAAAAGTATTTGTTTACTTGCCACCAAATATGATATTGATGCTTTAGATTTCAGGAAATATGTTTGCTATGCTTTTGCGTGCAAAGAGGCATTATATTCATTCGAGAACATGCCTTCCTCTTTGCCTCCCACCGTCACTAACATGTTGCAGGAGTTCGCTGATGTCTTTCCACAAGACTTGCCACTGGGATTGCCACCTACTCGAGGGATTGAGCATCAAACTGATTTCATTCCCGATGCATCGCTTCCCGACCACTCTGGAGGAGACGAACGAGATTATGCGTCAAGTACAGGAGCTACTCGACAAATTATGAACATGAATTTCTTACTCCTTGTGATGTTCCTATTATACTAGTCTAAAAAAGATGGTACATCGCGTATGTGTGTTGATTATAGATCCATTAACAATATTACTATTCATTATCTTCATCCTATTCCTAGGCTCGATGATATGCTTGATGAATTTAGTGGCTCTACAATGTTCTCCAAAGTTGATTTGCATAGTTGATACCATCAAATCCGTATGACATCTGGATTATATGAGTTTGAAACTAAGTTTGGATTATATGAGTGGTTAGTCATGCCTTTTGGGTTAAATAATGCACCTAGTACTTTCATCAGATTAATGAACGAAGTTTTACGTGCTTTCATTGGATGATTTGTGGTAGTCTATTTTGATGATATACTGATTATAGCAGATCTTTGGAGGAACATTTGGTACATTTATGTGTTGTTTTTATTGCTCTACGTGATGCACGTTTGTTTGCTAACCATGGGAAGTGCACCTATTGCACCCACCAAGTATCTTTTCTTGGCTATGTTGTTACTCCACAGTAAATTGACGTTGATAAAGCCAAGATTGAAGCTATTGAGAGTTGGCTGCAACCCAAAATGGTCACACAAGTGAGGAGTTTTCTTGGCCTCGCTGGTTTCTATAGGCGTTTTGTGAGAGATTTCAGCACCATTGGTGCATCTCTCAATGAGCATGCAAAGAAGGATGTGCCTTTTGTTTGGGGTACCGCACGGGAAGAAGCCTTCACGGTATTGAAAAATAAGTTGACACATGCTCCTTTACTCCAACTTCCTGATTTAATTAAGAATTTTGAGCTTGAATGTGATGCTAGTGGAATTGGATTAGGAGGTGTGTTATTACAAGATGGTAAACTTGTTGCATACTTTTATGAAAATTTCAGTGGGCCTCGTCTGAACTATTCTACTTATGACAAAGAATTTTATGCTCTTGTTCAGACTTTAGAAACATGGCAACATTATTTATGGCCCAATTAATTTGTTATACATTTTGATCATGAATCTTTGAAACATGTTAAAAGTCAAGCAAAACTGAATCGTAGACGTGCTAAATGGGTTGAATTTATTGAGACTTTACCTTATGTCATAAAACACAAGAAGGATAAAGAAAATGTTATTGCTGATGCTTTGTCTCGTGGCTATACTATGCTTTCACTACTTGACTTTAAAATATATGATTTGGAGACCATCAAAGATCAATATGTGCATGCTCCTGGATTTAAAGATGTATTGCAGAATTGTAAAGAAGGGAGAACATGGAAGAAGATCATCATTAATGATGTCTTTGTGTTCCGTGCTAACAAGCTATGCATTCCAACTAGCTCTATTGGTATTTTGTTGTTGCAGGAGGCGCATGGAGGAGCATTAATGGGACACTTTCTTGTGAAGAATATGGAGGACATAGTTGCTTGGCAAAAGATGAGACGTTATGTTGAGAGTTTTGTTGCTTGATGCACTACATGTGAAAAGATAAGTCACGACTCAATCCTCATGATTTACATATGCCTTTGCCTGTACCTAGTGTTCCATGGGAGGACATATCTATGGAGTTTGTTTTAGGTCTATCTCGAACAAAGAATGGGAGGCATAGCAGATTTGTTGTCATGGATAGATTTTCGAAAATGGCACATTTTATACCATGTCATAAATGCGGTGATGTTGCTAATGTTGCTGATTTGTTCTTTCGTGAAATTATTTGCTTGCATGGTGTGGCAAATACTATCATTTCATATCATGATACTAAATTTCTTAGCCACTTTTGGAGATATTTATGAGCTAAGATAGGGACTAAACTGCTTTTTACAACTACATGTCACCTCCAAACTGATGGAAAAACTGAAGTAGTCAATAGAACATTGTCCACTATGCTTAGGGTTGTTTTGAAGAATGACCTTAAAATGTGGGGAGAATGCTTGCCTCATATTGAATTTGCTTATAATCGTTCGCTGCATCCTACTACTAAGATGTGCCATTTTGAGATTGTACATGGTTTCCGACCTCGTGCACCCATTGATTTGTTGCCTCTTCCATCTTCGGCGAAGGTTAATTTTGATGCTAAACAACGTGCTGAATTGATCTTAAAAATGCATGAGTTAACTAAAAGAATATTAAAGGCATGAACGCTAAATATAAACTTTCTCGAGGTAAGGGTAGAAAATGTGATGTCTTTGTACCTGGAGATCTTGTTTGGTTACATTTGCGTAGGGACAGGTTCCTGATTTGCGCAAGTCAAAACTAATGCCACATGCCGATGGTCCTTTTATGGTGTTAGAGAAAATAAATTATTATGCATATAAACTTAAGCTACCTGCAGATTTTGGGGTTAGTCCCACTTCTAACATTGCAGGTTTGAAGCCTTACTTTGGTGAGGAAGATGACGTTCCAGCGAGGATGAATTCGATCCAAGAAGGGCAGGATGAGTAGTACATCACTATCAAAGTTAAACCCACAGCCCCTACTGCTACATATACTGGACCAATTACTAAAGCTCCCGCGCGCCACTTAATTAACCAGGTACTTTCATTTCTTGGTAATGATTCTATTGTTCATGAGAATATGATGCTGCCTAAATTGGATACATTTATTTTGCTTATAAATGAAGGTCCAATCATGGACAAGAACGATGAACATTAGAGCATGACAGAGCATGGAAAATATGGCGCGCACAAGGGGACAAGAATGGAGCTTCAAATGATCATTTCACGACTTTGAAGCCACCATAATGAGTGCAGAAAGGCTTGAGCAAAATATACAAGATGCCACTTCATCAATTTCGTCCAGAGGCTATTATACGTGTTGTGTCACCTTATTATTGGGCCAGACCCATGTAATTTTAAAATACTTCGGTATAGGCTGTTTTTAGAGTTCGTATGTGTGGGGAAACAGAGTTAGGGTTGGTTTCGGACCCCTCCTCCAAGGGATCATGTAATTCCCTATAACACCCCCATTGTCATGCTACAATAATCTCCACCTAATGGTGCCATGTCATCATTATTATTTTTCTAAACTTAACTATGATCCAAACCCAATTCAAATTCATATTTAAAATAAAGTCAAAATAATATTTCTTTAAACGGCTAAACAAAATGTTCACACCATTGAATAAATTCCCTAAACAATCGTCAAAGTGAAATAAACTTTATTTTGATTACTAGTTTGACCCTAGCACGCAATAGGTGGGCCAGCAACATTTATCCATGACCATTTCAATTGCGACTTTGATGAGGACATCACTAACAAAGTTACACCCATAGCCCCTATTGATACATATACAGGACCAATTACTAGAGCTCGTGCACGCCAATTAAATTACCAGGTACTTTTGTTTCTTGGTATTGATTCTAATGTTTATGAGAATATGATGCTGCCTAAATTGGATACATTTGTCTTGATTACAAATGAAGGGCCTATCTTGGACAAGAAGGATGATCATTGGAGCAAGATCAAGCATGGAGATGAGGGCATGCGCAAGGGGAACAAGAACGGAGTTCCTGGTGGAGATTATAGCACTTTCGAGCCACCATGATGACGTACAAGGACATGGACGAAATATTCAAGATGCCCTTTCATAAAATTCGTCCATAGCTTAATATAGGTGCCGCGCAACCTTATTTCTGGGCCAGGCCCATGTAATTTTGAAATACATCATTATAGGCTGTTTTTAGAGTCTGTGTGTGGGGAAACAAGAGTTAGGGTTGGTTTCGGACCCCTTCCACAAGGGCCACGAAATACCCCCTCTTCCTCCATATATATAGCCCTTAAGGCGTCGTTTAGACTTTGGGGTTTTGTTTAGATTAAAGTTCACCATAGCTGCAACTTCGCGTACTTCGTTTGTGTTCAACGACCAGACAAAGGCGTCACAGAACCCCACTTTCATCAATAAAGCTTTCCTCTTATATTCAAAATATCCAGATTGCAATCTCAGTTTCTTGCTTGTTCTTCGTTTGCCTGCAGCAAACAGACCTTCATGGTCAGGTTGATCATGCTTCGGTGTGGTCAACAACCTCTCGGAGTTGGTTTAGCGATTGCTAAGGCGCGACGGCCTCGCACGTTCGTAGTCGGATCGTCAAAGTTGACTTCTTCCAAAACGATGGCCACCATCTCATCGAAAGACGGGACACCTTTGCCTCTATCAGACTTAAAATTTGAACACTTCTTAGGAACCTGAAACTTTGTGTGTTGTACCATAATATTGCATTTGAATTATGTGTGAAGTATGTGGAACTAAATTCATTTAGTGCTCAAAATAAATGCGAAACAGTGGAGAAAATACAAAACATAAAAAAGCCTAACTAATGTTGTGCTAGTGGGCTCTAGTGCATGGAACAGTGCAGCCTAGCCCACTCCACCGATGCTTTTCTAACTACTTCTCACCGCATCGCCGTGGAGCTCGCATGCTCGTTCATGCCTCCGATCTCCCTGTGTAATTCATTCGGCGACTCGGCGCGGGGATAAGATTGACCTCACCCCATCGTCTAATCCTAGCCCCACCTTCTCCCTCTCGTGTCGCCTCCCTCTTTCTCTCGTTCACCCCAGCGGGCTCATCGGCACCACATCGCCGTCGTCGCGGCCACTAGCTCCCCCTTGCCATTCGAAAACTGTCCCAAAGCATCACCGTCGGTGCAACAAACTTTGATGTATGTTGCCCAGACTGTACACATGCACAGAAGCGAGATTGCAACCTCCAAGACCACACCAAGCAGAAGTGGTTAGTGATGTCTACACACGCTTCTACTCTTGTAGACTATGTTGGGCCTCCAAGCGCAGAGGTTTGTAGGACAGCAGCAATTTCCCTCAAGTGGATGACCTAAGGTTTATCGAACTCAAGGAAGTAGAGGTTGAAGATGGTCTCTCTCAAGCAACCCTGCAACTAAGATACAAGAAATCTCTTGTGTCCCCAACACACCTAATACAACTAGGAGTTGTATAGGTGCACTAGTTCGGCGAAGAGATTGTAAAATATGGATGATAGGAGTGGCAAAGCAAAGTAATATAAATCTGTAATAAAAAGTGCAGCAAGCAAACAAGTGGTAAACGTGAGCACAAATGGTATTGCAATGGTGGAAACAAGGCCTAGGGATCATACTTTCACTAGTGGCAACTCCCAACAACATTAACATAATCGAATCACATGATATTTCCCATAAAACATGCAATGGAGACGCACCCGGAGGTCATTCCTTCGTGGTCAAGAGAGGACGAGAATTATGTAGGGCTACAAAAGCACACCTCAAAGTTCGTAGTTCTCAATCTAAGGATTTCCCAATGTCACCGCGGCCATCCAAAGAGAGTCCCACAATCACCACAACATATCTAAAGGATAGTCAAAGCAAGCACCAAGAGACTCTCAATCTTCAATCAACACACAAGAGAGGAAATCACTCATTAAAATATTTTTCTAATCCATGTCCAATAGACCGCTGTCACCTTGGTCTCGGGGATTATACTAGATAAAGACAAGTGAGTAAATCAATCCAATACATAGAGGAAGGGGAAACATCATGGGATCACCCTAGATTAACATAGCCTATGATCACAACGAAGATCACATCATGGGAGAGAGAATTGACCACATAGCTACTGGTAGAAACCTCAGCCCCGACGAGGAACTACTCCCGCATCATGGAGGGAGGAAGCAACGTCGATGGAGATGAATCTGGGGGCACTTCCCCGTCCCGGCAGGGTGCCGGCACAGGAATTCTGGTCCCTCGAAGCTTGATGGCGATGGCGGCGGAGATCGGAATGGCGTCTGGAGAAAAGGGGTCCGGAATCAGGGTTTCCTCGACGGGTGTTAAATATAAGCCAAAGGGGTTCGCCAAGGGAGCTACGGGGGGCCCAGGCGGCCTGGCCAGGCGGCCAGGGGTGGGGCCGCCTGGGCAGGGCGCCTGGAGCCCCTTTGGCCCCCCTCCGGCCCTACTTTGGCCGCATGGAAGCTTCCGGAACGCTGAATTTTTATATAATTTTTCCGGGATTTTTCTGGTAGTTTACGTAATGGGAAAACCTGAAATACAAAAACAGCAGAAAACGGAAACTGGCACTGGGGTGCACTGAGTTAATAGGTTAGTCCAAATATGATCAAAAGTGTATGGAAGTGTATAAATATCATAGCAATATCACACAAAAGAGGCATGGAGCAAGCAGAAATTATAGATACGTTTTGGACGTATCAACATCCCCAAGCTTAATTCCTGCTCGTCCTCGAGTAGGTAAATGATAACAAGCATAATTTCTGTGGTGACATGCTATTAACCATACAAGGACTTTTCATAGTCACATGACAAAAGCTTACTAAGACAATGAATCTGTAGTAATTAAGTTGCCTCATGAGAAAATCACAAAGAACTGAAAGTTTTACAATATGATGCTGAAACATCAAATAGATTTGTAGTGAGCATGGTGTGTAAATATGATAAAGTGGTACCTTGCTTGCCCCCTTTAGTGAAGCAAAACATAAATGCAGGGGCACCTCCAAGGTTTAAGTGATGACTAGATACAATGATTTCAGAATAAACGATATCATAATCATGCAAAAGACAATGCTACTTTGGGACAATGCACATTACACTCAGAATGACAATCATGCTCTCAGTAGTTGGTACTTAAAGAAGGTGGAGACTCTCGAACCGTGGCTTTTGTTGGCAAGGTTGAAAACCCATGGTCGGAAACAAAAACTAAACATGTACCAGAGCTCTTGGTTTTAAAAACAGAAGTAAAAATTATTTTTTTGGATATGCATATTTCGTTAACGAATGCTAGCAGATAACTCAATGACTTCTTGAGCTGGACAAGTTTCGAGGAACGGCTCCCGAATGAGGACGATCACATCCTCTTAATCTCCTTTGTTTATCACTGCCAAAGTTTTCTGATTTCTCATGAACAAAGCGTGAAGGAGGGTTTGTTTGTTATATAATTTTTTAATGAGCCGGGCGCACTCTATGCCAGTTCCTTCTCGTATTATGGGTTTGCACATTAGACATGCAATCCCGGGGTGAAGCTTGTCCAACTTAAAAAGGTCATGAATTAACTACTACTTCCTCATGAGCTAAAACAAAGGCACAAAAGAGAAATGCTTTTTTGATTAATTTCGAGATGGTACATGAAAGTCTTCGTTAGGAATGGCAGGTAAATACCATGTATAGGAAGGTATGGTGGACTCATATGGCATAACTGGTTTAAAGGATTTTGGATGCACAAGCAGTCAGTCCGCTTAGTACAGGCGAAGGTTAGCAAAAGACTGGGAGCGACCAACTAAAATAGCAATGACGGTCATAATCATGCAGAGCGACAAAGCAACATTGAATCGGGCATGGAAGTTATATCGCTACTCAGAAATTAAAGATCATCAAGGCTTGATAGACTTTCTTTACAGTCTTAAATATGCGTGAGCATATGCCAAGTCAATCAAAATAAATTCTTGGAGGAAGATATCACTAAACCATACCACATCATAGGCAAACAAATCATGTTGGTACTTCAATAACACATTAAGAACCCCCCAGCTATTTGAGACTAACCATAAGAAAACATGAACTACTAAGCACCATTATGCACATAACATTTTTATCATAGACATATCAACCAGTGCAATAGAAGCCAACTCTCTTAACAAGATAAGCATGATAACTAAAGAGAGTTCCAGCGACCAACTAAACAAAAGCTCTTTAAAAAGATAAGCATGAAAACTAAGAGTTGAACATGATAGTAGCGATTGAAAGATAAAGAACACACACAGCAAGGATAGACATGAAAATTCTATGTTATGTTCTAGGTTGAAGTGGAGCGTGTTTCTCTCCCACACAAAGAAAGCTGAGTTCCAACTCGTTATGAATAGCAAGCAAAGCTAAAGAAAACTAAAAAGGAAACTAAAAGCAAGACGCTCCAAGCATAGCACATAACACATGAAGTGATAAAAATATAGTGGAACGAAAGACGAACTGATAATTGTTGATGGAGAAGGGGATGCACGGGGGCATCCCCAAGCTTAGACGCTTGAGTCTTCTTGAATATTTCTTGGGGGTGCATGGGGGCATCCCCAAGCTTGAGCGTTTGACAATCCTGAATCTTTTTATCATCTTCCTTCGCACACTTGAAAACTCCCTTCATACATAACTCATCATAATCTGATTAGCGAGGTTAGTACCCTTAATAAAATAATTGTTCCTTGCTGGAAATAAGGATATTCTTGAAGGTCTACTGTTTCTCAAGATTGCCAAAAGGTTTTTGCAAAGAAAAAAGCAAGCTCAAGGTTTGCAAAATGAAGGAAAGGCAAAACAGGAGAATCTGTGAAAAACAGACCAGCAGGTAGTAAATGATTTTTTCGGGGCACTTATGCAACTCAAATCAAAAAACTCAGAACAAACGCCCGAAAGCCAATTGTATAGAGCACGCTGTCGAAACAATTCAGACCAAAAAGATGATCTGGTGATTTTATACGAATTTTTATATCCAAGGACAGAATCTGTTTCCTGGACAGCACGTCACAACTTTTGAACTTTCTTGCAATCAGAGGCTAAACTTGGCACAAAGCTGAAAAGTAAAGATACAATGATGATGCTACTGTAGTAACAAACATCAAGACCACTAAAAACTGAAAGAACAAACTGAAAGCAAAGATAACAAGGGTTGTCTCCCTAGAGCTCTTTCTTTATAGCCATAAAGATAGGCTTAAGACTTTAATGATGCTCTCGTAGGAATAAGAGTTGAAGAGCAAAAGAGAGCATCAAGAAGCAAATATCAAACACATTTAAGCCTAACATGCTATCTATGCATAGGAATATTGCAATAGAATAATTCATTGAAGCACAAAGCAATAAGCATAGGAAGACAAAACAAGTGCAGCTTCAAAACCTTCAACATAAAGAGAGGGAACTTAATATTATTGAAATATCTATAAGCATATGTTCCCTTCTCATAATAATTTTCAGTGGGATCACAAATAAACTCAACAATATAAGCATCACATAAAGCATTGTTACCATGATCCACATGCAAAAAGGTACTCTTACTATCCACATAAGCATCTTTGGGGAGCCCATGGTTAGGACTTTTTAGCATTAACGTTTTCAGTCTCCCCCAAGCTTGAGCAATGCTTTCTCCGTCACGAGACCTAAAGTTATAGATATAGTTCTTGTCTCGCTGAATTTCATGAAGAGGATAAAACTTAGTATAAAAGAGAGACATAAGCTCTTGCCAATCAAGCAAGTGCGGGTTATCGAGAAGCTTATACCAATCTGAAGCTTTATCTATAAGTGATACGGCGAACAATTTACTCATGACAAACTCCCTTGATACACATGCAAGCTTAAATAATGAACATAATTATGACAGATATAGCAAGTGTTCACCGGGATGTCTGTCTCCTGCATAACGATTAGCCAAAACATAATCGATAATACCAGCTGGTATTTTATAGGGCACAATTTCAGTAGGGGGAGGAGCAACCACCACAGGTGTGGGGCGTCTTCCCACAAGCAACGAACTAAGAGCGCGGTTTTCCATAACTAGTGAAACTAAAAACAAGAAACGAAAAGATTTAATTGCAAGATCTAAAGATATACCTTCAAGCACTCACTTCCCCGGCAACGGCGCCAGAAATAGCTTGATGTCTAAACACGCTTCTACTCTTGTAGACTATGTTGGGCCTCCAAGCGCAGAGGTTTGTAGGACAGCAGCAATTTCCCTCAAGTGGATGACCTAAGGTTTATCGAACTCAGGGAAGTAGAGGTTGAAGATGGTCTCTCTCAAGCAACCCTGCAACTAAGATACAAGAAGTCTCTTGTGTCCCCAACACAGCTAATACAACTAGGAGTTGTATAGGTGCACTAGTTCGGCGAAGAGATGGTAAATATGGATGATAGGAGTGGCAAAGCAAAGTAATATAAATCTGTAATAAAAAGTGCAGCAAGCAAACAAGTGGTAAACATGAGCACAAATGGTATTGCAATGGTGGAAACAAGGCCTAGGGATCATACTTTCACTAGTGGCAACTCCCAACAACATTAACATAATCGAATCACATGATATTTCCCATAAAACATGCAATGGAGACGCACCCGGAGGTCATTCCTTCGTGGTCAAGAGAGGACGAGAATTATGTAGGGCTACAAAAGCACACCTCAAAGTTCGTAGTTCTCAATCTAAGGATTTCCCAATGTCACTGCGGCCATCCAAAGAGAGTCCCACAATCACCACAACATATCTAAAGGATAGTCAAAGACAAGCACCAAGAGACTCTGAATCTTCAATCAACACACAAGAGAGGAAATCACTCATGAAAATATTTTTCTAATCCATGTCCAAAAGACCGCTGTCACCTTGGTCTCGGGGATTATACTAGATAAAGACAAGTGAGTACATCAATCCAATACATAGAGGAAGGGGAAACATCATGGCATCACCCTAGATTAACATAGCCTATGATCACAACGAAGATCACATCATGGGAGAGAGAATTGACCACATAGCTACTGGTAGAAACCTCATCCCCGAGGAGGAACTACTCCCGCATCATGGAGGGAGGAAGCAACGTCGATGGAGATGAATCCGGGGGCACTTCCCCGTCCCGGCAGGGTGCCGGCACAGGAATTATGGTCCCCCGAAGCTTGATGGCGATGGCGGCGGAGATCGGAATTGCGTCTGGAGAAAAGGGGTCCGGAATCAGGGTTTCCTTGATGGGTGTTAAATATATGCCAAAGGGGGTCGCCAGGGGAGCTACGGGGGGCCCAGGCGGCCTGGCCAGGCGGCCAGGGGTGGGGCCGCCTGGGCAGGGCGCCTGGAGCCCCTCTGGCCCCCCTTCGGCCCTACTTTGGCCGCATGGAAGCTTCCGGAACGCTGATTTTTTATATAATTTTTCTGGGATTTTTCTAGCAGTTTACGTAATGGGAAAACCTGAAATACAAAAACAGCAGAAAACAGAAACTGGCACTGGGGTGCACTGAGTTAATAGGTTAGTCCAAATATGATCAAAAGTGTATGGAAGTGTATAAATATCATAGCAATATCACAGAAAAGAGGCATGGAGCAAGCAGAAATTATAGATACGTTTTGGACGTATCAGTTAGCCCTTTGAGAAATCAAGGGGCGGATCAAGAAGACCAAGTCAAGATAAAGGAGTGGGATACCACTAAGTAGAAACCTCCCTTGCTGGGCTGGTGAGCCTGGCAAGGTCGAGGTTGCCCCGAAGACAAGTCCCAACACTACCTGTCGGGGACGCGTAGAGCGGGTTACCCCGCGAAGGCTCCACCGCTCCACCTCATAGCAACACAATTCGTCAATCGGCGCGGTGTCAAGCCCTCAAGTGACTAAGTGGTCGTAATTCGGTACGTGGAAGCCACTACCGAAGGAAATAACCTCCAAATGACACCCGTCCAGTGATGGGTCACACACGCAGGAAAGAAGGTGGTAGATTGGCCCGGTAAGGCTTGCCGGGCTATGCCACAATGTGACACTATGCGGCACATTTAATGCTCCTTGTCCTGTCTGTAGAGTTAGTTTTGATAGGACTGTTTGTTGTCTAATCAGTACACAATGACTGATTTGCCATTGTGGTGACCCCTTGATCTATAAAAGGAGAGCCATGGCAACCAGAGAAAGTATTCGGACCATTGTACACTCATACGCGCGTAGTTTCTCTCGCCCTATGGCACCCTTGACGAGATAGAGCACTATGCCTCCACCACGGTCCTCTTTGTCAATCCATGAAAAGCCGGAGTAGGGTTTTATGCCTTGAGGCGGCCCGAAACTGGGTAAAATTACCGGTGTGATAGTTATCGTGCTGCTCTGCACCCTCCACTCTTTGTGCAATGTGCTATTCGACCTGCCGATGGCCCCATAGGTGGCTGTGTTTTCCGATGACAACTGTCGTCCTCTTTTGCGCCGACCGCAAGTGCCAGGTAGAGACAGAGTGCCCTCGAGCCGTCTCATCGGCCTCCTTCCCTGACTACATCTATCGGTCGCCATCTCTTGATCCACGTCTCTCCAATAGGCTCCGACATCATAGAGCCTTCTGCAAGCTCCACTGTGTGCTCATCGGTGTTTTCCCTCTCAACCCATGCTTGATTTCTTTCCGTGGCTCCGTTCCCATAAGTTGTTGCACCATCGTTCGCCATGGCCGACGAGGTCGAGCATGCCGTGCTTCTTTGGACCTGCCCGCAATGTGTGCGTGCTCCAGGCAATCCTGTAGATCAATTGCACCACACGGCTTGCTCGCTTGTGCTTCGCAACGAAGCTTTCATCGACCACCGCATCGGTCGCTGCTAGTCGTCGTCGTAGTCCACTCTTTTGGCCGTCCTAGCTTGCGCCCGTACCTCCTACAGATGCGGCGTGGTGCCCTGAAAGTGCAACTATCCCCAGGTGGTTTTGGTAATTACTAACAACATGTAGCTCATTGAACTAATGCTATCTCAAGATAATATTTCAGGAAAGTTCAATGATTGGCATGGCATGGACTAGGAATGTGGACCCCTCAAAATGCTAAGGACAAAGGATTGGCTCAAACTCAAGACTCTACATTTCTCCATTTTAGTGATCCAAGATCACATTGAGTCCATAGGAAAGCCAATACTATTAAAAGGGGATGAGGTATTGCCTAATGGTTTTCTTGCTCAAAATGCTCAGTGATATGCTCCAAAACACTCAACCACTTTCTCACATCCACATATGTCCCAAACCAAAAGTCAAACTCGGCCCAACCGAAAAGATCTATCAGGCGCCACCGAGTTCTTTTGACATATCCACTGCCACTAAACCCTAATCATTTCGGTCTCACCGAAAGGGATCTCGGTCTCACCGAGATGGGATTGCAAACTCTCGGTTTCCCTTCGTAACATTTCAGTCTCACCAAGATGAGTGATCGGTCTCACCGAGTTTGCAATGCAAACTCTCTGTTGCCTCTTTGTAATGTTTCGGTCTCACCGAAACGAGCGAATTGGTCCCGCCGAGTTTGCCTGACCAACTCTCTGTAAGGTTATTACCAAAATCGGTCCCACCGAGTTTGTGTAATCGATCTCACCGAGATTACGTTATGACCTAACCCTAACGAAATTGGTCCCACCGAGTTGATCATATCAGTCCCATCGAAATGCCTAATGGTCACATTATGTACTAAATCGGTCTCACCGAGTTCTCTGAATCGTTCTCACCGAGTTTGGTAAATTGTGTGTAACGGTTCGATTTTGTGTGGAGGCTATATATACCCCTCCACCCACTCTTCACTCGGGGAGAGAGCCATCAGAACATACCTACACTTCCTTCATTCATGTTCTGAGAAGAGAACCACCTACTCAAGTGTTGAGATCAAGATATTCCATTCCTACCATATGAATCTTGTTCTCTAGCCTTCCCCAAGTTGCTTTCCACTCAAATCTTTCTTCCACTTTTCCAAATCTGTGAGGAGCTGTTTGAGTGTTGGGGAGACTATCATTTGAAGCATTTGAGCAAGGAGTTCATCATCAACATATCGTCTATTACCTTTTGGAGAGTGGTGTCACTTGGGAGCCTCCGACAAGATTGTGGAGTTGAACCAAGGAGATTGTAAAGGCAAGGAGATCGCCTACTTCATGAAGATCTACCCCTAGTGAGGCATGTCCTTCGTGGGCGATGGCCATGGTATAGACAAGGTTTCTTCTTCGTGGACCCTTCGTGGGTTAAGCCCTCCATCAAATTGGATGTATGATAGCACCACCTATCGGAACCAAGACCAAAAACATCCTTGTCTTCACTTGCGTTTGCTCCCTCTAAACTCCTCCCTTTACCTTCATATGCAATTGTTTTACTTCCCGCTGCTACACTCTTAGAATTGCATGTGTAGGTTGATTGCTTGGCTTGTGCTAAGTTGCTAAAATCTGCCAAGAACTAAAATTAGGAAAAGGCTAGATATTTATTTAGTCAAGTAGCCTAATCACCCACCCTCTAGACATACTTTCTATCCTACAAGTGGTATCAGAGCTTTGGTCTCCATTTGCTGTGATTTCCATAGCTTTACCGATCATAGCCTCTGTTTCACAACCTAGGAGAGTATGGCGTCCAGCGAGGGAAGTTACCGCCGTAGAGGTCCTTATTTTGATGGCACTAATTTTGCTAGTTGGAAGCATAAGATGAAAATGCATATTCTTGGACATAACCCCACCATTTGGGCTATTGTGTGTATTGGTTTGCAAGGTGAATTCTTCGATGGGAAGGAACCGAATCGTGAAGCTATCACAGAAGAGTTCAAGATGCTGCAATACAATGCTCAAGCTTGCGATATCCTCTTCAACGGATTGTGCCCCGAAGAATTCAACAAAATCAGCCGTCTTGATAATGCAAAGGAAATTTGGGATACGTTGATTGATATGCACGAAGGTACCGACTCCATCAAGGAATCCAAGTTGGATGTGCTTCACAGTCAACTTGACAATTTCAAGATGAAGGATGGTGAAGGTGTTGCTGAAATGTACTCTAGGCTTGCTCTCATCACAAATGAGATTTCCGGCTTAGGAAGTGAAGAGATGACTGACAGGTTCATCATCAAGAAGATCCTAAGAGCCTTAGATGGAAAATATGATACCGTGTGCACATTGATCCAAATGATGCCCAACTACAAAGATCTCAAGCCAACGGAAGTCATTGGAAGAATTGTTGCTCATGAGATGTCACTCAAAGATAAAGAAGAGCTTCACAACAAATCTAGTTGTGCTTACAAAGGCTCATGTGACGCTCCTACATCATCATGTGAGAAACAAGTCTTCAATGAAGAATTGAGCTTCATGGTAAACAACTTCAACAAGTTCTACAAGAATATAAGAAAAGAGAGAAGTTCCAAGTCAAGGTCCTACAATGAAAAGAGATCTTCAAGCCGTTATCGAAATTGCTACAATTGTGGAAGACCCGGACACTACTCCAATGAGTGTACGACTCCCCACAAGAGAAGAGAAGACTCTCCTAAAAGGAGAAGTAAAAGAGAAGATTCACCACCAAGAGAGAGAAGAAGTAGAGACAATAGTTATGAATGAAGATCTTCTCAGAGAAGCAAAGATTCAGAAAGGAAGGACAAATCATCAAGGAGCTATACAAGACGAAGACATCAAGCTCATGTTGGTGAATGGGTATCCGGTTCCGACTCCGATGACCACTCCGAGAGAAGCTACTACTCCGACTCCAAAGATACTCAAGATGAAGGTGTTGCCGGAATTGCTCTTGTGTCAACCAACTCCTACGACATGTTTGACTCACCAAATGAAGGAATTGGAAGATGCTTCATGGCTAAAGGCCCTAAGGTATCACACCTCGAGTTTCTTGATTTCAATAGTGATGAAGATGACTTGTTAGGAGATGATGATTTACTTGTTGGTAGCAATAGTGATGAAACTTTTGATGAAAACTATGATGATATTGCTATTAATCATGCTAATTAAGATAAAACGAATGACAACGATAAGGAGAAGATTGAGCATCTAACTAAAGAACTAAACACTCTTAAGTTAGGTCATGAGACTACCTTGGAAGATCATCGAGAACTTTTAAAGACTCATGAGAAGTTACGCTTTGAAAAGCTCAACCTTGAGCAAGAGCATGAGTTCTTAAAAAGCAATCAATGATGATCTTCGCAAGAAAAGTTCTTCTTACAGTGCCAAGCATTTACTCTTGTCTACCTACATGCCACAAGTAAAATCTAACAACAAGAACAAGAAATATTCATCCTCTAGTGCTAAATCCAATGATGTTGCCTCTAGTAGTTCTCTTGATTCCACTAATGACTCTCTTAGCCAAGTTACACTTGAGCAAGAAAATAGTTTATTGAAGGGAATTATATAGAAAGGTGTTTACAAGAGCCTTGCTGGGAGTAAGCAATTTGAGGAGATTGTACACAATCAAGGAAGGCACTTGAATAATCAAGGTGTTGGTTTTGAACGAAAGTTCAATGCCAATGGAGTTGAGTGGGAGGAATATCAATACCCCAAGACGAAGTTTGTTCCTCAGCAAGAGAAGTATGATCCTACTTCTATTCAAGGGACACAATCACAAGATGATCTTCCACCACAAGACCACAAGCTAAAGGGAAAGGACAAGCTTCAAGAAGAGATTGATCCATTTGAAAAAGCTCCTAAGGCCTTGATCAAGTGGGTTCCCAAGACTACATCAAGTTCTACTTCATCAAGTACGACTACAACTCCAAGGATTCCCATCAAGATGGTGTGGATCCCCAAGAAGAAGAACTAAAGATTTCTTGAGGGTGACTCCGCCAACACACTTCACTCATATCATTTTTGCGAGGACAAGTGCAAACAACTTCCATATCTTGCACTAGTTCAAGGAGTCACAAACCCTCTTGTTGGTAAGACGGGACAAGGTAACCTAATACTTCCATGGACATCATCGCGTGTGCAATTCACTCTATGTCTATGGATATCCTTGTTTGTTCGTTGTGGGACTAACCCGTGTAGGTATTGAAAGTGCAACTCACTCCAATCGATTGCTCCAAATGATCTACATCTACATTGATCATCTACATCTTCAACACCTACATGAAGTCATCATCGACAAAACCCAAGGTTAGTTCATCCCTCTTAGGTTGGATATCACATCTAGGGGAGCTTTACTCTAACAATTGAGCTAAAGCAACTCTAATGATATGGACACAACAATGCTTTATGTAAAAGTGGTAACCCCACTTGTGCTTAAACGATGAGTATGACCTATGTTCAAATGTTCTCATTTGACTCCTAAGTCAATATACTCATATATAGATGACCTAGTCATCGCCAATTGCTTGATAGATGCTAGAATGGTTGTGCATGCTTTGCCGCATGTTTCATTTGCTATCTTATTGTGTGAGCATGTTGAATGCATATTTTTCTCATTCGAGGACATCCATTTGTTGTTTGATTGTTTGGCTCTTTCCCTTTTGCCAAATGGATGGACAAGAATGCCTAAGAACCCCCTCTAGCTATCTATGCTTTTCTCGTCTCAAACTCTATTCATGCTACATCACAAAGCTTGATCAAGTCAGATTCGAACCACTCTCTGTGAGGAGCACTCGGAGTCCCCGATTCGTCATAGGCTTAAACTTCCAAAACCTCTTTCTGCATTTCGGTATGACCGAGTCATCTACTTCGGTCACACCTAGTTCACTAAGATGAGCTAGGTTTTCAATATCGGTGCAAGCGATTTGAACTTTTCGGTCCCACCGAGTTGCAGTAACTGCTAACAGTTTTGCATCTCGGTGCCACCGAGTTGTTCCTCTCGGTCACACCGACAGGGTCAGGTTATATATACTGACGGGTTGAATTTTGGAAAACTTTCCGAAACTCTTCGCCCGCCCATGAGCTGCTCTGCCTCCTCGGGTCTCCGGATCGTCTCCTCGCCACCAGCGACCTCCCACCGCTGGACTCCACCGCCGTCAACGGCAATCTTCGTCGTCATTGCTATCGTAGCAAGTTCACCGCTGAGTTAGGGTATGAACTTGATTCTTTGCGCTATTCCTTAACACCGATTCATAGCACATTGCATTGCCATGTTTCTTGCCACGTATGAGATCTTCCTATCCAGCAAAAACTCCGTAGAAAGTAGTTTTTATTCGAGAAATTTAGGGTTAGGTCTCTGCCGAACTCATCTTGGACCGACCGAGTTGTAGAAATCGGTCCCACCGATTTGGCTTAGGCCAGTGCACTTGCTCTTTTCGGTCTGACCAAAAGTTGCAAATCGGTGTGACTGAGTTCAACTCTCTGTGAAACCCTAGAAATATCGGTGCCACCGAACTATGACTCGGTCTGACCGAGTTCACTAGTTCGGGCTCCAGAATTGCTTCGGTGTCACCAAGTTTAACAAATTGGTAGCTCTGAAATGCTTTGTGTAGAGAACTAAAACTAAGTGTTTCTTGTCATCTATTTTGCAAAAAATTATGTGCCTTTTGAGGCACATCCACTCTACCTCATCTACATCTATTCACAGGGTCAGCTTTCAGAGCCAAGATATCAGATCAAACTGAAAGCCAGAATGTGTCTGAGGAGCAGGTACACCTGAGTGAGGGCACTAGTCCCTCTAGCAGCTTTGATGAGGGTAGCAGGAGCACACCTAGTGATCTTCCAAAGGCTGCTACCAAGTCAAGGAAGAAGAAAACTTCAGATACTGAGGATGAGGACTTTGTGGCAGATGAGGCCACTTCTAAGAAGAAGGTGCTTAGGAAGGAGTATGGCACAGCTGAGGCAACTAAGCCAGGTCAGAAAAGGAAGATCCCTGCCAAGAGGATTCCTATGTCAAAGGCCAAATCATCTACTCAAGAGACTATGGTGTTCACACTTGAATCCAGAGATGATGAGCCAGGGGGAAAGAAGAAGAGAGCTAGAAAGCCAACAGCTAGAGTGATTGGCACGCCATCCATGAGGGATGATGATGATGATGAGGATGAAGCTGAGGAAGAAGAGGTTGCTGCACCAGCTCCTAAAGCTCAAAAGCTTATGGGAGATGCTATCAAGTCTGGGGCTGCTCCTCCTAAGCCCAATACTGCTCCCAAAGCTGCGCAAGCCACCAAGTCAGCACCCAAGAGAAGCAAAAGAAACATTCCAACTTCATAGAAGAACAAGGCCCCAGTGCCTGAGGTTGCTTAGGAAGCTGAGGCCCAAGTGCTCAGAAAGTTAAAGCCCAAGATCCTTGATCACAATGATGCTCATCTAGTAGCAGAAGACATGAAGCTGAGGAAGGATGCAAGTCTCAGGTTATGGAGAAAGAATGATCCATATGCTGTGAGGAGAAGGACTGTTGTGGACAACAGGTTTCACACCAAGGAACAGCAAGACTTCTATGAGACAGTTCTGCTCGACAAGAAGCCCATTGTGTGTGATATGAGAAGAGTGGACTGGGACTTCATTCATGACAATGCAGATTACTTTCCCAATGTACATGCGAGCTTCAAAGCATGTGGAGTTGACAAGTTTGTGGCTCAGAAGTTGACAAAGTGGAATGATGAACTCATCATGCACTTCTACTCCACAGCTCATTTCTATCCTGAAGGTAGGATTGTATGGATGTCTGAAGGTACAAGGTACCTGTCAACTGTTGCTGAGTGGGCCAAGCTGATTAATGCCCCTGAAGAGCATGAGGATGATTTGGATGTCTATGCCAAGAAGAAGCAAGACCACAACTCCATGGCAAATATGTACAAGGTGATCCCTGATGATGATTTGGAAACACACAAGTTTGGATCTATACATCACTTGCAGTCTGGTCTAGCCACCATCAACACAATCTTGATGCATACATTGTTGCCTAAATCTGGAGATACCAAGATGATAAGAGGACATTCAATCAACATGCTGCATATTTTTGATGTTCCCCAAAAATTAAAGGTCATGAGTCTCATTGTTGAAACAATCAAGAGGACTGCTGCAAATCAGAAGAGATAATGTGGATATGCTCCACACATCCTGATGCTCATCAGCTCCAAGATGGGCACAGGCACATACCTATTGGACAGAGAATATCTACCCTTGGTGCCTAACTTTGAGGACAACACAGTTGTCATGGATGAGAATGAACCATCAACAGTGCAAGCACATGTAAGGAGAGAGAAAGCCAAAGCAGAAAAAGCTGCCAAGATGCCAAGTGCAGAAGAAGCATCTCAAATGACTCTCAAGTCCAAGCAAGACCAAATGGCGTATCTGATTCAAGCAACCATGAGGATTGAGAAGGGCTTGGCCACCCTGACTTAGAATTAGGAGATCTTGGCGAGGATCATCGAGACTAAGTTCTATGGTCTTGACCTAAAGGTGGCAGAAATCCAGTCTGCAGTTGAGTAGCTCCAGGAGGAAGCGGAGGAGAGGAGAGGACAGGTTACCACAGATGCATTTCAACGAGTGCCTTGAGGTCAAAGATCTGCTGTAGTGCCAGTTCCAGACACCAGAGCTACTACATCAGCACTAGCAGCCACCGCTTCAGTGCCACCTCCAGCAGCCACTCCACCAACTCCGGCTACTTCGTCTGAAGCCTTCGTCCTTGGAGTTCTCTCTACACCACCTCCCGAAGACCGAGCCTGAGAGACGCATATCACTATGCATTTTGAAACTTTTTGGTAACTTGTTACCAAAGGGGGAGAAATATGTATAGATCATAGGCTTCGAGAGAGAGAGTGTTTGCCTCTTTGGTCTCTCTTGCTTTTAGTTGAACTTTATTGTTTGTTTGCTTTATACTCTATGTCCATGTGTGAGATACTTGTGTGATCATGTGATTAATTATATGCTACCTTAATGTTTGCTTGGATGATATTATCTCTATTTTCCATATGATCATTCACTTTGCTTGGTGATGAGTGCATGTTTTCAGTTATATATCATTTTGAGCGCTCCACCAAGATGTATGTGACATGGAAGAGTAACCCATGATTCAAATGCAAAACTTAAATAATGCACAAATTTAGGGGGGGCTCTTGCTTATCACATACTTCTCAAAGTGACGATGTATTTCAATCTTATTCATTTGTCGAAGCTTTGATCTATATGTTGTCATCAATTACCAAAAAGGGGGAGATTGAAAGTGCAACTATCCCCTGGTGGTTTTGGTAATTACTAACAACATATAGCTCATTGAACAAATGCTATCTCAAGATAATATTTCAGGAAAGTTCAATGAATGGCATGGCATGGACTAGGAATGTGGACCCCTCAAAATGCTAAGGACAAAGTATTGTCTCAAACTCAAGACTCTACATTTCTCCATTTTAGTGATCCAAGATCACATTGAGTCCATAGGAAAGCCAATACTATTAAAAGGGGATGAGGTGTTGCCTAATGGTTTTCTTGCTCAAAATGCTTAGTGATATGCTCCAAAACACTCAACCACTTTCTCACATCCACATATGTCCCAAACCAAAAGTCAAACTCGGCCCCACTTAAAAGATCTATCAGGCGCCACCGAGTTCTTTTGATATAGCCACTGCCACTAAATCCTAATCATTTTGGTCTCACCGAAAGGGATCTCGGTCTCACTGAGATGGGATTGCAAACTCTCTATTTCCCTTCGTAACATTTTGGTCTCATCGAGATGAGCGATCGGTCCCATCGAGTTTGCAATGAAAACTCTCTGTTGCCTCTTCATAATGTTTCGGTCTCACCGAAACGAGCGAATTGGTCCCACCGAGTTTGCCTGACCAACTCTCAATAAGCTTGTTACCAAAATCAGTCCCGCTGAGTTTGTGTAATCGGTCTCACCGACATTACATTATGCCCTAAACCTAACGAAATTGGTCCCACCGAGTTGATCATATCGGTCCCACCGAAATGCCTAATGGTCACATTATGAACTAAATCGGTCTGACCGAGTTCTCTGAGTCGTTCCCACCGAGTTTGGTAAATTGTGTGTAACGGTTCGATTTTGTGTGGAGGCTATATATACCCCTCCACCCACTCTTTACTCGGGGAGAGAGCCATCAGAACATACCTACACTTCCATCATTCATGTTCTGAGAAGAGAACCACCTACTCAAGTGTTGAGATCAAGATATTCCATTCCTACCATATGAATCTTGTTCTCTAGCCTTCCCCAAGTTGTTTTCCACTAAAATCTTTCTTCCACCATATCAAAATTTGTGAGGAGCTGTTTGAGTGTTGGGGAGACTATCATTTGAAGAATTTGAGCAAGGAGTTCATCATCAACACACCATCTATTACCTTTTGGAGAGTGGTGTCACCTAGATTGGTTAGGTGTCACTTGGGAGCCTCCGACAAGATTGTGGAGTTGAACCAAGGAGTTTGTAAGGGCAAGGAGATCACCTACTTCGTGATGATCTACCCCTAGTGAGGCAAGTCCTTCGTGGGCGATGGCCATGGTGGGATAGACAAGGTTGCTTCTTCGTGGACCCTTCGTGGGTGGAGCCCTCCGTGGACTCACGCAACCGTTACCCTTCGTGGGTGGAGCCCTCCGTGGACTCGCGCAACTGTTACCCTTCGTGGGTCGAAGTCTCCATCAACTTGGATGTACGATAGCACCACCTATCGGAACCAAGACAAAAAACATCCTTGTCTTCACTTGCATTTTCTCCCTCCAAACTCCTTCCTTTACCTTCATATGCAATTGTTTTACTTTCCGCTTCTACACTCTTAGAATTGCATGTGTAGGTTGATTGCTTGACTTGTGCTATGTTGCTAAAATCTGCCACGAACTAAAATTGGGAAAAGGCTAGATTTTTATTTAGTCAAGTAGTCTAATCACCCCCCCCCCTATAGACATACTTTCGATCCTACATGCCCTCGTTAGGTGCTGAAACCATTGCTCAGTTTTGTCGCCGTAGGTGCTTCCCCGTGCTCGCCACTGCCGACCCATGCTCGATGTCGCTGCGTCTGAAGCTCCAATCCCATGTCCCTGGACCACGCTCCTATTGCGACCATGCACGCCCGTTCACTGGCCGCCCCAGTCGCACCCGCCATCCCTATCCAGCGTCGGCCGCGCGCACAACGCCACGCCCGACGCTACTCACCTCTCCCCACACTGATGTTCTGCCTGCTGCCGCGCCTACTGCTCCTGCTAGTTGTTGTTACTTGCTATTGCTGCTATGCGCTACTGCTGCTCTACGGTCATGCCTCTACCTGCTTGTTCCTGCTAGCTACTGCACCTCCCGCTGCTACTTGCTCCCATTGCTAGTTGTTGTTGCTCACTGGCCACCGTTGTTTATGGCCATGGCCATGGCCAAGTGCACCTTGTGCATGTTGTGTGTCTGTGGCTGGCTGGACAATTGCCATGGAGGCCGACCCTTATTAGGTCTCCTTTGGTTCACATGATAGGAATATTACAGGAAGGGAGATGACATGCATCTCAATTCCTATAGAGAAAGAGATCCCATTTGGTGCATATGAGAGGAATTTTTCCATTGAGTCTAGGCTAATGTTTTTTCCCTCCACAATGTGAAGGATTGATTCCTATCCTACATAGGAATAGGAATCCATTCCTATAAACCAAAGGACTTCAATGAAATTTTTACTTTGCAAATCCTATCATATGGAGTTCCTACAAAATTCCTACAAATCAAAGGAGGCCTTAGATTAGGGACTAATCCCGATCTGGTACTAACCCACCCCACTTTGAGTCTATTACATGTGTCCCCCAATAGGTAAATTTTTAAACTAAAATAATGTTAATACATGTTACACTTAGATGTGTGGGTCCATTGACCATGTTAACCGGTCAATCATTGAGCCGGTCAACAGTCAACCAAACCCTTTGACCCCACTTTCATACACTAGGCTAGGCAACCCCTAGGTACCCATAGCACTTCCACCAATTAAATTCAAATTAATAATATTCCTGAAAATCTAGAAATTTAATTGAACTTTGGAAAATCATATAAAATAAACCGTAACTCAAATGAAAATATTATATATATATATATATATATATATATATATATATATATATATATATATATATATATATATATAAATTGCTCAAAAAATGAAACGAATCCGGATATGCCTTTCGTTCATCTGTCACGTTCCCCTAGCATAGCGAACATTATCCTTCCCCTCCATTTCATCTGTCTGAAAAATGCCAAACTCTGGGAAAACATTCCCGGATGTTTTCCTCTTCTCCTGTATCACCTAGTACCGTGTTAGGTCACACCTAGCACCGCATATTGCCTTGTCATGCATCATCCTACATCTCTTTGCATCATATTTATTATTTCTTCCCCCTCGTCTCTCCGGTAGACCCCGAGACTGCTGGCGACCCTAGTTCGACTACGGTGTTGATGACCCCTTCGTCTCGACAGAGCTTCCAGGCAAGCAAACCCCCCTCGATCATTCCTATATCGCCCATTCCATTCTCTCTTATGTATGCATTATATTTTTCTACCGTATTTGATTGCTCCTATTCTGATGTATAGCCTGCTTTTGTAACATATATTGCTACCTACTTGTTTATCCTATATGATTAGTATATGTGGGTCATTGATCCACCACTCACCCCACCGTATCCCTGTTGCCCCCGCTGGATTACCAGGTGACTCGATCAACGTGATCGACGTCCAGATCCCGACACATCGCATCACATCACACCCCCTTAGTTGTACGACTCTTCAGAGTAACTATCAAGTGCCGAGGGTGATACCTCGTATAGCACTTCTGATAAGATCTTTGTAGTGTAGTTAATCGATCATGGTCTACGGAGGGTGATTCCTCCTTCACCACTCCCGATAACGACTTTGTCGTGCAACACATCAAGTGTTAACCATCGAGGGTGATTCCTTTAAGGTCACCTTGATGATTACATCAAGTGGAATCTATCGAGGGTGATTCCTCGAATCCCCCCTTGGTGTTACAGACACACGGTTACTTTGACTTTACCCCCAGAACCATGTTAAAGATGGGTCGGCCCTGAGGGGTACCCATGAGAGTTACTATTACTGCAGGACTGGAGGGACATGCGGTACCACCCCAGTAGAGGATGACATCAGTTCCCAACAATATCTTGCAAGTCGGGTTGACCATGAGGGTACCCGCAAGTTGATGTGTAATCGGGTTGACCTGGAGGGTACCCCTGAGATTTCCACATGGCACGACTGGGCATTCAGGGCCCTTGCCGTAAGTCCACGAGACGGGGCGATGGGGTCACACGATCATGAGTCTCTGCTTGCTACCACGCGCTCCCAAGACACTAATGGTTTGGATATGTGATTCGAGTACATTTCGCACTAACCACCACGCAAGAATAAGTATGGGCACTCTGCGTCGTATGTATCAGCCGAAGCCCTTCAGACGTCAGTGACTGAGTGGCGTGCGCCGGGTTGGACTGCATAAGCTTGCGCTTGTATAAGGGGGCTAGGTATGCTCACCAGCCACGTACGCAATGTGCAAGAGTTCAAAGGGCGATGGGACCAAGAGCCATGCGTGCTTAGTATGTAGACCTGCGTGTCTGTTGAGCCTATGTAGGGTTGCGGTGTGTTGATTGGCCAAGGCCGGTCATGACCTGATGGTGTGTCCATCCGGAGTTGATCGAGCGTGTTGGGTAAGTTGGTGCACCCCTGTAGGGAAGTTTTATCTATTTGAATAGCCATGTCCATGGTAACGGACGCTTGGAGTTGTATCCCGATCGATACAACTAGAACTGGATGCTGAGGCATGAAATGGATATGTGGCTCCGGGATTGGTTGCTCGCAGGGAGTCGAGAAGGGATCTCTGGGCATTGATACAACAATATAATCATTACTTATGTTATGCTCCTCTACTTTCCTGTTGCTGCAAGATGGTGGCTTCAAAAAGATGGTAGTCTTCGCTAGGCTAGGTCTTACCCTCTATTCTAGCATTATGAAGTATAGTCCACAGATACTACACCTTTCATTGATATCGATGCATATTTACTGTAGATCCTTGCTTGCGAGTACTTTGGATGAGTAGTCACGGTTCCTTTGCTCCCTCTTTCCCCTATTTTCATTTCTTCTCGGATGATGAAACAAGTGGTGGAGCCTAGGAGTCAGATGCCACCGCTAACAACTACTACTACCCCGATGGAGGCTACTACTACGTGCAGGCCGCCGATGACCAGGAGTAGTTAGGAGGCTCCCAGGCAGGAGGCCTTGCCTTTTAGATAGTTGCTACTGTTGTGCTAGCCTTCTTATGGCAAACTTGTTTAACTTATGTCTGTACTCAGATATTGTTGCTTCCACAGACTATTGTGCTTTCGAGCTTATGTATTCGAGCCCTCGAGGCTCCTGGCTTGTAATATGAAGCTTATATGACTTAAATTTGTGTCTAGAGTTGTGTTGTGATTTCTTCCCGTGAGTCCCTCATCTTAGTCATACACATTTGCGTGCATGATTAGTGTACGGTCAAATCGGGGGGCATCACATTTCCCCTAATCCTCCATATATATAGCCCTTAGGGCATTGTTTAGACTTTGGAGTTTTGTTTCCATTAATGTTCGCCATAGCTGCAACTCACGTACTTCGTTTGTATTCAATGACCAGACCAAGATGTCACATAACCCCACTTTCATCAATAAAGTTGTTGTCTTAAATTCTCAATATCCATATTGCAATCTTAGTTTCTTGCTTGTTCTTTGTTTGCTTGTAGGAAATAGACCCTCGTGGTCAGGTTGATCATGGTTCAGTGTGGTCAATAATCTCTCGGAGTTGGTTTAGCGATTGCTAAGGCGCACCGTCATGCTCGTTTGTAGTGGGATCGTCAAAGTCATTCTTCACCGAATCGATAGTTATCATCTCATCGAAAGATTTGGACCCTCGCCTCTATCAACCTCGTATAAGTTTTCAGGTTGCTCGGTCAAAATGTCCAATTATATGTGTATTACTTTTCTTTTTACCTATTGTCTAAGAAAAAGGCCACAAAAAATTATGGTTAGATCATCATATCCAAACCAATCTGAGCCTTGTGCAATTTTTATTTCAATGCTTTGCTTTGTTGAATTTGCGGTTTCATTGTCGTGTCAAGTTGTTGGTCTTAGCATCTAGCCCGTTAGAGTTTCGGGTTATGTTGACAAGTTGTCACGCTGCCGCCACACCATCATCCTTGCCGCTGCCATATACCACTACCACACCATCACCATCATCCACACCGCTGCCAACCACCACCTTCCATCAATTTCCACCACGTGATCCCCATCGTTCATTATCATAATCACACTTGAGGTCGTTCTCATCTTCGCTTGATCCAATCAGCACCTTATCTAGTTTGTTTTGGAAAGAGAGAGAAAAAAGAGTAAAAAAAAGTGGGGAAAAGAAGAAAATAATAATTTTCGGATCCATCTAGACTCAATCTCGTACCTGAATTCGGATTGGAATATGTTTTGTGCAGTCTTTAGTAAAACAAGCATATCTTTTTCATACGAAGTCTATTTTGGCTCCACAAGTACTCAAATTAAAGCTAGCGATGGGCCGCATCCGAATAGTTGCAAAAATAAGTTTATCTGGCAACTAAACATCGGCTTCTAAATAGTTATGTTTGACCTCTGAAGTTCGCGAACACACCTTATTCTAGTTTTTCATGCTAGTTTTAGAATTTTTTGACTACTCATATCAACTCGGAGTTGGGTGATTCTATTTTTTTTTCAAATCTCGAATCGGTGTCATTCCTGAGAAAATTTATCATAAAATTGGAAGAAACTTTTGCGGAGGAAAGTAGGAGATAGAATTTTTTGTATATCCTTCTTGGCAGGATTTTCTCATCATTATCTTCACTTCCATTGTGATATTCACTTGTTTCTCGCTGTCCAGAGCTACTACATATCCGTTGTTGCTGCTAGTTATGCTAGGACGTGACCCCATTAGTGTTCTAGGCTCGCATCTCTAGTCCGATCTAGCCTAGGACCAGCACAGTAGCGTTGTTGAGCGTTTATTCAGCATTGCATCTCTGAATTGATTATTGCTAATTTTTTGCTACCATATATTCAATCCTTCCAAGCTCCACATATTTCTGAACTGTGTATACACACGTTCACCTGGTAATCAGTGTACTCAATCTTTGAAGTTAATCGACACCGTTGGTTGATGGTCACCACCTGCTGCATGGTAAGAACTTGTAAGACATTTGTACATGCTATATTATGAGTAGTTTGCCACCACATCCTAGTAGTTCATCGAAATAGTTTTCTTGAATTTTGTTTCTTTTTTTACTAATCATGATAGGTTCTGGAGATAGAAGTTATTGGACGATGGACACATCTCCACCACTACGAGTGGTACCATAACACACACAAGCATATGGTTAGGTTATCTCTTTGCCATAATTTGAGGGCAGATTTAATCATGCGATTTATCTTGCTTGGAAACTTGAGGTAGAATAAAGTCTTGCTAGCCATGATTTTTTTAACTTGAGAAAGTGCGTGCTGCCACTCGAGAATTTACTGGTTTTGCTTTCCTTTTGTGGAGTGTGTATCATATGAAAAACATTGATAATCATCCCACAAGTTGGAAAGATTTGCAAGCTATAATGAGACAACAATTTTTTCCTCCTTAGTATTGTCGTGAATTACTTCACAAATTAGAACAATTAAAAGAAGGCAGTAACATTTTTCATGCTTACTACCAAGAGTTCAAATCATATGTGCATCATTGTGACATAGAAGAATTTGAGGATGGTGCAATTAATAGATTTTTTGTAGGTTTGAACCATGACATTGGCATGAGATTGCAGTATATTCCTCGTTGCATGAATGGTATGTATGTTCGCGCTTACACCTTCGAGAGACATATACATGAGGCTACATTGGGTGACTACAATAGCTACTATTCCAGTTCATGCTCACCACCACTGGTTGATTCCTCCACCGTTGAACCTACTAGAGCGGCCACACCGCAGATTGTGAGCGTGACATCATCTCAAGTGTATGGTACATTGTCATCGTCCGTACCTACATCAGCTACGTCGTTGTGACAAGGTAACAGTGAAGCTGTTGATCATTTAACTTCACATGAAAATGATGCATGCCTAGCTAACTTGAATACATCATGTGTTGAGTTACCTGTTGATTTGAGCACACCAACTATTTTAGAGAATAATGTTACTGTTATGAATATGTCTTGTGACCAAACAACTGAAATACCAACAATGTTTGAGTGCACCCATTGACTTAATTATTATGAGAAAGAACCATGTGACTTGGTGACTAAATCTGATTAAGATCAAGTACAATTGATTAGCCATGAGGACATGTTATCTACAATGTTGCATGCTAATTCTTTGTACTCTAGGGTTTTGAATTCACCCATGCCTTTATCACATGTGAAATTCAAAATAACTAAAATCACATGTTTGAAATCATTGCTAAGTGTTAATGCCTCTAATTGTACTTTTAGGTAGATTGGAGATTATGACGTAGACAATGAAATTTTTGTGCATAAGTTTGGATCATGAGTGATGATCATGCTAGTTTGAAGGAAATGAAAATAGTTTTGCCAATGCGTAATAATTTTGATATGACATCAAATCTTGGTGACGATTCTGTGTTGAATGACTTGTTGCATGTTTTCTTATTTATGCATGTTGTAGCATGTAATTATGAAACTATTAACGCTTACTCAACAACATTGGGACTGTTTAATGACGAGCACTGTCAATCTTTTCATATGAATAAGAGCTTCACTTATACATGCAAACTAAGTTACAATATTTTCATGCCTTTTACTTCTAATGAAAGTTACTCACTTATAAATGAGTCACATGTACAAAAGTTGAGGGAAATAAAAATGGATGACATATACATATATAACATGCACAACTTGTCTCTTTTGTTAACAAAGTTTCAAGAAGGGGAAGATGATGTGTACATGGCTAACTTTAATATGTTCAAAATATTACATATGTGTATTTATTTGAAGTGATTTCTGATAAAAGTTATGCAATAATTTATTTGTGCTATACAAAACAAAATACTTCACCGCTTTTGGTTTCATGCCTAATTGCAGAACTACCTGACACTTGTACAATCCACATATGAAGATATGGGAAAAGGAGATGTTCAGGTGGTGTTCAAGAAATTCTCTCACGTCACTTTTAGAACAAGATAAGATAGAGTCCAAGTCCCTCACGAACTGGATTCCGATTTAGACTGCAGAGATATACCTGGATTAAAATGCCAATATGTCTTTCATCCGGACTCTGAATTAGGTGATTCTTTTTCGTTCGAAAGTAGATTTCGTGCACTTTCCAACCCAATCAGACTCACCTTCCAATTCGTCCGGAGCGTTGAGATATTGACGAAAAAAATCTAATGTTGAAGTAGAATCCGAGGCAAAGTACAAGTCCAAAGGTGTTGCATCACCTCCACTTGGGCCCATGAGCCTTGTACGACCTAGGTTTAGTTTTAGGCTGGCTTGGGATGTCCTTGCACCTCCTTGGCTGCCACCCCTTACTCCTATATAGGTAGATCAATCAAGTAAAAGCTTGGGATTTATTTAGTTAAAAGTTAGCCAACGCAACTTCGTGTACTTTGTTTGTGTCCAATGACCAGACCAATACCGCTTTGGATCCCCATCTTTACCAATACTTCATAAATATATTTGCAATATTCAGATTGCATTATCATATTCTTGTTTGTTCTTTGATTGCATGCATGAATAGACCTTCGTGGTCAGGCTGATCATGCTTCTGGGATTGTCAGTAACTTCGGGAGACTGGTTTAGCGATTGTTAAGGAACAATGTCATGCATATTTGTAGTCTGATCGTCAAAGTCATTCATCACTGAATCAATAGTTATAATGTCATAGAAAGATCAGGACCCTCGTCTCTATCAAGCTCCTTGGCTGCCATCCCTTACTCATATATAAGTAGATCAATCTTGTAGCTTTTTGCTTGGTATTTGTTTAGTTAAAAGTTACCCAACGCAACTTGGTGTACTTTGTATGTGACTAGGACCACTTTTGGATCGCCACCTTTATAAATACTTCATATATATTCGCAATATTCTGTTTTCATTACCATATTCTTGTTTGTTATTCGATTGCATGCAGGATTAGACCTTCATAGTTCGGCTGATTGTGCTTCCGGCATTGTCAGTAACCTCGGGAGATTGGTTTAGCGATTGCTAAGGTGCACGTTTGTAGTCGGATCATGAAAGTGTAACTATTCCCGGGTGGTTTTGGTAATTAATAACAACATATAGCTCATTGAACTAATATCCTTTCAAGATAAATATTTCAGGAAGTTCAATGGTTGGCATGGCATGGATTAGAGATGTGGACCCCTCAAAAGCTAAGGACAAAGATTGGCAAGAACTCAAGACTCTACATTTTCATTTTAGTGATCCAAGATCACATTGAGTCCATAGGAAAAGCCAATACTATTAAAAGGGGATGAGGTTTTGCTTAATGGTCTACTTGCTCAAAATGCTCAGTGCTAAGCTCCAAATCTCTCAACCACTTTCTCATTTCCACATATGTCCCAAACCTAAAAGTCAAACTCAGCCCCACCGATTTGATCTACCCCGCGCCACCGAGTTCACATGACATAGCCACTGCCAAAACCCTAATCAGTTCGGTCTCACCGATAGGGATTTCGGTCTCACCAAAATGGGATTGCTAACTCTCTGTTTCCCCTTCGTAACGTTTCGGTCTAACCAAGATGAGCGGATCGGTCCCACCGAGTTTGTAATGCAAACTCTCTGGTTACCTTTTGTAACGTTTCGGTCTCACCGAAAGGAGCGAGCGGTCTCACCGAGTTTGCCTGGCCAAGTCTCTGTTTGAACATCACTGAAATCGGTCCCACCGAGTTCATGTAATCGGTCTCATCGAGATGAGGTTTGCCCTAACCCTAATGCATCAGTCTCACCGAGTTGATAGTATCGGTCCCACCGAGATGTCTAACGTTCACATTTTGAACTGCTTCGGTCTGACCGAGTTCTTCTATTTGGTCTGACCGAGTCTGGTCAAATGTGTGTAACGGCTAGATTTTGTGTGGAGGCTATGTATGCCCCTCCACCCCCTCTCCATCAGAGAGAGAGCCATCAGAACATGCCTATAATTCCACTATTCATTTTCAGAGACAGAACCACCTACTCATGTGTTGAGACCAGGATATTCCAATCCTACCATATGAATTGCTTTCCACTCATATCTTCTTTCCACCATATCCAAATCAGTGAGAGAGAGTTGAGTGTTGGGGAGACAATCACTTGAAGCACAGGAGCAAGGAGTTCATCATCAACACACCATCTATTACCTTTTGGAGAGTGGTGTCTCCTAGATTAGTTAGGTGTCACTTGGGAGCCTCCGACAAGATTGTGGAGTTGAACCAAGGAGTTTGTAAGGGCAAGGAGATCGCCTACTTCGTGAAGATCTACCCTAGTGAGGCAAGTCCTTCGTGGGCGATGGCATGGTGGGATAGACAAGGTTGCTTCTTCGTGGACCCTTTGTGGGCGGAGCCCTTCGTGGACTCGTGCAACCGTTACCCTTCGTGGGTTGAAGTCTCCATCAACGTGGATGTATGATAGCCCCACCTATCGGAACCACGCCAAAAACATCAGTGTCTCCAATTGCGTTTGCACTCTCCAACCCCTCCATTTACCTTCATATGCAATGATTTACTTTCCACTGCCACAACTCTACAATTGCATGTGTAGGAAGATTGCTTGACTTGTGCTAAATTGCTAAAAACTATCAAAACTTAAAATTGGGAAAATGCTAAGTTTTTATTTGGCCAAGTAGTCTAATAACCCCCCTTTAGACATACTTTCGATCCTACAAGTGGTATCAGAGCTTTGGTCTCCATTTTCCTTGATTTCGATAGCTTTGGTGATCATAGCCTTGGTTTCACAACCTAGGAGAGTATGGCGTCTAGCGAGGGAAGTTACCACCATAGAGGTCCTTACTTTGATGGTACTAATTTTGCTAGTTAGAAGTATAAGATGAAATGCATATTCCTTGACAAAATCTGCCGTTTGGGCTATTGTGTGTATTGGTTTGTAAGGTGAATTCTTCGATAGGAAGGAACCAAATCGTGAAGCCTCCGCTAAAGAATTGAAGATGTTGCAATACAATGCTCAAGCTTGCGATATCCTCTTCAATGGATTGTGTCCCGAAGGATTCATCAAAATCAGCCGTCTTGAGAATGCAAAGGAAATTTGGGATGCTTTGATTGATATGAATGAAGTAACCGACTCTGTCACGGAGTCCAAGTTAGATGTGCTTCAAAGTCAACTTGACAAGTTCAAGATGAAGGATGGTGAAGGTGTCGCTGAAATGTACTCTAGGCTTGCTCTCATCACAAATGAGATTGCCGGCTTAGGAAGCGAAGAAATGACCGATAGATTCATCATCAAGAAAATCCTAAGAGCCTTGGATGAAAAATATGATACCGTGTGCACATTGATCCAAATGATGCCCAATTACAAAGATCTCAAGCCAATGGAAGTCATTGGTAGAATTGTTGCTCATGAGATGTCACTTGAGGATAAAGAAGAGCTTCACAACAAGTCTAGTGGTGCTTACAAAGCTTCATGTGATGCTCCTACATCAATCATGAATTGAACTTAATGGTGAAGAAGTTCAACAAATTCTACAAGAATAGAGGCGACGAGAGAAACTCCAAATCAAGGTCTTACAATGACAAATGATCTTCTAGTCGTGATCGGAATTGCTACAATTGTGGGAGACCTGGACACTACTCAAATGAGTGTACGGTTCCACACAAAAGAAGAGAAGACTCACCTAAAAGGAGGAGTAAAAAAGAAGATTCACCACCAAGAGAGAGAAGGAGTAGAGATGATCGTTATGAACGAAGACCCTCTCGAAGAAGCAAGGATTCGGAAAGGAAGGACAAATCATCAAGGAGCTATACAAGTAAAAGACATCAAGCTCATATTGGTGAATGGGTATCCAGTTCCGACTCCGATGACCACTCCGAAAGAAACTACTACTCCGACTCCGAAGATACTCAAGATGAAGGTGTTGTCGGAATTGCTCTTGTTTCATCCAACTCCTATGACATATTTGACTCACCAAATGAAGGAATTGGAAGATGCTCCATCGCTAAAGGCCCTAAGGTATCACACCCGAATATCTTGATTTCAATAGTGATGAAGATGATTTGCTAGGAGATGACGATTTACTTGTTGGTACCAATAGTGATGAAACCTATGATGAAATTTCTATTAATCATGTTAATCTAGATAAAACGAATGACAATGATATGGAGAAGATTGAGCATCTAACTGAAGAATTAAACACTCTCAAGTTAGCTCATGAAACTACCTTAGAGGATCATCGAGAACTTTTGAGAATTCATGAGAAGCTACGCTTTAAAAAGCTCAATATAGAGCAAGGGCATGAGTTCTTAAAAGCAATCAATGATGATCTTCGTAAGAAAAGTTCTTCTTACATTGCCAAGCATTTACTCTTGTCTACCTACATGCCACAAGTAAAATATCGCAATAAGAACAAGAAAGGTTCTTCCTCTAGTAGTAACAATAATCATGATAAAACTAATGTTGTTGCATCTAGTAGTTTTCTTGATTCCACTAATGATTCTCTTAGCCAAGTTACACTTGAGCAATAAAATAGCTTATTGAAGGGAATTATAGAGAAAGGTGTTTATAAGAGCCTTGCCGGGAGTATGCAATTCGAGGAAATTGTACGCAAGAAAGGAAGGCACCGAAAGAATCAAGGTGTTGGTTTTGAACGAAAGTTCAATGCCAATGGAGTTGAGTGGGAAGAACACTACAATAAGTACATCAACTTGCGACCATCACTATTTGTCACTGAATGGTCATTGTTTTCCATTTGTGACCTTTTTGTGACCAAAAACAGATGGTCAAAAGCTGGCCATCGTAAACTGAAATTAATGACCTTTTTGTGATAAGGTCATTGAAGGCAACGACCAAAACAAAAGGTCATTGATCCTACGACCTTCTGTTTTGGTCACTAGTTGTCTGCCCACGCCACGTCAGATTCGATGTGGCAAGCTGACGTGGCAAAATTATGACCGAATGAAAAGGTCGTTGACAAGAATCAGCCCGGTCCAATTGGTGTTTTTACATGGGCCGAGTCCAACAATTCAGCCTTTCTATATATTTTTTCCTGTCAATTTTTGGTAGACTTCATGGGCCAAGGCCAACATTGCAGCCTTTTTATTTTTGGGCCATGGCCTTCTTTCTTAATACTCAATTTTTCTTTTTTTAAAGAGGTCCACTAGTCAGATTGGGTAACAGTTGTCAGGTTCTGATCAATGGGTCCAAGATGTCAGAGTCATATTCTTCTTATTTCAAGTTAATAGTAAATAAACAACCAGTATTTAAATTGGAAGAGACCACATGGTACTTCAAATAATAGGAGCCCGATTCAGTACAGAGATCCTATTGTAGAAATAACACGTGTTACAAGCTCTTAGCATATACTTTACAAGCTGTAGAAGTGTAATAACAGTTACAAGCTCTACAAGTATGGAAATCATAGTTACAAGCTCCAAAAGTGTAATACTAGATAGCCATCACAAACTCTACAAGTGCTATGTTCTTTAGCATGGAGCTCATTCGATAGAGATCACAAACTTGGCACCTGCTCCTGTCATGAATCACCAGAGAAGAATCCAAATATAAAAGCCAAATATACTATGAATTGACCATTCAAAAAAGGACAGAAGCCAATATACTATAAATTGACCATTCAAAAAGGACAGTTATTTAGAATGACAACACAAATGCAGCTAGTACCATGCTTTTTGTTCTCCATCCAGTTAAAATGAGATACTCATTCATACAAGAAAACAGAGACAAATATGCATTGCGTAGAACAACAATTAATTTAGAATCAATGATTTTCTTTACATAGAAATCAGTGATTGCAGCATGATATATAGGGACTTTGAACGTAAACAGGTAGCCAGATTTAATTTCATGCTAATATTTCTAGAAAAGGCCAGGACTGTAGCACCAAACTGTAAGAAGGAGCACAGATTAGAGGATGCTTTTCAAAAAATTACCTTCCTTAAAACAGAAAACCCAAACATTAATTCCTAGTTCAATTCTTCCACCAACTTAATTATATCACGGTTAACTAAACTAGTAGTTTTGTCTAGTTTTGCTCAAGCAGGTGTTTGTCAGGTGATTCAACGAGAGTTTATCGAGACATGGAAACCATTAGTGAGAAATTTTATTCCCAACTGATGAGGACATCACTAACAGAGTTACACCCACAGCCCCAACTGATACATATACAGGACCAATTACTAGAGCTCGCGCATGCCAATTAAATTACCAGCTACTTTCGTTTCTTGGTAATGATTTAAATGTTCATGAGAATATGATGCTGCCTAAATTGGACACATTTGTCTTGCTTACAAATGAAGGGCCTAGCTTGGACAAGAAGGATGAACATTAGAGCAAGATCAAGCATGGAGATGTTGGCATGCGCAAGGGGAGCAAGAACGGAGTTACAAGTGATGATTTCAGGACTTTGAAGCCACCATAATGAGTGCGTGAAGCCTTGGACGAAATATACAAGACGCCACTTCATAGATTTCGTCCAGAGGCTATTATTGGTGCTTCGTCACCTTATTATTGAGTCAGGCCCATGTAATTTCAAAATAGTAAAGTTTAGGCTGTTTTTAGAGTCCGTATGTGTGGGGAAACAGAGTTAGGGTTTGGTTCGGACCCCTTCTCCAAGGGGCCACAAAACTCCCCCTCTTCTTATCCATATATACAGCCCTTAGGGCGTCGTTTAGACTTTGGGTTTTGTTTAGATTAAAGTTCGCCATAACTGCAACTTCGCGTACTTCGCTTGTGTTCAACGACCAGAAAAATACGTCACAGAACCTCACCTTGATCAATAAAGCTTTCATCTTATATTCGGAATATCTAAATTGTAATCTTAGTTTCTTTCTTGTTCTTCGTTTGTTTGCAGGAAATAGACCCTCGTGGTCAGGTTGATCGTGCTCTAGCATGGTCAATAACCTCTCGGAGTTGGTTTAGCGAGTGCTAAGGCGCGACGTCCTCGCACGTTCGTAGTCGGATTGTCAAAGTCTACTCCACAAAAAAACGATAGCCACCATCTCATTGAAAGTGGTATCAGATTTCCAGGTTGCTCCGTGAGATTTTCAATTTTTCATAGTTAGATCGAGTCTGTTCTTCATACCTACAGTCCACGAAAAAGCCAATTTTTTATTAGGGTTAGTTCATCATACCTGAACTAATATGAGCCTTTGCATAATCTTTTTAGGGTTTTGCTTTGTTCAATTTGCGGTTGCATCGTCGTGTCTAGTTGCTGGTCTTAGTGTCTAGTCCATTAGAGTTTCGAGTTCTGTCACAGTTGTCACGCCGCCGCACCATATTCATCGCTGCTGTCATACCACCACCGCTGCCATATCCCACCACCGCTGCCATATCCCACCACCGCTGCAACATACCACCACCGCTGCCATAACCTACCGCCGTTGCCATATCCTACCATCATATATCCACCACCAATCCGAGCTCTTTTCATATTAGGTCTGTTCTCGAGATCCATCTAGTTTCGGATTCGTGTTTCCTTGCCTGCGTAGGTCTCAGAAAAAAAATTGATAGGTGAAAATATTTTTTCCCTATCCTTTTTAGGCTTTTCTGAGTCTTTTGAGACACGTGCCATTATTTTGTCTTTTTACCGCACTTTTTCGTCGTCGCTGCCCTGATTCCAAAAAAAATCATCAAAAAAATTTCGTGCCTCTGATCTTAGTTTGACTTGGGAAGAGTTTTGAGACACTCGCCATTATAGTGATTTCAGCAAAAAAAAGGAGCGCCAAAAAAGAGGAGAAAAAATTGAGAGTGTGCTTTCCCCTTGATTACGTGCAACGCTGTGATTTTGTTAGTGTTCTAGGCTCGCGTTTCTAGTACGGTCTAGCCTAGGACCAGCACAGTACCGTCGTTGAGCGTTTATTCAACTTTGCGTCTCTGAATTGATTATTCCTGACCCTTTTTGCTACCATCTTATAAGCCTTCCCAGCTCCACATACATCTACGTCGTGCGTTTGACTCTCCCTGGTAATCGCTTTATCCAAGCTTTGAGAGTTTTGACTACCACGGTTCCCGATCACCACCTGCTACTGGGTAAGAACTGGTAAGAATTCAAGATTTGCTTGACGGATTTGTGACGCCCCACCACCACCATTTTCTAGTAGTCTGTAGGATCATATTTTTGTGTGTTTCTATTGCTGCTAACCATGCCAGGATCACAAGTCGATGAGACTCACTGGGAGAACATGACGAACAAGGAGTTGCATGATAAATTTCAGCAAATGATGGGTCAACAGGTAGAAGATGTGATGACCAGTTTTGGCGATGCACTAGAAAGGATGGATGGCATTGAGAAGTCAACTGACACCAAGTTGGGTGCCAAATTTGCTGAAGTGCTTGCGCGTCTACCTCCACCTGCTGCACCATTGCAACAACAACAACAACAACAACAACAACAACAACAACCACCTCCATGTCGCCAAACAGCCCTCCGCAAAGCGTGTCATGTCCCTCTTGAGCCTGGCCAAACTGTTGGTGCTGCTGTTGATACTTCTGTGGCTGCTGCTGAGGAGGAGGACGATTATGCCGGAGATTACGAGGATGAGGTTGATCAAAATCTGAACTACGTGCAACCACCACCACCAGGTCATCCACATGCAAATAATCGCAATGGTAGGGCGGCACCACACCCTCAGGTACGAGATCATGACCATCTCCCTAAACTAAAATTGAACATTCCACCATTTGAGGGTAGATATGTTCCTGATATATATCTTACTTGGGAGTTATAAACCGAACAAAGTTTTACATGTTTAAAATATCCCGAGGAGAGACGTGTTGCTGCTGCTCTTTGTGCTTTCACTAGTTTTGCTTATGTGTGGTGGTCTGAATATTGTAGATTATATCCGGATAATATTCCAACTACTTGGTCTGCTTTGAAAACTGCTATGCGTACTCATTTGGTTCCACCATATTATCAACGCGAATGACTTCAGAAATTGCACCGTTTAAGACAAGGAAGAAATTCCGTAGAGGAATATTATCAAGAATTACAAACTGGCCTGATTAGATGTGGTATTGTTGAGGATAACGAGGCTATGCTTGCATGTTTTATGGGTAGCTTAAATAGAGAGATTCATACAATTCTAGAGTATAAGGAGTATAATAATATAATTTGTTTATTCCATCTTGCTTGCAAAGCTAAACGTGAAGTGCAGGATCAACAGGCCTTGGCGTGAACTAATTTTTCTGTAGGTCGACCTTCATCATGGACACCGCGTGCATCCTCTACTTCGACACGTCCGGCAGCACCACCGCCTACTTCATCCATCACTACTAGCCGTGATAAAAGCAAACATGCACCACCACCATCAACTAGGAGTACACCTTCCGGTCCTACGCAGAGCTCTTCTTAATCCATGGCATCCACAGGGCCAGCACATGATGTTATATGTCGCCTTTGCACTGGTCGTGGTCACGATGCGAGAAAATGCTCATCTCAGCGTGTCATGATTGCTACTAAGGATGGTGGTTATGAGTCCGCTAGTGACTATGATGAGGAGATTTTGGCTCTTATTACACGTGAAGAACACGGTGGAGATTATTCTGAAAATGAGACTCAATACATGGATCCTGAAGACGCTGACAGGTATGAATGTTTAGTTGCTCAACGTGTTTTGAGTGTGCAGATCACACAAGCAGAGTAAAATCAGAGGCATAATTTGTTCCAGACAAAGGGAGTTATGAAGGAACGTTTTGTTCGCGTCATCATAGATGGAGGGAGCTGCAACAACTTGGCTAGCATGGAGATGGTGGAGAAGCTATCTCTCACCACCAGACCACATCCACATCCATACTACATCCAATGGTTCAACAACAACGGCAAGGTTAAGGAAACACATATTGTTCGTGTGCATTTTAGTATCTCCACATATGCTGATTATGTTGATAGTGATGTGGTACCCATGCAAGCATGTTCCTTATTACTTGGTAGACCATGGCAATTTGATAAAAATTATGTACACCATGGTAGAAACAATCAGTATACTCTTGTTCATAAGGATAAACATATTACTTTGCTTCCTATGTCTCCTGATTCCATTTTGAAAGATGATATTAATAGAACTAATAAAGCAAAACAGGAGCTAAATAAGAGTGAAAATCATATTGTGGCAAAAGAATTTGAGCAAAAAATGAAGCCTAATAACACACCATCATCTCATGTTGCATCTGAAATTAAATTAAAAAGTGGATCTTTACTTGCCACCAAATCTGATATTGATGATCTAGATTTCAGAAAATCTATTTGCTATGCTTTTGTGTGCAAAGAGGCATTATTTTCATTCGAGTACGTGCCTTCCTCTTTGCCTCCTGCTATCACTAACATTTTGCAGGAGTTCGCAGACGTCTTTCCACAAGACGTGCCACCGGGATTACCACCTATTCGAGGGATTGAGCATCAGATTGACTTAATTCCCGGTGCATCGCGACCCAACCGCGCACCATATTGTACCAATCCAAAGGAGACGAAGGAGATTATGCGTCAAGTACAGGAGTTACTCGACACAGGTTATATACGCGAATCCCTTAGTCCTTGTGTTGTTTCTATTATTTTAGTGCCAAAAAAGGATGGTACATCGCGTATGTGTGTTGATTGTAGAGGCTTTAATAATATTACTATTCGTTATTGTCATCCTATTCCTAGGCTAGATGATATGCTTGATGAATTGAGTGGGTCTACAATATTTTCCAAAGTTGATTTGCGTAGTGGATACCATCAAATTCGTATGAAATTGGAATATGAATGGAAAACATCATTTAAAACTAAGTTTGGATTATATGAGTGGTTAGTCATGCCTTTTGGATTAACTAATGCACCTAGTACTTTCATGAGAATAATGAATGAAGTTTTACGTGCTTTCATTGGTCGATTTGTGGTAGTTTACTTTGATGATATATTGATTTATAGCATAAGTTTGGAGGAAGATTTGGAACATTTACGTGCTGTTTTTATTCCTCTACGTGATGCACGTTTGTTTGGTAACCTTGGAAAGTGCACCTTTTGCACCGACTTAGTATCTTTTCTTGGCTATGTTGTTACTCCACAGGGAATTGAGGTTGATAAAGCAAAGATTGAAGCTATTGAGAGTTGGCCGCAGCCCAAAACGGTCACACACGTGAGGAGTTTCCTTGGCCTCGCTGGATTCAATGGGCGTTTTGTGGGAGATTTCAGCACCATTGCTGCACCTCTCAATGAGCTTACAAAGAAGGATGTGCCTTTTGTTTGGGGTACTGCACAGGAAGAAGCATTCACGGTATTGAAAGATAAGTTGACACATGCTCCTTTACTCCAACTTCCTGATTTTAATAAGACTTTTGAGCTTGAATGTGATGCTAGTGGAATTGGGTTAGGAGGTGTGTTATTACAAGATGGTTAACCTGTTGCATACTTTTCTAAAAAATTGAGTGGGCCAAATCTGAATTATTCTACTTAGGATAAGGAATTATATGCTCTTGTTCGGACTTTCGAAACATGGCAACATTATTTATGGCCCAAAGAATTTGTTATACATTCTGATCATGAATCTTTGAAGCACATTAAAATTCAAGCAAAACTGAACCGTAGACATGCTAAATGGATTGAATTCATAGAGACTTTCCCTTATGTTATTAAACACAAGAAGTGAAAAGAAAATTTTATTGCTGATGCATTGTCTCGTCATTATACGATGCTTTCACAACTTGACTTTAAAATATTTGGGTTGGGGACAATCAAAGATCAATATGTGCATTATGCTGAATTTAAAGATGTATTGCAGAATTGTAAAGAAGGGAGAACATGGAACAGGTTCATCGTTAATGATGGATTTGTGTTTTGTGCTAACAAGTTATGCATTCCAGCTAGCTCTGTTCGTCTTTTGTTCTTGAAGAAGGCGCATGGAGGAGGATTAATGGGACACTTTGGCGTGAAGAAGACGGAGGACATACTTGCTACACATTTCTTTTGGCCAAACATGAGACGGGATGTTAAGCGTTTTATTGCTCGCTGCACTACATGCGAAAAAGCTAAGTCACGACTCAACCCTCATGGTTTATATATGCATTTTCTTGTACCTAGTGTTCCATGGGAAGATATGATGTAGAGTGGAACCCTAGGTGGCCGATCTTTCACGAAAAGGAGGGATCCCGAGGAAGAACACGAGGGGCACAATGGAATACACAAGAGAGACAAAGGGGAAAACACGCAAATCAACCAACTTAGGTCACACAAATGCTAGATCCGAGTACACAAAGTGCGATACACGATACACGATCAACTAAGGATGATGCAAGTAGCGGTAGTCATCTCCGTGAAGAGGTCTTGATGTTCTTCTCTGTATAGGAGGTCTTGAATCCGGTGGATCTTCTTCGAAGAGGCCGCGGTCTCGTAGGAGAGGAACCACTAAGGTTTTGGTATGAGCTAACATAAAGCTAACCCTGGATAGAATAGGTAGAGTGCTATGTATAGGCTAGGAGGGGCAAAGGGGTACATGGGCCTGGGCCCAACATCATGCACGCAGGCACTGTCCGGATGATCCGGGCTTCTGGGGTCAGGATGATCCGGGTCGGCGTCCGGATAATCCGGACGAGTCTGAACTGCTGCAGATGGCCCGGATGTCCGGGACTCTGTCCGGATGTCCGGGTGCGTCCGGATGATCCGGGTTGGGGTCCGGATGATCCGGCTTCAGCTTGAGCTCTCGGGTGTCTTCGGGCACATTGTCTAGATCGTCCGGACGTTTGTCCGGATCATCCGGGCCTCGGCCGGATCGTCCGGGACATCGTCCGGATCGTCCGGGCAGGCTCAGTCTTGGCCGTTCTTCTCCTCCTTCTTCCTCCTTTGATTCTTCTTGTCCCTTGACTTCTCCATGGTTGCTCCCGAGGTGCTTGAGTATGCAAAGAGTCTCTGATGAGGGTAGCAGCCATGTCTCATGTGAATCAAAGTGATGTGTAGAGAGGAGTGAAGTCACCTCGGTCTCGAGAGCTCGTACTCGAGCACGTGTCATGGGTCCACTTGGCACTTGGTGAGACGATGGTAGGTCCATGGTGATGACCTTGGGATGCTCCGAATCATCTCCCCTCCCTTGGGAAACATCCGACCTCAGATCGAAACCTTCATCACCATGGAAAGTGGAGAGATCGTTGATGTTGAAGACATCGCTCACATTGTACTTGTTGCATGGAAGGTCGAACTTGTATGCATTGTTGTTGTAGCGTGCTAACACCTTGAAGGGTCCGTCGGCTCGAGGTAGTAGTTTGGACTTGCGCTCATGGGGGAAACGGTCCTTGCGAAGATGTAGCCATACAAAATCTCCCGGTTGGAACACCATAGGCTTCTTGTTGGCGTTCAGCTTGGACGCTAGGCGATGTACTTGCCTCTCGATCGTTGCCCTTATATCTTCATGCACCTTCTTGAGATAGCTTGCTCGAGCACTTGCATCCAAGTTGATGTGTTCTGGTACAGGTAGAGGTAGGATGTCCAATAGAGACAACGTGTTGAAGCCGTAGACGACCTCGAAGGGGGACTTGCCAGTAGTCGAATGTCTTGCGCGGTTGTAGGCGTACTCGGCGATGGGCAAGCATTGCTCCCATTCCTTGATGTTCTTCTTGATCAACACGCGAAAAAGCGTCAAAAGCATGCGGTTCGTCACCTCCGTTTGGCCGTTGGTTTGTGGATGATATGCCGAAGAGAAGAGGAGCTTGATGCCGAGTTTGGCGCATAGAGTCTTCCAAAAGTAGCTCAAGAACTTGACGTCCCGGTTTGACACGATCGTCTTGGGCACTCCATGTAGACGAATGATTTCCCTACAAAAGAGATTTGCCACATGTGAAGCATCGTCGATCTTGTTAGAAGAAATGAAATGAGCCATTTTAGAGAATCTATCCACGACAACAAACACGGATTCTTTTCCATTTTGAGTCCTAGGCAAGCCAAGTACAAAGTCCATGCTTATGTCTTCCCATGGATGGAACGGGATAGGAAGTGGCATGTAAAGACCATGAGATTGAGCTTTTGACTTAGCTTTGCGACATGTAGAGCATCGGTTCATGAGGCGTGAGACGTCACGTAGCATCTTGGGCCAAAAGTAGTTCTTGGAGAGCGTAGCAAATGTCTTGTCACGACCAAAGTGTCCCATGAGTCCTCCTCCATGAGATTCCTGCAAAAGGAGCAAGCGAAGCGAAGACTCGGGAATACAAAGTTTGTTAGCTCTCATAAGATATCCATCCTTGATGTAGTAATGTTCCCAAGAAGTGTGCGCCAAACACTTAGCATAAGGAGTTGCAAAGAAAGGATCATGCTCATATAAGTTCTTTATGTGCTCAAAGCCAATAACATTCAACTCAAGTTTTGTAACAAACATGCATTTGCGGGAAAGTGCATCCTCCACAACGCTTTATTTGCCTTTGATGTACTTGATGACGTAGGGAAAAGACTCAATGAATTCACTCCACTTAGCATGACGCTTGTTCAACTTAGTTTGACCCTTGAGATACTTGAAAGTCTCATGGTCCGTATGAAGAATGAATTCGTGAGGTTGAATGTAATGTTCCCAAACACGTAAAACACTCACCAAGGCATATAGCTCTTTATCATAGATGGGGTAGTTAAATTGCGCTCCGAATAGCTTCTCGCTAAAGTACGCAATTGGGCGTTTTTCTTGCATGAGCACGCCACCTATGCCGGTACAACTAGCGTCACAATGAATCTCAAAAGGTTTATCAAAATTCGGTAGGGCAAGAAGTGGTGCGTGCGTGAGCAAGTCTTTGAGCTTAATGAACACGGTGTCTTGCGAAGGACCCCAAACAAAGGGTGCATTCTTCTTGCTCAAGGCATGTAGAGGCATAGCAATTGTGCTAAAGTCCTTCACAAAGCGTCGATAGAAACTGGCTAAACCAAAAAAGCTACGCACTTGTTGCAGATTCGTTGGTTGTGGCCAAGTTTTAATTGCTTCAATTTTAGTTTCATCAACGTGAACACCTTGTGAAGAAACGACAAATCCTAGGAAGACGACCTTGTCAACGCCAAAAGTGCATTTTTCCATGTTAGCATATAAGCGCTCTTTCCGAAGGGTTTGCAAAACCATACGGATGTGTGTCACATGGTCCTTAAGCGACTTGCTAAAAATGAGGATGTCATCAAAGTAAACCACTACAAAGACGCCTATGTAGGGTCGTAGAACAAAATGCATGTGACGCATAAATGAACCGGGTGCTTCCGATAAACCCATTGGCATGACAAGCCACTCATATAACCCAAACTTGGTTTTGAAAGCCGTTCCACTCATCACCCTCTTGAATGCGAATTTGGTAGTAACCACTTTTAAGATCAATTTTCTAAAAGATGGTGGCATCACATAATTCATCAAGCATGTCGTCTAAGCGCGGGATAGGGTGACGGTATCTAACGGTGATAGCATTTATCGGCCTACAATCAGAGCACATGCGAAAACTTCCATCTTTCTTAAGCACTAGAATAACCGGAACGTCACAAGGGCTCAAGCTTTCACGTACATGACCTTTGTTGATGAGTTGTTGTACTTGCCATTGTATCTCCTTGGTTTCCTCGGGGTTGACGCGGTAGGGAGCCTTGTTCGAAAGTGCTGCACCGGGTATGAGGTCGATGCGGTGTTCGATTTCGCGAAGTGGAGGTAGACCCGGAGGTAGCTCATCAGGAAAGACGTCCGAGAATTCCTGCAACAAATGAGACAACACTAAAGGTGGAGGTGGTGAAGTGTTAGTAGGTTTGGCTTCCCCTTTGCATAAAAGCACAAGGTGAAAGACACTCGAGGGGTTCTCACACACTTCTCTCATCTCACTTTTGGTGGCAAATAGCACTAGTTGCTTCTTGTCGCTCATCGTGGAGTCGCTCATATTTGGCTTGTGGATCTCACTCTCCTTTTGGTGGCTCACTCTCTCACCATTCACTCCATGATGGTTGGTAGGTAAGTGTTTGTCGGCGACTACTTGACTTGGTAACATTGGGCATAGCACGAACTCCTTTCCTTTCATCTTGAAGCTATAGTAGTTCGTCCGTCCATTGTGTGTGACTCCACGATCATATTGCCATGGTCGTCCAAGAATAAGGTGGCACACGGACATGAGGATCACAACACACTCGAGAGTGTCCTCGTAGGCGCCTATCTTGAAGGAGACTTGCACGGTGTGCTCGACTCAAAGAGTTCCGCCGTCGTTAAGCCATTGGACCTTGTAGGGATGAGGGTGCTTTGACTTCACCAAGTTGAGCTTGTTGCATAGCTCTTCGCTTGCCAAGTTGTGACAACTTCCTCCATCGATGATAACCTTGACGGAGCGTCCATTGATGCCGGCCTTGGTATGAAAGATGTGGCATCTTTGATCGTCATCTTGTTGATGTTGGAGTGCCAAGACCTTGGAGACAACGAGATTGGGACTCGGGTCATTGTCGCAAAACACTTGATGGTCTTCATCTTCATTCACTTGGCGATACCTAGCTACATGTTCGAGGGCTTCCATTTCATCGTCGCTCATTGAGTCATAAGATCCATCGTCGTTGATGATCATGGTACGAATGGTCTTGCACTCAAATGACTTGTGGCCTCGCCCTTGGCACTTGAAGCATTTGATGGAACTCGTCTTTGAGTTGTCCTCGATTGGAGTTGTAGTTGATGAAGCTCTTGGATTGAAGTTGTATGTAGAAGGAGGCCGACTTGATGTAGTCGCATTCTTGTAGCTTGACTTGTCACCGAAGTTTGTAGATGGTTTGGTAGAGGTAGGAGGAGCCGAAGTCGTTGAAGCTTGTTTGTAGGAGCCAAAGTTCTTGGAGGTGAACTTGGAGTACTTGTAGTCCTCTTGAACTTGTCGCTCCGCTTTGGTGGCTTGATGTACTAGCTCGAGGAGATTGGTGTATGGTTGAAAGTCCGCAATCTTCTTGATAGGATAGTTGAGTCCATTCAAGAATCTCGCCATCATTTGTTCTTCATCTTCCGTGATGTTTGCTCGTATCATGGCAATCTCCATCTCCGTGTAGTACTCTTCAACGGACTTGGTACCTTGCTTGAGCAGTTGTAGCTTCTTGAACAAGTCACAGTTGTAGTGTGTTGGCACGAAGCATGCTCTCACAACTTCCTTCATTTGTGTCCAAGTAGTGATAGGAGGTTCTCCTTTTGCTTCTCTTCTCTCAATGATTTGCTCCCACCAAATGAGAACATAGTCCTGGAACTTGAGGGAGGCCATAGAAATTTTCTTCTCTTCATCAAAGTTGTGTAAATGGAAGATCTTATCAACTTTCAATGCCCATGAGAGATAGTCTTCGTGATCAATGCTTCTAGAAAACTTTGGCATGGTGAACTTAAGTTTGCCATAGCGATGTTCTTCATTGTTTGCTTGCCTATTGGGAGGGCGTTCGTGATTTGGACGGTTGTCAGCCTCATGTTGCTCTTGGCGGAGTAGATGTTCATTGTCATGGTGTACTTGCCGAGCTTGTGGTTCTTGTTGAGGTTATTGCTCTTGTCGTGCTTGAGGATGAACTTCTTATCACATTCGTGCTTGGTGTCGCCTCTCTTGCATCTCATCGCGAAGGAAATCCTCTTCTTGACGAGTGTGGCGATTGCGAGTTGCCACATTGCGATGTGCATCACGTAATGCTCGTTGCGCCTCAAGAGCTTGAGCTTCTCGGCGGTGTTGTGCTTGACGTTGAGCTTCAGCATCTTGTTCTTCTTGGTGTTGACGTGCTCGCTCTTCTTGTTGTTGGCGTAGTCTTTGCCATTCTTGTGCTTGCTCAAGTGTAGCTCGGTTTTAACGATGTCGATTTTCTTGGTCGTCAAGTAGGTCTTGAGAGCTCTTGTCATGAAGTGGATTGCGGTTGTCATGTCGAGCTTGACGTGCGGCTTGACGAAGAGTGTTCGATGTAGGGGTACTTGAGCCGTCAGTTGAGTCGATGTGGCGACTTGAGCGGCTTCGTCTTTGAGAAGATGTGGAAGAAGAACGTCGGTTGACTTTCAAAGTCCGTAGCGCATCGAATTGAGTAGCCATGTTGGCGTTGATGATGTCGAATTGCTCTCTTGTTCTTGCTTCAAATTGGCACGCGTCGGTGGCGACTTGCTCAATGTGTTCACGCATAGCTTCACTTTCTTGATGGAGAGCTCATTGGACACCGAAAAGATGTAGTTTGGTGACGTAGTTGTTCGATTCTTGGGGATCATCGAAGAGCGGGTTCGTAGATGTACTTGGCCTATCCATCGTCACAAGCAAGTATGTGAGTGGGATAAAGGAGAAGACAATACCAAATGTACCTTGACCAAAGTTGACAATGGAACAATGATCACTCAATAATGTAACCCGGAAATAGCACTATTGGTACCAAGTCTTGTCGATTCTCACACCTACACAAGTAAAGCTTTTAGAGGAGCTTGGTTAGGATGGTGGCAACAATTCAATGCAAGAAGTGAGTAAGATTCAATGATGTTGAAAATGATTCACAATCGGCTCATGCAACAAGTAGATCACAAGCAATAGGTAGCACACGGAACACACGCACGGATAGATAAATGTGGTTGTGCAACCAAAAGTGAGCGAAAATGTGGAATCCACGGAAAATGCTCATGTTGCACAACGCTAGAGAGACGCTAACCGATTGCTTAATAGGCGGATACGCACTTGTGCACGACCTATAAGAGCAAAGTGACGACTTCCTATCACAAGTATGATATGAGTGTATGATGCACTGATGCTTTTAGCACAAGGTGAGGTATTGCTTTCTCATATGATCTCTTTGGATGCAAGGCGTTTGATGCTATTGTGCTTTTGCGGAACACTCTTGTGTCACACGTAGATATGATGATGTAGTATCACTCAACTACACTAGATGCTATGATCAAGTATGTAGTATGCAATGTCTATGAGTATCACTAATGTGCACAAGTGTCGTGGCCAGGCAATACTCAAATGGCTAGTCTCGGTAGGAAAGCTACGCAAAATGGTCGATGAGGGTCTATCAATGCAATTGCAAGGTAGTAAGCAAAGTGTCGACGATGTTACTGCCCTTGTCGAGGTTGAGAGGTGGTCTTGTCGATGTCGTTCCGCTCTGAGATAGCCGAAACACAAACGGAAATGGATAAAACCACAACTCAAATGATCCAAGACACTAAGAGGTAAGACTGTAGTGATGTTGGTCAGGCAATGGTGGCGGGCACGGATGTGACGAGGCTATAGCGAAAGGAGTGTCTAGGGTTTATGCGGTGGCGGAAATGGGGTGCGAAAGACTGCCAAATGTAGTTTCATCAGATGGAGCCGGATGATCCGGACGTTCGGCCGGATGATCCGAGTGGAGCCGCATGATCTGGGTGGATGTCCGGATGATCCGGGTTTGTCAAATCCACTCGGGGAGAACTTGGGGAATAGGAGGAAAAAAAATTCTCGGATTTTCGATGGTTTTTGAGGGTGGGGGAGGTGGGGAAAAGGATGATCCACTTGTCACACAACCCAACCACAGATCACAAGCAACAAAATCTCATCAAAACACACAAATCACAAAAACAATTGTGGGGCTATTTTTGTGGGGATTCTCGAATTTGGACGAAAAACAACAAAAACAAGCTAGAAAACAAGGTGTGGGGCTCCAAATTTGTGATCAACCAAGGCTCATGATACCATAGATGATGTAGAGTGGAACCCTACGTGGCCGATCTTTCACGAAAAGGAGGGATCCCGAGGAAGAACACGAGGGGAACAAGGGAAAACACAAGAGTGACAAAGGGGAAAACATGCAAATCAACCAACTTAGGTCACACAAATGCTAGATCCGGGTACACAAAGTGCGATACACGATACACGATCAACTAAGGATGATACAAGTAGCGGTAGTCATCTCTGTGAGGAGGTATTGATGTTCTTCTCTGTATATTAGGTCTTGAATCCGGTGGATCTTCTCCGAAGAGGCCGCGGTCTCGTAGGAGAGGAACCACTAAGGTTTTGGTATGAGCTAACACAAAGCTAACCCTAGATACAATAGGTAGAGTGCTATATATAGGCTAGGAGGGGCGAAGGGGTACATGGGCCTCGGCCCAACATCATGCACGCAGGCACTGTCCGGGTGATCCGGACGTTTGTTAGGATGATCCGGTCTTCTGGGGTCCGGATGATCCGGGTCGGCGTTCGGACTATCCGGACGTGTCTGAACTGCTGCAGGTGGCCCGGATGTACGGGTGCGTCTGGATGATCCGGGTTGGGGTCCGGATGATCCGGCTTCAACTTGAGCTCTCGGGTGTCTTTGGGCACATTGTCCGGATCGTCCGGGCAGGCTGAGTCTTGGCTGTTCTTCTCCTCCTTCTTCCTCCTTCGATTCTTCTTGTCCCTTGAGTTCTCCATGGTTGCTCCAAAGGTGCCTGAGTATGCAAAGAGTCTCTGATGAGGGTAGCAGCCATGTCTCATGTGAATCAAAGTGATGTGTAGAGAGGAGTGAAGTCACCTCGGTCTGGAGAGCTTGTGCTCGAGCACGTGTCATGGGTCCACTTGGCACTTGGTGAGACAATGGTAGGTCCATGGTGATGACCTTGGGATGCTCCGCATCAAGATATATCTATGGACTTTGTTTTGGGTTTACCTCGAACAAAGAAGGGGAGGGATAGCATATTTGTTGTCATGGATAGGTTCTCGAAAATGGCACACTTTAAACCATGTCATAAAAGCGATGATGCTGCTAATGTCGCTGATTTGTTCTTTCGTGAAATCATTCGCTTGCATGGTGTGCCAAATACTATTGTTTCAGATCGTGATACTAAATTTCTTAGCCACGTTTGGAGATGTTTATGGGCTAAGTTGGGGACTAAACTGCTTTTTACTACTACTTGTCGCCCCCAAACTGATGGACAAACTGAAGTAGTCAATAGAACTTTGTCTACTATGCTTAGGGCTGTTTTGAAGAATAACAAGAAAATGTGGGAAGAATGCTTGCCTCATATTGAATTTGCTTATAATCGTTTGCTACATTCTACTACTAAGATGTGCCCTTTTGAAATTGTATATGGTTTCCTACCTCGTGCACCTATTGATTTGTTGCCTCTTCCATCTTCGGAGAAGGTTAATTTTGATGCTAAACAACGTGCTGAATTGATCTTAAAAATGCATGAGTTAACTAAGGAAAATATCGAGCACATGAATGCTAAATATAAACTTGTTGGAGATAAGGGTAGAAAACGTTTTGTCTTTGCACCTGGAGATCTTGTTTGGTTACATTTGCGTAAGGATAGGTTTCCTAATTTGCGCAAGTCAAAGCTAATGCCACGTGCTGATGGTCCTTTTAAGGTGTTAGAAAAAAAATATAATGCACATAAACTTGAGCTGCCTGCAGATTTTGGGGTTAGTCCCACATTTAACATTGCAGATTTGAAGCCTTACTTGGGTGAGGAAGATGAGCTTCCGTCGAGGACGACTTCAATTCAAGAAGGGGAGGATGATGAGGACGTCACTAACAGAGTTACACCCACAGCCCCAACTGATACGTATACAGGACGAATTACTAGAGCTCGCGCACGCCAATTAAATTACCATGTACTTTTGTTTCTTATTAATGATTTTAATGGTCATGAGAATATGATGCTGCCTAAATTGGATACATTTGTCTTGCTTAAAAATGAAGGGCCTAGCTTGAACAAGAAGGATGAACATTGGAGCAAGATCTAGCATGGAGATGATGCATGCGCAAGGGGAGCAAGAACAGAGTTACAAGTGATGATTTCAGGACTTTGAAGCCACCATAATGAGTGCGAGAAGTCTGGGACGAAATATACAAGATGCCACTTCATAGATTTCGTCCAAAGGCTATTATTGGTGCTGCATTACCTTATTATTGGGCCAGGCCTATGTAATTTCGAAATAGTAAAGTTTAGGCTGTTTTTAGAGTCTGTATGTGTTAGGAAAACAGAGTTAGGGTTGGTTTAGGACCCCATCCACAAGGGCCACGAAATACCCCCCCTCTTCCTCCATATATATAGCCCTTAAGGCGTCGTTTAGACTTTGGGGTTTTGTTTAGATTAAAGTTCGCCATAGCTGCAACTTCGCGTACTTCGTTTGTGTTCAACGACCAGACAAAGACGTCATAGAACCCCACCTTGATCAATAAGGCTTTCATCTTATATTTGCAATATCCAGATTGCAATCTTAGTTTCTTGCTTGTTCTTCGTTTGTTTGCAGGAAATAGACCCTCGTGGTCAGGTTGATCGTGCTCCGGCATGGTCAATAACCTCTCAGAGTTGCTTTAGCGATTGCTAAGGTGCGCCGTCCTCACACATTCATAGTCAGATCGTCAAAGTCCACTCCACAAAAAATGATAGCCACCATCTCATCGAAAGACGGGACACCTTTGCCTCTATGACCAACACAACACACACTAGAGAGGGTAGAGATTGTTTATCAAAAAGAAAATAAACTAATTTCCAGACGCAATGGTCTCTAGTGTTGCTGAAGAGCCAACAAGTAGGATAGCGATAGACATAACAGTAACATCTTTAAGTAAAGTAAATTCCATGGCATATAAACACATCAATTCATTTTGTTTGTGTGTCTTGTAGGTCTGAAACTATTCAATTACTATACTCGTGTAGTACTATGTCAGTAAGAAGCATAGGAGATCTAAAAGGAAGGACCATGTGTGTGTGTAGAAAACACACACAAGAAACACTGAACATGAACTATTTAGTCTGACAGTTTCCATTACACAGAGGAGATTTGTGGTTGTGTGCATCATGTCATAAAGCCAAATGCTTAACAACTTATCAAAAGTTCCGTACTTAAACTCTGCAAAAATCTATAGCCTAAACTCTAGCTTACAAATATGGCTCCCTAGATAGTAAATGAAAGAAATATTAAGATACAACAATGCTAGGAACAAAAGAGGAGCACGTCCTATATGCAACCGAATGTTTTCTGCAAACATTTGTAGCCTAAACTGAATGCTAGTTTAGTGTCCCTGTTTGTACACAACCAAGAAATGGAACAGAGAAACAGCTCTGCAAGTTTTGTGTATCAAGGGCAAAATGAGCAAGTGTTATATAAGGGAAGGAGGGGAGGCATCAGCCATGGTCGGGCATCACCATCAACACAAGATCTCGTAGTACTGCACCACCAGCTTGGGGTTCAGGTACATGTGGTACGGCGAGATGATATGCAATCAATCAATCAATCATACACAATCAGGTACACAATAATGAGATTGAACGGGTGTTATTTTTTAGACTACACGGTCAACGACAAGTGCACAAAATATTTAGGTACACAAGCATGTGTAGTAAGTATTAAAAGTTCGATCTGTTTGGTGGAAGCCAGCATTGATCTCGTTCTCAGAGCCATACTTACACGCACACATGCAGTTTTAATTAATTAAATGAGCAGGCAACAAAGGCAATTGGAAATCTAGGGGCAGGAGGTAGTGAGAGCAACGCAAGATGTACACTACTAGATAGATCGTCAAGATGTAGGGGATGGAGGTGTCCCACTTGGTTTCAAAATAAGATGCACACAAAGATAACCACATAAATATAGCAGTGCATAGTACTGACAAAAAACATGTACATCTATTTGCCAACATGTATAATTCAGAGCCTACTATACAACTGAATCGACTGAACATCTATCAGGAAGAAATCAACAGAAACTTGACATGTATATAACTCTGCTTTGGAGTACAACAAGACGCATGATCCGGGGATGAAATGAATGGCGGTAAATTCGAGCAGGAGGTCAGGGGCCAGTACACCGACGCCAAAAAATTCAAGGGGAGCACAACATCAGCAACATATCGACCTTCCATGTTCCCCTTCACACAATAGTGAAGTAGATCGAAGCAACCTGCAACAAATTACATGGATCAGATGGGGAGGTTGAGAAGAAGAAGAGAAGAGGAGAAGCAAGTGACGAACCTGAGGTGGTGCTGCTGCTCCTAGGCCGCCATGGTCGATCTGATCCCTACAGAATCTTCTCCATGGCCGGGCCCCTTCCTTCACAAAACCAGATCATCCCTCTTCACGAACCTGCAATAAAATACACGCACATATCAGATTGTGGGAGACAAGAGGAAGAAGAGATGGGGGGTAGGAGGTGCTACTTCTCGAGAATGTGTTGTATTCCCTCGAAGAGGAAAGGGTGATGCAGCACAGTAGCGTAAGTATTTCCCTCAGTTTTTTAGACCCAAGGTTTCAATCTAGTAGGAGACCACGCGCGAGTCCCTCGCACCTGCACAAACAAATAAGAACTTCGCAGCCAATACGAAAGTGAGATCTAATAGATAGGATAGTATAATATTTTTGGTATTTTTGGTATAAGAACAGAAAGTAAATAAAGCAAATAAGCAACGGCGGCAGAAATTGAAGGGAAAGTAATATGATAAAGATAGACCCGGGGGCCACAGGTTTCACTAGTGGCTTCTCTCATGAAAGCAGAATTCTACGGTGGGTGAACAAATTACTGTCGAGCAATTGATAGAAAAGAGCATAGTTATGAGAATATCTAGGGATGATCATTATATATAGGCATCACGTCCGTAACAAGTAGACCGAAACGATTCTGCATCTACTACTATTACTCCACACATCGACCGCTATCCAGCATGCATCTAGAGTACTATGTTCATAAGAACAGAGTAACGGTTTAAGCAAGATGACATGATGTACAGGGGTAAACTCAAGCAATATGATATAAATCGCATCTTTTTATCCTCGATGGCAACAATACAATACTTGCCTTGCTGCCCCTACTGTCACTGGGAAAGGACACCGTAAGATTGAACCCAAAGCGAAGCACTTCTCCCATTGCAAGAACTATAGATCTAGTAAGCCAAACCAAACCAATAGTTCGAAGAGACTTGCAAGGATATTATAATCATACATAAAAGATTTCAGAAAAGAATCAAATATTGTTCATAGATAATCTTGATCATAAACAACAATTCATCGGATCTCGACAAACACACCGCAAAAAGATTACATCGAATAGATCTCCTCGAAGATCAAGGAGAACTTTGTATTGAGATCCAAAAAGAGAGAAGAAGACATCTAGCTAATAACTATGGACCCGAAGGTCTGTGGTAAACTACTCACAACTCATCACTGAGTCTATGGTGTTGATGTAGAAGCACTCCGTGATCGATCCTCCCTCCGGTGGAGCTCCGGAATAGGCCCCAAGATGGGATCTCACGGGAACAGAAGGTTGCGGCGGTGGAATTAGGGTTTTCTCTGTTGCCTCGATGTTTTCAGGGTACATGGATATATATAGGAGGAAGGAGGGCACCGGGGGAGCCAAAGGGGGACCACGAGGGTGGCGGGCGTGCCTGTCCCCCTAGGCGTGCCCTGGACCCTCGTGGCCGCCTCTCTTGTTCCCTCATGTGTACTCCAAGTCTTCTGTGAAGATACGGTTCCAAAAATAACTCTCCCAAAGGTTTCATTCCGTTTGGACTCCGTTTGATATCCCTTTTCTGCGAAACACTGAAATAGGCAAAAAATAGCAATTTGCACTGGGCCTTGGGTTAGTAGGTTAGTCCCAAAAATAATATAAAAGTGTATAATAAAACCCATTAAACATCCAAAACATAATATATAATAGCATGTAACAATAAAAAAATTATAGATACGTTGGAGACGTATCAAGCATCCCCAAGCATAATTCCTGCTCGTCCTCGAGTAGGTAAATGATAAAAACAGAATTTCTGATGTGGAATGCTAACCAACATAATTCTCAATGTAATTTCTTTATTGTGGCATGAATGTTCAGATCCGAAAGATTCAAGACAAAAGTCTATATTGACATAAGAATAATAATACTTCAAGCATGCTAATAAAACAATCGTGTCTTCTCAAAATAACATGGCCAAAGAAAGTTATCCCTACAAAATCATATAGTCTGGCTATGCTCCCTCTTCATCACACAAAATATTTAAATCATGCACAACCCCGGTTACAGCCAAGAAATTGTTTCATACTCAAAAAATTTCAAACCTTTCAACTTTCACGCAATACATGAGCGTGAGCCATGGATATAACACTATAGGTGGAATAGAATGGTGGTTGTGGATAAGACAAAAGAGGAATATAGTCTCACATCAACTAGGCGTATTAATGGGCTATGGAGATGCCCATCAATAGATATCAATGTGAGTGAGTAGGGATTGCCATGCAGCGGATGCACTAGAGCTATAAGTGTATAAAAGCTCATCAAAAGAAACTAAGTGGGTGTGCATCCAACTTGCTTGCTCATGAAGACCTAGGGAATTTGAGGAAGCTCATCGTTGGAATATACAAGCCAATTCTATAATGAAAATTCCCACTAGTATATGAAAGTGACAAAACAAGAGACTCTCTATCATGAAGATCATGGTGCTACTTTGAAGCACAAGTGTGGAAAAGGAAAGTAGCATTGTCCCTTCTCTCTTTTCTCTCATTTTTTTGAGGGGCTTTCTCCCTTTTTTTATTAGCCCCTCTCTATTTTTTTGGGCCATCTCCTTTTTTGGCATTTCCTCCCATGGGACAATGCTCTAATAATGAAGATCATCACACTTTTATTGACTTACAACTCAAAGATTGCAGCTCGAAGCTAGAACAAAATATGACTCTATGTGAATGATGATGAAGCATGTCATATGAACGGAACGGTGGAAAGTTGCATGGCAATATATCTCAGAATGTCTATGGAAATGGCATGATAGGTAGGTATGGTGGCTGTTTTGAGGAAGGTATATGGTGGGTGTATGGTACCGGCGAAAGTTGCGCGGTACAAGAGAGGCTAGCAATGGTGGAAGGGTGAGAGTGCGTTTAATCCATGGACTCAACATTAGTTATAAAGAACTCGTATACTTTTTGCAAATATCTACGAGTCATCAAAACAAAGTATTCAACGCATGCTCCTAGGGGAAGGGTTGGTAGGAGTTAACCATCGCGCGATCCCGACCACCACACAAAGGATGACACTCAATAAATAAATCATGCTCCAACTTCATCACATAGTGGTTCACCATACGTGCATGCTACGGGAATCACAAATTTTAACACAAATACTTCTTGAATTCATAATTACTCCACTAGCATGACTCTAATATCACCATCCTCATATCTCAAAACAATCATCAAGTATCAAACTTCTCATCATATTCAATGCACTTTATATGAATGTTTTTACTATGCCTATCTTGGATGCCTATCATATTAGGACTAGTTTTACAACCAAAGCACATTACCATGCTGTTCTAAAAGACTCTCAAAAGGATATAAGTGAAGCATGAGAGATCAACAATTTCTACAAAATAAAACCACCACCGTGCTCTAAAAGATATAAGTGAAGCACTAGAGCAAAACTATCTAGCTCAAAAGATATAAGTGAAGCACATAGAGTATTCTAATAAATTTTAAATCATATTTATCTCTCTCAAAAGGTGTGTCCAGCAAGGATAATTGTGGAAAACTAAAAAGCAAAGACTAAAATCATACATGAAGCTCCAAGCAAAACACATATCATGTAGTGAATAAAAATATAGTCCCGAGTATAGTTACCGATAGATGAAGACGAAAGAGGGGATGCCTTCTCGGGGCATCCCCAAGCTTAGGCTTTTGGTTGTCCTTGAATTTTACCTCGGGGTGCCTTGGGCATCCCCAAGCTTAGGCTCTTGCCACTCTTTGTTCCATAGTCCATCAAAACCATACTCAAAACTTGAAAACTTCACAACACAAAACTTAGCCAATAATCTCGTGAGCTCCGTTAGTATAAGAAAACAAACCACCACTCAAAAGTACTGTAATGAACTCATTCTTTGTTTATATTGGTGTTAAACCTATTGTATTCCAACTTCTCTATGATTCATACCCCCCGATACTACTCATAGATTCATCAAAATAAGCAAACAACACATGAAAAACAGAATCTTTCAAAAACAGAATAGTCTGTATTAATCTGTAACTTTCGAATACTTCTGTAACTCCAAAAAAATTGAAATAAATTGGTAAACGTGAGGAATTTGTCTATTAACCATCTGCAAAAAGAATCAACTAAAAATCACTCTCCAGTAAAAAAATTACAGCCAATCTCGTAAGTGCTAAAGTTTCTGTTTTTTACAACATGATCACATAAACTTCACACAAGTCCTCCCAAAGGTTCTACTTGGCACAAACAATGAAAACACAAAACCACATCTAAACAGAAGCTAGATGCAATATTTATTCCTAAACAGAAGCAAAAACAAAGAAAATAAAATTGGGTTGCCTCCCAACAAGCGCTATCGTTTAACGCCCCTAGCTAGGCACGATACAAGAATAGATCTAGGTATTGCCATCTTTGGTAGGCAATCCATAAGTGACTCTCATAATAGATTCATAAGGTAATTTAATTTTCTTTCTAGGAAAGTGTTCCATGCCCTTCCTTAATGGAAATTGGAATCTAATATTTCCTTCCTTCATATCAATAATTGCACCAATCGTTCTAAGGAAAGGTCTACCAAGAATAATGGGACATGAAGGATTGCAATCTATATCAAGAACAATGAAATCTACGGGCACATAATTCTTACTGGCAACAATAAGAAAATCATTAATCCTTCCCATAGGTTTCTTAATGGTAGAATCTGCAAGATGCAACTTTAAAGAACTGTCATCAAGCTCATGGAAACCTAACACATCACACCAAGTTTTTGGAATTGTAGAAACACTTGCACCCAAATCACACAACGCAAAGCATTCATGATCTTTAATTTTAATTTTAATAGTAGGTTCCCACTCATCATAAAGATTTCTAGGGATTGAAACTTCTAATTCAAGTTTTTCTTCATAAGATTGCATCAAAGCATCAACTATGTGTTTGGTAAAAGCCTTATTTTGACTATAAGCATGCGAAGAATTTAGTACGGATTGCAACAAGGAAATACAATATATTAAAGAGCAATTATCATAATTGAATCCCTTGAAATCCAAAATAGTGGGTTCATCACTATGCAAAGTTTTAATCTCTTTAATCCCACTTTTAACAATTCTAGCATCAAGATCTAAAAACTCTGAATCATTGGGACGCCTTTTAACTAAAGTAGACTCATCTCCAGTCCCATCTTTATCAAGATTCATACTTGAAAACAAGGATCTAATAGGAGACACATCAATAACTTTCAGATCTTCATCTTTATTTTCATGATCTTCCGGTTTAGCAGCCATCTTATTAACTAAGGTGGATTACTTGTCTGAAATTTGGGTTATTAAGTTCTCAAGATGAGCAAACTGAGATTTCAAACCATAAAATTCCTAGACCTATCATCAAGCTCTTTATTCATGTACTACATAAAACTTTTCTGTTATTTAAGCTCGTTTCTAAAGAAATCATTGTGTTCAAATTGCACATACATAAAATTTCTAACATTATTTTCAATCTCCTCCAGCCTCTTAAGGTGAGGGTCAACACTGATAGGGGAAGCCATAGAGATGGACGGCAATCCAACACACAGGCAAACAAGAGGCAAGCGAACGGTAAACACACGGAAAAAGAAGGGTGAATAAAACGGCAAGGGTGAAGTGGGGAGAGGAAAACGAGAGGCAAATAATGTAGTGCGAAGGATAAGGGTTTGTGATAGGTACTTGGTATATGATTTTGCGTAGATCGCCCCGGCAACAGCGCCAGAAATTCTTCTTGCTACTTCTCGAGCTTGCTTTGTATTCCCTCGAATAGGAAAGGGTGATGCAGCACAGTAGCATAAGTATTTCCCTCAGTTTTTGAGAACCAAGGTATCAATCTAGTAGGAGACCACGCACGAGTCCCTCGCACCTGCACAAACAAATAAGAACTTCGCAGAAAACGCGGTAAGGGGTTGTCAATCCCTTCACGGCACTTACGAAAGTGAGATCTGATAGATAGGATAGTATAATATTTTTGGTATAAGAACAGAAAGTAAATAAAGCAACTAAGCAACGGCAGTAGAAATTGAAGGGAAAGTAATATGATAAAGATAGACCCCTGGCCATAGGTTCCACTAGTGGCTTCTCTCATGAAAGTAGAATTCTACGGTGGGTGAACAAATTACTGTCGAGCAATTGATAGAAAAGTGCATAGTTATGAGAATATCTAGGCATGATCACTATATATAGGCATCACGTCCGTAACAAGTAGACCGAAATGATTCTGCATCTACTACTATTACTCCACACATCGACCGCTATCGAGCATGCATCTAGAGTATTAAGTTCATAAGAACAGAGTAACGCATTAAGCAAGATGACATGATGTAGAGGGATAAACTCAAGCAATATCATATAAACCCCATCTTTTTATCCTCGATGGCAACAATACAATATGTGCGTTGATGCCCCTACTGTCACTGGGAAAGGACACCATAAGATTGAACCCAAAGCCAAGCGCTTCTCCCATTGCAAGAACTATAGATCTAGTAGCCCAAACCAAACCAATAATTCGAAGGGACTTGCAAGGAGATTATAATCATACATAAAAGATTTCAGAATGAATCAAATATTGTTCATAGATAATCTTGATCATAAACCCACAATTCGTCGGATCTCGACAAACACACCGAAAAATGATTACGTCGAATAGATCTCCTCGAAGAACGAGGAGAACTTTGTATTGAGATCCAAAAAGAGAGAACAAGCCATCTAGCTAATAACTATGGACCCGAAGGTCTGTGGTAAACTACTCACAACTCATCGGTGAGGCTATGGTGTTGATGTAGAAGCACTCCGTGATTGATCCCCCCTCCGGCGGAGCTCCGGAACAGGCCCCAAGATGGGATCTCATGGGAACAGAAGGTTGCGGCGGTGGAATAAGGGTTTTCTCTGTTGCCTCGATGTTTTCAGGGTACATGGATATATATAGGAGGAAGGAGGGCACCGGGGGGAGCCAGAGGGGGCCCACGAGGGTGGGGGCGTGCCTGCCCCCACTAGGCGCGCCCTGGACCCTTATGGCCGCCTCTCTCGTTCCCTCACATTTACTCCAAGTCTTATGTGAAGATAGGTTCCAAATAACACTCTCGAAGGTTTCATTCCGTTTGATATCCCTTTTCTGCGAAACACTAAAATAGGAAAAAAACAACAATTTGCACTGGGCCTTGGGTTAGTATGTTAGTCCCAAAAATAATATAAAAGTGTATAATAAAGCCCATAAAACATCCAAAATAGAATATATAATAGCATGGAACAATAAAAAATTCTAGATACATTGGAGACGTATCAGGAGGCATGCGTACTTTGCTGTGCTGCGGATCCTGAGCTCGCTCCCCCACCATGCCCATACGAGGTGTCCATGGAGCGTGAAGAGGCAGTGGTGCGTTTTGTAGTTCCACACCTTGGTCTTGTAATCGTCACCTTCAACACACCAAACAGCAAAAGCCTTAGATAGAATCCATTGCCATAGTGCATTCGCAACTACAACCCAATCTTATAGGATTATAATGTGAACATGAACTGGCCAATACTTATTAGAACCGAGAATTGCATGACACATGGGACCACAAAGTATGTACATAAACCCCACAACTTGCTCGCAAGTTGCAACACAGCTAATAAGTACAAGAAAGCTAATTAGGGGCCACTAAGATCTGTTCTTCCTGATTTGCTTAAATACTGAGAAAATTAGTACAAAGCCTGAAGATGACAAATTCAGTGAATTTGGTGGTAAGCTTTTCTCCGCAAGTGCTTGCTAGACATCTCACAATGCAACACTCCAATAAATCTGAACTCCATAATTCAGCTGGCAACCTGCGAAGCTCCCACTTCCCCGCACAACTCGAAATTCTAGAATGGAGTCATCAATTACAGATATAGTGTAGCATAAACATGGTAGCAAACATTTTCCGTATATAAATAAATAAATTCTTGAATGCATGCATTATAGTGAGTGTAGTATGAACATGGCAGCAAGTAGCTTCCATATATCACAAATTAAGTAGAGATGTAGTTGTTGGTGACCACTTTGTCTGCCAGATAGTGCGATAGGATAGATCAAGTGTTGTCTGAATTATTATCAGCATTCTGGTCATCTTGCACTCCAGTTATCTGTGTGGAATTATAATGAACTATAAAGCGTGGAAAGAGATGGGGGCGTCGGTACCAAGAACCATGCTTGGATTGGATGCCAGATGGTTGGTGAGCGGAGTGTTGTTGATAAGGCGGCACAAAAGTGAAAGGACTAATGCACTAGTTGAACGTTTTCTTCATTCAGTCATTTTCATATCTGCTTGTGTGCTCCGGCTACCGCCCTCTGCAGCTCCACACTGCATCACGCATGGAAGCTCCACACTACATCACGCATGAACTACCCCAAATTTTAAGGAAAATTTAATCTCCCGCCCCATTATAGATTTGATGGAGTCATCAATCGTGGGTAGTGGTAAGGGGAATAGGATCACCAAATCCTACCAAATGAATCATGCGACAAATCCTAAGCCTGCAAGGGGAGGGGAAGGCATGTAATAGGTACCTCGTGATGCATCGGTGGTGGAAGGGACGACGAGACGTGATGAGGACGACGGGCAACCCAGCGGTGGCGGCGCTGCGGCTCAGGCCGGGGACACCTTCGTAGGTTCCGTGACGGCGAGGGTTCCCGCGTGCGCACGCGCAGGTCGGTGAAGACATGTGTGCTGGTGAGCGCGCGCGCAACCTCGTCGGGCCCGAGCGCGAGGGACTGAGCGGCGCCATGGGGCCTCGGCAGGCGTGCCGCAGTGAGCGCGGGGCATGGGGCGGCAAAGCGAGACGCGAGGTTGGAGAGGTGGTGCTGGAGGATGGAGGAGGCGGCGGCGAGGAGGTTGGGAGGCCGGGAGGGGGAGGGGCAGGACATGCGGCGCCGACGTTGATCTGAATCGGGGGAGCGGGTGAGAGGGGATCGATGGGAGTTAGGCTTTGGGGTAGTTGGGCTGCGGGTGGGGTTTTCTTTTTCTTTTTTTCTCTTTTTTAGATAAATGGTATGGATGGATGGATGTGTACCATGCCATCGATCCATGGCACACACGTTTCAACCAATGAGAACAAAGCTTGTGTAATTGTGTTTTTTCTTTTTGTTTCTCTTATATTTTTTGCACAAGGGTGCATTTTTTAATGGTATAGTTTTTGCAAAAGGGTGCATCTTGGAATGGCAAACATTGTTGCCTAAGGAAGTTTTCATTTTGAAAAATTCAGTTTCCATTTTATCGAGTGCCCAAAATGAGTTTTTTTGTGAATGACCTACCATATATTTTTTGCAAAATTGTACCAAATCATTTTTATAAAATACTAGGCCATCTGTCATGCACAATGGACCAAATGGTTGGGTGTCCAAAGTTTTGATCCACCTCTGGTGAAAAAGAAAGATTTTCGACAATCCAGTTGGAAGTGGGTCAAGTTTGAACTGCAGCTGCCTTATAGTTTGCGCTTTATTTTTTCCAAAAATCATTTATAGGTACATAAGTATATATTTAATCAGAGAAACACCAAAAGTTTTCCAAGATTCAACCGCTAGCTAGGAACGGTCATGCCCGCCGTTTGACCTCATTTTGAAACGGGCATAAAAATTTCAACAAATTCAAAAAATTGAAAAACCTTCGCATTATGTTATTCTATGTGACCAAGTTACCAAAAACTAATAACAAACATGTAATATTGTAATTATTTTAGAAAAATGTTCTCAGAAATGAGCAATCATGTGTGAAGATTCATGGCTTTCAAGCCAAATGATCAATCTTATGGCCACATTCATGACGTAGTTTGTTCGAATGATCTCATATCATGCACAAGAGTGCATCTTGGAATGGAGAAGAATGTTGCCTAAGGAAGTTTTAATTTTCTTTGGACGAAAATCCATTGACCATTTTTTCGAGTGCCCAAAATGAGTTTTTTTTGTGGAGGACCTACCATATATTCGTTGCAACATTGTACCAAATTTATTTTATAAAGTATTTGACATATTTAATGCAGAGTTGACCAAATAGTTGGGTGTCAAAAGTTTCAACCCACCTCTGGTGAAAAAGACAAATTTCAGCCGATCGAGTTGGAAGTGGGTCAAATTTCAAGTGCAGGTGCCTTATAGTTTGCTCTTTATTTTTTCCAAAAATAATTTCTAGGAACATAAGTATCTCTTCAATCAGAGAAACACCAAAAGTTTTCCAAGATTCAACCACTAGCTAGGAACGACCATTCTCGTCGTTTTGATAGCATTTTGAAACGGGCACAAAGAATTAAAAAAATAAAAAATTTTGAAAACATGTGCATTGTGTCATTATTTCTGACCAAGTTACAAGGAAAAATAATAAACTTGTAATACTGTAATTATTTAAAAAAATTGTTCTTAGAAATGAGCTATCATGTGTGAAGCTTCAGGTATTTCAAGCCAAATGATCAATCTTGTGGCCACATTCATGACTTAGTTCATTCAAATGATGTCGTATCGTGCACAAGGGTGCATCTTGGAATGGCAAACAATGTTGCCTAAGAAAGTTTTCATTTTCTATGGACGAAAAAATCATTTTCCATTTTTTCGAGTACCCAAAATGAGTTTTGTGTGAAGGACCTACCATATATTTGTTGCAAAAAAGTACCAAATCATTTTAATAAAATAATATGCCATATCTAATGCACAATTGACCAAAAGGTTGGGTGTCCAAAGCTTTGATCTACCTCTAGTGAAAAACACAAATTTCCGACAATCTAGGTGGAAGCGGGTCAAGTTTGAATTGCACCTGCTTTATAGTTTCTCTTTATTTTTTCCAAAAATCATTTATAGGTACATAAGTACTAATTTCATCAGAGAAACACCAAATGTTTTCCAAGATTCAACCACTAGCTAGGAAGGGTCATGCCCGCCGTTTTGACCGCATTTTGAAACGGGCATAAAAAATTCAAAAAAATAAAAAAAAATTGGACAACCTTCCCATTATGTCATTATATGTGAACAAGTTACCAAATAATAATAATAAACATCTAATATTTTAATTATTTTAAAAAATGTTCTCAGAAATGATCTATCATGTGTGAAGATTCATGGCTTTCAAGCCAAATGATCAATATTATGGCCACATTAATGACGTAGTTTGTTCAAATGATCTCACATCGTGCACAAGAGTGCATCTTGGAATGGCAAACAATGTTGCCTAAGCTAGTTTTCATTTTCTTTGGACGAAAAAATCATTTTCCATTTTTTCGAGTGCCCAAAATGAGTTTTTCTGTGAAGGACCTACCATATATTTGTTGCAACATTGTACCAAATTAATTACATTAAATATTAGGACATATTTAATGCACAGTTGACCAAATAGTTGGGTGCTCAAAGTTTCGACCCACCTTTGGTGAAAAAGACAAATTTCGGCCGATCGAGTTGGAAGCTGGTAAAATTTGAACTGCGGCTGCCTTAAAATTTGCTCTTTATTTTTTTCCAAAAATCATTTCTAGGTACATAAGTATCTATTTAATCGGAGAAACACCAAAAGTTTTCCTAGATTCAACCATTAGATAGGAACGACCATTCCCGCCGTTTTGACCGCATTTTTAAACGTGCACAAAAAATTCAAAAAAATAAAAAAAATCTGAAAACATGCGCATTGTGTCATTATATGTGACCAAGTTACAAGAAAAAAATAATAAACTTGTAATACTGTAATTATTTTTAAAAGTTTTCTTAAAAATAAGCTATCATGTGTGAAGATTCATGGCTTTCAAGCCAAATGATCAATCTTATGGCCACATTCATGACATAGTTTATTCAAATGATCTCGTATCGTGCACAAGGGTGCATATTGGAATGGCAAACAATGTTTCCTAAGAAAGTTTTCATTTTCTATGGACGGAAAAATCGTTTTCCATTTTTTCGAGTACCCAAAATGAGTTTTTTTTTGTGATGGACCTACCATATATTTGTTGCAAAAAAGTACTGAATCATTTTAATAAAATACTAGGCCATATCTAATGCACAATTGACCAAATGGTTGGTTGTCCAAAGCTTTGATCTACCTCTAGTGAAAAAGACAATTTCCGACAATCCAGTTGGAAGCGGGTCAAGTTTGAACTGCAGCTGTCTTATAGTTTGCTCTTTATTTTTTCCAAAAATCATTTATAGGTACATACATAAATATTTAATCAGAGAAACACCAAAAGTTTTCCAAGATTCAACTACTAGCTAGGAAGGGTCATGCCCGCCATTTTGACCGCATTTTGAAACGGGCATAAAAAGTTCAAAAAAATCAAAAAATTGGAAAACCTTCGCATTATGTCATTATATGTGAGCAAGTTACCAAATAATAATATAAACATCTAATATTGTAATTATTTTAAAAAATGTTCTCAGAAATGAGTTATCATGTGTGAAGATCCATGGCTTTCAAGCCGAATGATCAATCTTATGGCCACATTCATGACGTAGTTTGTTCAAATGATCTCATATCGTGCACAAGAGTGCATCTTGGAATGTCAAACAATGTTGCCTAAGGAAGTTTTCATTTTCTTTGGACGAAAAAATCATTTTCCATTTTTTTGAGTGCCCAAAATGAGTTTTTCTGTGAAGGACCTACCATATATTTGTTGCAACATTGTACCAAATTAATTTTATAAAATATTAGGACATATTTAATGCATAGTTTACCAAATAGTTGGGTGTCAAAATTTTCAACCCACCTCTAGTGAAAAGGACAAATTTCGGCCGATCGAGTTGGAAGCGGGTCAATGCAGCTGCCTTATAGTTTACTCTTTAGTTTTTCCAAAAATCATTTCTAGGTACATAACTATCTATTTAATCAGAGAAACACGAAATTTTTTCCAAGATTGAACCACTAGCTAAGAAAGACCATTCCCGCCATTTTGAGCGCATTTTGAAACGGGCACAAAAAATTCAAAAAATCAAAAATTTGGAAAACATGCGCATTGTGTCATTATATGTGACCAAGTTACCAGAAAAAACAATAAACTTGTAATACTGTAATTATTTTTAAAAAGTTTTTTTAAAAATAAGCTATCATGTGTGAAGATTCATGGCTTTCAAGCCAAATGATCAATCTTATGGCCACATTCATGACATAGTTTATTCAAATGATCTCGTATCGTGCACAAGGGTGCATATTGTAATAGCAAACAATGTTGCCTAAGAAAGTTTTCATTTTCTATGGACGAAAAAATCATTTTCCATTTTTCCGAGTACCCAAAATGAGTTTTTTTGTGAAGGACCTACCATATATTTGTTGCAAAAAAGTACCAAATCATTTTAATGAAATAATAGGCCATATATAATGCACAATTGACAAAATGGTTGGGTGTCCAAAGCTTTGATCTACCTCTAGTGAAAAAGACAAATTTCCGACAATCTAGTTGGAAGCGGGTCAAGTTTGAACTGCAGCTGTCTTATAGTTTGCTCTTTATTTTTTCCAAAAATCATTTATAGGTACATAAGTACATATTTAACCATAGAAACACCAAAAAATTTCCAAGATTCAACCACTAGCTAGGAACGGTCATGCCCGCCGTTTTGACCGCATTTTCAAACGAGCATAAAAAATTCAAAAAAATCAAAAAATTGGAAAACCTTCGCATTATGTTATTATATGTGACCAAGTGACCAGAAAATAATATTAAACTTGTAATATTATAATCATTTTAAAAAGCGTTCTCAGAAATGAGCTATCATGTGTGAAGATTCATGGCTTTCAAGCCAAATGATCAATCTTATGGCCACATTCATGACATATTTTGTTGAAATGATCTCATATTGTGCACAGGAGTGCATCTTGGAATGCCAAACAAAGTTGGCTAAGGAAGTTTTCATTTTCTGTGGATTGAAAAATCATTTTCCATTTTTTTGAGTGCCCAAAATGAGTTTTTATGTGAAGGACCTACCATATATTTGTTGCAAAATTGTACCAAATTAATTTTATAAAGTATTAGGACATATTTAAGGCATAGTTGACCAAATAGTTGGGTGTCAAAAGTTTCGACCAACCTCCGGTGAAAAAGACAAATTTCGGCCGATCAAGTTGGAAGCAGGTCAAATTTGAACTACAACTGCCTTATAGTTTGCTCTTTATTTTTTCCAAAATCATTTCTAGGTACATAAGTATCTATTTAATTAGGGAAACACCAAAAGTTTTCCAAGATTAAACCACTAGCTAGGAACGACCATTCCCGCCATTTTGACCGCATTTCGAAACAGGCATAAGAAATTTAAAAACAAAACTAAAAAAATGGAAAACCTTCCCATTGTGTCATTATATGTGACCAAGTTACCAGAAAAAGTAATACACTTTAATACTGTATTTTTTTTAAAAAAGTGTTCTTAGATATGAGCTATTATGTGTGAAGATTCATGGATTTCAAGCCAAATGATCAATCTTATGGCCATATTCATGACATAGTTTATTCAAATGATCTCGTATCATGCACAAGGGTGCATCTTGGACTGGCAAACAATGTTGCCTAAGGAAGTTTTCATTTTCTTTGGTCGAAGAATTCATTTTCCATTTTTTCGAGTGCGCAAAATGAGTTTTTTTTGTGAAGGACCTACCATATATTGGGTGCAAAAATGTACCAAAGCATTTTAATAAAATTCTAGGCCTTATCTAATGCACAATTGAGAAAATGGTTGGGTGTCCAAAGCTTTTATCCACCTCTTGTGAAAAAGACAAATTTCCGCCTATTCAGTAGGAAACACGTCAAATTTGAACTGCACCTGCCTTATAGTTGGCTCTTTATTTTTTCCAAAAATCATTTCTAGTCACATAAGCATCTATTTAAGCACAAATACATCGTTTAGTGATGATACGTCGACGTTTGGACGGTGGCCGATGGCCCCAACTCCAAAGCGTGTAAACTCACATAACCGTCGTGTGGTCACCGCATGACCGTGGCGTTGCCATGCGTTCTGGGCGGCCTAGGCATGTCTAGTGGGTTGGGCAATACCCAAGTAGGTGCTAGGAAGAAAATGACAATAAAAGGATCTCACGAGGAGACCGACTGAACTATGCTCAGACATGAATTAGCAGCCAAGTGTTTGATTAGCGGTACGGGAAATGCACATGGCTAATGGCCCTGAGTTTTGGCCGAGGATGATCATCTACTAGGGAGACTGTCTTGGCCAATTTTCATCTCAAATGGAGGAGCTTAGATGGCACTTGCTTTGCAAAGTGCCACATCGGGCAGAAATATGGATGTTGAAGCTGGGCTCAAATGAATCAATGGATTGAGCTGACATTTTGTGGATTATGGTCATTTGGGCATAGGAAAGGTCTGTAAATTTTTTATACCAATTGCATAATCCTAGCTTGTACTTACTTCACAAAGCTTCTCTCTGGATAGAAACTTTGGAAATTTACTGATGAAGATTTAATAGGAAAATGGAGCTCAATATTGGAATGTGGCAATGATTTAGATATGTAAGATGGCACAAAAAGTTTGAGGACAATAGGAGGTGCCTAGATAGCACTTGCTTTGCAATGTGCCAATGTGGACAGAAATAAAAATTGAAGCTGGGCTTACATAGATGATTTGATTGAGCTGCAATTTGGAGGAGGGTGATAATTTGGGCATATGAAGGCACTGTATAAATTTCATGTCCTTTGGATATGCATAGCTAGTACTTCCTTCACAAAGCTTCTAGCTAAACAAAAACTTTGGAAAATTTTCAAGGAACATTTACTAGGCAAATGGAGTTGAATTTTATCATGAGGCAATAATTTGGATAGGAAAGAGTGCCCAAATTTTTTTGAGGTCAATAAAGAATATACAAAAAGCACTTCCTTCACAAAGTGCTATTCTGAACAGAATAGGAAAATGAATATTGTTGAGTTATATATTAACTAATCGAGGAAGGTTTTTGACATATTTGACGAAGATATGATCCAAAGAATTTATCATAATTTTTGGGGAATTTTGGGACTAGCGGAAATATAGGTTGCTTCACAACCTAGGGCAAAAATTGACACATGGACATGACACATAGGCAAAACTGATGAGGTGGCGCCTAGTCATAGATATCCACCGCAACTTACAAGGTTATGACCATCTATATTGGTCGTGATTAGCTAGAAATAAGGCAGTGAACCAGTGTTGTCTGCTTTATGACCATTTCATGTAAGGAAATTATGACCTTTCTGACCAAAATTGTCATTATAGTTTAGGGTTTGGAGCCCC
>LR738714.1:274654602-274740392 GCA_902687465.1 Secale cereale | reverse complement strand
CCCCCCGGACAGTTTTGACCAATTGGTCTCAAATGGTCATAGATTTATGACCAATTCTTCCAGGGTCACTGACAGAAGGTCACAAGTTGACATATTTCTTGTCGTCAAAGATCAATATCCCAAGACAAAGTTTGTTCCTCAACAAGAGAAGTATGATCCTACATCCTTCAAGGGGACACAAGCCCAAGATAATCTTCCACCACAAGACCACAAGCTAAAAGGCAAGGACAAGCTTCAAGAAGAGATTGATACATTTGAAGAATCTCCTAAGGCCTTGGTCAAGTCGGTTCCCAAGACTACATCGAGTTCTACTTCATCAAGTACATCTACAACTCCAAGGATTCCCATCAAGATGGTGTGGATCCCGAAGAAGAAGAACAAGAGTGTTCTTGAGGGTGACTCCGCCAATGTACTTCACTCTTATTCATATTTGCAAGGACAAGTGCAATCAACCTTCACATCTTGCACTAGCTCAAGGAGTCAAAAACCCTCTTGTTGGTAAGACAGGGGACAAGGTAACCTAATGCTTTCATGGACATCATCTTGTGTGCAATTCACTATATGTCCATGGATATCTTTGTATGTTCCTTGTGGGACTAACCCATGTAGGTATTTAAAGTGCAACTCACTCCAATGGATTGCTCCAAATGATCTACATCAACATTGAGCATCTACATGAAGTCACCGTCGACAAAACATAAGGTTAGTTCATCCCTCTTAGGGGGGATATCACATCAAGGGGGAGCTTTACTCTAAGAATTGAGCTAAAGCAACTCTAATGGTGTGAACACAGCAATGCTTTATGTAAAAGTGGCAGCCTCACTTGAGCTTAAACGATGAGTATGACCTTTGATCAAATGTTCTCATTTGACTCCTAAGTCAATATACTCATATATAGTTGACTTAGTCATCGCCAATTGCTTGATAAATGCTGGAGTGGTTGTGCATGCTTTGCCACATATTTCATTTGCCATCTTATTGTGTGAGCATGTTGAGTGAATATTTTTCTCATTCGAGGACATCCATTTGTTGCTATGTTTGTTTGGCTTTATTCTTTTGCAAATTGGATGGACAAGAATGCCTAAGAACCCCCTCTAGTTATCTATGCTTTTCTTGTCTGAAACTCTATTCATGCAACATCACAAAGTTTGATCAAGTCAGATTCGAACCACTCTGAGCGAGGAGCACTTGGAGTCACCGATTCGTCATGGACTTAAACTTCCAAAACCTCTTAGTGCATTTTGGTCTGACCGATCTTTCCTTTCGGTCATACCGAGTTCATTAAGTTGATCTAGGTTTTCAATCTCGGTGCAACCGATTAGAACAATTCGGTCTCACCGAGTTGCAGTAACTGCTAGCAGTTTTGCATCTCGGTGCCACCGAGTCGTTCCACTCGGTCACACCGATAGAGTCTGGTTATATATACCCATAGGCCGAAACTTGGAAAGTTTTCAGAATCCTTTCGCCATCGCCTATCCAGCTCTGCCGACTCGAGGTCTCCAAATTATCCTCCCGTCGCCCGCGACCCCCTACCGCTGGTCTCCGCCGCCGTCAACGGAAATCTTTGCCGTCGTTGTCGCCGTAGCGATCTGATCACCGAGTTAGGATATGAGTTCGACCCTTTCTGTTTTCCTCAATCTGATTCTATGCACAAAGTAAATTACATGATTCTTCCCACGTATGACATCATCCTGTCCAGCGAAAACTCCGTATAGATTAGTTTTGATTCAAAGTTTTAGGGTTAGGTTTCTGCCGAACTCATCTTGGACCGACCGAGTTGTAGAAATCGGTCTCACCGATTTGGCCTAGGCCATTGTACTTGTAATGTTCGGTCTGACCGTAACTTACAAATCGGTGTGACCGAGTTCAACTCTCAGCGAAACCCTAGCAATCTCGGAGTCACCGAAGTGTGTCTCGGTCTGACAGATTTCACCAGTTTAGACTCTCAAAGTTGCTTCTATGTCACCGAGTTTAACAAATCGATAGCTCCGAATTGCTTTCTGTAGAAACCTAAAACTAAGTTTTTGACTCAATTGTTTTGCAAAATTTGTGCACTTTGTGATGCTCATCCACTCTACCTCAACTACATCTATTCATAGGGTCTGCTTGCAGTTTTAGAGATGTTTGAGGGTAGTGATAGTCAGAACATGTCAGAGGAGCAGGCGCATATGAGTGAGGGCTCTAGTCCCTCCAATAGCAGCTACTATGAGAGTTGCAGAAGCACTCCAAGCAATCTGCCAAAGGCTGCTACCAAGAAAAGGAATAAGAAAACTTCTAACAGTGAGGATGAAGGTTTTGTGGCTGAAGAGGTCACTTCAAAGAAGAAGGCTGTCAACAAGGAAGAATCTGCTAGAGTTGTCAAGCCTGGTCTGAACAAGAAGGCCCCTGCCAAGAGAGCTCCATTGTCAAAAGTCAGAGTATCCACTCAAGACACTATGGTGTTTAGCATTGAAACAAGAGATGATGAGCCAGCAGGATCTAAGAAGAGAGCTAGAAAGACCGCAGGCAGAGTGGTTGGCAGGACATCCATGAGAGATGATGCTGATGCTGATGATGACGCCGAAGAGCCTGTTGCACCTGTTGTAAAGACTCAAAAGCTGATGGGGGTGCCATCAAAGAGAGGGCTGCTCCATCTAATCCCAAAGCTGCCCCCAAAGGTTTTGCACCCAAGAGATCCACTGGACACATTCCAGCAGCTAAGAAGAACAAGGCCCAAGTTCCATATGTTCTTGAGGAAGAGGAAGATCAAGATCAAGAATCCTCAGATGATGATGAGTCTATGATGCTCAGAAGACTCAAGCAAAAGATTCTAGATCATAATGATGCACATTTTGTTGCTGAGAACATGAAACTGATTAAGGATGCAGGTCTGAGAAAATGGAGACAGACTGATCCATATGCTACCAGGAGAAAAAATGATGTGGACTATAGGTTTCACACCAAAGAACAACATGATTTCTATGAGACAGTCTTGTTGGACAAGAAGCCCATTGTTTGTGACAAGAAGTGGGTTGATTGGAAATACATCGACAAACATATTGATTTCTTTCCAGGTATGCATGAGAGCTTCAGGCCAAGTGATGTTAACAAGTTTGTGGGAAAGAAACCGACTAGATGGAACGATGAGATGATCATGCAATTCTACTCCACTTCTCATTTCTATCCAGATGGTAGAATTGTATAGATGACTGAAGGTACAAGGTACCGATCAACTGTTGCTGAATGGGCAAGTCTGATCAATGCCCGCAAGGAGGATGAAAATGAGACAGATGTGTATGCCCAGCCCAGGATGGATCCTAACTCTATGGAAAATATGTACAAGCCAATTCCTGACAGAGAAGTGAAAACTCACAAGTTTGGCTCCATATATCATCTGTTGTCTGGATTGACCACAATCAACACTATACTTAGGCACACTCTGTTGCCCAAGTCAGGAGATCATAGAATGATCCAAGGTCATTCCATCAACTTGCTCAACATGTTTGATGTTCCTGAGAAGTTCAAAGTCATGAGCCTGATTGTAGAGACAATCAAGAGGACAATAGTTGACCAGAAAAGGTCTTGTGGATATGCCCCTCACATTCAGATTCTTATCAACTCCAAGGTGGAGAAAGGGACATATCTGCTTGACAAGAGGCATCTTCGTCATAGACTAGATTTTGAGGACAATGAAATTTTCATGGATGCATCCCATCCCACTTCAGTTGAAGGACAAGAGAAGATTGCTCAAGCAAAGGCAGCAAAGCATGCAAGTGCTTCTGGAGCTCCTAAGACCAAGCAAGATCAGCTCAGAATCAAGCAAGCCTTGGAAGGATCATTGAGACAAAGTTCTATGATCTAGATGTGAAGGTCACAGATATCCAGGCTATTGTGGAGAAGCTCAAGGAAGAAGCTGAGAATAGAGATACAACCAATGTCTTTCAGAAAGTCCCAAGAGAACAAAGATCTTCAGCTATGCCAGTTGATGAGCCCACGCCTACACTTTCAGCTCCTGCAGCCACTGGTATAGTTGTTCCTCCGGCTCCACAGACTTCATCGGAAGTGTTTGCAGATGCTCTCATCTCCATGCCATCTTCGCACACCGGCGAGAAGACTTCTTCGGCAGCTCCCGGAGATCGTGCCTAGAGTGCGGCATAGCACTATGCATTTTCGAGCTTTTTGGTAACTTGTTGCCAAAGGGGGAGAAAGTGTATAGATCATTAGGCTTCGAGAGAGATTGTCTTTCCTCTATTTGTTGGATTTGGCTTGCTACTTCGTTTGATCGTTTGGTTATTGCTACAATTTTGCTTATGTGTGTGAGATACTACTTGTGCTTCATCATATCATACTATGCTTAATGTGTGCTTATTTGATTGTGTATGATCATTCTCTTGTCATTTTGGCGATGAGTGCATATTGCTTAAATCTAATCATTTTTAGTGCTCCACCAAGATGTATGTGACATGGAAGAGTAACCCATGATCCTAATTGATTGTGCATTTGCATTCAAAAGAAAATCTTAAATGATGCACAAATTTAGGGGGAGCTCTTGCTTATCACATACTTCTCAAAGTGACAATATATTTCATTCTTATTATCTTTTGTTGAAGCTTTGATCTATATGTTGTCATCAATTACCAAAAAGGGGGAGATTGAAACTGCAACTATTCCTCGGGTTGTTTTGGTAATTAATAGTAACATATAGCTCATTGAACTAATATCCTTTCAATATAAATATTTCAGGAAGTTCAATGGTTGGCATGGCATGGATTAGAGATGTGGACCACTTGAAAGCTAAGGACAAAGATTGGCAAAAACTCAAGACTCTACATTTTCATTTTAGTGATCCAAGATCACATTGAGTCCATAGGAAAAGCCAATACTATTAAAAGGGGATGAGGTGTTGCTTAATGGTCTACTTGCTCAAAATGCTTAGTGCTAAGCTCCAAATCTCTCAACCACTTTCTCATTTCCACATATGTCCCAAACCTAAAAGTCAAACTCGGCCCCACCAATTTGATCTACCCCGTGCCACCGAGTTCACATGAAATAGCCACTGCCAAAACCCTAATCGATTCGGTCTCACCGATAGGGATTTCGGTCTCATCGAAATGGGATTTCTAACTCTCTATTTCCCCTTCGTAACGTTTTGGTCTAACCGAGATGAGCGGATCGGTCCCACCGAGTTGGTAATGCAAACTGTCTAGTTACCATTTGTAACATTTCGGTCTCATCGAAAGGAGCGATCGATATCACCGAGTTTGCCTGGCCAAGTCTCTGTTTGATCATCACTGAAATCGGTGTCACCGAGATGAGGTTTGCCCTAACCCTAATGCATCGGTCTCACCGAGTTGATAGTATCGGTCCCACCGAGATGTCTAACGTTCACATTTTGAACTGCTTCGGTCTGACCGAGTTCTTCTATTCGGTCTGACAGAGTCTAGTCAAATGTGTGTAATTGCTAGATTTTGTGCGGAGGCTATATATACCCCTCCACCCCCCTCTCTATCAGAGAGAGAGAGAGAGAGCCATCAGAACGTGCCTACACTTCCACTATTCATTTTTAAGAGAGAACCACCTACTCATGTGTTGAGACCAAGATATTTCAATCTTACCATATGAATCTTGATCTCTAGCCTTCCCCAAGTTGCTTTCCACTCAAATCTTCTTTCCACCATATCAAAATCAGTGAGAGAGAGTTGAGTGTTGGGGAGACTATCACTTGAAGCACAAGAGCAAGGAGTTCATCATCAACACACCATCTATTACCTTTTGGAGAGTGGTGTTTCCTAGATTGGTTAGGTGTCACTTGGGAGCCTCCGACAAGATTGTGGAGTTGAATCAAGGAGTTTGTAAGGGCAAGGAGATCGCCTACTTCGTGAAGATCTACCCTAGTGAGGCAAGTCCTTCGTGGGCGATGGCCATGGTGGGTTAGACAAGGTTGCTTCTTCGTGGACCCTTTGTGGGTGGAGCCCTCCGTGGACTCACATAGCCATTACCCTTCGTGGGTTGAAGTCTCCATCAACGTGGATGTATGATAACACCACCTATCAGAACCATGCCAAAAACATTTGTGTCTCCAATTGCGTTTGCACTCTCCAACCCCTCCCTTTACCTTCATATGCAACGATTTACTTTTCGCTGCCACAACTCTAGAATTGCATGTCTAGGAAGATTGCTTGACTTGTGCTAAAGTGCTAAAAACTGGCAAAACTTCAAATTGGGAAAAGGCTAAGTTTTTATTTGGTCAAGTAATCTAATCACCCCCCCCCCTCTAGACATACTTTCGATCCTACAGATCATCAAAGTCATTCTTCACCAAATGGATAGTTATCATCTCATCGAAAAATCGGGACCCTCGCCACTATCACCCTTTGTTGGATTTCGACATTTGTTTCCCTTGTTGTGTACTTGGATCTAGAACATGTGTGATTGGATCTAGTTGATTTGTGGGTTTTCCTCTCATGTTTTCGTCATGTTCTTTGGTAATCCCCCTCCAAATCATGAAAGATTGGCCCATAGAGTTCCACCCTACAACGACTGGACACTTGTATCGTTCCATCGACTACATCCAGTATGAGATTTTGCATCGACGATGATCATCCATCCTTTGAGACCATCTTCAACAGGAAGTAAGGATGGTTACCCCGACTTCGTGAATGGTTAAGTGAAACGAAGGTATCCATTCCATCATAAAATATTCCTTCCTTCCCATTACATCTCAATAGCCCCACCATCTTTGCAAATACCTTCATACCTATTGAGACTAGATATCCAAGTATTACCCGGCTTCGCGAAAACTTGTGCACCATAGTCATACGATATCATATTGTTGCATCAGTGGATATATCATATAGTGAAATTGCTTGCTCCATGCATATCTTGTGATACTTGCCCCGTATATTTGGTTGAGGCTCAATAAGAAAAGTGAAAACAAAGAGAAGAATGAAAAAAAGTCAAAAGAAGCTTTTAAGCAAGAAAAGAAAGATCAAAAGCTTATAAGCAAAAGAATGTATAGCATGAAAAGAGATACATGTGCATGAGGATATATGGAATAGTAAACTTTTTTCCTTGTATGCATATAGGTTGGGTGCCAAGTGGTGAATCATGCCTACTTGAGCAATCAAGCTAGTTCTCTGCTAGTGTTTGTGCAACACGAGCTTAGTCTTCGTTAGAAAATTTTGTATTGCTCATCCCCATATTTGCACAAGCCCCATTATCCCACCATGTGTGTTTCTTTATTGCCCTCCTCTATATTTTATGAGGACATCAATACCATTGTTACACCCATAGCCCCTGCTGCTATACATACTAGGCAAATTACTAGAGCTCGCGCACGCCAATTAAGTTACCAGGTACTTTCATTTCTTGGTAACTATTCTAATGTTCTTGAGAATATGATGCTGCCTAAATTGGATACATTTGTTTTGCTTATAAATGAAGGGCCTAGCTTAGATAATAGCTATGAACATTGGAGCAAGATCAAGCATAGAGATGAGGACATGCGCAAGGGGAGCAAGAACGGTATTTCAAGTGGTGATTTCAGGACTATGAAGCCACCATAATGAGTGCATGAAGGCTTGGACGAAATATACAAGATGCTACTTCATAAATTTTGTCCAGAGGCTATTATAGGTACCGCGTCACCATATTATTGGGCTAGGCCCATGTAATTTCGAAATACTTCAGTATAGACTGTTTTTAGAGTTTGTATGTGTGGGAAAACATAGTTAGGGTTTGTTTCGGACCCCTCCTCCAAGGGTTCACAAAATTCCACTCCTCCTCCATATATACAGCCCTTAGAGCATTGTTTAGACTTCTGGTTTTGTTTAGATTAAAGTTCGCCATAGTTGCAACTTTGCGTACTTCGTTTGTGTTCAACGACCAGACAAAGGCATCCCAGAACCCCACTTTGATCAATAAAGCTTTCCTCTTAAATTTGCAATATCCAGATTGCAATCTCAGTTTCTTGCTTGTTCTTCGTTTGCCTGCAGGAAATAGAGCATCGTGGTTAGGTTGATCGTGGTCCGGCATGGTCAATAACCTCTCGGAGTTGGTTTAGCGATTGCTAGGTGCGATGTCTTTGCACATTCGTAGTCAGATCGTTAAAGTCTACTCCACCAAAAACTATGGCCACCATCTCATCGAAATATGGGACACCTTTGCTTCTATCAAGTGGTATCAATTTCCAGGTTGCTCGGTGAGATAATATAGTTTTTCATAGTTTAGATGGAGTCTGTTATACATACCTACAATCCACGAAAAAGTAAAAAAAAATTAGGGTTAGTTCATAATATCCGAAGTAATCTTGGCCATTGCATAATCTTTTCCGTGTTAGCTTTGTTTAATTTGCGATTGCATCATCATGTCGAGTTGCTGGTCTTAGCGTCTAGTTCTTTAGAGTTTCGAGTTCTGTTCACAGGTTGTCACGCCACCGTGGCATCAACATCATCTCCTTTGCCATATACCACCACCGCATATCCGCTGCCAAACCGAGTCCATATATGCCACCACATATCCTTCATCATCACGCCAATCAGAGTCCACCTCCAAAATACATCCACTCACCAGTTTGAGTGTACGTAAAATTCTAGCTAGGCAGTTTTTAGACCATTTGTAAACTTTTTTGAAAAAAAGTTGTTGCAGAGCAAAAAAGATGAAAATAAATAAATTTAGAGTGTGCTCCTCCTTTGTTTATGTGCAACGTCGTGATTTCGTTAGTGTTCTAAACTCGCGTCTCTAGTACGGTCTAGCTTAGGACCAGCACGGTACCATCGTTGAGCGTTTACTCAATGTTGCATCTCTGAATTGATTACTGCTGACCTTTTTGCTACCATATTATAAGCCATCCCAGCCCCACATATATCTGTGGCGTGTGTTTGACTCCTCCTGGTAATCGCTCTATCCAAGCTTTGAGGTGTTTTGACTATAACGGTCGGCGATCACTACCTGCTGCTTGGTAAGAACTGGTAAGAATTTGAGATTCGATAGACGAATTTGTGACTCACCACCACTACCACTTCCTAGTAGTCTGTTGATAGAGGCGAGGGACCCGATCTTTCGATGAGATGATGACTATCGATTTGGTGGAGTCGACTTTGTCGATCCGACTACAAACGTGCATGACGTTGCGCCTTAGCAATCGCTAAACCAATCTCCAGGGGTTACTCACAATGCCAGAAGCACGATCAGCCTGACCATGAAGGTCTATTCCTGCATGCAATCACAGAATAAGCAAGAATATGATAAAGCAATCTGAATATTGCAAATATAATTGAACTATTGATAAAGGTGGGGATCCGTGAGCGGTCTTCGTCTGGTCGTTGGACACAAACGAAGTACACGAAGTTGCAATAGCTAACTTTTGACTAAACAAATCCCCAGGAAAAAGCTAATAGATGGATCTACTTATATAGTAGCAAGGGGTGGCGGCCAAGGAGGTGGGAGGACGTCCCAAGGCAGCCTAAAACTAACCCTAGGTCGTACAAGGCTCATGGGCCCAAGTGGATGTGACGCAACACCTTTGGACTTGTAGTTTGACTCGGATTCTGCTGCAGCATCAGATTGTTTCGTCGATATCTCAACGCTCCGAACGAATTTGAAGGTGAATCCAATTGGGCTGGAAAGAGCAGAAAATCTACTTTCCAACAAAAAACGAATCACCCAATTCAATGTCCGTATGAAGAAGTTCTTGCCATTTTGAGTCAGGTATGTCTGTGTAGTCCGAATTTGAATGCAGAACGTGAGAGGCTTGGACTCTATCTTCTCTTGTCCCAAAAGTGACGTGAAAGGACTTTTTGAACGGCACCTAAACTTCTCTTTTTCCCTTATCTTCATATGTGGATTGTACAAATGTCCCATACACCTGCAATTAGACATGGCACAAAAGTCTGTGAAGGATTTTTTTCCTGGATGACATAAATAAATTATTGCATAGTTTGCATTAGAAATCACCTCACAAATATACATGTATGCAATATTTTTGGTCATATCCAAGGTAGTCATGTCCTCGTCATCCTCCCTTTCTTGAAAACAAAGCCATCCTCACCGTTGCTTAATCTGAAATATGGGTAAGAAAATAGACAAGGCTTACATGTTGTATATGTATATGTCATTCATTTTTACTTACCTTGATTTTCGCACATATGACACATGTATAGATGAGTAACTTTCGTAGTTCATAAAATATAAAGCCAAAATATTATCACAAGAAGTAGAAGGCATGAAAATATTGCAAATCAGTTTGCACAAATAAGTGAAGCTCTTATTCATATCAAAAGATTGACAATGTTCATCATTAAACCATCCCAACATTGGTGAATAAACCTTACTTACACGAAATTCACAGGCTACAACATGCTTAAATAAGGTAACATGCAATAAGTCATTTGACATAGAATCATCACCAAGATTAGACGTCATATCGAAATGATTAAACATTGGCACAATTATTTTTAAATGTATTTTATCCAAATCTGATTTATTCTCTGATTCACATGGTTCTTTTGCATCAACAGTTAATTCAATGGGTGCACTTAAAATTGTTGGTATTTCAGTTGTTTGATCACATGACGCATTCATGACAGTAACAAGATTATCTAAACCAGGTGGTGTGCTCAAATCAACAGGTAATTCAATACATGATGTATTCAAGTTAACTAGATATGCATCATCCTCATGTGAAGTTATATCATCAATGTTTTTACTGTTAACTTGTCGCAAAGACGTAGCTGATGTAGGTTCGGACGATGACAATGTACCATACACTTTAGATGATGTCGTGCTCATAATCGGAGGTGTGCTGCTCTAGTAGGTGCAATGGTGGAGGAACCAACCGGTGGTGGTGAGCATGAACTGGAATAGTAGTTGTTGTAGTCACACAATGCATCCTCCTGTATTTGTCTCTCAAAGGTACAAGCACGAACATACATACCAGTAATGCAACGAGGAATATACTGAAATCTTGCACGAATATCATGGTTCAAACCACCAAAAAATCTATTCATTGTATCATCCTCAGATTCTTCTATGTCACAATGATGCATATAAGATTTGAACTCTTGGTAGTAAGCATGAACAGTGTTACTGCCTTGTTTTAATCGTTCCAATTTGCGAAGCAATTCACGGTGATAGTACGGAGGAAAAAATTGTTGTCTCATTACAACTTTCAAATCTTTCCAAGTTGTGGGTTGGTTATCAATGTTTTTCTTACAGTGTACACTCCACCAAATAGACGAAAAACCAGTAAATGCTCTAGTGACAGCTCGTACTCTCTCAAGTTCAGAAAAATCATGGCTAGCAAAAATTAGTTGTACCTCAAATTCCCAAGCAAGATAAATAGCAGGATTAAATCTACCCTCAAATGAAGGTAAAGAGATAACCTGGCCGTGTGCTTGTGTGTGTTGTCCCACGTCTCGTGATGGTGAAGATGTATCCGTCGTCCAAAACTTCTATCTCCGGCACCTGCCATGATTAGTAGAAACAAGAAACAGAATTCGAGAATAATGTTCCTATGAACTACTAGGATGTGGTGGGAAAGCGCTCACAGTAAAGCAAATATCAATATCTTACAAGTTCTTACCATGCAGTAGGTGGTGACCGGCAACCAGCGGTGTCGAATAACTCCGAAGATTGATAAAGCGATTGCCTGGTAAATGTAAATATGCACGGCGTAGAAATATGTGGAGCTGGGTTGTCTATATATGGTAGCAAAAGATTACCAATAATCAATTTAGAGATGCAATGTTGAATAAACGCTCAACGATGGTACTATGCTGGTCCAAGGTTAGACCGTGCTAGAGACGCGAGACTAGAACACCAATGCGGTCACAGCGTAGCACAACTAGCATCAAGAAAGGATATGAAGTAGCTCTTGACACCAAGGTTATTGACCATGGTGGAGCACGATCAACCTGACCACGAGGGTCTATTTCCTGCAAGCAAATGAAGAACAAGCAAGAAACTAAGATTGCAATCCGCAAGGTTCACGCGAGAAGCCTTGAGGATGGCGACCTTGTTCTTCGGCGAATCCAATCCGCCAAGAATTCAAACAAGTTGACGCCAAAGTGGTAAGGCCATTATCGGGTAATACGAGTCACCAGGCTCGACGTTGGCCGCCTGGAGACCGAAGATGGCATTTCGGTGAGCAATTCCTGGAATATCGAACATCTTCACAAATTTTACCCCTAAGGCGGGGTTGTCGGGAGCCCCGGCAACCCCCTTTTGTGTACTAGCCTTGCCGGCAAGGCATGTAAGCCTATGTACAAAGCCAGGCGCAGACCCTGCGCACAGTCAAGGAAGAGAAACCCTTTAGTATTAACAGTTTCCCGTTGATTTCCGTGTTTATATATATGCGTATATACATGCTTGTCAAGGGTATTGTATTGCTTTCTGATTACATCAAGTGTTAACGGACCACCAAGGTTCCATGCTCCTATCCTCTCTTCTTTCCAGCCACGGCAAGGATCCTCGATCCCGCCAAGGACCTGGCTCTGTCAAGAAGTTGGGGAGATTGCCCGGCACAGCGACTCCCGGCAAACCAAATAGATAAAGTTATCTTCTTGCCCGCTCATGTCCGTAACCCGTGACTTGTGCATTAGAAAACCCTGCCACTCTCTTTTAAATTCGGGTGCTCCCGTCCCTGGCCTAAATGCGGCTTTGGTCAGGGTGGTTGCAGTACCCTTTACTAAAAGAAGGTTGACGAGGGGCTAACCCTCTGTATGCAACCCGGCAGATGTGATTCTCCTGTAGGCACAGAGGGCATCGGCAGGGCAGCTTACCGACATAACTCGTTTATTTGCGTTGAAGAGTCATTTTGCCTCTGCATGGCCGTATACATGCACGAGTCCCCAGCAAGGCTTGTCTTTTTCATTAACATGTTGATACAAGTACGGATGTTACAGAACACATGCATGGGCTCGAGAGATTACATTATTTAGAAATTAAGATTTGGTAAGTGCCTACATACTAAAAGAAAGATAAATGCCTCGCAATCTCCGTTCTTGTCCCTTTCCTCCCAGGTGTCGCGGGTGAAGACAATGGAAGTGCAACGAGGGACCCACCCATGGAGAGCATGGCGAGGGTGACCCTCTGCGAGACGCATGGCCGAGGGAGGAGGGCGGTGCAGATGATGGTGATGCCACCGACGGTCACTCGGAGTCGGAATCGGCGTCCTCCCGCCCGCTACCGTCGTGCTCACCATCGGTGTCTTCCTCGTCACTATCGCTGATGGAGGAGGTTTCGTCATCAGTGGAGCTCTCCACACAACGCCCTAAGCGGATTCCCGAGCATCTGAATAACTTGTCAGAGAGGAGGCTGTCCTCCATTAATTTGAAATGGAGAACGTGCCCCTCCGACAAGCTGTGAGCACGGGTGAAGGTCTTCCACCCACGGCGAAGGTACATGACGTGAGGGGCGGGGAAGTCGATGTCGACTTGCGTGCTCCCATTCCCGCAGCCTCAAGGCCTGCGGCGGGTCAAGCTCCATTTCCCGAGCAAACAGGCTAGGGAGGCGGAGAAGACTGCACACTGGCTTGTACAGCCTGATGAAGAACTCGCAGGGCTGGTCTCCGACATGGCCCTCCATTGGGGGAAGAGCCGCTGGTGGGAGCACGGCCGGTGCGCCGTCCCGTCCTCCTCTCCCCCGAGAGCCACGGTGGCCTCGGCCTCGCCCCCTCCCTCTTCCTCTCATGGCGGGCTCCGCCGCCATGAATTCCGAAGGAGGAGGGACATATTGTCGAGCAGAAGCCCTCATCGCCGCCGTTGGAGTGCTGGCACGCCTCTAACCATGGCGACTAGAAGAGAAGAATGGAGCAGGGAGGAGATGGGTGCAGAAAGACGCTGTCCCTCTCCCCTTATATAGAGGGGAGGGGCTGGGGCTCGGCCCCCCAACCTCAAAGCTGCCGCCCCACTCGACCAATCTAGCCACCACAGGCGCAGGGAATCAGGAATGACCCGCTGCTCCAATCTGCGACGCCTGGTTTCCTGCCTCGGTGTTAATGCCCGTGCCCCCCATATCCGCCGCTTACCCTCCCTATGGCATGAGGGACATGTGGCAGGCGAGCCAGAATCAAGAAGACAGGTGGGGCGACCGTAAATGAGCAACGCCCCTGCATTTTCCTCCTTTTATTGGGAAGATGCGGCTGCCTCTTTACTATTCGCCGTGATGTGACGCAAGCACGCTGCAACAGCTGCACGCACGACCCCCACGTCAAGCGCCCAATGCGAGTCGTGGGGAAGTGCAACAGGCAAAGGAATCACCGCAGTTAAAACCCTACCATGCGTGCCTGCGCACCGTTCTGGGCCTGGCCCAACAACGCTCCGCGCTTATGTGTGGCCCAGGCCCGGGGGCTCCTGTCGGTGTACAAAAGTAGGGGTCCTTTGGCACCCCTTTACTTGTGCGCGGGCGGTTGTAGCCACGCCTACGACCATGCTTGGCGGGACAGAAGAAGGATAAGCACGAGACTGCGAAGGCAACTCTCAAGCCAAAGGCATGAAGAACAGAGGTGCAAGTTCGACTCTTCCCCCGGTAACGCCCTTGCCGAGGCGACCTATGTGACACTAGCAAGAGCCTTGCTGGGGCAACTTACCCAACCCAGCGAGGCCACCACCCTTGGGTCTGAGAGCTCTGACACCATTGACAGCATCAAGACCAAGATTCAGGGGCGCTAGCGTAGTGGCATGCAGATCTTTGTGGGACCAAGGACCTACAAACCTAGACAAGGGACCACATGATAGAGGCAAAGTTGTCTCGTCTTTCGATGAGATGGTGGCTATCATTTTGGAGAAAGTCGACTTTGACGATTCGACTACGAACGTGCGAGGACGTCACGCCTTATCAATCGTTAAACCAACTCGGAGAGGTTATTGACCACATCGGAGTACGATCAACCTGACCACGAAGGTCTGTTTCCTGCAGGCAAACGAAGAACAAGCAAGAAACTAAGATTACAATCTGGATATTGCTAATATAAGAGGAAAGCTTTATTGATGAAGGTGGGGTTCTATGACGTCTTTGTTTGGTCGTTGAACACAAACGAAGGACGTGAAGTTGCATCTATGGCGAACTTTAATCTAAGCAAAACCCAAAGTCTAAATGACGCCCTAAGGGCTGTATATATGGAGGAAGAAGGGGGAATTCCGTGGCCTTTGGAGGAGGGGTCTGAAACCAACCCTAACTCATTGAGAAGTGCAGTAATGGTGCTGAAATATCTCACAAAACGCCTATAGAATCTAGCTAGGCCAAGGAAACTCCTCACATGTGTGACCGTTTTGGGCTACGGCCAACTCTCAATAGCTGCAATCTTGGCTTTATCAACCTCAATTCCCCTGTGGAGTAACAACATAGCCAAGAAAAGATACTCGGTCGGTGCATAAGGTGCACTTTCCAAGGTTACCAAACAAACGTGCATCACGTAGAGCAATAAAAACAACACATAAATGTTCCAAATGTTCCTCCAAAGATCTGTTATAAATCAATATATCATCAAAGTAAACTACCACAAATCGTCCAATGAAAGCACATAAAACTTCATTCATTAATCTCGTGAAAGTACTAGGTGCATTAGTTAACTCCAAAGGCATGACTAACCACTCATATAATCGAAACTTTTGTCGAGTAGCTCCTGTACTTGATGCATAATCTCCTTTGTCTCCTCTAGATTGGTACGATATGGTGCACGGTTGGGTAGCAATGCACCGGGAATTAAGTCAATCTGATGCTCAATCCCTCGAATAGGTGGTAATCCCGGGGGCACGTCTTGTGGAAAGACGTCTGTGAACTCCTACAAAATTATAGTGACAGCAGGAGGCAAAGAGGAAGGCACGTCCTCGAATGAAAATAATGCCTCTTTGCACACAAAAGCATAGCAAACAGTTTGCTGAAATCTAGATCATCAATATCAGATTTGGTGGCAAGTAAACATCCACTTTTTAATTTAATTTCAGATGCAACATGAGATGATGGTGTGTTATTAGGCTTCATTTGTTGCTCAAATTCTTTTGCCACAATCTGATTTTGCTCCTGTTTTGCTTTATTAGCTCTATTAATATCATCTTTCAAGATGGAATAAGGAGACATAGGAAGCAAAGCAATACATTTATCCTTATGAACAAGAGTATACTAATTGTTTCTACCATGGTGTCCAGAATTTTTATCAAATTGCCATGGTCTACCAAGTAATAAGGAACATGCTTGCATGGGTACCACATCACACTCAACATAATCAGCATATGTAGATATACTAAAATGCACATGAACAATACATGTTACCTTAACCTTGCCGCTGCTGTTGAACCATTGGATGTAGTAAGGATGTGGATGTGGTCTTGTGGTGAGAGATAGCTTCTCCACAATCTCCATGCTAGCCAAGTTGTTGCAGCTCCCTCCATCTATGATGACGCGACCAGAACATTCCTTCACAACTCCCTTTGTATGGAACAAATTATGCCTCTGATTTTGCTTCGCTTGTGTGACCTGCACACTCAAAACACATTGAGCAACTTGACATTCATACATGTCAGCGTCTTCAGGAGCCATGTATTGCGTCTCATTTTCAGAATCATCTCCACTGCGTTCTTCATGTGTAATAAGAGCCAAAGTCTCCTCATCATAGTCACTACCGGACTCATGACCACCTTCCTCAGTAGCAATCATGACACACTGAGATGGGCATTTGCTCGCATAGTGACCACGACCAGTGCAACGATGACATATAACATCATGTGTTGGCCGAGTGGATGCCATGGATGAAGAAGAGCTATGCGCAGGACCGGAAGGTGTACTCCTGGATGATGGTGGTGGTGCCTGTTTGCCTTTATCACGGCTAGAAGTGACGGATGAAGTAGGCGGTGGTGCAGCCAGACGTGTCAAAGTTGAGGATGCACGCGATGTCCTTGATGAAGGTTGACCTACAGAAAAAATTAGTTCGCGCCAAGGCCTGTTGATCCTGCAGTTCACGTTGAGCTTTGCAAGCAAGATGGAATAAACGAGTGATATTATTATACTCCTTATACTCTATAATTGTCTGAATCTCTCTATTTAAACCAGCCATAAAACGTGCAAGCATAGCCTCATTATCCTCAACAATACCACATCTAATCAGGCCAGTTTGTAGTTCCTAATAATATTCGTCTACATAATTTTTTTCCTTGTCTTAAATGCTACAATTTTTGAAGTAATTCACGTTGATAATATGGTGGAACCCAACGAGTACGCATAGCAGTTTTCAAAGCAGCCCAAGTAGTTGGAATATTATCCGTATATGATCTACAATATTCAGACCACCACACACAAGCAAAACTAATTAAAGCACAAAGAGCAGCAACAACACGTCTCTCCTCGGTATATTCTAAACATGTAAAACCTTGTTCGGTTTCTAACTCCCAAGTAAGATATATATCAGGAAGATATCTACCCTCAAATGATGGAATATTCATTTTTAGTTTAGGGAGATGGTCATGATCTCGTACATGAGGGTGTGGTGCAGCCATACCATTGTGATTATTTGCATGTGGACGACCTGGTGGTTGTCGTACTGGTTGTTGCACGTAGTTCTGATTAGGCTCAATCTCATCCTCGTAATCTCCCGTGTAATCATCCTCCTCCTTAGCAACAGCAGGAGCCACAGAAGTATCAACAACAACACCAACAGTTTGGCCAGGCTGAAGACGGGCACGACGCGCTTTGCGGAGGGCTGTTTCACGACGTGAAGGTGGTGGTTGTTGTTGTTGTTGCAATGGTGCAGCAGGTGGAGGTAGACGCGCAAGCACTTCAGCGAATTTGGCATCCAACTTGGTGTCAATTGACTTCTCAATGCCATCCATCCTCGCTAGTGCGTCCCCAAAACTGGTTGTCACATCTTCTACCCGTTGACCCATCATTTGCTGAAATTTATCATGCAACTCCTTGTTCGTCATGTACTCCCAGTCAGTCTCATCGACTTGTGATCCTGCCATGGTTAGCAGCAATAGAAACACACAAAAATATGGTCCTACAGACTACTAGAAAATGGTGGTGGTGGGGCGTCACATCCATCAAGCAAATCTCAAATTCTTACCAGTTCTTACCCGGCAGTAGGTTGTGATCGGCAACCGTGGTAGTCAAAATTCTCAAAGCTTGGATAAAGCGATTACCAAGGAGAGTCAAACGCACGGCGTAGATGTATGTGGAGCTGAGAAGGCTTATAATATGGTAGCAAAAAGGGTCAGCAATAATCAATTCAGAGATGCAAAGTTGAATAAACGCTCAACAACGGTACTGTGTTGGTCCTAGTCTAGACCGTACTAGAGACGCGAGCCTAGAACACTAACAAAATCACGGCGCTGCATGTCACAAGGGAGGAGCAAACTCTGATTTTTTTCCTTTTTTCACTTTTTTTGCACTTTCTTTTCCTCTTATTTTTTTTCCTCCGCAACAAATTTTTTTTCCGAAAAAGTCTACAAATGGTCTAGAAACTGCCTAGCCAGAATTTTTTGAAATTGGAACTATTTTTCTTCTACGGGTATCACAGAGGTTGGGGAGTCCGACTTGGTCACGATTCGAAGTATTGCGTGATCTGGAGATCGAAAACAAAGCGTGTAAATACTGGACTCTGACTCGGACTGGTGGCGGAGATGAATCTGGTGGGACTCGGACTGGTGGCGGATATATGTTTGGGCCGTGGAACACGGACTGGTGGCGAATTTGTGACGGAGGTGGACTAGGATTGGCGTGATGGATATGCGATGGTGGTATATGGCAGTGGTGATGATGATGGTGGTATATGGCAGCAGCGATGAATATGGTGCGGAGTGGCGTGACAAACTGTGAACAGAACTCGAAACTCTAAAGAACTAGACGTTAAGACCAGCAACTCGACACGGCGATGAAACCGCAAATTCAACTAAGCAAACAAGGAAAAGATTATGCAATGGCTCAGACTGGTTCGGATATGATGAACTAACCGTATTTTTTTGGCTTTTTCGTGGACTATAGGCATGAAGAAAAGACTCGATCTAATCTACAAAAAACTGTAAAATCTCACCAAGCAACCTGGAAATTTGATACCACTTGATAGAGGCAAAGGTGTCCTGTCTTTTGACGAGATGGTGGTTATCATTTTTCGAGGAGTAGACTTTGACGATCCGACTATGAACGTGAGAAGACGTCATGCCTTAGCAATCGCTAAACAAACTCTGGGAGGTTATTGACCACGCTGGAGCACGATCAACCTCACCACGAGGGTCTATTTCCTGCAAGCAAATGAAGAACCAGCAAGAAACTGAGATTGCAATCTGGATATTGTGAATATAAGAGGAAAGCTTTGTTGATCAAGATGGAGTTCTGTGACGCCTTTGTCTGGTTGTTGAACACAAACGAAGTACGCGAAGTTGCAGCTATGGCAAACTTTAATCTAAACTAAACCCAAAGTCTAAAGGACGCCCTAAGGGTTGTATATATGGAGGAAGAGGGGGAATTTCGTGGCCCTTGGAGGAGGGGTCCGAAACCAACCCTAACTCTTGTTAACCCACACATACGGACTCTAAAAACAGCCTATACTCAAGTATTTCAAAATTACATGGGCCTGGCCCAATAATAAGGTGACGCAGCACCTATAATAGCCTCTGGACGAAATTTATTCAGTGGCATATTGTATATTTTGTCCAAGGCTTCACGCACTCATTATGGTGGCTTCAAAGTCCTGAAATCATCACTTGTAACTCCATTCTTGTTCCCCTTGCGCATGCCATTGATACGTCTCCAACGTATCTACTTTTCCAAACACTTTTGCACTCGTTTTGGACTCTTAATTGCATGATTTGAATGGAACTAACCCGGATTGACGCTGTTATCAGCGGAACTGCCATGGTGTTGTTTTTGTGCAGAAATAAAAAGTTCTCGGAATCGCCTAAAAATCAACGGAGATTTATTTCAGAAAATATAAAAAATACTGGCAAGAAGATCCACACCTGGGGGCCCACGGGCCGTCCTTGAGGGTGGGGGGCGCGCCCCCTGCCTTGAGGGCAGCCCGGTGCCCCACCGACGTATGCCCAGGTCCTATATATTCTGTTTCGTGGAGAGAAAAATCAGGGAGAAAGAATTATCGCGTTTTACGAGACTGAGCCGCCGCCAAGCCCTAATCTCTCTCGAGAGGGCTGATCTGGAGTCCGTTCGGGGCTCCGGAGAGTAGAGATCGTCGCCATCGTCATCATCAACCTTCCTCCATCACCAATTCCATGATGCTCACCGCCGTGCGTGAGTAATTCCATCGTAGGCTTGCTGGACGGTGATGGGTTGGATGGGATCTATCATGTAATCGAGTTAGTTTTGTTAGGGTTTGATACCTAGTTTCCACTATGTTTTGAGATTGATGTTGCTGTGACTTTGCTATGCTTAATGCTTGTCACTAGGGCCCGAGTGCCATGATTTCAGATCTGAACCTATTATGTTTCCATGAATATATGTGTGTTCTTGATCCTATCTTGCAAGTCTATAGTCACCTACTATGTGTTATGATCCGGCAACCCCGAAGTGACAATAATCGGGACCACTCCCGGTGATGACCATAGTTTGAGGAGTTCATGTATTCACTATGTGTTGATGCTTTGGTCTGGTACTCTATTAAAAGGAGGCCTTAATATCCCTTAGTTTCCAATAGGACCCCGCTGCCATGGGAGGGTAGGACAAAAGATGTCATGCAAGTTCTTTTCCATAAGGACGTATGACTATATTCGGAATACATGCCTACATTGCATTGATGAACTGGAGCTAGTTCTATGTCACCCTAGGTTATAACTTTTACATGATGAATTGCATCCGACGTAATTTCCCATCACCGATCCAATGCCAACGAGCTTTACCTATATTGCTAGTCGCTTATTTACTTTTCCGTTGATATTATCACAAAACTACAAAAATACTATCTTTACTTTTATTGCTGCTACCACCACTATCATATTACTGTGCTACTAAACTATCTTGCTGCAGATACTAAGTTTCCAGGTGTGGCTGAATTGACAACTCAGTTGCTAATACTTAAGAGTATTCTTTGGCTCCCCTTGTGTCGAATCAACAAATTTGGGTTTAATACTTTACCCTCGAAAATTGTTATGATCCCCTACACTTGTGGGTTATCAAGACTATTTTCTAGCGCCGTTGCCGGGGAGCATAGATCTATTCTTTAAGTCACTTGGGATTTATATCTGCTTATCACTATGAAGAATTTGAAGGACTCAAAAACCAAGATCTTACCCTCAACTACGAGGGGAGTTAAGGAACTGCCATCTAGCTCTGCACTAGATTCTCCTTCTGTTATGAGTAAACTTGCGACACCTACTCCTGCTATTGAATCTGATATGTCATATGTTCTTGATGATGCTACTTCTGCTATGTATGATGAAACTATCTCTATGCCTGATACTGTGCCACTAGGTGAATTGCTAGATGAACAAATTGCTAAGGTTAGGGAGAGTGCAAATGTTGATCATATTTATGAAAGTGATGATGAAACTACTCCCCAATAGATATGAATTGCCTGTTGTGCCTGAGGGTTATGTTATGGATGAAGAAACTGCTAGAGACTTTCTTGCTTGCAATGATAGATATGATCTTAAGAAGTTATTAGCTAAGTTGAAAGAAAAGTCCTTGAATGCTAGAATGAAACATGACCCTACTTTTGCTACTTCACCTATACGTGTCACTGATAAGGATTATGAATTCTCTGTTGATCCTGACTTTATTACTTGGGTTGAATCTGATCCTTTCCATGGCTATGAGTCTGAAACTGTTGTGGCACATCTTACCAAGTTGAATGACATAGCCACCCTGTTTAGCAATGATGAAAAGATTCGCTACTACTATATCCTTAAGTTATTTCCGTTCTCGTTAAAGGGTGATGCTAAGACTTGGTTTAATTCTCTTGATCCTGGTTGTGTGCGTAGTCCCCAGGATATGATGTATTACTTTTCTGCTAAATATTTTCCCGCTCATAAGAAACAAGCTGCCTTACGGGAAATATATAACTTTGCTCAAACTGAAGAAGAGAGTCTCCCACAAGCTTGGGGGAGGCTTCTCCAGTTACTTAATGCTTTGCCTGATCATCCTCTTGAGATGCATGATATACTTGATCTCTTTTATAATGGACTAACCGATGCTTCCAGAGACCACCTGGATAGTTGTTCTGGTTGTGTTTTCAGGGAAAGAACAGTTGAACAAGCTGAATTACTATTGAATAATATGCTGGCAAATGAAAATAATTGGACACTTCCTGAACAAACCCCTAAGCCAACTCCGAAGAAAAGAGGTGTTCTATTTCTCTGTCCTGAAGATATGCAAGAGGTAAAGAAATCTATGAAAGAAAAAAGTATTAAAGATGAAGATATTAAGAATTTACCACCTATTGAAGAAATACATGGTCTTGATAACCCGACACAGGTAGTAAAGGTAAATTCTCTTTATAGATTTGATGAAGGTGATATTCCTAGTTATAAGTCTCCTAGCCAATGCTTAGATGAGTTTGACAATTTTATTGTGAAACAAGAAAACTTCAATGCTTATGTTGGTAGACAATTACAACACAATGCTCATATGATTGAACGCTTGAGTGATTATCGGTCTAGTGCTAAAGATGAACTGAAACTTATTAGTATACATGCTTCCATGGTCACCACTCAAGTAGAACAAATACTTAAAGCTCAGAATGATTTGCTCAATGAATTAAATAGTGAGAATAATGATAATGCCATTAGAGTTGTGAGTAGAGGTGGTAAAATGACTCAGGAACCTCTGTATCCTGAAGGGCACCCTAAGATAATTGAGCATGACTCTCAGAGAGCTAATTTATATGCACCTAGTTCTTCTAAAAAGAAGAAAAAGAAAAATGATATGACTTTGCATGCTTCTAGTGAACCCGTAGCTTACCCACCTGAGAATCCCAATGATATATTTGTTTCTGATGCTGAGACACTATCTGATAATGAACATGAACCTAGTGATAACATTAATGATGTTCATGATGATGCTTAACCTAGCAATGATAATGATGTAGAGATTAAACCCGCCGTTGATCTTGATAACCCACAATCAAAGAATCAACGTTATGATAAGAGAGACATTGTTGCTAGGAAACACGGAAGGGATAGAGAACCATGGGTTCAGAAACCTATGCCTTTTCCTCCAAAACCATCCAAGAAAAAGGATGATGAAGATTTTGAGCGCTTTGCTGAAATGATTAGACCTATCTTTTTGTGTATGCGTTTGACTGATGTGCTTAAAACAAATCCTTATACCAAGTATATGAAAGACATTATTACCAACAAAAGAAAGATACCTGATGTAGAAATCTCCACCATGCTTGCCAATTACACTTTTGAGGGTGGAATGCCTAAGAAATTAGGAGATCAAGGAGTACCTACTATACCTTGCTCCATTAAAAGAAACTATGTTAAAACTGCTTTGTGTGATCTTCGAGCCGGTGTTAGTGTTATGCCTCTCTCTTTATATCGTAGACTTGACTTGAGTAAGTTGACACCTATTGAAATATCTTTGCAAATGGCTGATAAATCAACTGCTATACCTGTCAGTATTTATGAGGATGTGCCTGTTGTAGTTGCAAATGTTACTATTCTAACGGACTTTGTTATACTTGATATTCCCGAGGATGATAGTATGTCTATTATTCTTGGAAGACCTTTTTTGAATACTGCAGGGGCTGTTATTGATTGCAACAAAGGCAATGTCACTTTTCATGTCAATGGTAATGAGCATACGGTACACTTTCTGAGGAAACAACCTTAGGTTTATAGTATCAATTATATTAGAAAATCTTCAACTATTACTATTGGAGGTTTTGAGTTTCCTATTCCTACTATCAAGAAGGCATATGACATACTTATTGTTGGGGACATACATATCCCCATTGAGGTAACATAGTGTTATTCGAAAATTCTCTGGTTTCATGTTACTCGGAAAGAGTTTATTAACAAGACCTCATCAACCTTGTTAATGGATTTCTTTTGATGAACATGGGATAGGTGAATCTAGATAGCACCAACCTTCTGTACCCTTCTTTTACTTTCTGTTAATTAGGTTAAATAAAAGAAAAATAGCATTATCTGTCTGTTTACTCCCTTATCCATGCAATAAAAAATATCCCGAAAATAAAAGTTCTCCAAATGCCATGAAAATGAAATATGATTTTTTTTCTAGAATATTTAAGAAAATATGGCAATGAACACACAGCGAGGGGAGCCAGCACGTGGCCTCGAGGGCACAGGGTGCGCCCTTGCCTTGAGGGCCCCACGTGGCCCCCCTCCACTTATCCTTTCACCCATGCTCTTCTTCTTCCTCCCAAAAAAATCCTCAACCAGCTCAAACCCGAGTTCTAGCTCATTTTGCTGCCATTTTCGATATCTTTGCTCAAAGCACCATTCACTAAACTATTTGGGGAGATTGTTCCTTGGTATGTGACTCCTCCATTGGTCCAATTAGTTTTTGTTCTAGTGCTTTATTTGTTGCAAATTTGTGCGGCTGTGGTGACCTTGTTCTTGAGCTTGCATGTCAATTTTTCTTGGTCCCAAGTAGTTCTAATGCATGATATAGCTTCTAGGCACTTATAGGAGTTGTTGCTATTATTGTTGTTGAGTTTGGTTAACTTTTATTGTGAGTTACTAAAAATTTCAGAAAATTTCAGATAAATGTCTAGGAAAAACTTCCAAGGTGGTCCTTCAAGGAAGCAAGGACCGAGGCTCGCGTTTCGTGAGCCGGACGATGAACCACCAAGGGATGCTGATTTACGGCCGTGTGAATGGTCGTCGGATGAATTTATGAGTCAAGCGGGCATCAAAGATGAATTTTACACATACGTGTGTAACGCTGACCTCGAGGACTTCATGCAAGATAAGTGCCTCCAATACCGTGGCTTGACTGATAGCTTTGTGAGAAGGTTTAAATTTTCATCTTCACGTAATTCTCACACTGTCTTGTTTGATCTATATGATAAATCTTATACCATGGACTTAGAGGATTTTTAATGAAGCCTGCAAGCTCCCGCAGTGGGGCAGTATGAGTGATCCTCGTAAATTTGAATTTAGAGAATTCTTAGCTAGTATTACAGTGGGGGGATCCAAGGACATCACACAAGCCACCACTGGGAGCATACATTTTCCTGCTATTCATTACTTTGCTCTCTTTATTGGTAGATGCTTAAATGGTAAAGATGAAGCTTGTCACATGTGTGTCCCTGATCTTAGAGTTCTCAGGAGTGTTGTACTAGGTGATAGGCAATATAATTTAGGAGCAGTTGTTGCACGTAGGCTACACCATAATGGTTCAAATGGAGATTTATTTGGTGGGATCTATGCTACTCGCATAGCCCGCTATCTTGGTGTGTCTGTGCACCCTTATGATGATCCCTTACCTAATGCTTATTTAGAGTGTAATGCTATGGCTAGTCACCGGTTTATAGAGTGGGATAATCAAACTCTCAAATATCAACTAATCTTTAACCGGCAGCATGCCATCCCTATTGTTCTTCGTGCCCCTACTTTGTTTAACTTTCAGGAAAAGGGAAGACACACTATAACTATGGAGGAGGCAAATGCCCATTATAACATGACGGAGGCAAACCGCCTTCGAGCTGCAGCTCAGCAGGCAGCAACTACTGTATCTCAGTACGACCCCAACTACAACTTTGGATATCCGTCAGGCCAGTACTGGCCGTAGACCAACTTAGGCCAAAAGCCTAAGCTTGGGGGAGTACCTGTTTCTCACTGACTTACTTTCATGTTCACACACTTATTCTAGTTGTCGGTGCTCACACTCTTTCACTGTACCATCCATGCTTAGTTTAAATTTCTTTTTCTTAGTCTTTTTCTTGTGTGCTAGAAAAACCCAGAAAAACAAAAAATATTGGTTGTAGCTTCTAGCTAGTTTACTTTCTTTGCTTGTAGTAGTAACTAAAAATGAAAACCCAAAAAGATTTCCCGTTCTTCTCTTGCTTGTTGGGAGCTTTTCCGTGTAAATAGTTTCTTTTCTTTTCTTTAGGGGTTAAGAGTAGAAGACCATGATTAAAATGCTTAGTGTCTCGCATATGCTTTGTTGTGGATTTAACCTTGAGCCATATTACCTTGTCTTCTCTCTTGTATCAAATGCCTGCAGATTCCAGCTTAGTCCAATGCACGTGAAAGGCAATAAGGATGAAAGGCAATAAGGATGATATATGATGAACTAATTGAGATGAGAAAAGCTGGTATGAACTTGACCTCTCTTGTTTTTGTAAATATGATAGCTCGTCGTTCTTGATTCAGCTTGTAATGAATGAAACATGCTTGCAATGACAATTAGAGATCATAGCTGCTTATGCCATGCTTAATTAGCTGAGAGTTTATAATTGTCTATCTTGCATGCCAACATGATATTAAAATGGTTGTGATGTGGTATGATGGGTGGTATCCTCCTCTGAACGATTTAAGTGGCTTGACTTGGCACATGTTCACGCATGTAGTTGAAACAAATCAACATAGCCTTCATGATATTTATGTTCCTGGTGATTTATATCCTACTCATGCTTGCATTCATTGTTGATTAATTTTAATGCATGTTCATGACCGTTGTTGCTCTCTAGCTGGTCGCTTCCCAGTCTTATTCTAGCCTTCACCTGTACTAAGCGGGAATACTGCTTGTGCATCCACTTCCATAAACCCCAAAGTTATTCCATATGAGTCCACCATACCTTCCTATATGCGGTATTTACCTGCCGTTCCAAGTAAATTTGTATGTGCCAAACTCTAAACCTTCAAATGAAATTCTGTTTTGTATGCTCGAATAGCTCATGTATCAACTAGGGCTGTCTATATCTTCCATGCTAGGTGGGTTATTCTCACGATGACTGGACTCCGCTCATCATTCACGAGAAATTGGCTGGTAATCGGGATGCCCAGTCCCATGCTCTAAATCATAATAATTAAACAAAACTCCCCCAGGGCTATTGCTTGTTTGGACGGTAACCCGTGGATTCGGTTAGCCGTGCAGTGTGCTTGTTGGTGGCTGGGGGAGTATAAACTTTTACCATTCTGTTTGGGAACCGCCTATAATGTGCGTATCATGGAAGATATCAAGATTCTTGGTTGTTATGTTGACAATGAAAGTATACCGCTCAAAATGTTATTCAATCTCTATTTAAAAATCGAGCTCTCGCACCTCTGCAAATCCCTGCTTCCCTCTGCGAAGGGCCTATTGTAATGCCCAGGATGGGACAATATCTCCTACGTGTCGAGGCACGACTTAGAGACATAAACCCATGCTGGAATGATCGCAAGTTTGGTATCTTTGCACAACTCATGTAAAAGATGGGGATGGAAACCATAAAATAGTTGGCTTACACTCGCCACGTCACACAAATTCCTTACATGTTTCAATCATCATACAAAAGAACATCACAGCCCATCTAAGGGCAAAATCCGAATGACAAGATACCAAACATAATTTAAATCCACAGGTCGGATCTAATCCTAGTAGAAGTTCCACTACTGATCATCGGGATAACGAACATAGTAACGGCTACGCTCCTCGTCGTACTCCCAGTCTAGCTCGGTGCCATCACCTGGATAGCTCACCATCGGACCTGCATCTGGTGTGGTGAAGTAATTGTGAGCCACAGAGGACTCAGCAATCCCGTTCCCGGGTAACATGACTATTTAAGCCTTGGGTGTGGAACAAGGCTGAAGAAAGAATAAGAATAAGTGGTTGCAGCAGCACTAGCCTAGCTTACGTGAATGAGAGCGAGAAGAGAAGGTGCCTCGGTCGAGATATGATCACTAAGTGATCCTAACTAAAGCCAGTCAACCATAACCCCACCGTGTTCATCTCCTGAAAACCCCTCTCGGAAAATGACAGTCACGGTACACACGCTGGTAGTGTATTGGAACATTGTGTCAAGTTTTCTACAACCGGATATTAACAAGCTCCCATCTGCCACATAACCGCGGGCACGGCTTTCGAAAGTTCATAACCCTGCAGGGGTGTTCCAACTTGGCCAATGACAAGCCCACGATCCGCGGAGTCGCAACTCCAAGGTGGGAAGACCCGAGTATTCTCGGAATCCCGTGCTCAAGATACTCCGAACTAAGGTAAGGCTAATCCAGCAAATCCTCCCGGCGTGTCGACACCCTGATAGTAGCCGCGCGTATCTAGTCTCAGGACATGACCGGATGGGCGATGCTACAGGTGTATGCCAGATACATCGGGTTTCCCCAAGGCGGCCCCGCAGGACCCCCAGTTCGGACCAACACTCATGTGGAGCACTGGCCCGGGGTTGTTGATTAAGAAAGAGGGTTAATTACTCCCTATGCAAGTTTATTTAGTTATTAGGCAAATAGTACCAATGTTGGGACTTGCTGGAAAAGACTTAGCACTTAGCGGTTTATCGAGGGGGCCCCATAACCCCAACCGTGTGAGGAACGCATAATCAAGGAACATAACACCGGTTTAAACGGTTCCTAGCGGCATGAGTGGAACAAAACACCAAGCAAAAGGCTTAGCCTTCCACCTATTGCCAATATATAGATGACTTCATTTAAGCATTTATATAGTGTGATATAACCCAACAAAACTTCAACATGAAGCAAGCATCTTCAACTTCACCTGCAACTAGCAACGCTATAAGAGGGGCTGAGCGAAGCCTACGTATAGCCAATCAATGGTTTGCATAGGTAGGGTGGTTAGACATGATCATGGTTACAAGTAGGAGGCTGACAGGAAAGACATGGGCATGGAGGCAAAGCTATAGATCGAGACTACTAGCAATAGGCAAAGATAGTAATGTTATCGAGGTTCGGTCATCTTGCCTGAAGAGTTGTTGTTCGGATCGTAAGAGGGGTCCTCGTTCTCAAGCTCGGTAGTAACCTCGTGCTTGTACTCGTACTCGGTCTCAGCTTCCGGCTCTAAACAATACAATCACACAAGGCACGAATCAACAAAATGCAATGCGCACACCAAAATGATGGATGCATGGTTGATGCACTATGAGAGCACACGGAGCACGGAAAATAGCACTCAAGCAAAATACTTCAAAACATGAAAACAATAGGATATTATGAATCTACACGGAAAATCAATCAAGTTTCATATAAGACTCGCTCCAAACGGAGCTACGGACTAAAAGTTATGCCCGAAACAAGAAATATGCACAAGCTGAAAATTACAGCCACATAGCAACTTTGGAGCACTAGATAAATAGGCTACATCACTCAAACATCATGGCAAAGAGCATGAACATAAAATAGACATATCCTACAGCAAATAAGTCCATTGGTGCACCCCCAAAGGAGCCACGGATCAATAGCAACAGGCTATGACATATTGAACTTGACAACAAAATCCTGACAGCAGTAATTTATTGCAACTTTGGAGCAAAAGTTAAATATGCTACAGCCACTCAAATAAGCATGTGAGAGCATGAATGGACAGCGAACAATATATACTACAAGGAATCATCAAGAGTCACCCCAAAACTATCATGGATTGTCCTAGAACAACAAGCAAACATGGCATCTGGAAATTACAGATTCCAGACTTAGTGAAATTTCACCAAGTGATAAAACAGCAGTTTCATCATGGCATCTATAATAGCAAGTTTAAGTCACCTCAAAACTAAACATGGCAAGTGGTAAGCACCACATCAAAGTACGCATCATGGTGATTCCGAAACATACAAGCATGCATCAAGGAGATAAACACAACGATAGCAATGAGCTCAACAAGATGGCATCTCATAATAAGTTAAACAACTAAACAGCCACATGGCACTTTGCAACGAGGATAAACATGGCAAGAATAAATCTATCATGCAACCTAACACAAACAACATGTAGAGCATGGCAAGACGAACACGTGGACATGTCATTTGCATCATTCGGATAAACGAGCTAAAAGATACCACTATGCAAAGATGACATAAAAACATCACTAACAGCAGTTTATAACGGGATGCACTCTTGCAACGAATATTTAAGCATCTAGAAGATCTCAAACATGCATGGCACAATGGAATGAAACGTAGAGCAAGTCACCACGAACGTCTGGACATGTCATTTGCGCAAAACGGAGCTATGCACAACAGGGACTTAGAAGGAATTAGGGTCAACCTCTCAGATCTGAGAAAAACGGGCTGGATCTAGATCCGGAGGTGGGCCTCGGCCCAGTGGCGCGGCGGCTGGCCCGACGCGGCTGATGGAGCGGCCCGGCGGCGGCCTGTGCGGCGCGGGCCCGCGGGAGGGAAGGAGGCGGGCCGGCGCGGGGCAGCAAGAGCCTGGCGGCCTGGCGAGGAGGCCTCGGCCTCGGTGGCTGGCGCTGTGGGCCGAAGGGAGGCGCGGCCCGAGGCGAGTGGGAGACGCCTGGCACTCGGGCGAGTCGCGCCCGACCTGGAGCGATGCGGTGGCCGGGTCAACTGGCTGTAGGCGATGCGGGACTGGGCCCTGGCAGCGATCGGGCCCAGCTGGCGGAGGCGGCGCGGCCTGGCAGAGGGAGCCGGCCCAGCTGGCGATCCAGCTGAGGGCGCGGTGGAGCGATGCGGGAGGCGGCGCGGCCCAGGCGCGGGAGGGGCGTTGACTCGCTGGAACGGAGGGGATCTGGCATAGCGTTCGATGGGGAACCAGATCGGCTCCTACTCCCGATCCAGAAGGAGCGGCGGCGCCCTTCGATGGCTTCGGCCTCTACGGTCTGAGCGAAGGAGGTGGCTGGCGCTGTGGGAGCCGGCCGGCGGCGGGGTGAGGGGTGGAACGGCGCGGAGGAGAGGATGAGGTGGAAGGAGAGGTGTTTTCCGGTGAGGTGGTGGTGCTCCGGCGAACTCCGGCGAGATTCCGGCGAAACTCCGGCGAGGTGGTGGTGGCTGGAGGAAGGAGAAGTTGGGGGCTAGGGTTTCCTTGTTTTGGGGCAAAAAATGGGGGAGTGGACAAATATATAGGCACAAGGAGCTAGGGTTGTCCAAAAGGAGTGCGGTTTTCGGCCACACGATCAGGATTGGATGGCCTGGATGAAGGAAGTGGCTAGGAGTGGTTTGGTGGGCTGTTGGAGGGGTGTCTTGGGCCTCAAAGTGGAGGCACTTTGAGCCCACGAGAATAACTGTTGGGGTAGCAAACGGACTCCAAACGCGACGAGATTTGACAGGCGGGTTACACACACCAAAACAACAACACACGACAAGTCTCGCGCCCAACCGGTAACGTTACTCGGCTAAACACCAAAGTAGGCCTCGGGGACGCCACGGACACGTGAGGGAGCTCCGGAACGCGAAACGGACAACGGGAAGGAACGCGTTGGACTGGATGCAAACAACAACACAAATGCAATGCGATGCATATGACTACATGATATGAATGAATGCCACACACGCACACAACAAAACGACGAAAACCCGAAAGACAAAGAACCCGAAATGGAATTGATGAAGCCGGAGATATATTATATGCCCAAAAGGGAAAGTATTACATCCGGGGCATTACAAACTCTCCTCTACTACAAAAAGATCTCCTCCCGAGATCTAGGACTGGAAAAAGGAAGGGTACTCGGAACGAAGATGATCTTCTCGTTCCCACGTAGCTTATCGGTCAGTATGGTGTGACCACTTGACTTTCAAGAATTTGATGGACTTGTTGCGGGTCTTGCGCTCGGTTTCTTCGAGAATAGCAACTGGGTGCTCTCGGTAGGACAAATCTTGTTGAAGATCAATCTCTTCAAACGGAATCATGCATTCAGGTGCCTTGAAGCATTTGCGAAGTTGAGACACATGAAACATATCATGAACATTGGCGAAGTTGGAAGGGAGCTCAAGTTGATAGGCTAGATCGCCTCTTTTGCCAAGGATCTTGAAAGGCCCGACGTATCTAAGAGCAAGCTTTCCTTTGATACCGAATCTTTGGGTGCCTTTCATCGGAGAAACACGGAGATAAACATGATCACCAATGTTGAAAGCCAAATCACGATGCTTGCCGTCATAGTAGCTCTTCTGACGAGACTGAGCAGCCTTGAGATTCTCACGTATGACTTTGCACATTTCTTCGGCTTCTGAGATCAAGTCATTGCCAAGAAGTTGACGTTCACCTGTCTCGGACCAGTTGAGAGGGGTACGACACTTTCTTCCATAGAGGATTTCAAACGGAGCTTTGCCTGCACTTGCTTGAAAGCTGTTGTTGTAAGAGAACTCGGCAAATGGAAGGCAGTCTTCCCATTTCATGCCAAAAGATGTGACACAGGCTCTGAGCATGTCTTCTAGAATCTGATTCACTCGCTCGACTTGACCTCTAGTCTGAGGGTGAAAAGCACTGTTGAACCTGATCTTAGTGCCCATGGCGGACTGAAAGGAGTCCCAGAACTTTGAAGTGAACAAACTTCCACGGTCTGAGGAGATAACTTGAGGAATGCCATGTAAGGACACAATTATGGAAGTGTACAACTCTGCCAATTGAGCTGCATTGATGGATTCTTTGACTGGAAGGAAGTGAGCGACTTTGGTAAGCTTGTCAATCACCACGAAGATAGAATCATTCCCTCTTTTGGACTTAGGAAAGCCAGTGACGAAATCCATTTAAATGTGGTCGAATTTCCACTCGGGAATAGGAAGAGGTTGGAGAAGACCGGCTGGACGTTGATGTTCTGCTTTCACTCTTCTGCAAACATCACATTCATTCATGAATTGGGCAATCTTGCTTTTCATGCGTGTCCACCAGTAAGATTGCTTGAGGTCTTGGTACATCTTGGAACTGCCAGGATGAATGGAAAGGAGAGAATCATTTGCTTCTTCCATTATGAGCTTCCTGAGATCACCTTTGGGAACAACGAGTTTGTCCTCGAAGAACAAGGTATCTCTCTCATCAACGCGATAGCACTTGTATTTCGGATCGCCCTTTGCAATACCATGTTTCACCTTCTGCACCATGGCATCACTGAGTTGGGCCTCACGGACCTGATCTTTCAAGGTAGGAGCAACTTGAAGATTTGCAAGAAAACCCTGCGGAACAACTTGGAGGTTGACCTTCCTGAATGCTTCACAAAGCTCAGGCTGGAACGGCTTGATAAGACGGCTGTTGCAATATGCCTTTCTGCTCAAAGCATCTGCAATCACATTCGCCTTGCCAGGAGTGTATTCGATGCTGGGATCATACTCTTGGATCATTTCAACCCAACGAGTCTGGCGGAGGTTCAGATTCGGCTGTGTGAAGATGTACTTCAAGCTCTTGTGATCGGTGAAGATGTCGACTTTTCTGCCCAACAACAGATGTCTCTACGTAATCAAAGCATGTACCACAGCTGCTAGCTTGAGATCATGTGTGGGATAGTTCTTCTCACTTGGCTTGAGCTGACGAGAAGTGTATGCCACAATTCTCTTGTCTTGCATAAGCACACCACCAAGTCCTTGAAGAGAAGCATCACAGAATACTTCATAGGGCTTGGATTCATCTGGAGGAGTAAGAACTGGAGCAGAGACGAGCTTTTCTTTGAGAGTTTTGAATGCCACTTTACACTCTGGAGACCAGTAGTATTTGACATTCTTCTGCAGCAAGTTGGAAATAGGCATGGCAATCTTGGAGAAGTTCTCAACGAACCTTCTGCAATAGCTGGCAAGACCAAGAAAGCTTCGGAGTTGCTTGACGTTCTGAGGAGCTCCCCAGTTGACAATTGCTTCAACTTTCTCGGGGTTTACCGCAATACCGCCAGCTGAGATGATATGGCCCAGGTACAAAACCTTATCGAGCCAAAATTCGCACTTGGAGAACTTGGCATAGAACTTATGTACACGGAGACGGTCGAGAACAAGACGGAGGTGCTTTTCGTGTTCTTCTTCATTCTTGGAAAATACCAGAATATCATCCAGATACACAAGCACAAACTCGCCGGTGTAGGGGTTGAAGATGTAGTGCATCATTCTCGAGGAGGTAGGAGGAGAATTGGCGAGACCAAAGGACATGACCGTATACTCGTATGAGCCATAGCTCGTTCAGAAAGCAGTCTTGTGAATATCCTCCTCGCGAATGCGAATTTGGTGATAACCCATTCGGAGATCGATCTTAGAGAACACTTTAGCTCCATTGAGCTGCTCGAACAGTTCATTGATGTTGGGGAGCGGATACTTGTTCTTTATTGTCTTCTTGTTCAATGGCCGGTAATCGACGCAGAGACGTTCCGTGCCATCTTTCTTCTTAACAAATAAGACACCACAGCCCCAAGGAGACGTACTAGGCCTGATCAGACCCAAACGTTCCTGTTCATCAAGCTGTTTCTTCAACTCCTTCAATTCACCTGGAGAGAGCTTGTACGGACGCCGGCATGCTGGCTCAGTACCCGGCTCGAGTTCAATGATGAATTCCACCTGACGGTGTGGAGGCATGCCTGGAAGTTCTTCAGGAAAGACGTCTTGGTATTCGTTTACCACCGGAATTTGAGATATGGCATTAATTTCGCCCTTATCATTGAGAGAGAAAAGCCTGATAGTGTTATCCCTGGAGGCAAAGATAATCACATCTTCATCAGGATGAGTCTTCTTGACTTCCTTTTGTGCACAATCAATGTGAGCATCATGCTGAGAAAGCCAATCCATCCCGAGGATGAGGTCAATGTCGGAATTACCAAGAACCACCGGATTAGCCAGAAAGCGATAATCACCCATGCGAATAGAAACATCCGGAGCATAAACACTGGAGTGCATTCGTCTCCCCGGAGAAATAACGGTTAACTCCCTTGGCAGATTTTTGGTGACAATGTCGTGCTTGGATGCAAATGGATATGACAAGAAAGAACATGTAGCACCCGAATCAAACAACACTTTAGCAGGTATAGAGTTAACTGGAAGGTTACCCAAAATCACATCCGAAGAATTCTCCGCTTGTGCTGCATTCATCAGATTGACCCTTGCTTGCTTGGGATTATGCTTGACAATAGCTGAACTCACAGGTGGAGGAGGTGGAAGATGCTTTGGGTTCGGGCATCTGTTAGCATAATGACCCTTCTGGCCACACTTGTTGCACACCACTTCTGAGAGAGGACGGAAATGAGAACCACTTGACTTGGAACCTTGAGACTGAAACTGATTCTTTGACTGGTTGCTCGGGTTGGGTGGGTGGGAGAAACCACGGCCACTAGAGTTCTTGTTGCTGTTGGAGTTGTTGTAAGGAGCTCGAATCACTTGAGGAGGAGGAAGCCAAAATTTCTGTTGCTTCGCGACGACTTGAGAAGATGAGGAGGAGTGAACGGCATCTCGAATCCTCTTTTAGGAAGCCTCCATCTTGAGTTGGGCTGCCTCTTGTTTCAAAGCCATGTTATAGAATTTGTCGAATTCATCGGGCTCGAACAAGGTGAGAGCAAGTTGAAGTTCATCTTTGAGGCCTCCGCGGAACTGATAGATCTTGCTCTTGGCATCTGGTATGTCTTGCTTAGCATAGCGGGCGAGGTTTTGGAACTTGACATTATACTGGTAGACAGACATAGAGCCCTGCTTCAGGTTGCGGAATTGCTCACGCATACCCTCGATGACACTTGTTGGAATGTGGTGAGAGCGAAAGTCCTTGCAGAAATCCTCCCAAGAGATCACACGACCTGGCCTGGAGTCTTTGTACTGCTGCCACCAGTCAGCTGCTTGGTCTTTGAGTTGGAAGGCTGCAAACTTCACATAGTCCTCTTCTCTTATGTTACTGCACTCAAAATGCATCTTAATATCGGTTAACCAATCTTCAGCATCAAGAGGGTCGACACAGTAACTGAAAGCCTTTGGATTATTGGCCAAGAACTGGTTGAAAGTAGCATGGTGCTGTTGGTTGAAGAAGTTGCCTTGATTCCCTGGAACACCCTGATTAGCTTGATTAGCTTGCATCTGCTGCATCATCTGCATCAACAACTGGGTGTTCTGATTTGTAGTCTGCATAATCGCTCTCCAAGCCTCAGACGGAGGAGGAGGGGAAGGAGGACGATCTGGGACCTCTTCACCCTCTGGGTTAGCGTTGGGAACTCGTTTCGGAGCCATCCTGAAAGAGATGACCACGAATCAGCAATTTGATTGAAAGAAGGTATAAGCTGAAACAACGGATTGAAATGCAACATAGTCTTCACAAGAATCATTCGAACAATAGGAACGAACGAAATCATTCGAACAAGAGGAACGAATGAAATTCTCAGCTTAAATGATAACATCAATCTTCACGAGAAGCCACATAGGGGACAAAAGGTAAATAATGAAAAAAAAACAAGGTACGGATGGAAACAAACACAAGATAGGAGCTTCGTTCTAACATCTTTGTGCTGAAAGCTTATGAACACGTTACGAAAGGGTTTTGCAATCCCCAGATCAGCATAGCCAAGGACCCTTTAAGATGCAACTCCCGATCGGAACATCGGTCAATAAACCACTTCACTCAATGTAGAACCCCAAACTCGCTAACCTGCATTCGTTGGAAGAATGCCTTCAATCTACTGGATAAACCCACCTATTAATTTCCGAAAGTTTCCAGTTATGCAATCAGGTGTTGGGGATACAGGGGAAGCACCGCGCAATCAACTCTAAACCTACATCCAGCTGTATCTATCCTTCAACACATAACCAGTCTTTCTCAGAAACTGTCTACCTCGGACCTTCGAAAAGCATCCACTATACCAAGCTATGGCAATACTCCCGAACTACCTCCCCAGTACTGGGTGATGTCGGGGTTATCTTGCCACTAACCTTATAGGAGAGATTTTCGATGTCGGTCGTCTTAAGTATTTAGTACTGCCGCGATATGCTTGTGACGACAACACCCCGAAGCTCAACTCCCCGGGACACTGCCACAACCCCTAATGTCAGGAGGCATCGAGAACAATATTCTCGTCACAAGAACATCGAAACAATCCAAGAATACTCACAAGATTCCTAAAAAAAAATTGGTGCAATTTTTGAAAGTAGAAGAGGCAAGAGTAGACGTCAGGAGTCCTCACCAGAGAGAAAGGGGATGAGAAGCAAAGAAATCCTACTCTCCGATATAATTATAGGACTCAAAAACTTTTCAGTGTGTGCCTAGAATCGACCGTCAACGATTCGATCAATCAGTGGGGGCTTCTAGGTCGGAGAAGGCACTGAATACCAACTTGTAATGCCCAGGATGGGACTATATCTCCTACGTGTCCAGGAAGGACTTAGAGACATAACCCCATGCTGGAATGATCGCAAGTTTGGTATCTTTGCACAACTCATGTAAAAGATGGGGATGGAAAACATAAAATAGTTGGCTTACACTCGCCACGTCACACAAATTCCTTACATGTTTCAATCATCATACAAAAGAACATCACAGCCCATCTAAGGGTAAAATCCAAATGACAAGATACCAAACATAATTTAAATCCACAGGTCGGATCGAATCCTAGTAGAAGTTCCACTACTGATCATCGGGATAACGAACATAGTAACGGCTACGCTCCTCGTCGTACTCCCAGTCTAGCTCGGTGCCATCACCTGGATAGCTCACCATCGGACCTGCATCTGGTGTGGTGAAGTAACTGTGAGCCACAGAGGACTCAGCAATCCCGTTCCCGGGTAACACGACTATTTAAGCCTTGGGTGTGGAACAAGGCTGAAGAAAGAATAAGAATAAGTGGTTGCAGCAGCACTAGCCTAGCTTACGTGAATGAGAACGAGAAGAGAAGGTGCCTCGGTCGAGAGATGATCACTAAGTGATCCTAACTAAAGCCAGTCAACCATCACCCCACCGTGTTCATCTCCCGAAAACCCCTTTCGGAAAATGACAGTCACGGTACACACGCTGGTAGTGTATTGGAACATTATGTCAAGTTTTCTACAACCGGATATTAACAAGCTCCCATCTGCCACATAACCGCGGGCACGGCTTTCGAAAGTTCATAACCCTGCAGGGGTGTTCCAACTTGGCCCATGACAAGCCCACGATCCGCGGAGTCGCAACTCCAAGGTGGGAAGACCCAAGTATTCTCGGAATCCCGTGCTCAAGATACTCCGAACTAAGGTAAGGCTAATCCAGCAAATCCTCCCGGCGTGTCGACACCCTGATAGTAGCCGCGCGTATCTAGTCTCGGACACGACCGGATGGGCGATGCTACAGGTGTATGCCTGATACCTCGGGTTTCCCAAGGCGGCCCCGCAGGACCCCCAGTTCGGACCAACACTCATGTGGAGCTCTGGCCCGGGGTTGTTGATTAAGAAAGAGGGTTAATTACTCCCTATGCAAGTTTATTTAGTTATTAGGCAAATAGTACCAATGTTGGGACTTGCTGGAAAAGACTTAGCACTTAGCGGTTTATCGAGGGGGCCCCATAACCCCAACCGTGTGAGGAACGCATAATCAAGGAACATAACACCGGTTTAAACGGTTCCTAGCGGCATGAGTGGAACAAAACACCAAGCAAAAGGCTTAGCCTTCCACCTATTGCCAATATATAGATGACTTCATTTAAGCATTTATATAGTGTGATATAACCCAACAAAACTTCAACATGAAGCAAGCATCTTCAACTTCACCAGCAACTAGCAACGCTATAAGAGGGGCTGAGCGAAGCCTACGTATAGCCAATCAATGGTTTGCATAGGTAGGGTGGTTAGACATGATCATGGTTACAAGTAGGAGGCTGACAGGAAAGACATGGGCATCGAGGCAAAGCTATAGATAGAGACTACTAGCAATAGGCAAAGATAGTAATGTTATCGAGGTTCGGTCATCTTGCCTGAAGAGTTGTCGTTCGGATCGTAAGAGGGGTCCTCGTTCTCAAGCTCGGTAGTAACCCCGTGCTCGTACTCGTACTCGGTCTCAGCTTCCGGCTCTAAACAATACAATCACACAAGGCACGAATCAACAAAATGCAATGCGCACACCAAAATGATGGATGCATGGTTGATGCACTATGAGAGCACACGGAGCACGGAAAATAGCACCCAAGCAAAATACTTCAAAACATGAAAAGAATAGGATATTATGAATCTACACGGAAAATCAATCAAGTTTCATATAAGACTCGCTCCAAACGGAGCTACGGACTAAAAGTTATGCCCGAAACAAGAAATATGCACAAGCTGAAAATTACAGCCACATAGCAACTTCGGAGCACTAGATAAATAGGCTACAACACTCAAACATCATGTCAAAGAGCATGAACATAAACTAGACATATCCTACAGAAAATAAGTCCATTGGTGCACCCCCAAAGGAGCCACGGATCAATAGCAACAGGCTATGACATATTGAACTTGACAACAAAATCCTGACAGCAGTAATTTATTGCAACTTTGGAGCAAAAGTTAAATATGCTACAGCCACTCAAATAAGCATGTGAGAGCATGAATGGATAGCCAACAATATATACTACAAGGAATCATCAAGAGTCACCCCAAAACTATCAAGAGTCACCCCAAAACTTGACAATAAAATTCTGGCAGCAGAATTTTATTGACACTTTGGAGCAAAAGATAAACATGCTACAGCCACTTAAATGGACATGTGAGGACATGGATGGAAAGACAACAATATATACTACAAGGAACAATCAAGATCCACTCCAAAACTATCATGCTTTGTCCTAGAGCAGCACACGAACATGGCATCGGAACGTTACAGATTTCAGACTTAATGAAAATCCACTAAGTCCTAAAACAGCAATTTCATCATGGCATATAAAAGAGCATGTTTAAGTCACCTCGAAACTAAACATGGCAAGAGGTAAGCATGTCATCAAAGTACACATGAAGGTGATCCCGAAACACACAAACATGCATCATTGAGGTAAACACAACGATAGCAATGAGCTCAACAAGATGGCATTTCGTAACAAGTGAAACAACATCACAGCCACAAGGCACTTTGCAACGATGATAAGCATGGCAAGAATAAATCTATCATGCTACCTAGCACATACAACATGTAGAGCATGGCAAGACGAACACGTGGACATGTCATTTGCATCATTCGGATAAACGAGCTAAAAGATACCACTATGCAAAGATGGCATAAAAACATCACTAACATCATTTTATAATGGGATGCACTCTTGCAACGAATATTTAAGCATCTAGAAGATCTCAAACATGCATGGCACAATGGAATGAAACGTAGAGCAAGTCACCACGAACGTGTGGACATGTCATTTCCGCAAAACGGAGCTATACACAAAAAGTTATCATAGTTGCAAGATAGCATCAGCACACAAAACAACAGGGACTTAGAAGGAATTAGGGTCAACATCTCAGATCTGAGAAAAACGGGCTGGATCTAGATCCGGAGGTGGGCGGCCCGGTGGCGCGGCGGCTGGCCCGACGCGGCTGATGGAGCGGCCCGGCGGCGGCCTATGCGGCGCGGGCCCGCGGGAGGGAAGGAGGCAGGCCGACGCGGGGTAGCGAGAGCCTGGCGGCCTGGCGAGGAGGCCTCGGCCTCGGTGGCTGGCACTGTGTGCCGAAGGGAGGCGCCGCCCGAGGCGAGCGGGAGACGCCTGGCGCTCGGGCGAGTCGTGCCCGACCTAGAGCGATGGGGCGGCCGGGTCGACTGGCTGTAGGCGATGCGGGACTGGGCCCTGGCGGCGATCGGGCCCAGCTGGCGGAGGCGGCGCGGCCTGGCAGAGGGAGGCGGCCCAGCTGGCGATCCAGCTGAGGGCGCGGTGGAGCGATGCGGGAGGCGGCGCGGCCCAGGCCCGGGAGGGGCGTTGACTCGCTGGAACGGAGGGGATCTGGCGTAGCGTTCGATGGGGAACCAGATCGGCTCCTACTCCCGATCCTGAAGGAGAGCGGCAGCGCCCTTCGATGGCTTCGGCCTCTGCGGTCTGAGCGAAGGAGGTGGCTGGCGCTGTGGGAGCCGGCCGGCGGCGGGGTGAGGGGTGGAACGGCGCGGAGGAGAGGATGAGGTGGAAGGAGAGGTGTTTTCCGGCGAGGTGGTGGTGCTCCGGCGAACTCCGGCGAGATTCCGGCGAAACTCCGGCGAGGTGGTGGTGGCTGGAGGAAGGAGAAGGTGGGGGCTAGGGTTTCCTTGTTTTGGGGCAAAAATTGGGGGAGTGGACAAATATATAGGCACAAGGAGCTAGGGTTGTCCAAAAGGAGTGCGGTTTTCGGCCACACGATCAGGATTGGATGGCTTGGATGAAGGAAGTGGCTAGGAGTGGTTTGGTGGGCTGTTGGAGGGGTGTCTTGGGCCTCAAAGTGGAGGCACTTTGAGCCCACGAGAATAACTATTGGGGTAGCAAACAGACTCCAAACGCGACGAGATTTGACAGGCGGTTTACACACACCAAAACAACAACACACGACAAGTCTCGCGCCCAACCGGTAACGTTACTCGGCCAAACACCAAAGTAGGCCTCGGGGACGCCACAGACACGTGAGGGAGCTCCGGAACGCGAAACGGACAACGGGAAGGAACGCGTTGGACCGGATGCAAACAACAACACAAATGCAATGCGATGCATATGACTACATGATATGAATGAATGCCACACACGCACACAACAAAACGACGAAAACCCGAAAGACAAAGAACCCGAAATGGAATTGATGAAGCCGGAGATATATTATATGCCCAAAAGGGAAAGTATTACATCCGGGGCATTACACCTATCTATTTACTTTTATGCAGAGTCATCATCCTCTTATCAAAGAGCACCAGTAGGAGAGCACCTCTATCGTTGCATGTATTACTATTAATTTGCATTGAGTATGATCATGACTGGATCTCTTTTACCATGAATTACAATGTCTCATCAGTCCTTGATCTTTAAAGGTGCTTTGCATTTATGTTTTGCGGTCTCAGAAAGGGCTAGCGAGATACCATCCTGTTATATCATATCATGACTGTTTTGAGAAGTGTTGTCATCCGAAGTTTATTATTATTGCTCGCTAGTTGATTATGCCATTGATGTGAGTAGTCTTGAGACCTGAAAGTTATTGTGAATGTGGTTAGTTCATGATCTTGTTGAAAACCTGAATGCTAGCTTACATATTTACAACAACAAGAGCAAACAGAGTTTGTCAAAAAATTTCTTTATCACTTTCATTTTATCAACTGAATTGCTTGAGGACAAGCAAAGGTTTAAGCTTGGGGGAGTTGATACGTCTCCAACGTCCCTACTTTTCCAAACACTTTTGCCCTTGTTTTGGACTCTAACTTGCATGATTTGAATGGAACTAACCCGGACTGGTGTTGTTTTCAGCAGAACTGCCATGGTGTTGTTTTTGTGCAGAAATAAAAAGTTCTCAGAATCGCTTGAAAATCAACGGAGATTTATTTCATAAAATATAAAAAATACTTGCAAGAAGATCCACACCTGGGAGCCCATGGGCCGTCCTCGAGGGTGGGGGCGCGCCCCCCTTCCCAGGGCGCGCCCCCTGCCTCGAGGGCAGCCTGGTGCCCCACCGACGTATGGCCAGGTCCTATATATTCCGTTTCGTGGAGAAAAAAATCAGGGAGAAAGAATTATCGCGTTTTACGAGACGGAGCCGCCGCCAAGCCCTAATCTCTCTCGGGAGGGTTGATCTGGAGTCTGTTCGGGGCTCCGAAGAGTGGAGATCGTCGCCATCGTCATCATCAACCTTCCTTCATCACCAATTCCATGATGCTCACCGCCGTGCGTGGGTAGTTCCATCGTAGGCTTGCTGGACGGTTATGGGTTGGATGGGATCTATCATGTAATCGAGTCAGTTTTGTTAGGATTTGATCCCTAGTATCCACTATGTTCTGAGATTGATGTTGCTATGACTTTGCTATGCTTAATGCTTGTCACTAGGGCCCGAGTGCCATGATTTCAGACCTGGACCTATTATGTTTCCATGAATATATGTGTGTTTTTGATCCTATCTTGCAAGTCTATAGTCACCTACTATGTGTTCTGATCCGGCAACCCCGAAGTGACAATAATCGGGACCACTCCCGGTGATGACCATAGTTTGAGGAGTTCATGTATTCACTATGTGTTAATGCTTTGGTCCGGTACTCTATTAAAAGGAGGCCTTAATATCCCTTAGTTTCCAATAGGACCCCGCTGCCACGGGAGGGTAGGACAAAATATGTCGTGCAAGTTCTTTTCCATAAGCACTTATGACTATATTCGGAATACATGCCTACATTGCATTGATGAACTGGAGCTAGTTCTGTCTCACCCTAGGTTATAACTTCTACATGATGAATTGCATGCGACGTAATTTCCCATCACCGATCCAATGCCTACGAGCTTTACCTATATTGCTAGTGATGTAGGGTGGAACCCTACGTGGACGATCTTTCACGAAAAGGAGGGATCCCGAGGAAGGACACGAGGGGAACGAGGAAAAACAAGAGAGAGATAAGGGGAAAACACTCAAATCACCAACTTAGGTCACATAAATGCTAGATCCGGGTACACAAAGTGCGATACACGATACACGATCAACTAAGGACGATACAAGTGGCTGTAGTCATCTTCGTGAGGAGGTCTTGATGTTCTTCTCCGTAAGGAGGTCTTGAATCCGGTGGATCTTCTCCGAAGAGGCCGCGGTCTCGTAGGAGAGGAACCACTAGGGGTTTGGTATGAGCTAACACAGAGCTAACCCTGGATAGTTTAGGTAGAGTGCTATATATAGGCTAGCAGGGTCGAAGGGGTACATGGGCCTCAGCCCAACACCATGCACGCAGGCACTGTCCGGATGATCAGGACGTTTGTCCGGATGATCCGGGCTTCGGGGGTCCGGATGATCCGGGTGGGCGTCCGGATGATCCAGACGTGTCTGAACGACCGGGGGTGGTCCGGATGTCCGGGTCTTCGTCCGGATGTCCGGGGGTGTCCGGATGATCCGGGCTGGGATCCGGATGACCCGGCTTCGGCGTGGAGCTTCGGGTGTCGGGGCGCCCATTGTCCGGATACGGGCTCTGGCCGGATCGTCCGGGACTTCGTCCGGATCGTCCGGGCTGTCTGAGCCTCGGCTGTTCTCCTCCTCCTTCTTCCATCGATCCTTCTTGTTCCTTGACTTCTCCATGGTTGCTCCCGTGGTGCCTGAGTATGCAAAGGGTCTCCGATGAGGGTAGCAACCATGTCTCATGTGAATCAAAGTGATGTGGAGAGAGGAGTGAAGTCACCTCGGTCTCGAGAGGTCGTGCTCGAGCACGTGTCATGGGTCCACTTGGCACTTGGTGAGGCGAAGGTAGGTCCATGGGGATGACCTTGGGATGCTCCGCATCATCTCCCCAACCTTGGGAAAGATCCGACCTCGGATCGAAATCTTCATCACCATGGAAAGTGGAGAGATCCTTGACGTTGAAGACATCGCTCACATTGTACTTCTCGCGTGGTAGGTCGAGCTTGTATGCATTGTTGTTGTAGTGTGCTAGCACCTTGAAGGGTCCGTCGGCTCGAGGTAGTAGTTTGGACTTGCGCTCGTGGGGGAAACGGTCCTTCCGAAGATGTAGCCTAACGAGGTCTCCTGGGTGGAACACCATAGGCTTCTTGTTGGCGTCGAGCTTGGACGCTAGACGATGTACTTGCCGCTCGATCGTTGCCCTTGTATCTTCGAGCACCTTCTTGAGATAGCTTGCTCGAGCACTTGTGTCCAAGTTTGTGCGTTCTTGTATTCTAGTAGAGGTAGAGGTAGAATGTCCAATGGAGACAAAGGGTTGAAGCCGTAGATGACCTCGAAAGGGGACTTGCCGGTAGTCGAATGTCTTGCGCGGTTGTAGGCGTACTCGGCGATGGGCAAGCATTGCTCCCATTCTTTGATGTTCTTCTTGATCAACACGCGAAGAAGCGTCGAAAGCGTGCGGCTCGTCACCTTCGTTTGGCCGTCGGTTTGTGGATGATATGCCGAGGAGAAGAGTAGCTTGATGCCATGTTTGGTGCATAGAGTCTTCCAAAAGTAGCTCAAGAACTTGACGTCCCGGTACGACACGGTCGTCTTGGGCACTCCATGTAGACGAATGATTTCCCTACAAAAGAGATTTGCCACATGTGAAGCATCGTCGATCTTGTTACAAGGAATGAAATGAGCCACTTTAGAGAATCTATCCACGACAACAAACACGGAATCTTTTCAATTTTGAGTCCTAGGCAATCCAAGTGCAAAGTCCATGCTAATGTCTTCCCATGGATGGAATGGAATAGGAAGTGGCATGTAAAGACCCTGAGATTGAGCTTTTGACTTAGCTTTGCGACATGTTGAGCATCGGTTGGTAAGGTGTGAACATCACGTAGCATCTTGGGCCAAAAGTAGTTCTTGGAGAGCGTAGCAAATGTCTTGTCCCGGCCAAAGTGTCCCATGATTCCTCCTCCATGAGATTCCTGCAAAAGGAACAAACGAAGCGAAGACTCGGGGATGCAAAGTTTGTTAGCTCTCATAAGATATCCATCCTTGATGTAGTTATGTTCCCAAGAAGTGTGCAAAGAAATGATCATGCTCATATAAGTCTTTTATGTGCTCAAAGCCAATAACATTGAACTCAAGTTTTGTAACAAGCATGCATTTGCGAGAAAGTGCATCCGCCACAACGTTTTCCTTGCCTTTGATGTACTTGATGACGTAGGGAAAAGACTCAATGAACTCACTCCACTTAGCATGACGCTTGTTCAACTTAGTTTGACCCTTGATATACTTGAGCGTCTCATGGTCCGTATGAAGAATGAATTCATGAGGTCTAAGGTAATGTTCCCAAACGCGCAAAACTCTCACCAAGGCATAAAGCTCTTTATCATAGATGGGGTAGTTAAGTTGTGCTCCGGATAGCTTCTTCCTAAAGTAAGCAATTGGGCGCTTTTCTTGCATGAGCACGCCACCTATGCCGGTACCACTAGCGTCACAATGGATCTCAAAAGGCTTATCAAAGTTCGGTAGGGCAAGAAGTGCTGCATGCGTGAGCAAGTCTTTGAGCTTAATGAACGCGGTGTCTTGCGAAGGACCCCAAACAAAGGGTGCGTTCTTCTTGCTCAAGGCGTGTAGAGGCATAGCAATGGTGCTAAAGTCCTTCACAAAACGTCGATAGAAACCGGCTAAACCAAGAAAGCTACGCACTTGTTGGAGATTCGTTGGTTGAGGCCAAGTTTTAATTGCTTAAATTTTAGTTTCATCTACGGGAACACCTTGGGAAGAAACGACGAATCCTAAGAAAACGACCTTGTCGACGCCAAAAGTGCATTTTCCCATGTTAGCATATAAGTGCTCTTTCCGAAGGGTTAGTAAAACTATACGGATGTGTGTCACATGGTCCTCAAGCGACTTGCTAAAAACAAGGATGTCATCAAAGTAAACCACTACAAAGACGCCTATGTAGGGTCGTAGAACAAAATGCATAAGACGCATGATATAACCGGGTGCTTCCGATAAACCCATTGGCATGACAAGCCACTCATATAACCCAAACTTGGTTTTGAAAGCTGTTTTCCACTCATCACCCTCTTGAATGCGAATTTGGTAGTAACCACTTTTAAGATCAATTTTCGAAAAGATGGTGGCACCACATAATTCATCAAGCATGTCGTCTAAGCGTGGAATAGGGTGACGGTATCTAACGGTGATAGCATTTATTGGTCTACAATCGGAGCACATGCGAAAACTTCCATCTTTCTTAGGCACGAGAATAACCGGAACGGCACAAGGGCTCAAGCTTTCACATACATGACCTTTGTCGATGAGTTGTTGTACTTGTCGTTGTATCTCCTTGGTTTCCTCGGGGTTGACGCGGTAGGGGGCCTTGTTCGGAAGTGGTGCGCCGGGTATTAGGTCGATGCAGTGTTCGATCCCGCGAAGTGGAGGTAGACCCGGAGGTAGCTCATTGGGAAAGACGTCTGAGAATTCCTGCAACAAGTTAGACAACACTAAAGGTGGAGGTGGTGAAGTGTTAGTAGGTTTGGCTTCCCCTTTGCATAAAAGCAGAAGGTGAAAGACACTCGAGGGGTTCTCACACACTTCTCTCATCTCACTTTTGGCGGCAAATAGCACTAGTTGCTTCTTGTCGCTCATCGTGGAGTCGCTCATATTTGGCTTGTGGCTCTCTCTCCTTTTGGTGGCTCACTCTCTCACCATTCTCTCCACGATGGTTGGTAGGTAAGTGTTTGTCGATGGCTAATTGGCTTGGAGACATAGGTCGTAGCACAAACACCTTTCCTTTCATGTTGAAGCTATAGTGGTTCGTCCGTCCATTGTGTGTGACTCCACGATCATATTGCCATGGTCGTCCAAGAATAAGGTGGCACACAGACATGGGGATCACATCACACTCAAGTGTGTCCTTGTTGGCGCCTATATTGAAGGTTACTTGCACGGTGTGCTCGATTCGAAGTGTTCCAGAGTCGTTAAGCCATTGGACCTTGTAGGGATGAGGATGCTTGGACTTCACCAAGTTGAGCTTGTCGCAAAGCTCTTCGCTTGCCAAGTTGTGACAACTTCCTCCATTGATGATAACCTTGAAGGAGCGTCCATTGATGCCGGCCTTGGTATGGAAGATATGACATCTTTGATCGTCATCTTGTTGATGTTGGAATGTCAAGACCTTGGAGACAACGAGATTGAGACTCGAGTCATTGTCACAAAACACTTGATGTTCTTCATCTTCGTTCACTTGTCGATGCATAGCCACATGCTCAAGTGCTTCCATTTCATCATCACTCATTGAGTCATAAGATCCGTCATCGTTGATGATCATGGTACGAACGGTCTTGCACTCAAATGACTTGTGGCCTCGTCCTTGGCACTTGAAGCATTTGACGGAACTCGACTTGGAGTTGTTCTCGGTTGGAGTTGTAGATGGTGAAGCTCTTGGCTTGAAGTTGTTTGTAGATGGTGGCCGACTTGATGTAGTCGCATTCTTGTAGTTGGACTTGTCACTGAAGTTTGTGGATGGCTTGGTAGAGGTAGAAATAGCCGAAGTCGTTGAAGCTTGGTTGTAGGAGCCGAAGTTCTTGGAGGTGAACTTGGAGTACTTGTATTCCTCTTGAACTTGTCGCTCCGCTTTGGTAGCTTGATCTACTAGCTCGAGGAGATTGGTGTATGGTAGGAAGTCTGCAATCTTCTTGATAGGATAGTTGAGTCCATTCAAGAATCTCGCCATCGTTTGTTCTTCATCTTCCGTGATGTTTGCTCGTATCATGGCAATCTCCATCTCCTTGTAATACTCTTCAACAAACTTGGTACCTTGCTTGAGGAGTTGTAGCTTTTTGAACAAGTCACGGTTGTAGTGTGTTGGCACGAAGCGTGCTCTCATGACTTCCTTCATTTGAGTCCAAGTAGTGATAGGAGGTTTGCCTTTTGCTTCTCTTCTTTCAATGATTTTCTCCCACCAAATGAGAACATAGTCTTGGAACTCAAGGGAGGCCATAGCAATTTTCTTTTATTCCTCAAAGTTGTGGAGGCAAAAGATTTTATCAACCTTCAATGCCCATGAGAGGTAGTCTTCGGGATCAATGCTTCCGGAAATTTTTGGCATGGTGAACTTAAGCTTGCCATATCGATGCTCTTCATTGTTTGCTTGCCTATTGGGAGGGCGTTCATGATTTGGACGGTTGTCAACCTCATGTTGCTCTTGGCGTAGTAGATGTTCATTGTCATGGTGTACTTGCCGAGCTTCCGGTTCTTATTGAGGTTGTTGTTCTTGTCACGCTTGAGGAGGAACTTCTTGTTGCATTCGTGCTTGGTGGTGCCTCTCTTGCATCTCATCGCGAAGGAAATCCTCTTCTTGACGAGTGTGTCGATTGCGAGTTGCCACATTGCGATGTGCATTATGTAATGCTCGTTGCGCCTCAAGAGCTTGAGCTTCTCGGCGTTGTTGTGCTTGACGATGAGCTTCAGCATCTTGTTCTTCTTGGTGTTGACGTGCTCGCTCTTGTTGTAGTTGGCGTAGTCTTTGCCGTTCTTGGGCTTGCTCAAGTGTAGCCTGGTTTTGACGATCTCGACTTTCTTGCTCGTCAAGTAGGTCTTGAGAGATCTTGTCATGAAGTGGATTCCGGTTGTCATGTCGAGCTTGACGTGCGTCTTGACGAAGAGTGTTGGATGTAGGGGTACTTGAGCCGTCCGTTGAGTCGATGTGGCGACTTGAGCGACTTCGTCTTTGAGAAGATGTGGAAGAAGAACGTCGTATGACTATCAAAGTCCACAGCGCATCGAATTGAGTAGCCATGTTGGTGTTGATGATGTCGAATTGCTCTCTTGTTCTTGATTCAAATTGACGCGCGTCGGCGGCGACTTGCTCAATGTGTTCACGCATAGCTTCACTTTCTTGATGGAGAGCTCGTTGGACACTGAAGAGATGTAGTTTGGTGACGTAGTTGTTCGATATTTTGAGGATCGTCGAAGAGCAGGTTCATAGATGTACTTAGTCTATCCATCGTCACAAGCAAGTATGTGAGTGGGAGAAAGAAGAAGACAATACCAAATGTACCTTGACCGAAGTTGACAATGGATCAATGATCACTCAATAATGTAACCCGGAAATAGCACTATTGGTACCAAGGCTTGTCGATTCTCACACCTACACGAGTAAAGCTTTTAGAGGAGCTTGGTTAGGATGGTGGCAAAATTAAATGCAAAAAGTGAGTAAGATTCAATGATGTTGAAAATGATTCACAATTGGCTCATGCAACAAGTAGATCACAAGCAATAGGTAGCACACGGAACACACGCACGGATAGATAAATGTGGTTGTGCAACCAAAAGTGAGCGAAAATGTGGAATCCACGTAAAATGCTCGTGTTGCACAACGCTAGAGAGACGCTAACCGATTGCTTAATAGGCGGATACGCACTTGTGCATGACCTATAAGAGCAATGTAACGACTTCCTATCACAAGTATGCTATGAGTGTATGATGTGCCGTTGCTTTTAGCACAAGATGAAGTATTGCTATCTCATATGATCTCTTTGGATGCAAGGCGTTTGATGCTATTGTGCTTTTGCTTATAAACTTTGGATGGCTCTTTTGCTTAAAAGCTTGTGAGCTCTTTCTTTGGCCACTTATGCATGCTTCACGGATCAAGGCAGCTATTGTGTATGCGGAACACTCTTGTGTCACACGGAGATATGACAATGTAGTATGCAATGTCTATGACTATCACTAATGTGCACAAGTGTCGTGGCCCGGCAATACTCAAATGGCTAGTCTCGGTAGGAAAGCTACGCAAAATGGTCGATGAGGGTCTATCAATGCAATTGCGAGGTAGTAAACAAGGTGTCGTCGATGTTACCGTCCTTGTCGAGGTTGAGAGGTGGTCTTGTCGATGTCGTTTCGCTCCGAGATAGCCGAAACACAAACGGAAACGGACTAAACCACAACTCAAATGATCCAAGACACAAAGAGGTAAGACAGTAGTGATGTTGGTTAGGTAATGGTGGTGGGGATGGGTGTGTCGAAAATATAGCGGAAGGGGAGCCTAGGGTTTAAGCGGTGGCGAAAACGGGGTGCGAAATACTGCAAAATGCAGTTTCGTCGGGCGAAGCCGGATGATTCGGACGTTCGGCCGGATGATCCGGGTGGCGCCGGATGATCCGAGTGATCAACCGGATGATCCGGGTGGGTCAATCCGGTCGGGATGAGCTCGTGGAGGTGGGGGAAAATTGGGGGAAAATGATTTTTTCTCGGATTTTCGGTGGTTTTGAAGGTGGGGAACAGGGTAAACCACTTGTCACACAAATCAACCACGGATCACAATCAACAAAATCTCATCAAAACACACAAATCACAAAAAAAAATGTGGGGCTATTTTTGTGGGGATTTTCGAATTTGGATGAAAAACAACAAAAACAAGCTAGAAAACAAGGTGTGGGGCTCCAAATTCATGATCAACCAAGGCTCATGATACCATATATGATGTAGGGTGGAACCCTACGTGGCCGATCTTTCACGAAAAGGAGGGATCCCGAGGAAAGACACGAGGGGTACGAGGAAAAACACGAGAGAGATAAGGGGAAAATACTCAAATCAACCAACTTAGGTCACACAAATGCTAGATCCGGGTACACAAAGTGCGATACACGATACACGACCAACTAAGGACGATACAAGTGGCGGTAGTCATCTTCGTGAGGAGGTCTTGATGTTCTTCTCCCTAAGGAGGTCTTGAATCCGGTGGATCTTCTCCGAAGAGGCCGCGGTCTCGTAGGAGAGGAACCACTAGCGGTTTGGTATGAGCTAACACAAAGCTAACCCTGGATAGTTTAGGTAGAGTGCTATATATAGGCTAGGAGGGTCGAAGGGGTACATGGGCCTCGGCCCAACATCATGCACGCAAGCACTGTCCGGATGATCCGGACGTTTGTCTGGATGATCCGGGCTTAGGGGGTCCGGATGATCCGGGTGGGCGTCTGGATGATCCGGACGTGTGTGAACGGCCGGGGTGGCCCGGATGTCCGGGTCTTCGTCCCGATGTCCGGGGGTATCCGGATGATCCGGGCCGGGATCCGGATGATACGGCTTCGGCGTGGAGTTTCGGGTGTCGGGGCGCCCATTGTCCGGATAATCCGGACGTTCGTCCGGATCATCCGGGCGCTGGTCGATCGTCCGGGACTTCGTCCAGATCGTCCGGGCTGTCTGAGCCTCGGCTATTCTCCTCCTCCTTCTTCCTTCGATCCTTCTTGTTCCTTGACTTCTCCATGGTTGCTCTCGTGGTGCCTGAGTATGCAAAGGGTCTCCGATGAGGGTAGCAGCCATGTCTCATGTGAATCAAAGTGATGTGGAGAGAGGAGTGAAGTCACCTCGGTCTCGAGAGCTCGTGCTCGAGCACGTGTCATGGGTCCGCGTGGCACTTGGTGAGGCGAAGGTAGGTCCATGGGGATGACCTTGGGATGCTCCGCATCAGCTAGTCACTTATTTACTTTTCCGTTGCTATTATCACAAAAACTACAAAAAAATACTATCTTTACTTTTATTGCTGCTACCACCACTATCATATTACTGTGCTACTAAACTATCTTGCTCCAGATACTAAGTTTCCAGGTGTGGCTGAATTGACAACTCAGTTGCTAATACTTAAGAGTATTCTTTGGCTCCCCTAGTGTCGAATCAACAAATTTGGGTTTAATACTTTACCCTCGAAAACTGTTACGATCCCCTACACTTGTGGGTTATCAGCCATCATCTCCATGCTTGATCTTGCTCCAATGTTCATCCTTTTTGTCCAAGCTAGGCCCTTTATTTTTAAGCAGGAAAAATGTATCCAATTTAGGTAGCATCATATTCTCATGAACACTAGAATCATTACCAAGAAATGAAAGTACTGGTATTTAATTGGCGTGTGCGAGGTCTAGTAATTGGTCCTCTATATGTATCAGTAGGGGCTGTAGGTGTAACCTTGTGAGTGATATCCTCATCACCTTCACAACTCCTTTGTATGGAACAAATTGTGCATCTGGTTTTGCCCAGCATGTGTGACCTGCACACTCAAAACACGTTGAGCAACTAAACAGTCATACCTGTCAGCGTCTTCAGGAGCCATGTATTGCATCTCATGTTCAGAATCATCTCCACCGTGTAATAAGAGCCAAAGTCTCCTCATCATAGTCACTGGCGGACTCATACCCACCATCCTCAGTAGCAATCATGACACACTCAGATTTGCATTCCCTCGAAAAATGACCTCTTCCCTTACAACGGTGACAAATAATTTCAGTTGTGTGCCCTGTTGATGCCATGGATGAAGATGAGCTCTATGCAGGCCTGGTGGGTGTGCTCTTGGAAGATAGTGGTGATTGTGCTTGCTTTCTCGTATCATCGCTGGAGGTGGGAACCGACAAAGGTGCCGGTGCAGCAGAATGTGTGGAAGTAGAAGATGCATACGGTGTCCATGACGAATATCGACCTGCAGAAAAGTTAGTCTGCGCCAATGCATGTCAATCATGCACTTTACGTTCACCTTAGCAAGCAAGATGGAATAAACGAGTGATATTATTATATTCCTTATACTCTAGAATGGTCTGAATCTGTCTGCTTAAACCACCCATAAAACAAGCAAGGATAGCTTCATTATCCTCAACAATACCACATAATTCATGCTACTTTGTAATTCCTGGTAATATTCTTCTACATAATTATTTCCTTGTCTTAAACGCTGCAATTTTTGTAGTAATTCATGTTGAAAATATGGTGGCACCCAACGAGTACGCATAGCAGTTTTCAAATCAGCCAACTAGTTGGAATATTATTCGGATATAATCTACAATGTTCAGACCACCACACAAAAGCAAAACTAGTGAAAGCACAAAGAGCCGCAGCAAGACGTCTCTCCTCGGGATATTATAAACACATAAAACATTGTTCAGTTTCTATCTCCCAAGTAAGATATATATCAGGAACGTATCTACCCTATAAAGTTGGAATACTCAATTTCAGTTTAGGGATATGGTCATGATCTCGTGCCTCAGGGGGTGGTGCAGCCCTACCGTCACTGCAAAAAAAGACACATCTGTGACATATTGCGCCAAACGATTTTTTTTCTGTCATGCTTATGACACTTCTATGACGATAATCATAGATGTGGTGGGCTCCTACTTCTATGACAAAAAATCATGACCAAAAATGGGCTTTTCGTCCTGGGCGGGCCGGAGACGCAGCTGCATAACATTCTTTGGGCCGTCCATGACAGAAAAGCTGTTGTAGAAGCGAGGGCGAGGAAAATATCGGGGAGTTCCCAGTTATGATGGGAGGTCGAGGCCGAGCGATGCATGGAGGGATTGTGCGCTTCTCTCGTCCATGTACGCGCGTGTGTGCGAGGCGTTGGGCTCTTACTAAACCCGAGCGACTGAAGCCGAGTGTCGGGGAAAATATACAGGGGCATAAATTTCCCCTGACTCGTGCACGGACAAGCCAAGAGCAAGTTCAAGATTGAAGAAACAAGAGATTTGAGGAACCAACACACAGCAAGAGAGACCAAGGTCAAGCTAGAAAAACGAGATATCGAAAAGAGAAGAGACTCCCTTGTCGGGCAGGCGAGCCCGGCAAGGGGCGTGGTCACCACCGGAAACAAGCCATCGGGGACTCCCCGGTAGAGCCTACCAGGGGTCGCGGGGGGTACACCGCCCCGCCAACAATTCAAGCACGACCCACATCGTCAATCAGTGCAGTGTCAAGCCGCAGAGTGATTAAGTGGTAGCCATTCACAACATGGCAGTCATTCCCTACGGAAGAAATCCACAAAGGACACCCGTCCTGCGACGTATCAGGGAAGCAGATGCGGAGCTGGCAAGACAGCCCGGCAAGACACTAAGCGGTGCATTTAATGCACCCTGTCGGCCCGCAGAGTTAGGTATGATAGCACTGTTCGCTGTCGTATTAGTTGATAATGACCATTTTTCCACTTTGGTGACCCCTTAATCTATAAAAGGAGGCCCATGGCACCCATAGGAAGGGTTGGAAGGTTTCTGAACCCAAGCCACCATATGCGCGTAGTCGCTCCGGCCCTGAGGCCCGTCTTGTCGGGCGAGTGTACTACGCACCACCACATTCATTCCACCATCAATCCACCAAAGCAGGAGTAGGTTCTTATGCCTCACGGTGGTCTGAAACTGGGTAAACTGCTTGTGTGCTCTCTGTTGTGCTGTCGTGCGCTGTTCTGCTTTCTGTGCAACGTGCCATCCCCCAGCCGAACCAGCAAGGGGCCGACCAGTCCCATAGGTGGTCGCGGATATCCCGTGACATCTTTGGCGCGCCAGGTAGGGGGAGCGCTTACGCCAACCTGAAAGCGTACACATCGTGTGATCTTCATTGCCATCTTCGTCATCGACGAGGCCGTCGGCTGTGGCGCCCGCGGCAACACGGAGACAACAAGGGAAGATCCACCCTTGCGTCGTGTTATCGCTTTTCAAGATTCGCCGTGCCGACGGTTACGACCAAGACCACGACCGATGGCGATGAATATACTCCAGCGGCTCATACTGTGTCGCCGCCATCCGAGCTTTTCCTGGAAGGAGGGACACAATGCGCGTGAGCTCTAGCTCCCTCCCTCCACCCCGTCAGCTGTCCGATCGCTTTAGCCCCAGTGTCGTCGACGTGGACGATTACCATGCAACGCTCGGTCCAGTATTTCCCCTGCCGTGGGATATCCTGAGCAAAGCGCTGGTATGAATCCATCGACCGATCCCCCGGCAAGCGTGCTCCGGCGAGGCTGCCCGCATTGGCACAGACCATGTGATGGTAGTCGCCCTACCAACTCGGGGGAGGGCAGCAAAAGAAAAGGGAACCAGAAAATCTCACCCCATCCCCTGTGCCGGCCAATCACAACGAATATTTTGCCAGCCCTTGCCTGGAGTAAAGAAGCCACCAAATTTCCCTTTGCTCGTCCAGTCGCCACGGACGCGTCGAACATGCGCGGCCTGGTGGGCAAAAAGAAGAAGATTATAACAAAAGCTAAGTTGGCGTTTTCACTCCTTGTTGATGTGTTCCTTAGATTCTTTTTGAAGTTGTTTATAACTTAAACTCTAGTGAGTGTTCGTATCGTGAAAATCCTCGTGCAATGGAGCCTTGGCTAGTTTATCTGATTGCACCATCATCCTAACCAGAGCGACGCTCGCAGGGTGAGAGGCTCCATCGAGAGCTACCTAGGAAAAACCTGCCGAGACGCATCCACGCCAAGATAACTGTTGAGGGCCAAACCCGCACGACAATCGCGGAAATATGATATCGGTAGGCATCCAAAGCATCCATAGGAATTGATCATACGAACACAAGCATATAGAGTTCAACGGGATAAACATGCATTTAAAGATCCAGCTAGGGATATCAGTTTCATGAGAACACTAGTGATAAGATGACTAAACACAAGATATGTGTCATGTTTTATTACATGACAAAGTGAAGTAGTTTAAACACGAAGAACCCTGTCGGCAAAGCGAGCCACCTTGTCCTTGGTGGCAGCAACATCGGCACCAGTTGTCGGCTTCTTGAAACCATCGTTAAGATCGAGCTCTGGGTGGCGGCAGGCGACGTTGCTCAAGGCCATGAGGAGGGCATCGTGGGCGAGCCTCCGCGACTCGGTCGCGAAGCGCTCAGCCCTCCCCTCTTAATGCACCTCCAGCTTGTTGATCAGCTCGTTGAAGATGATCCCCAACTTGACACACATGACCTCCTGCTTGCTTGCTGAGTAAACTGGGCCATCCATTCCCATCGCAGCAGCTCGAGCTCCAAGACATTCGGTGATGTCAATCAGGCTCCTGATCCAGAGGTTGCTCATGTCGACCTGGTTCTTGCACCTGTCCTCTACATCTTGCTGGAGACGATTGGCGCTGTCCAGGTCTTTGGACATCAACTGCCGCCAGGATTCAAGATATTCTGCTGACTTCTCCAGCGAGCCGATCCTCGCCCTCACGTCAGAGATGTTGCCGTTGGCGGTCTCCAGGCTCTGAGTCTTGGAAGGAAGCTACGACTGCACGTCATCCAGATGGAGCTCCGCCTGCCGTGCCTCCTCTTTGAGTGCCTCCATCTCCTTGGCTCTCCCGACAAGGTCTTCGTTCAGTTCGGCCACCTGCTGGTCAAGCTCAGCCTTAGTAGAAGATGCAGCATCCAGATCTTCGACAAGCTTCTTCAGCTGGGCAGCATGATTAGCAGAAAGGGCGTCCATGGCGGCCCCATGCCCGTCCCTCAGTTCTTTGGTACACTACTGCACCAAGACCTCCAAGATTTCATCTTTGGCGCAGATGGTGCCTTCAAGATTTTCCTCTTGAAGGGAGATTACTTGCTCCCTGGTATCCAGAGATGCTTTGTGATCCGACAGGCACCTCTCCCGGGCCATAACATCCTCCCTCATCATCTCGAGAGTCTCTTGCTGCGGCATGAGCGCCTTGGACTGCTTCTCGTGACATTCGCGCAGCTCCAGACACCTACCCTTCAACCTCCGACCCACCTTGTCAGTAGATTCACACCGTGTCTTGAGCTCCTGCCACTTCTAGCGATATCGGGCCTGCATTTCCTTCACACCGGTCGCCATGGATTCCATAAAAGGCTGATCCATGGCGACAGCCATAGAGTCATCGGCCTCCTCACCTCCTAGATGTAGAGGTGCCAGCAGACGCTGAAGTTCTTCGTCAAGATCGCCGTCTGCCAAGGACGGGCTGGGGTTCCAATGTTAGGCAACAATGGCACCTCCACCAGCGTATTCAAGGAGGATGGCATGGCATCAGCAGCACCCATGGGAGAAGAGAGCTAGCTCATGGTTTGATGAGTAATCTTCGCCTCGATGACCACTCCCTCGATCGAGGCACTCTCCAAAGGGTGCTCCACCAGTGCCAAGGAACCTTGTGTTTCCCCGATAGCAAAATCCCGCTCTTCAGCAGCCGGGACCTTCAGGGCCTCATCTCCGGCGGACCTCTCGATGTCCGCCACCACTTCCAGCAAGTCTGGTTCCTCGGACTGGGGGCTGCAGACGGAAGGAAGCAGTGAACAAACAAGAGAATGAAAATCTTGAAGTGAGTAAAGAAGCCGGAGGAGGCAGCTAGGGGACACACACAAAAAAGGGGAAGAAAAGAGAAGGACCAAATTAAGTACCTGGGGAGGTCTGTCGGGCAGGGGTTTCTATTTCCCCGGCAACAGTCGTTGCCGGGTCATGAACTTCTCCCTCTGTCGGGGGCGACTCGGGAGCCTTCTTCGCCGTCTGTGCCGCTGAAGATTCCATGACAACATCTTCGGTCCGAGCGGCAGGGGAGGCACGATTCTCCAGGGGCAGCTCACTCCGTGTCACACCACCTTATTCTCCACGGGAAGGGACAAAATGACCGTCTCTATCGTCCTTGGCAGGAGGAATCAGATCTCCACTTCTAGGCCGGGGTCTGAGCTGGGGACTCGGCACAAGGTAGCCTGCGTCCCTCCCTGCCGAGGCCGAGCCCTCCGCACCCTCCAGCGACCTGAGGCACCGGAGCCTCTTCCGGGGGCGATGGACAAGGGTCTCTTCCTCCTCCTCCACTTCCCTGCCAATTGCGAAAAACACAAGAGGTCAGTCAACAAAAGTACTCACATCTACTTGGAAAGATATTTACCACGAGAAGAAATACTCCTTACTCTTCCGCAATAAGCATGGAGTTCAAATTGAACTCTGTGGGAGGAGGAGAATCCCGTCCTCTCTTCAGAGACGGAAGGGTGGAGATCTCGAGCAGCCTCGGTGCCTGCTGTGACACCAAGCGCTCCGGAGAAGACAAACTCTGCGAAGAGCTCGAGCCAGGCTGGGGCTGGCCCCCCTTCTCCGAGGTATCCCACCGTTTGGCAGGAGAAGCCCTGGCCCGTGCAAGATGAGGGGATTGGCGGCATGCCCCCTCAGCCTTGGTGGTCTTGGTGAAGGTCTTCTTCACCTTCTTGGTAGACGGCACCCATTTGGAGGACGCCGCTCCTCGGGCCACGGCACGCCTGCGAGAGCGCTGGTCTGAATCTGGCCCGGGGGCTTGTGGTCCTGCCGCGAGCCACTCCTCTCCTTCAGGGGTCATTACCAAGCCCTCCTCCCTCTTCGCCTCCTCTCCCTCCTTGAGCTCCGTGGCCGCCTTGGCTAGGGCATTTAGCCCGTCAAATTCATCCCCGACAAGCTCTTACCATGCAGTATCCTCCGTGGCTCGCGCCTCGCTGCCACCCCGAGAAGAGCTCCCGTTCCTAGCTTTTCCCTTACTTTTTCCGGCCTTTGTGGCCTTCTCTATTTCTGCGAGACGGGCAGCCTTGTCCTCCGCGACTCTCTTTAGAATATACGCCACCTCCGCGGCAGAGGTGCGCTTATACATCTCACCTTCAGTCCTAATGGCTTTCTCCTCCAAAGTACTCGACCACTCAAGCTCATTATCAAGGGAAGGGAGCGGCCATGTACCTGACACTCCCTCGGCATTGCAATCTGGCATCCACTTCAGTATCTGATTCCGAGCAGAATTGATGTTCATGGGAACAACGGTTGCCGGGAGCTTGAACAACTCAAAATGCCCTAATAGCTTGTCGCACAACCAAGCATGGCCATAAACCGACAAGTTATTGTCCAGCCCCGGAAGCTACCTCATCCTGTCCGCGGCACCGCCGTACAGCCACGCATGCCTATCCCGGTCCTGCAGCGGCGATATGCGGTGAAGGAGGAAGTCTGCCACCACATGCTCGACGGTTAACCCGGCAGCTGCCAGGCGAATGATCCTATTAATAGTTGGGCGCAACCTGTCATCATAAAGGCCCTTGGCACTCCAATCATTGCCGCACTCAACGCACTCTTGCCGAGCTGCGCGGAACTCGGGGGCTCCTTCGTCCTAGATCCAACACCAATCTCCTCTCCATTCATCCCATCTCTCGCGGTGATGCCCCGGGAGGTAGTTCTTCTTCGACCAAGGTATCCAGCTGATGATCCCAGAGTAGTTCACCTTGCTCTCCACCCGTGGAACAAAGTAATGATGGAATAGATCCACATTGCGCTTCACTCCAACGGAATTCTCACATAGATGCGCAAAGATGGCCACGGTCACCATTCCATTTGGCGTGAAATCAAGGAGGTGAAATCCAGAGATGTTCATGATTGCCTCAAAGAACTCAGAAAAAAGGAGGGCACAGTCCGGAGATGAAATAAGCGGGGAAAAATCGATAGGAGTTGGGGGGATCCACCTCACCCGCCTCGAATACTACGGGAGTGCCATGTCCCTTCTCGACCGGCCGCCCCCATAGGTACCCATACCTCGCCTGAAGGACGGGGCCGTGCAGGGCGGACGGGACGAAGACCATGCCGACACTCTGTTTCTTGTTCAGCGCCGCCGACCTCTTATTCTCTTTGGCGGCGACCTCTTTAGCCTCGGTCGTCGGTTTTTCACGGTTTTCTTCCACATTAGTGCGGTAACGCAGAGGAGGGGAAGGGATTCTTATGAGGCCATCACTAACAGATTTACACCCACACCCCCAACTGATACATATACAGGACCAATTACTAGAGCTCGCGCACGCCAATTAAATTACCAGCTACTTTTGTTACTTGGTAATGATTCTAATGTTCATGAGAATATGATGCTGCCTAAATTGGATACATTTGTCTTGCTTACAAATAAAGGGCCTAGCTTGGACAAGAAGGATGAACATTGGAGCAAGATTAAGCATGGAGATGTTGGCATGCGCAAGGGGAGCAAGAACGGAGTTACAAGTGATGATTTCAGGACGTTGAAGCCACTATAATGAGTGCGTGAAGCCTTGGACGAAATATACAAGGTGCCACTTCATAGATTTGGTCCAGATGCTATTATTGGTGCTACATCACCTTATTATTGGGCCAGGCCCATGTAATTTCGAAATAGTCAAATATAGGTTTTTTTAGAGTCTGTATGTGTGGGCAAAACAGAGTTAGGGTTTGTTTCGGACCCTTTATCCAAGGGGCCATGAAATTCCCCCTCTCTTTCCCCATATATACAGCCCTTAGGGCATCTTTTAGTCTTTGGGTTTTGTTTAGATTAAAGTTCGCCATAGATGCAAGTTCGCGTACTTCATTTGTGTTCAACGCCTAGACAAAGATGTCACATAACCCCACCTTGATCAATAAAGCTTTCCTCTTATATTCGCAATATCCAGATTGCAATCTCAGTTTTCTTGCTGGTTCTTCGTTTGCTTGCAGGAAATAGACCCTCGTGGTCAGGTTGATCATGCTCCGGACTGGTCAATAACCTCTCGTAGTTGGTTTAGCGATTGCTAAGGCGCGACGTATTCGCACGTTCGTAGTCGGATCGTCAAAGTCTACTCCTCCGAAAGCGATAATCACCATCTCATCGAAAGACGTGACACCATTGCCCCTATCAAGTGGTATCAGATTTCTAGGTTGCTCGGTGAGATTTTACAGTTTTCGTAGATTAGATCGAGTCTGTTCTTCGTACCTACAGTCCACAAAAAAGCCAAAAAAATAGGGTTAGTTCATCATATCCGAACGAGTTTGAGCCTTCGCATAGTCTTTTCAGTATTTTGCTTTGTTGAATTTGCGGTTGCATCGTCGTGTCAAGTTGCTGGTCTTAGCGTCTAGTCTTTTAGAGTTTCGAGTTCTGGTCATAAGTTGTCACGCCGCCGCCGCAACATCTTTATCGCCACTACCATATACCACCACCACTGCCATATTCTACCACCATATATCCACCATAATAGAGGCAAAGGTGTCCCCTCTTTCGAGGAGATGGTGGCTATCGTTTTCGGTGGAGTAGACTTTGATGATCCGTCTACGAACGTTCGAGGACGTCGCGCCTTAGTAATCACTAAACCAACTCCGAGAGGTTATTGACCACGCCAGAGCACGATCAACCTGACCACGAGGGTCTATTTCCTGCAAGCAAACGAAGAACAAGCAAGAAACTAAGATTGCAATCCGGTTATTGCGAATATAAGAGGAAAACTTTATTGATCAAGGTGGAGTTATGTGACGCCTTTGTCTGGTCGTTGAACACAAATGAAGTACGCGAAGTTGCAGCTATAGAGAAGTTTAATCTAAACAAAACCCAAAGTCTAAACAACGCCCTAAGGGCTGTATATATGGAGGAAGAGGGGAGAATTTCGTGGCCCTTGGAGGAGGGGTCCAAAACCAACCCTAACTATGGTTTCCCCACACATACGGACTTTAAAAATAGCCCATACTCAAGTATTTCAAAATGACATTGGCCTGGCCCAATAATAAGGTGACGCAACACCTATAATAGCCTCTGGACGAAATTTATGAAGTGGCATCTTGTATATTTCATCCAAGGCTTCATGCACTCATTATGGTGGCTTCAAAGTCCTGAAATCATCACTTGTAACTCTGTTCTGGTTCCCCTTGCACATGCCATCATCTCGATGCTGGATCTTGCTCCAATGTTCATCCTTCTTGTCCAAGCTAGGCCCTTCATTTGTAAGCAAGACAAATGTATCCAATTTAGGTAGCATCATGTTCTCATGAACATTAGAATCATTACCAAGAAACAAAAGTACCTGGTATTTAATTGGCGTGCGCGAGCTCTAGTAATTGGTCCTGTATATGTATCAGTTGGGGCTGTGGGTGTAACCTTGTTAGTGATGTCCTCATCACACCACCAATCCGAGTTCTTTTCGTTTTAGATTGGTTTTGGAGAACCATCTAGTTTCGGCTTTGTGTTTCCCTGCCTAAGTAGGTCTCGAAGTCTGGAGACCCCCGGGGAGTTTTTAGTTCAAAATTGTGATAGGCGAAAATATTTTTTCCCTATCCTATTTTTAGTCTTTTCTGAGTCTTTTAAGACACTCGCCATTATAGTGATTTTTGGCAAAAAAAGAGGCGAAAAAAATCAGAGTACGCTTTCCCCTTGGTTACGTGCAGCGCCGTAATTTTGTTAGTGTTCTAGGCTCATGTCTCTAGTACGGTCTAGCCTAGGACCAGCACAGTACCATCGTCGAGCGTTTATTCAACTTTGCATCTATGAATTGATTATTGCTGACCATTTTTGCTACCATATTATAAGCCTTCCCAGCTCCACATACATCTACGTCGTGCGTTTGACTCTCCCTGGTAATCGCTTTATCCAAGCTTTGAGAGTTTTGACTACCACGGTTGCTAATCACCATCTGCTGCTCAGTAAGAACTGGCAAGAATTTGAGATTTGCTTGACGGATTTGTGACGCCCTACCACCACCGTTTTCTAGTAGTCTGTAGGATTATATTTTCGTGTGTTTCTATTGCTGCTAACCATGCCACGATCACAAGTCGACGAGACTGACTAGGAGAACATGACAAACAAGGAGTTGCATGATAAATTTTCGCAAATGATGGGTCAACGGGTAGAAGATGTTATGACCAGTTTTGGCGACGCACTAGTGAGGATGGATGGCATTGAGAAGTCAATTGACACCAAGTTGGATGCAAAATTTGCTGAAGTGCTTGCGCGTCTACCTCCACCTGCTGCACCATTGCAACAAGAACAACAACAACCACCTTCACGTCACGAAACAGCCCTCCGCAAACATGCCGTGTTCCTCTTGAGCCTGGCCAAACTGTTGGTGCTGATGTTGATACTTATGTGGCTCCTACTGCTCCCGAGGAGTTGGACGATTACGTGGGCGATTACGAGGATGAGGTTGAGCAAAATGAGAACTACGTGCAACCACCAGCACCACAACCAGCAGGTCGTCCACATGCAAATAATCGCAATGGTAGGGCTGCACCACACCCTCAGGTACGAGATCATGACCATCTCCCTAAAATAAAATTGAGTATTCCACCATTTCAGTGTAGATATCTTATTGATATATATCTTACTTGGTAGTTAGAAACCGAACAACGTTTTATATGTTTAGAATATCCCGAGGAGAGACGTGTTGCTGCTGCTCTTTGTGCTTTCACTTGTTTTGCTTGTGTGCGGTGGTCTGAATATTATAGATTATATTCGAATAATATTCCAGCTACTTGGGCTACTTTGAAAACTGCTATGCGTAATCGTTGGGTTCCACCATATTATGAACGTGAATTTCTTCAGAAATTGCAACATTTAGGACAAGGAATTTTTTTGTAGAGGAATATTATCAGGAATTACAAACTGGCATGATTAGATGTGGTATTGTTTAGGATAATGAGGCTATGCTTGCACGTTTTATGGGTGGCTTAAATACAGAGATTCAGACAATTCTAGAGTATAAGGAGTATAATAATATCACTCGTTTATTCCATCTTGCTTGCAAACCTAAACGTGAAGTGCAGGATCGATGGGCCTTGGCGCGAACTAATTTATCTACAGGTCGACCTTCATCATGGACACCGCGTGTATCATCTACGTCGACACGTCCGGTTGCACCACCGCCTACTTCAGTCGTCACTTCTAGCCGTGATAAAAGCAAACATGCACCACCACCATCGACCAGGAGTACACCTTCCGGTCCTGCGCAGAGCTCTTCTTCATCCATGGCATCCACAGGGCCAACACATGATGTTATATGTCGTCGTTGTACTGGTCGTGGTCACTATGCGAGCAAATGCCCATCTCAGCGTGTCACGATTGCTACTGAGGATGGTGGTTATGAGTCCGCTAGTGACTATGATGAGGAGATTTTGGCTCTTATTACACATGAAGAACATGGTGGAGATCATTCTCAAAATGAGACGCAATGCATGGATCCTGAAGACGCTGACATGTATGAATGTTTAGCTGCTAAACTTGTTTTGAGTGTGCAGGTCACACAAGCGGAGAAAAATCAAAGGCATAATTTGTTCCATACAAAGGGAGTTGTGAAGGAACGTTCTATTCGCGTCATCATCGATGGAGGGAGCCGCAACAACTTGGCTAGCATGGAGATGGCGAAGAAGCTATCTCTCACCCACAAGACCACATCCACATCCTTACTGCATCCAATGGTTCAACAACAGCGGTAAGGTTAAGGTAACACGTACTATTCGTGTGCATTTTAGTATCTCCACATATGCTGATTATGTTGATTGTGATGTGGTACCCATGCAAGCATGTTCCTTATTACTTGGTAGACCATGGCAATTTGATAAAAATTCTGTACACCATGGTAGAAACAATCAGTATACTCTTGTTCATAAGGATAAATGTATTATTTTGCTTCTTATGTCTCCTGATTCTATTTTGAAAGATGATTTTAATAGAGCTAAAAAAGCAAAACAGGAGCAAAATAAGAGTGAAAATCAGATTGTGGCAAAAGAATTTGAGCAACAAATGAAGCCTAATAATACACCATCACCTCATGTTGCATATGAATTAAATTAAAAAGTGGATGTTTACTTGCCACCAAATCTAATATTGATGATCTAGATTTCAGCAAATCTGTTTGCTATGCTTTTTTTGTGCAAAGAGGAATTATTTTCATTTGAGGACGTGCCTTCTGATTTTCCTCCTACTGTCACTAACATTCTGCAGGAGTTCGCGGACATCTTTCCACAAGACGTGCCACCGGGATTACCACCTATTCGAGGGATTGGGCATCAGATTGACTTAATTCCCGGTGCATCGCTACCCAACCGCGGACCATATCGTACCAATCTAGAGGAGACGAAGGAGATTATGCGTCAAGTACAGGAGCTACTCGACAAAGGTTATATACACCATTAGTCCTTGTGTTGTTCCTATTATTCTAGTGCCGAAAAAGGATGGTACATCGCGCATGTGTGTTGATTGTAGAGGCATTAATAATATTACTATTCGTTATCATCATCCTATTCCTAAGCTAGATGATATGCTTGATCAATTGAGTGGCTCTACAATAATCTCCATTCTTGATTTGCGTAGTGGATACCATCAAATTCGTATGAAATTGGGAGATGAATGGAAACAACATTTAAAACTAAGTTTGGATTATATGAGTGGTTAGTCATGCCTTTTGGGTTAACTAATGCACCTAGTAATTTCATGAGATTAATGAATGAAGTTTTATGTGCTTTCATTGGACGATTTGTGGTAGTTTACTTTGATGATATATCGATTTATAGCAGATCTTTGGAGGACCATTTGGAACATTTACGTGTTGTTTTTATTGCTCTACGTGATGCACATTTGTTTTTAACCTTGGAAAGTGCACCTTTTGCACCGACAGAGTATCTTTTCTTGGCTATTTTGTTACTCCACAAGGAATTTAGGTTGATAAATCCAAGATTTAAGCTATTGAGAGTTGGCCGCAGCCCAAAACGGTCACACACGTGAGGAGTTTCCTTGGCCTTGCTAGATTGTGTAGGCGTTTGGTGAGAGATTTCAGCACCATTGATGCGCCTCTCAATGAGCTTACAAAGAAGGATGTGCCTTTTGTTTGGGGTACTGCACAGGAAGAAGCATTCATGGTATTGAAAGATAAGTTGACACATGCTCCTTTACTCCAACTTCCTGATTTTAATAAGACTTTTAAGCTTGAATGTGATGCTAGTGGAATTGGGTTAGGAGGTGTGTTATTACAAGATGGTAAACCTGTTGCATATTTTTCTGAAAAATTGAGTGGGCCTAGTCTGAATTACTCTACTTATGATATGGAATTATATGCTCTTGTTTGGACTTTGGAAACATGGCAACATTATTTATGGCCCAAATACTTTGTTATACATTCTGATAATGAATCTTTGAAGTACATTAAAATTCAAGCAAAACTGAACCGTAGACATGCTATTGATAGAGGCAAAGGTGTCCCGTCTTTCGATGAGATGGTGGCTATCGTTGTGGAGGAAGCCGACTACGAACATGCGAGGACGCCGCACCTTAGGAAACGCTAAACCAACTTCGAGAGGTTATTGACCACACTGGAGCATGATCAACCTGACCACGAAGGTCTGTTTCCTGCAGAAATTGAGATTGCAATCTGGATATTGCGAATTCAAAAGGAAAACTTTATTGATCAAGTGGGGTTCTATGACGTCTTTGTCTGGTCATTGAACACAAACGAAGTATGCAAAGTTGCAGCTATGGTGAACTTTAATCTAAACAAAACCCAAAGACTAAATGATGCCCTAAGGGCTGTATATATGGTTAAATTGAGGGGGAATTTCATGGCCCCCTGGAGAAGGGGTCCGAAACCAACCCTAACTCTGCTTTCCCCACACATACGGAGTCTAAAAAAAGCCTATACTTTACTATTTCGAGATTACATGGGCCTAGCCCAATAATAAGGTGACACAGGCCCAATAATAAGGTGACACAACACCAATAATAGCCTCTGGACGAAATCTATGAAGTGGCATCTTGTATATTTTGTCCAAGCCTTCACGCACTCATTATGGTGGGTTCAAAGTCCTGAAATCATCACTTGTAACTCCGTTCTTGCTCCACTTGCGCATGCCATCATCTCCATGCTTGATCTTGCTCCAATGTTCATCCTTCTTGTCCAAGTTAGGCCCTTCATTTGTAAGCAAGACAAATGTATCCAATTTAGGTAGTATCATATTCGCATGAACATTAGAATCATTACCAAGAAACGAAAGTACCTGGTAATTTAATTGGCGTGCGCGAGCTCTAGTAATTGATCATGTATATGTATAAGTTGGGGCCGTGGGTGTGACTGTGTTAGTGATGTCCTCCTCATAAATGGGTTGAAATCATAGAGACTTTCCCTTATGTTTATAAACACAAGAAGGGAAAATAAATTGTTATTGCTGATGCATTATATCGTCATTATACTATGCTTTCACAACTTGACTTTAAAATATTTGGTTTGGAGACCATCAAAGATCAATATGTGTATGATGCTGAATTTAAAGATGTATTACAGAATTGTAAAGAAGGGAGAACATGGAACAAGTTCGTCGTTAATGATGGATTTGTATTTCGGACTAACAAGGTATGCATTCCAGCTAGCTCTGTTCGTCTTTTGTTGTTGCAGGAGGCGCATGGAGGAGGATTAATGGGACACTTTGGCGTGAAGAAGACGGAGGACGTACTTGCTACACATTTCTTTTGGCCAAAGATGAGATAGTATGTTGAGAATTTTGTTGCTCGCTGCACTACATGTCAAAAAGCTAAGTCACGACTCAATCCTCATGGTTTATATATGACTTTGCCTGTCCCTAGTGTTCCTTGGGAAGATATATCTATGGACTTTGTTTTGGGTTTACCTCGAACAAAGAAGGGGAGGGATAGCTTATTTGTTGTCGTGGATAGGTTCTCGAAAATGGCACACTTTATACCATGTCATAAAAGCGATGCTGCTGCTAATGTTGCTAATTTGTTCTTTCGTTAAATTATTCGCTTGGATGGTGTGCCAAATACTATTGTTTCAGATCGTGATACTAAATTTCATAGCCAATTTTGGAGATGTTTATGGGCTAAGTTGGGGACTAAACTGCTTTTTAGCACTGCTTGTTAGCCCCAAACTAATGGACAAACTAAAGTAGTCAATAGAACTTTGTCTACCATGCTTAGGGTTGTTTTGAAGAATAACAAAATAATAACAATAAAATGTGGGAAGGATGCTTGCCCCATATTGAATTTCCTTATAATCGTTCATTGCATTCTACTACTAAGATGTGCCCTTTTGAAATTGTATATGGTTTCCTACCTCGTGCACCTATTGATTTGTTGCCTCTTCCATCTTCAGAGAAGGTTAATCATGATGCTAAACAACGTGCTGAATTGATCTTAAAAATGCATGAGTTAACTAAGGAAAATATTGAGCGCATGAATGCTAAAAATAAACATGTTGGAGATAAGGGTAGAAAACGTGTTGTCTTTGCACCTAGAGATCTTGTTTGGTTATATTTGCGTAAGGATAGGCTTCCTAATTTGCGCAAGTCAAAGCTAATGCCACGTGCTGATGGTCCTTTTAAGATGTTAGAGAAAATAAATGATAATGCATATAAACTTGAGCTGCCTGCATATTTGAAGCCTTACTTGGGTGAGGAAGATGAGCTTCCCTCGAGGACGACTTCAATTCAAGAAGGGGAGGATGATGAGGACGTCACTATAGAGTTACACCCACAGCCCCAACTGATACATATACAGGACCAATTACTAGAGCTTGCGCACACCAATTAAATTACTAGGTACTTTTGTTTCTTGGTAATGATTCTAATGCTCATGAGAATATGATGCTACCTAAATTGGATACATTTGTCTTGCTTACAAATGAAGGGCCTAGCTTGGACAAGAAGGATGAACATTGGAGCAAGATCAAGCATGGAGATGATGGCATGCGCAATGGGAGCAAGAACGGAGTTACATGTGATGATTTCAGGACTTTGAAGCCACCATAATGAGTGCGAGAAGCCTTGGACAAAATATACAAGGTGCCACTTCATAGATTTCGTCCAGAGGCTATTATTGGTGTTGCATCACCTTATTATTGGGCCAGGCCCATGTAATTTCGAAATAGTCAAGTATAGGTTGTTCTTAGTGTCCGTATGTGTGGGGAAAACAGAGTTAGGGTCGGTTTCGGACCCCTTATCCAAGGGGCCACGAAATTCCCCCTCTATTTCCCCATATATAAAGCCCTTAGGCATCGTTTAGTCTTTGGGTTTTGTTTAGATTAAAGTTCGCCATACCTGCAACTTCGCGTACTTCGTTTGTGTTCAACGACCAGACAAAGAAGTCACAGAATCCCACCTTGATCAATAAAGCTTTCCTCTTATATTCGCAATATCCAGATTGTAATCTCAGTTTTCTTGCTTGTTCTTCGTTTCCTTGCAGGAAATAGAACCTCGTGGTCAGGTTGATCGTGCTCCTGCGTGGTATTAACCTCTTGGAGTTGGTTTGGCGATTGCTAAGGCGCGACGTCTTCACACGTTCGTAGTCGGATCGTCAATGTCTAGTCCTTCGAAAGCGATAATCAGCATCTCATCGAAAGACGGGACACCTTTGCCCGTATCAGATTCGTTGGGTAGCGACGGGTGAAGGGGCATGAAGAGAACTGTCGCAAGCTTGCGGAAGAAGAAGATGGAGGAGCGGGGCGAAGGACAGGCAAACCGCACCGCCCCGATTTTCCATGCTCTAATAGAGGTGGGGGGGGGAAGTGGGGCGGGGGCGTGACGCTTTAGGAAGTTACTGTTTTACCATAATTACAACAGTCCCACAAACCCACGACACATAGAAATTGCGCGGAGGTGGACGTTGGATTGACTGGTGTCACATCCCTAGTTTTGTCTTGCACTTGGGTTGGTCTTGCATGTGCATCATTTTTAAATTTTGTTAAACTTGAATTGGGGATGTTCAAACCCTAGCACCTTGAAATCCAAATAGGTCCAGCTTAAAAAAATGCATTCAATGAACCCAAAATGCCTTCATCAATGTTTGATAATTTTGGCAAGGCTTTGAGACCAAACCAAAAATAGTGAACATTTTTGTGGATTATTTTGGGCACTGAATTTAAATCATTATTTTATTTGCATTTGGAATTATATTCATAACATGCATAGAATATATTTCCAAATACCCTGAAACATTTTATGTGCATTTGGAATAGACCATTCAGCATCATAAAAGTATTCAGAGGAATTTTGTCACTGGTTTTGGTTTTGTTCTACTTGAAAACAGTGGAAAAAGAAATAAACAAAGAAAGAAAAACAGAAATGGAAATTAGAAAAGGGAAACAGAAGGGAGAAAAGCCTACCTGGGCCTTCTTACCTGGCTGGCCCATTAGGCGGCCCAGCCCACCTGGCAGCCGTGCCATCTTCAACCTCTGCCAGTAGGCAGAGGCAAAGACGCACGCGCGTGCTGGGATGCCTCCACCTCCTGCTTTGCGCTGGAGGCCGCTCGTTCATCCTAATCCGCGCCTGGAGATGCCGTGGAGCCCCTCTGTCCTTTCCCCCCTTCCCTGGCCTCTCCTCCCCTCCATCGCTCGTTCCTGAGCTTGGTCAGGAGCAGCCATGGCCGCCACCCATCGTCCTCGCGGCAACCAGCCACCCCTCGCCTCTCCGACGTGCCCCGAGCTCCGCCGTACCTCCCTCATCCTCTCCGTCGGCTCACGCAACTGAAAGAGCCCCGACGCGTCGTCCTCGACCTCATCTTCTTCCTCGACCACAGGAGATCGCCGCCGGGATTCCGACGCCGTCAAGCCTTCCCCGAGCCCGCTGAACCTCTCTCCGTCCTCCCTGTGAGCTGCTAAGTCCTTCCCCTCTCTTTCCTCTACTGTACATGCATCCTAGCTAGCTCCACCATCGAGATCGTGAGCTCACCGCCGGCAGCCATGTCGCCGCCGTGGCCACAGATGCCATAGCACGCGCCTGAGCACGTCAACGTGTTCGGTACCTCCCCAGGAGCACGAATCTCCCTTCAGCTCCTTCTCTTGAGCACCCTAACGCCGAGCCCAATCTAACCCGAACTTCGGTCCCCGCCGTTGAGGTCGCCGCCGCCGTTTCCGGCCACCCCGCGGCCTCTCGTCCGGTCCTTTGGATGCGGACGAGCAAGATCTACTCCCCGGAGCCCTTAGCTCGCCAAACCACCACCCGTAGCTCAAATCCGAGCCGAGCCGCCGTCATTTGGGTCGCCGCCGGCAAGACTCCGGCGTCCTGACGTGGCACTTAGTTAGGGACTAATCTCCATTAGTTAAACTCCCACAACCACTGACTGCGGGCCCCACTTCATGGTCAAACCCAGTCAGTGCTGGTTTTGACCGGGTTTAGACCATGTGACACTAACAGGTGGGTCCCACCGGTCAGGTTTCACCTGGACCGGTCAGTTGACCTGCTGACCTTAGCCTGACACAGTAAAGCCTTTCTGGAATTAAAATAAATCAAAAAAGGTTTAGAAATTCCAAAAAATGCTTTAAACTTCCAAAAATCATAGAAAATAATCTATAACTCAGAATGAAATAATTTATATCTGAAAAATGATCACAAAAATATGAAGAATCTGTTTATGGCATTATCATGCATGTTAGAACAACTTTTGTCTACTGTTCAGGTCAAATCAATTAAACGGCATTTAAATAACCACATGTGGAGTTTGAATTTGAACCTTGGGTTCAAACCAACTTCATTTAATTGTGTTGCTAGTTGCATTAGCCCAATCAACAACATATTGCCATGTCATGATCATGCATCATATTGTCGCATTGCATTGATTTTGTTCTTTCTCTGTTGCCGGTGTTTGTCCCCTCTCAGTAGACGATGTTCCGACGATATGAGATCGATGACACAAACAAAGAGCTTTACTATCTTCAGAAGTGCCAGGCAAGCAAACCCCCACTGAGCATCCCGATACAATCCCACTCTCTCACTCCTGCTCTCTTTTACTGCATTAGGACAACAACGTTTTGAACTGCTTTTTGCTGCGGTAGCTGAACCCCTTTCCTCTGCATGACCATCATTGCCACAGTAAATAGTTGAAACCCACTAGCATGAGTAGGACTTGTTTGAGCCATGTTGTGCCTACTCATTCATGCTTTCTGGTTATGCCTGCTATTGCTTAGAGTTGTGTCAGGTCTGATTCATCGAGGATGAATTGGAAAGTTATGAACATATCCTACTGTTGGGAGCTAAGTGGGTGAACACGTTTTGGTAAAGGTAGAAGTGAGAGGCCATGTAGGAGTACATGGTGGGTTGTCTCACTGGAACCGTCCTTAAGAACTGAATTCTGTGTAAGTTGTCCAATGACAAGCTACTACCACACATTGGGTTCCGGTAACTTGACCCCTCTCGACTTATTAATCAACTAGATCTCTGTCCAGGAGTTGCAACTAGTTTCTGGTGTTTGTAGGTAGTGCTAGTAGTCTACCAAGTGGCACTCGGTGCAGGTGGGCTTGGGACAGACTAGGTGCAGTGGCACGATGTACCAAGCGTAGATCCATCCGTCGAGGTGGGCTTGGGAACCCTGCGCACATCATTTGGGGCCGTGAGCGACACCCCAGCCGGATCTCCTTACGGATGGAACCCAAATAGGCGATAAACTTGGACTAGAGTCTTGTGTGGTTAGTCAGGTCGTGGCCGACACCCTCGCCAGGCTTCCGCTTGAAGGTTTCCGAGATACACGACGTGTACATGGCGGTAAGTGGCGAGAGCGTGTGTGAAGAATTACACCCCTGCTGGGTTAACATGATCTATTCGAATTGTCGGGTCCGCGGTTCTGGACTTCTTGGATGCTTACGTGGTACATAGACAATTGAAAGTGGATACCCTAAAATGCTCAAGAAAAGTGTGAGTGCTATGGATGGCCTTCTCGTAGGGAGACGGGAGCGGATCCATAGTGGTGTATTGTTTGGTGAATATGTGGACTCGTGTGCGCCACCTCAAAGAGTTACTTGCAGTTGTAGTTTAGGATAGCCACCGAGTCAAAGCTGGCTTGCTGCAGTCAAACTCCACCACCCCTTTGTTGATAGTGTTGCATATGTAGTTAGTTCTTATGTAAGTCTTGCTGAGTACCTTTGTACACACGTTTGCTTAATTTATGTTTTGCAGAGAGACTTCTGTCTCACTAGTGGTTCCGCGTGGACTTCGACGTTTAGCTTGTTACCTCAGCTACGATCTTGTACCTTGGGAGTGTCTGGTAGATAGTCAGGCTTGATAGCCTTCTTCATTTGTAGATGTCTGTATTCAGACATGTTATACTTCCGTTGCCTGTATGCTCTGTATGTTGGGTCATGTGACCTCTGTTTGTAATAAATGCTATGATGGCTCTTCTGGGCCTTTATTTATATGAGTTGTTGAGTTATGCTGTGATGCCATGTTGTAGAGCACATACTTGCATGTTATGCGTACGTGTAATGTGTATTGCTATGTGTGGGATCCGACACCTAGTTGTTTACCCTTGGTAGCCTATCTTACAGGGAAATGTCTCCTAGTGCTTCCACTGAGCCTTGGTAGCTTGCTACTGCTCCGGAACACTTAGGCTGGCCGGCATGTGTCCTTTTTCGTTCCTGTGTCTGTCCCCTAGGGGAAATGTCACGCGTTGTTCCTTTAAGTCCTTGTAGCTTTCTACGACTTGGGTTCATACGTTGATGACCGAAATGTTCGTTGCTGGGTCATGTATGTATGTCTCTGTAATTTAGCGCCACTTTTGGTTTATTACTAGTCATGTCGGCCCGGGTTCTCTGTCATATGGATGCTAGCGATACTATCATATACGTGTGCCAAAATGCGCAAACGGACCCGGGCCAGGTAAGGTGGCACCCGTGGGGATACCGTGCGTGAGGTCACAAAGTGATATGATGTGTTACATGCTAGACCTGTGTGACTTAGGATCGGGGTCCCGACAGCTTTGGTATCAGAGCCTGATTGTTTGTAGGATTACCAAGCCAAACTGATCGAAGTTGTGTCTAGAAACTCTTTAGTTATATTAAGGGAATTGATTGTGGAAGGGAACGTAAGGCTCTTTTTACTCCTTTACCTTATGACCTTCTGATCTGAGTCACCTTCTTTTTTTCTACGGGGATTAAGGAACTAGGCTTTCTCTTCTGTCTATCAGGATCATGTTAATTCCGGATTCAACCCTCAGTTCACTTTCTTCTACCTCCGGGTGTTGATAGTTGGTCTCGGAATCTTGTTATTGTCATGATGAGTGGTTATGCCACCATTTTGCAGGATCTCTCAAAATCTTTTGAGCATTTACATCTGTTATGCTGTCCGAGTCATCCCAGGTCTCTAAACAATCTGATGCATTTGCAAATCATTCCTACCTGTTCTTAATGTCCTTTAGGCCAGATTAACCACACTAGTTGGTGTGTTGAGGTACTTCGTTGCCTCGACATATAGGTTGGAACTATTACTATGACCTTAGGTGTCTTAGAGAATCAGCCAGTAATCTAGCAATGTTGTATATACCCAATGTGATGAATTATGGCCGTCATTCTCGAAAGCATCCCGTGATGCCATTTAGTTAGTAGGCATTCTATTCCTGGGTTCTTGAACCCAAGACTCACTCCACTTACCTCCTGTTGGTAGTATTTGCTCGTCCCTTTAGGATTTTAGTAACCTTGTGATAGTCCTCGAGGTCCGTTGTGAATCGTACTTCCAATACCATGAACCGTTATGGCAGAAGTTCTATTGAACCATAAGATCACAACCAGAGTGCTCTTGATGAGTTCTCCATTCCACATTGTGACTCTGCCAGTCCTACCTGTCTGCATAGGTTATCCGGAAGAAATATGTTGAACTCGTTCGACATGCTAATCTATGCATCCACAACTCAAAAAGTTATATGTTCCTTTGAGTTCTCCCTTTTTAGTCGTTTTATGATCTCGGCTATCAGTTGATAGTCAGGAGTAGTTGTGCATTCGTGTTCATCGATGCCTTTTACTCTTGTGGTCCATCAAGCCATTCTATTCTGGAATGACTAGGAGAAACAAATTCCAGTACCTCATCCATATCCAGGATTGGGTTAAAGTAGTTGTATCTCACAGATCAAAATGCCAATTCAGCTTTTGTTTTGTTCTACCTTGGAGTATTGCCATCTTTATGTCAAGAATTCCATGGGAATTGCACAACCTTCTATGAACTCTTGATGAAGTGATACTTCTCACCATTATTATTCATTGCTCGGTGTTCGTGTTATTGTAACCGAAATACTAACAAGTGAATCATGATGTGTGAAATCAATACCCCTAACAACCTCATTGCTTGGTAGTTAAAGGACAACAATTTCATTCTTAGCGTGTTGGTTACTGAATCACCATTCTAAGATCGATCGTGCTACCTAGTCCATTTTTCTGGTGCACTCTTTGATCAATGAGTTAGGATTGCATAAATCCCTCACTCTTGTGATCATATCATCTTGCCCTGAAAAGCAAGATTGTTTGCGAGCTTAGTAACATATTGGTGGTTCATGATTTTCCGAATATCTTCTCGGAAGTATCACTAGGTTGTCACCTGACCGTTATGTTGAGCTCGTGATCAAGTTGGTTTCTAACAAACCACCACTTCTCCAAGAATCTGTGTTGGATACCCCGAGCTAGTTGGTTAAGCTAAACAACAACTTGGAGAGTTGGAAGATAAAAGCTTAACCCACATAGCTCAGTCCAAAGGGATATCTTGTGTGTGTATTGAAGATAGATGTAATCTTCTTCAATTGATCCCCGTGATCATTTGTGGATCTATTGTTTTGTCCAGACTTTGATTTGAGTATGGGTTATCGCCAAGTCAAATCAGAACCAATGATATTTGTAACGTTGTCTTACTCGTGGTTGATTCCTCGAGCATACACCGTTATATCGCTTGGTCTGACCAATGCTATCACTTTGTTCACATTGTCATAGAATTCCATCTATATGGAAACCTGGATGAATTATTGTTGAGCCCATCGACAACATCCTTATCCTTTCCATGATTTTGTTGGACATTAAGCTAGTGTTGGAAACTTTGTAAGCAATGCCTTCGTGTTCCGTCGTGAAGCTTACGCTTGGATGGAAGAAGTGACTTCCTCCAATTCATGTGCATTTGATGCAAGTTGCCGCCATGAATTTGAGAAAAGATTGTTTTGCTTCTTCTGGAATCATCCCAAGTCAGTTATGCATGTGCGAATGTATACTATGGTTTGGTAGATTAATTACCTCAACTCCATATGTATTCCTAGCACACCAAGCCACTGATTTTCTTTGTTCAAGATAAAGGAGTCTGTTCTAAGGTGAATTCCTTGGACTTCTATGCGTGGAGACTTCGATGTCATTAATAATGGTTCCCAACCAGAACTCGGTAGTGTTTTATTATAAGACTACTACGTGGTCATGCTTGTCTGTGACAACGTGTTCACATGTGTGTAGCAGAACCAGCTAGTGTTTTGGAGCTTACTATCGTAGTTCATTCCCCGAGAATCTCGCAATGTCATCTCGTCAATTTGTGTTGCAAACTTTCATTTTTTTTCTTCCTAGACTTGATGAGTCTGGAATATCCTGACACCAACCAGATCTGAATCTCAGGCAGATATCATGGTTGAACGTTTTCCAAGAACTATAATAGTGGTCTCTCTGTAACCCGGTAAGAGGATGTTGTGGCCAACACACCAGCCGGAAGACCTATTATTGTAGTATCTTGATTGAGGAAGTTGGCCACCTCCCCATAAGGATCCCGTAGGATTTACTCCCTAGTTGTTCCTTATGGATTCTTGTGCTCCCGAGGTCTGACCTTTACTTGATGTTCAAGATACCAAAAATATCCATGAATGGATTCTCTAACACATCAAGGAGAACATTAGAAGCGGAGTGCTAAATGTCTCTTGATCGATCATCCAGATTTTTCTTCCTTGGCTCCGCTAAGGTAAAATCTGAGACGGTGTTATCTTCCTTTGCATCTGCATCGTCAACCACTATTCATCATGGTAGTATGTTGTGTTGCCAGGATCCTTGACACGGATGTTGGTAAAACCTTGATGAATATGGAAATCCTCAAGTCCTTGAGAGCACGCGCAAGCAAAATCATTCCTTGCGTTGTCTTCAACAAGGTAGTCTACATCATCCATGCTAGTCGGAGTATGTCGTTCTCTCGAACTCCGTCTAACGATCATTTGTAATTGCCATAGGCTGGTATAGAGAATTTCAATGATCTCTATATCAAAAGTAATTCTTATTGCCACCTAAGGGAATAACTCTATGAGTCACCTTCGCTAAGGTGCCCCGTCTGGTGACATCGATCACCATCTTCTTAGGTGTGGAATTATTGCCTACCAAGTGAATCTTCATCATTTGTTTCACTCCATCCCTCTGGATGTGTGTGCCGTGTCTCAGCTCAAGAGGTGTTCTTATGACTCACTCCATGAGTTGATCTTGAGTTGCTCGGTCTTTGTGAAGATCGAATTCTGTAGAGTTTCTTCTGTTATCACTGTGTTGGACCAATATCACGAAAGCAAAGATGCCAAGATCAACATGATGCAATGAATCAGCAACTTCGATGAGGACAGTTGAATCGAGAAGATTGTGTTGGCTTTGTGTTCCCTCTGTTTTCTTACCTCACGTCTTGAATCTCGGGACAAGATTCTTGTTTAGTGGGGGTGAGATGTCACATCCCTAGTTTTGTCTTCCACATGGGTTGGTCTTGCATGTGCATCATGTTTAATTTTTGTTAAACTTGAATTGGAGATGTTCAAACCCTAGCACCTTGAAATCCAAATAGGTCCAGCTTAAAAAAATGCATTCAATGAACCCAAAATGCCTTCATCAATGTTTGATAATTTTGGCAAGGCTTTGAGACCAAACCAAAAATAGTGAACATTTTTGCGGATTATTTTGGGCACTGAATTTAAATCATTATTTTATTTGCATTTGGAATTATATTCATAACATGCATAGAATATATTTCCAAATACCCTGAAACATTTTATGTGCATTTGGAATAGTCCATTCAGCAACATAAAAGTATTCAGAGGAATTTTGTCACTGGTTTTGGTTTTGTTCTACTTGAAAACAGTGGCAAAAGAAATAAAAAAAAAGAAAAACAGAAACAGAAATTAGAAAAGGGAAACAGAAGGGAGAAAAGCCTACCTGGGCCTTCTTACCTTGCTGGCCTATTAGGCGGCCCAGCCCACCTGGAAGCTGTGCCATCTTCAACCTCTGCCAGTAGGCAGAGGCGAAGACGCACGCGCGCGTTGGGATGCCTCCACCTCCTGCTTCGCGCTGGAGGCCGCTCCTTCGTCCTAATCCGCGCCTGGGGATGCCGTGGAGCCCCTCTGTCCTTTCCCCCCCTTCCCTGGCCTCTCCTCCCCTCCATCGCTCGTTCCTGAGCTCGGTCAGGAGCAGCCATGGCCGCCACCCATCGTCCTCACGGCAACCAGCCACCCCTCGCCTCTCCGACGTGCCCCGAGCTCCGCCGTGCCTCCCACATCCTCTCCGTCAGCTCACGCAACCGGAAGAGCCCCGATGCGTCGTCCTCGACCTCATCTTCTTCCTCGACCACATGAGATCGCCGCAGGGATTCCGACGCTGTCAAGCCTTGACCGAGCCCGCTGAACCTCTCTCCGTCCTCCCTGAGAGCTGTTGAGTCCTTCCCCTCTCTTTCCTCTGCTGTACATGCATCCTAGCTAGCTCCACCATCGAGACCGTGAGCTCACCGCCGGCGGCCATGTCGCTGTCGTGGCCACAGATGCCATAGCACGCACCTGAGCACGTCAACGAGTTCGGTACCTCCCCAGGAGCACGAATCTCCCTTCAGCTCCTTCTCTTGAGCACCCTAACGCCGAGCCCAATCTAACCCGAACTCCGGTGGCGGCCGTTGAGGTCGCCGCCGCCGTTTCCGGCCACCCAGCGGCCTCCCGTCCGGTCCTTTGGATGCGGACGAGCAAGAGCTACTCCTCGGAGCCCTTAGCTCGCCAAACCACCACCCGTAGCTCAAATCCGAGCCGAGCCGCCGTCGCTTGGGTCGCCGCCGGCAAGACTCCGGCGTGCTGACGTGGCACCTAGTTAGGGACTAATCTCCATTAGTTAAACTACCACAACCACTAACTGCGGGCCCCACTTCGTGGTCAAACCCAGTCAGCGCTGGTTTTGACCGGGTTTACACCATGTGACACTGACAGGTGGGTCCCACCGGTCAGGTTTGACCTGGACCAGTCAGTTGACCTGCTGACCTCAGCCTGACGCAGTGCTGACGCAGTAAAGCCTTTCTGGAATTAAAATAAATCAGAAAAGGTTTAGAAATTCCAAAAAATGCTTTAAACTTCCAAAAATCATAGAAAATAATCTATAAGTCAGAATGAAATAATTTATATATGAAAAATGATCACAAAAATATGAAGAATCTGTTTATGGCATTATCATGCATGTTAGAACAACTTTTGTCTACTGTTCAGCTCAAATCAATTAAATAGCATTTAAATAACCACATGTGGAGTTTGAATTTGAACCTTGGGTTCAAACCAACTTCATTTAATTGTGTTGCTAGTTGCATTAGCCCCCCAATCAACAGCATATTGCCATGTCATGATCATGCATCATATTGTCGCATTGCATTGATTGTGTTCTTTCTCTGTTGCTGGTGATGTCCCCTCTCAGTAGACGACGTTCCGACGATATGAGATCGATGACACAGACGAAAAGCTTTATTATCTTCCGAAGTGCCAGGCAAGCAAACCCCCACTGAGCATCCCGATACAATCCCACTCTCTTGCTCCTGCTCTCTTTTACTGCATTAGGATAACAACGTTTTGAACTGCTTTTTGCTGCGGTAGCTGAACCCCTTTCCTCTGCATGACCTGTCATTGCCACTGTAAATAGTTGAAACCCACTAGCATGAGTAGGAGTTGTTTGAGCCATGTTGTGCCTACTCATTCATGCTTTCTGGTTATGCCTGCTATTTCTTAGAGTTGTGTCAGGTTTGATTCATCGGGGATGAATTGGAAAGTTATGAACATGTCCTACTGTTGGGAGCTAAGTGGGTGAACACGTTTTGGTAAAGGTAGCGGTGAGAGGCCATGTAGGAGTACATGGTGGGTTGTCTCACTGGAACCATCCTTAAGAACTGAGTTCTGTGTAAGTTGTCCAATGACTAGCTACTACCACACATTGGGTTCCAGTAACTCGACCCCTCTCGACTTATTAATCAACTAGATCTCTGTCCAGGAGTTGCAACTAGTTTCTGGTGTTTGTAGGTAGTGCTAGTAGTCTACCAAGTGGCACCCGATACAGGTGGGCTTGGGACAGACTAGGTGCAGTGGCACGGTGTACCAAGCGTAGATCCATCCGTCGAGGTGGGCTTGGGAACCCTCCGCACATCATTTGGGGCCGTGAGCGACACCCCGGACGGATCTCCTTACGGATGGAACCCGAATAGGCGATAAACCTGGACTAGAGTCTTGTGTGGTTAGTCAGGTCGTGGCCGGCACCCTCGCCAGGCTTCCTCTTGAAGGTTGCCGAGATACACGACGTGTAGATGGCGGTAAGTGGCAAGAGTGTGTGTGAAGAAATACACCCCTGCAGGGTTAACATGATCTATTCGAATAGCCGGGTCCGCGGTTATGGACTTCTTGGATGCTTACGTGGTACATAGACAATTGAAAGTGGATACCCTAAAATGCTCAAGACAAGTGTGAGTGCTATGGATGGCCTTCTCGTAGGGATACGGGAGCGGATCCATAGTGGTGTATTGTTTGGTGAATATGTGGACTCGTGTGCGCCACCTCAAAGAGTTACTTGCAGTTGTAGTTCAGGATAGCCACCGAGTCAAAGCTGGCTTGCTCAGTCAAACTCCACCACCCCTTTGTTGATAGTGTTGCATATGTAGTTAGTTCTGATGTAAGTCTTGCTGAGTACCTTTATACTCACGTTTTCTTAATTTATGTTTTGCATAGAGACTTCAGTCTCACTAGTGGTTCCGCGTGGACTTCGACGTTTTGCTTGTTACCTCAGATACGATCTTGTACCTTGGGTGTGTCTGGTAGATAGTCAGGCTTGATAGCCTTCTTCATTTATAGATGTCTATACTCAGACATGTTATGCTTTCGTTGCCTGTATGCTCTGTATGTTGGGTCATGTGACCTCTGTTTGTAATAAATGCTATGATGGCTCTTCTGGGCCTTTATTTATATGAGTTGTTGAGTTATGCTGTGATGCCATGTTGTAGAGCACATACTTGCATGTTATGCGTACGTGTAATGTGTATTGCTATGTGTGGGATCCGACACCTAGTTGTTTACCCTTGGTAGCCTATCTTACAGGGAAATGTCTCCTAGTGCTTCCACTGAGCCTTGGTAGCTTGCTACTGCTCCGGAACACTTAGGCTGACCGGCATGTGTCCTTCTTCGTTCCTGTGTCTGTCCCTTAGGGGAAATGCCACGCGTTGTTCCTTTAAGTCCTTGTAGCTTGCTACGACTTGGGTTCATACGTTGATGACCGACACGTTCGTTGCCGGGTCATGTATGCATGTCTCTGTAATTTAGCGCCACTTTTGGTTTATAACTAGTCATGTCGGCCTCGGTTCTCTGTCATATGGATGCTAGCAACACTATCATATACGTGTGCCAAAATGCGCAAACAGTCCCGGGCCAGGTAAGGTGGCACCCGTGGGGATACCGTGCGTGAGGTCGCAAAGTCACTTAGGATCGGGGTCCCGACAATTGGTCATTGTGGCGAACTGTCACGGATAGCCGTCTCCTGCCACGTTTCCGCGCACTGTTTTTGGCCTAACCCAACGTGCCACGTGACACGTATGGCTCAGGCCCGGGGGCTTATGTCGGGGAAAATATACAGGGGCATACATTTTCCCCTGACTCGTGCACAGACAAGCCAAGAGCAAGCCCAAGATTGAAGTACCAAGAGATTCGAGGAACAACACGCAACTAGAGAGACCAAGGTCAAGCTAGAAGAACGAGATATCGACAAGACAAGAGCGTCCCTTGTCGGGCAGGCGAGCCCGGCAAGGGGCGAGGCCACCATGGGAAACAAGCCATCGGGGACTCTCCCCGACAGAGCCTGCCGGGGGTCGTGGGGGGTAAACCGCCACGCCAACCATTCAAGCACGACCCATGTCGTCAATCAGTGCGGTGTCAAGCCGCGGAGTGATTAAGTGGCAACAATTCGCCACATGGCACTCATTACATATGGAAGAAATCCACAAAGGACACCCGTCCTGAGACGTGTCAGGGAAGCAGATGCGGAGCTGGCTAGATAGCCCGGCGAGCCTTGTCGGGCATCCTGCGATGTGACACTAAGCGGTGCATTTAATGCACCCTGTCGGCCCGCAAAGTTAGGTATGATAGCACTGTTCGTTGTCATATCAGTTGATAATGACCATTTTGCCACTATGGTGACCCCTTAATCTATAATAGGAGGCCCATGGCACCTGTAAGAAGGGTTGGAAGGTTGCTGAACCCAAGCCACCATACACGCGTAGTCGCTGCGGCCCTGAGGCACGTCTTGCCGGGCGAATGTACTACGCACCACCACATTCATTTCACCATCAATCCACCAAAGCAGGAGTACGGTCTTACGCCTCGCGACAGCCCTAACCTGGGTAAACTGCTTGTGTGCTCTCTGCCGTGCTGCCGTGCGCCATTCTGCTCTTTGGGCAATGCACCGTCCCCCGCCGAACTAACAAGGGGCCACCCGGTCCCATAGGTCGCCGTATCCGTGACACCGAGTGATTGCACTGTAGGCTACGCGTACTACAGGAAGCGGGATCTTTGTCGTCTGCCATGGCGGACGGCAAAGGCACTCCAGGCGGATGGCAAAGGACTTTGCCGTCAGCCGGCAGACGGCAAACCGTCCGGTTGAACAAGCTTCGGCAAAGGGTACTTTCCCGTCTGCAGGCGGACAACAAAGATGGAAAGGCCTTTGCCCTCAGCCGGCAGATGGCAAAGAGCTTGGACGACAGGCGTGCTAGGTTAGGTGTGTTAGGGGTTAAAGGCATGTTTTGTCATCTACTGGCAGACAACAAAGATGCTCATGTCTTTGTCGTCTGCCAACAGACGGCAAAGCACGCCATATTGGCCAGCCCAGTGCACCCCAGATTGCACAGGCAGCTGCCACGTGGCAGCTTTGCCGTCTCTCAGCGGATGGCGAAGCTCTTTGCCGTCTGCTGGCAGACGGCAAAGAGCCCGTATAGCCCCTATTTTTCTGTTTTTCTAGAATTCACTCAATTTCAACACACAAGTTTGAACACACAATTTTCACAGCAGACATATCCAACATACAAGATTCTCATATATACATACATAACCAACACATAGTTCATCCATACATATTACAAAAGTTTCACATTGTTCATCCAACACCTATCCATCCATCCATCCATATAACAAGTCCATCCATGCAAGTTCATCGATAAAAAATAAAAGCAAAAAGGGAAACAAAGCACTCCATCCATGCAAGCTTCCGTAAATTAAATGAAATCTGCAAAATGGTAAACAAGAAGAAGAAAAATAAAATGAAGAAGAAGAAGAGTAGAAGAAGAAGTAAGCGTACTTGGGTAAAATGGAGCTAACCTAGCTAATTATGCCATTTTGAGTGAACTAAGCATATTATGCCATTTTTGATATAAAGCATCTAAGTATAGGTCTTTATTGAGCTAACCTAGGTAACTAAGCATATTTGAGCTAACTTAGGTCATTTTGGAGAAGAAGAAGAAGAAGAAGAAGAAGAAGAAGAAGAAGACTAGAAGAATAATAATAAGAAGAAGAAGAATAAGAAGAAGAAGAAGAAGACTAGAAGAAGAAGAAGAAGACTAGAAGAAGAAGAAGGTTTTTACCCTTTTCCTTGTCATTCTTCTTCTTTTATTCTTTCTTTTTCTTCTCTTTCTTCTTCTATTCTTTCTTTTACTCCTCTTCCTTGTTTTTCTTCTTCTTATGCCTTATTTGTGTCATTTTAGAGCTTACATAGGTAATTATGCCATTTTAGCTAACTAAGCTTATTATGTCAATTTGGAGGAAAATAAGGTAAGTACAGGTCATTTTTGTGTGAACCTAAGTAATTTTGGAGCTAACCTAGCTAAAATGGATCATATTTGAGCTAATCTAGGTAAACTTTGTCATTTTAGAGCTAACCTAGGTAAAATGGATCTTATTTGAGCTAACCTAGGTTAAATGGGTCATTTTGGAGCTAACTTAATTTATTATGCAAAAAAATAGTTAACTAAGCAAAATTATGCCATTTTTTACACAAGTAAGCCAAGTAGACCTCACATGCCTGACATAGTTCACTCCTCCTTCTCCTTCTGCTTCATCATCCTGATGTGCCTAGAGCGGCGAGGCAGAGGGATGTAGTCTTCTACGACAATTGGCGTGGTCATGTCGCCCGGTTGTGGGATCGCCAGTGCCACAACCATCACAAGGTCATTGTCAGGCACCACCACCATCGCGAGGCCATCTTCAGGCAGCACCAACGCTAGGTCATCCGCAGCCACCACCATCTCATGCCCATCGTCAACCACCACCATCTCTTGCCCATCGTCAGCCAACACCATCTCTTGCCCATCGTCAGCCGGCACCTCCTCATCCCCACTCTGCTGCTCTTCTTCCCCACTCTATTCCAGATCATCCTCATTGCTGCTTTTGCTGCAGCCAGAGTCGCTGCTGCTTTGGCTGTAGCCAGAGTCGCTGCTGCTGCTCGCATTGCCTGACCAAATGCAACAATGATCGTTAACAATCGATGTGAGACAAAGCCAAATGTAAAGGAAGAAGAGGCGGAACGTACTGGCATTATCGTCGTCCTGGTAGCGCAGGCAACACATAGTCGTGTTGAACACCTTCACGGTGAGCATGGCGTCGCCGTCGTACCTGAAGAGAAGGAAGTACCCGTGCTGCAGGTCATAGGCACGGTAGAACTGCTCACAGCCACGACACAAGTAAATGTGGCCGTACCTGATAACCACCTCCACGTCCCAATGCCCGCAAAGCCCGCTGCCAACCTCTCGCAGCTTCACATTATTTGGCCGATGGCCGTCCAACATCTTCATAAAAGTGTCAGGCAACCTCTGCAGTTTTGGACAAGGAGTGATGTAGCAAACATCAGAGTTATCATAATGATATGGGTAAAGGGGAGATTTCTCCTTTTATATACCTGCCTCCTGGAGGAAGTCCCAAGTATGATACTAAATAACTCGAAAGCATCCAACTCGTACTCCGGTGTGGCAGAGTAGAGCCTGAAGTGGCGGCCTCCCCTCATCTCTGATAAGCAGAAGAAGAGACCAATTACTACCCTTACAACATTATAGCAGCAGAAGTTTTGAGCAGAAGATAATCAACTACATGAAGTTACCATTTCACATTCAAAAAGCAATGCACTTGTGGACATATGATGGCAACAACTTGAACCTTTCAAAACTAGGGATTTCTTTATACATGAAACAAAATTGAAAATGTAAACCCCATTTACCCTCGATCCTAGACCCTTGACCCCTTTTCCCCTCGACCCTCGACACCTCGATCCTCGACTCCTAGAGCCTCGACCCCTTCCCCCCACGATCCTCGAACCATCGACCCCTCGACACACCGATCCTCGACCCCTAGACCCTTTACCCCTTTCCCCCTCGATCCTCGACCCCTTGACCATCGACCCCTTTTCCCCTCGATCCTCGACCCCTCGACCACTCGACGACCCTCTTTTCCCTCGGCGACCCTCTTTTTCTACTTTTTTCTACTTATTTTTTTCATCTTCTACTTGTACTTCTACTTATTTTTTTCTTCTCCACTTCTAATTTTTTTCTATGTTTTCTTTTTTCTTTTTCTTTTTTCTTTTTTCTTCTTCTTCTTCTTTTTTCTATGTTTTCTCCTCCTAGTCCTTTTAGTTCTTCTTTTTTTCTTCTTTTTCTTTTTTCTTCTTTTTCTTCTTTTAGCCCTAGACTTTAGTTCTTCTTTTTTTCTTCTTCTGTTTTCGTTTTTCTTCTTCTTCTTCTTCTTCTGTTTTCTATGTTTTCTCCTCCTATTCCTTTTAGGTCTTCTTTCTTTCTTTCTTTCTTTTCTTTTATTGTTCTTGGGCTTATCTAACTAAGTAATTAACCGAAAAATGACAAACTAACTAATTAACCTATCTACAGTAGGGTAAAACAACTAACTAATTAACTTAAATAAACTAGCTAACTAATTAATCTAAATCAAAAACAACAAAATGAAAAAATGAAAAAAATCTCATGAGGGGCAGAGCGGCACCGGGCGGCGAGGGGTATGAGCGTCGGGGCGGCGGGGGG
>LR738714.1:274601310-274654592 GCA_902687465.1 Secale cereale | reverse complement strand
GGTGGGGGTGAGGTGAGAGAGATAGAGAGATGGGTGGGGCGTGGGGTCGGCTGTTTTTTAGTTAGGTTTAATTTCTTTGCCGTCTGCTAGCAGACGGCAAAGAGCATATCTAGGGACGTGGGGCCAGGGGGAAATGGCCGTTAGCCTGGCTATTCTGTTTGTCGTTTGCTCGCGGACGGCAAAGAAGCTTTGCTGTCCGCGAGCAGACGGCAAAGAAAGTGGCCGTTAGGTGGTTCTCGTTAGTGGGCCACCCTCCTTCTTTGCCGTCTGCTAGCAGACGGCATACAGTCTTTGCCATCAGCTAGTGGACGGCAAATCGCTAGCTGACGGCAAACCTTGTCTTTGTTGTTAGCTTTTTCGTTGCCGTCATCTTTTTCGAATGTGACGGCAAAGACCTTCTTTGACATCAGCTAGGAGACGGCAAAGAGCTGGCTGACAGCAAAGATTCTGATTCCAGTATGCGTTAGTGAAACTGAGCGATCGATCGATCTGGCTGTTAACTGAATCCGGTGGAGCGGTTCCTTCACTATTGCAGCCTCTTGATGAACAGTGAGAGTTGCTAGGCAGGGATTGGATGAACAGGACCCCATGGTAGTAGCTAGAGGTCGTTGCCGCTGGATGAACAGGACCCCGATCTAGCCGGTTGGGCGTGGATGAACAGGACCCCGTGCAGGGATGGTTGAACAATAGCCAGTGGAGGGCTGGATGAACAGTAGCAGGTGGAGCGGTGGTTGAACAGTAGCCGGTGGAGGGGTGGTGGATGTTGGATGAACGAGAGCCGGTGGAGACAAGAGGGAGACGTCATGGATGAACATTCACAGGTGGAGGCTAAGGAGGTTGACGGTGGATGAACAGTAGCCCGTGGAGGCTAGAGCGAGGCAATAGACGGTGGATGAACAATAGCCCGTGGAGTCCCGTTTTGCGGTACGCCACACCCCTCCCGATGAACAGGACCCCTGTTTTGACTGTAGGAGGTTGAAGAGAAGTTTGTTTACTCCGTATTGCGGTACACCATACCCCTCCCGATCAACAGGACCCCGTTTCGTCCGTAGGAGCTCGAACACAAGTCCGTTTCCTCCGTTTTGTGGTACGCCAGACCCTTCCCGATGAACAAGACCCTGTTTCGACCATACACCTAGAACAGAAGGCTGTCTTCCTCCATTTTGTGGTACGCCAGACCCCGTTCCGGCTGTTCCGTCCAAGCCAGTTGGCTCTCGTTGAACATGAATCATTCCGACCTAGTGGCTTCGCCCCCGATGAACAGGATGCCATTTCTCCGTTCCGACCCAGCCGCTTGGCTGCCGATGAATAGGACACCATTGCTGCCGTCCGTTGCCTCTCCATGTACACGTACCATGGCCGAACGTATGCAAGAGTAGCTAGACGTTCGAGACCCCGCCCGTATGTATGTATGTGGCCGTATTTGTTGGCATCTGGTTCTACATACGTGTACCCTGTTTATACTGGACTGCCTGAACTACTACTACAAATGCCGCTGCTTGCTCGGCCATGGTTCATCGTTGCAGAGAGACCGATCGACCAGTATGTACATACACATTCACGACCAGAATGACAACGCTATGTACGCTTCGACCAGGTGGGTCCCGACTGTCAGGGAGGATAAGGAGGCACTTCCTTATGTGTGAAGTTATTCATGGTGGGTCCCTGCGGTCAGGGGGAGAATCATTTTTTTGCCCGTAATATGGACGCACTTCCTTGCATGCGAAGACGTAGCTAGTGGGTCCATCTGTCAGCCTCATCGCATAGAGTGCTCTTGCGATGGCTGTCGTTCGTTAACCACATTGACCACGCCGCGAGGACAGTACCCAGGCGGTGGACGACGGTGAGGCCTAGGAAGGGAACTACGTGGATCCAAGGAAGACAAACCAGGTGGATTCCCGCAAGGAGAGGAGTACGAGGGTTCACTGGTTCGGCTCTGGTGTGAGGCTGCCGTCGCCAGAGAATAACATGAGGTGTTGGTGAGTAGAGGAATGGCCTGGACGGCGATGGGAGTAGGATGGGCCGGTGAGTCCTGTGCGGCAGCATAGCCAGCCACGGGAGGCGGTAGCAGGTGGTACATCCGGCCGTGGTTTGGGAGGCTGATGGAAAAATATCCGAGATTGAAGAAGAAGCACGACATTCATTGGATGGACATCCAATGGCCACTGCTGCTAGAATCGTGTGTTGACTATAAGTTGACAAAACCTTGCGTACGCATCAACTTAGTAGGCCCACAAGTGTGTAGCAGAGAATATATAGCCCATTTTCGATTTGTAAGAATGTACAACCCATTTTTGAATTCTAATGGAATTTACTACAGCCCATTTACAGTTTATTAAAATTACAGCCCATTTTCTAGCTAGGATAATGATTAATAATTTCAACCAACCACTCAAAACAAAATTTAATAAAATTTCTCACATTTTGATCGGATCCAAAATATTTTTATCCCGAAATTTCAAGTCAGCTTAATTATAATTTCAAAATATTGTATTACGTAAAAATCCAACGAAATATTGTGCGCGCAACAAGTAATGAAATTAAAAAATTCGAAATCCAAAAATAATATATATTTTTAACTAATTACGTGTTTGGTGCATTTTTTAAAGTTAGAGTCCAGTTTTTAAAATTACATCCCATTTATTATTTCTTAAAGCCCATTTTGTTGTTAAGCCTAATGCATCCCTGCTAGGAAACATTTGCAGCCCAGCGGGGCGGAGAATGAGAAGTTGACCTGAGCTGATTATTCGTCAAAAAAAGTATAGGTGGGCTAGCCATTTTCATCTTGAAAAAAATATGTGGGCTGGATATTTGGACGACATAAAATAATAGCCTAGGGTAAATGGGCCACAGCACGCCCAGTTGATACCTACTCATCTGAACAACGATGGAAACATCACTCAGGAAAAACTCTGCTCACACCTCAAAAACAAAAATACTGGTCGAGATGCTGGGTCCCAGCTATCGGCCGCTACTTGTGCAATTCTCTCGTTTATTGACTACATAGGTTGACAATGGTGTGGGACCGTGATGTCAGGAAACGAGGAGGAAGCAAAAAAATAGTTGTATCTATACCACTACAAAGTGTGCCAATAGATTCAAATATTAGCCGTTGGATATGCTCCATCCAACGGTCGAGAGATGGCAAATCCGAGCATTATGATCCGTTGGATAAAGTTTCCAACGTATAGGATTCTGCCACGTGGCCTTCTAATTGAACCCCAACTCTACCATCTCATGTTTTCTAGAAGCATCTTTCCACATGCTTATCTGATACTCTATAGAAAGAGACTAGAACAATCTGGATTCTAGAGACGTAAGAACCAAGTTGGATCTTCTCAAATAAGATTGTAGGAAAGGAAATACACGTTCAAATGTTTCCCGTGCTTTTATATATTTAAATGACGTGCAAACCATGCACAATTAATTAGTATAATAAGGAGGCACTTGCGTACGTGCGGCCATGGCCTTGGTAGGTCCCCACTGTCATCCTCTCCAATTAAAGTCATCTCCTAATTCCTCATGTTCGTTGACCATGTTGACAACGCGAGACGGCGGCGCCACGACGAGCGCAATGACTCGAAGGAAGACAGAGAGGTCCTCGCCGGCTGTACGGTCTGATACAGCGCCCGCTGCTCATTCAGGAAGCCAGGTGATTATTGTTCGCTTGTTCGCCGGTGATTCATCCTTCCGCGAGCCGGTGATCGTTGAGGAGACGGAGGTTGCAGCACAGATCCTCCTGCGCTGGTAGCTCTTCCGCCATTAGGGCGTCAAAGTGCGGCCGTACATGCTCTATGGTGAACACGACATGAACCAGCTTAGGCGGTGGCGCCTGCTCCTGGTCGGAAGCCACGTCCAACGTTTGATTGTCGTTGCTTAGCTCGGCGAGCTCGCTGGCGAGCCAGCATGTCCGGCTGTTGGACTGGACCGCTGCCAAGCACGAGCTTGACTGCCCTGGCCCACCAAGACCACCTCCCTCGCATGTGCGCCTTTTCCGGCCGAAATGGGCCGCGCCGCTTCCTGGTGCAGGCGGTTGCTCCGCGTTCAAAGGAAACAAGTGTCGTCCGTCCGTCCGTCTGCCACCCACATTAATGTTACGTGGTTGCCGAGGCGGCTATTCTGGCGCCAACCCGTCCATCCCTCTACCGACCACCATTGCTATATAAACTGCTACGTAGGCTAGAGCCGCGGTCATCCGCCTCCGTTCCCTTTATCCTGTCCACACCACTCCCACCATGGCTTCCTCGCGCTCCAGCGCTCTTCGGGACGGGCGGATGATGGACCAGAAGGAGATGGCAGCCATTGTTGCCGATAGGTTGCCGGCAGGTAGCGGGAGGATGACGATGTCCCAATGGAGAACGTCGTAGTCGATGATCCGACGCCAACCCCCTCCGCCATGCCATCCTCGCTGGTCCATTGCACCATGACCATCGGCAAGACCCGTGCCCAATACATGGATTTGCTGAGGCAGCAGCATGAGCAGCTGTTCCGGGAGGCGCAGGCCGACGCCGCCTACAACCACCACGTCGTCCAAGAGCACCTGCAGGCGGAGGAGCAGATCGCCACGGAGCGGGTGGAGGAGGAGGCGCTCCTCGAGTCGTACCGCTCCGCACACGAGAGCCGCCTCGCGTGCTGGTGGTACCGCATTCGGGTGACGGAGGTTAAGGCCGCCTACAAGGACGACGATTAAGCCGGCGAGGTGTTGTTTGGCAACACCGATGACAAAGCGGAGGACTTGGCCAGCTCCGCTGAGGCAAGGCCCCGCCGGCAACAAGCCGGAGGACTTTGCTGGCTCCGTCGAGGCCCCTCCCCGGCGAGGCCCCGCCCCATCGAGAATGAGGCAGAGAACATCGCCGGCTCCGCCAAGGCCCCTCCAAGCCGGCGGACTTTGCCGGCTCCGCCGAGCCCCAGCCCCGTTGGGAACGTTGCAGAGGACATTCCCGGCTCCTCCGAGGCTCTGCTTCGGTGAGGGGCCGCCCCACCGGCAAAGAGAAAGAGGACATCGGCAGCTTCGTCGAGGCCCCGCCCAGCCGGCAACGTGGCCGTGCCACACAGAAAACAAGGAAGAATAGAAGATGGTATGTCATTGCCCCTCGGGTCCAAGTAAGGCCACCGCTGCTACCCTCCGGTTGAAGCCAAGCTCGCGGGTTGAACATTGACGGCCGATTAGCTTCTTGGTGGCGAAGTGCAGTCGGAGAGCTATTCTAGAGAATAAGCTTCTGTTCGGCACTTCAGGTCAGCCGGACACGGGAAATGGGAGCCGGAGATCATAGATTACGTTAATTAATTATACCTCCAGCACACCCCTTTTTAGTTGAAGAATGTATGAAATGTAATTGAATCAGGCATGTTTATATGAAATCCGGCCGTGTATGAACAAATTTAGTTCGATCAGTTCGAATTCCTGGATGAACATGCAAAACAATACGTACTAGCATTATTCACAGGACGCACGGTGATCACCTCGTTTGCAACAGTTTCACACATACTCCCTCCGGTCCTTTTTATTTTGCATATAAGTTTTGTCTGAAGTCAAAGTATCTCTACTTTGACCCCAATAGAAAACAGAGTTGGTGATGATGGTGTGCCTGCCATCCTGCAATATAGGCCATCCGATCTATATCTGACGGATAGGAAGGAAACTTCAACAATTTTGCATTAAGATAACCGCACTCCTACAAACATTTACAGATAAGGCCTTCTCTCGTTCATTCTTATCTCTCACAAGACAAACTACTTTTTAAGGGGAACAGGGAAATTCCATTAAACTTCACGCATAGCAATGTCATTAGCTAACAGTTTTACAATGCAATTGGGGGCAGAGGCCTCCCAGAAGGAGTCATCAGACCCAAAATGAACGCCCAGCTTGGCAAGCTCATGGGCTACAAAGTTATAAGTGCATCGGCTGTAAGAAAAAGCATAGGAATAAAAGTTTAGAATGCATAGGCTTCTAGCTTCCTTCACCGACACACCAATGGTTGCCTTGTCATATTCGTTTTCGTTGCTCTTCAAAGCATGTATAAGGGTTCAGGAATCAGATTCAAAGATGATTCGATTTGCCCCCATACTGATCGCCCCATCAATGGCCGCAATGCAGGCTACAGATAAACTACTCATATAGCAGCATCTTGATGTTTTGTGCAACGCACGAGCATCTTGCTAGTCTTATACAAAAAAAGTATCAGCATTCACAATGTAAAATCAATGTACTTTCATAGTATATATAGTTTGAGCAGCTTTTTAGTGTGACTGTACATTTTTAGATTCACAATGTAACAAGGAACAGTGGAAGTACAAAGTTTGAGCAGCATTTTAGTGTGCCTGTACATTGCAATCAAACTCACAGGCCTGCCAATTCATAGAGAACATTCAAAACAATCGATGATTATGCATCTCAGCGATTCACATGTCGGAGCAAATATTAACTACACAACTAAAGAATAAAGAAAAATCGATCGATGCTACTGACAGCAAAGGGCGTCCCAAACGAAAATATCAAATGCATGACTTCTTGCTAACATCAATGCACAAAATTTGACAAGGTTGTCCCATTCCAAAATATCAAATGTGTGTCTTTTTGCGTACATCAATGAGCAAACTTTGAAAAGGTTTTCACATCCAAAATATCAAATTCTTACGATTGTGGAATAGGTGGGGTTTGCGATCAGTTCGAACATTGACATGGCACCTCATGCTAAATAAACAAGCTATTCTTTTTGTGCAGTTCCACCAAAATCTAACAAATTCGCGCATAGCTTGTGAGATTTCGCCTTTACATGTTGCAATGCCTTGAACATATAGGCACCTCCTTTCATGTAGCTAATTCTGTGGCTAGAGGTGGAAATGAATGTTCGAGAATATTTTATGTATTGTGCATGATGAAGTATAATGGGCACGAACCAAGCTAAGCACCCATGTTTGCATAAATACAAAAGAAGTGATTAGTAAATCAAACAATATTATGAATTTGCAGTTTACATAGGCACCTACATGGTCCATGCAGAGTGCACATTTAAAAAAATGAACTCACCAGAAAGAATCCTAGAAAAACATTGTACTTGCCCATCACAGCAAAAAAGATAGAAATCTGTGAGTCCTTCTGAGCTGAAGTTTGTTTGGTCTTGTGGGGAGTAATGTATCGATCCTTCAACAGCTCCTTCTGATGAGAATATATACTGGGCTTCTTCATCCTGGCATAATCGGAACTAGTCACTTCACGTACTCCATATTCTTCTTCAGAGGAGGAGGATCCTATTGTGCAAAGACAAGAGAACAACTAAATGCTAGCATCCCTGTTTGCGCGAAAAAAGGAAAGTAAATATTTAAAACAGCCATTACATTAACGAAGGGAGCAACTGATGAAATGTATAGTCACACAGAGATGCATCCTCACTGTCCTCTTAGGAAATAATATGATACCAAACACAGCAGCTCAACTTGAACTGTATTATTATTTAATTTTATCAGTGGCTATAACGGTGGCAAACCGGTGCATCAATTTATTAGCAGCCTTGGATTAGCATGTGAAACAACACCACTTCCTCATGACAGTAGCTAAACAGTAGCACAACACCAATAGAGATGACAAAGCTCAATCATATGGACAAAATTTGTGGGCCGGTACCAACCTTCTTCGGGGGGCTTTTGTAGAGCATGTAGATGAAGCACTTTTCCGGGACCATCCGTTATTATCTACTGTGGTTGCCAAGCTTTCTATAAACTCCTTGATTAGTGTAATGTTTCCAACATCTTGTGTAGTTCCACTAAAATATATCTTATCTTCAAACAAGATCCCTGTTAGCACAAGTAGAGACAATTACATATTACACTACGAGTGGCATCAACTCACAGTGGCAAAACAATTGCTCGTTCTGGCCATAGCAATAAATTAAGATGCAAAACTATATTATTACTTGTGTCGTCATAGTTCCAGTGCTTCATTACAGCACCAGGAGTTGATTTTTGTTCTTCTTCCTCTTGTTCTTCCCATTCATCACTTGGTTCAATAACTGACAAGCTTTGCCTTCAATGTAAGATTTGCCATGTCAATTAGGGAGCACAAGTATAGCACTAAACAACAACATTACTTTTTTGAGGATAGTAGCAAAATACAGGCAAACTGTTGTGAATATCATTATCTTACCTCAATGGGATATTACGGTGCACATACATATTGGAAGTCTGGTCTCCTTTTGTGCAGTTCACTAAAATCAAGCAACATTACGATATAAGTAGGACAACATATGAAAGTGTACTGCACAATCCTGTGGAAGAAGGCCATTACTGACCTCTCATGACGCGGAATTCAAACAACTCACAAGAAAGAGATCTGAAACAAACTTGCCAACACAGCTAGGAAGTCAGATCTCCACTTGTGCAGTTCCACTAAGATCAAGCAATCAAGCAACGTTGTCGGTGCGACATTCTGGTTGAACTACACAAAACACTCTTAAAGCAAAAGTGATTTGTGCAGTGCAACAAAAGGTCGCAATAGAAACGAGGTCAAGTAGAACTGTTTACACAGGTGCAAAGGAAACAATTATTGGTCAATAACGATGGATGGCACCGAAGCCCACAAAAAGAAGCATCTTACTTATCTAACTGGGAAAGAAAGCAAGGCAGTAGCATTTCTCAAACAGTGGCATTGATTCATATTAATAGAGAGGTTATATTAACAATAAAATTTGATTAGCATGTAATTTGCTTTTAACTGTAGCATTTCTTAAATTTTCCAGCGTCATTATTAGATTAACAACAGCTAAAGAGTTGTACGGGACAGTGGACGCACAGCACCATGTGCATTTGTCGATGTATAAAGGGATGATGCACAGTCTCTTGCAACAAAGAACAGACAACAAAGGAGCATATTTGTGTTGGTCCCAGTTTCGTTATCTTTAGACACCTTTCCCTACATGAGGGAAGCAAATCTATCCCCCCACCCATAGAAAGATCAGCTCGTTACAGATGTGCGTATTGTGTTTGTCATTGTTTTGCCTTTTCGACCAACGTAGGTCCTGGATAGACAGTCTGTACTACTTTCCCCCCTTCCTTTCCTCTTTGAACCACGTCCTAGATTCATTCTATACAACTTTCCCCACTACTTTCCTATTGGATCAAACACCTAGATTGGAGGGTAGAAGCAGAAAAAACCCACATGCAGCTAGAGAAATGCATGTGGATTTAGTAAATTATACCTTAAGGTTCTCGGGGTGTGGCTCAGTGGGCGGTCGGAGGCCGATCTGCCCACACTATGTATGGCAGCGAGGAAGAAGGGGTCGGAAACCCTCCCGCGTCGCCGCTGGGTGAAAGAGAACAGCGTCGCCGGTAGTGGATTCCCTCCCTTGCCAACGGCGATAGTGTTAAGCCTCCTTTCTTTCCCTGGAGGACGGGATCTTGTCGGCTCTTTGACCAGCAGTGAGGGGGGGGGGGGGAGAGATGCAAATGCAGTCTTGTTTAGATGTGGAGAGGGTGAGAGAGTGTGAACAGAGCAACTATAGGCGCCGAGGCTCCGGCGTGTATATATAAAGTGGAGAGAGATTGTGAAGAGAGCAAACCCTAGAAAACAATCGCCGATGCTGCAGCGTACTCCGTCCGTCCAGGTGCACTGGGCGCCTAAGGAAGTGCAGCGTGATCTAGGTGCGAGGGGAGTGGGCGAAGGGCGCATGCATGCAACAATACTCGTGCTAGTTAATTGCCTTCTGATTTTTTTGCTCGGGCTGACCAATAATCAACTACGGAGTAACTAATTGTGCATGCATTGGCCTAACACATACCACGGGTCATCAGTTTTCATTCACACAACATTTAGAAATGGTTGCACGGGGAGTCAAAACGAGAGACTGTGTAAAACGAGGCTGGTTTAACTACCCATGCGACTAAAACTTTTGGAAAAGATGGATTCTCTTAGACGGACTACGCACCTGGACGGAGGTAGTATATAGTTGGAGTGGTTTTCTTTTTCTCTCCATAAAATTGGTTTAAATTATGCATGAAACGGAACTCTTTATTTAACGTATATAGTTGAAGTAGTGAAGAATACTAGGGCAATGCTAATACATGAAGAAAATTTAACGCTCGAAGGAGTCAACTCGCAATTAACGCTGCACGCCTCCCGATCGCGCTTACTATCGTTCACGTGTGGTACATGACCCTACAAAGCAAACAATAGCTGCCATTCCTGCTCCTGACCACCCTGGCCCACCCAAGGCCCATCCATTTCTTGCGCGCGCTTCATGCCCGAAATGGTCAGCGCCGCTCCAAAGAATCGGTGATGCATTCATGCCCGGGCATAGCGGACGCGACCTCTCACTGGCGCATGCATTGAAGGTAGAAGCGGATTCAAGAGTGATGGTTGCTTTGTCCGTCCAACTTACGCCGGGTCTAGGTGAATTGAAGGCTCATTGGCCATTATTACTGATGTGGTATGACCGTGCTGAGTCTTAGTTGCACTGTACACTTTACTTTGGTGCATGATATATTTGTACGTACTATAATTTCTTAGCGAGATATATTTGTACAATTCTATAAAGCTTCCAGCTTCTGTTTCATGTATCTTGCGTCCAAGGTTGCAACAATCCATCAAATACAAAGGACACTAACATGCATGCTATTGGATCTCAATGATTCACAGACCATAGCCGACATGTACCCCTTCCGTTCCAAAATAAGTGTCTCGACTTTATGCCACAAAGTTGTAGTACTAAAGTTGACACTTACTTTGGAATAGAGACAACTAATGAAAAAAACGATCCATCCAGTCCCTAGACCTGAAACTGTAAACCCAAGCCAGGCTTTAATTTGCTGGCGACGTTGAACCTTCCGGAGAAATGAAGTTTGCAACACTTTGACCATCGGATCATTTTGTGTAGTTGTCGGATTTCGGGTTTCGCAAATCCTTGAGAGGTTTGAACACTAGGGTGTGCACGAAGAACACTATCTCCCCAGCGCGCCCACCCTACAATTCTGCGGCCTGGCTCGACGAACTCAAAGAACAAGAGACACAAAGGATTATACTGGTTCGGGCCACCCTGTGGTGTTATACCCTACTCTAGTGTGTGTGGTGGATTGGCTTGTATGCCTGACGATTAACTAGTACAAGGGATGAACAGCCTCCGGAGGAGAGGTGTTCTTGGGCTCGGATGAGCTTGTGGTAAGTTTGGGGTGGAATGGACCCGATGCCAAACCAGATCAAGATGAGATGTTTTCGATCCCCCTCTATGGTGGTGTCTAGGTCCTATTTATAGTGGCCGTGGTCCTCTTACCAAATATTGGAGGGAAGGGATCCCATAACAGCCGAATTTGAAGGGGAACAACTAGTACAAGTTATCCTGACAAAAGTGGTCTTCGCCTGCCAAAGGTTTTGGTGGTGACGCCGCGCTGGGCACCACGATGACCTCCGTTCTGTAGCCTTGACGGTCCTTGGTCTTGTTGCACCGATATGGAAACCTTTGCCTGATCCCTCCGGACTCCGCGCCTACGCTTGCCCTCTAAGCACTAAAGAGGAAACTCGTACACTGTGCCCGCTGGCGCCTGCCTGGCCTTGGTGGTCATGGCTCACATCACGTGAACCTCGCGAGGTGCACCTTGCATAGATATCTCCGCTTCTCGGGAGCTAGCCTAGAGATACTGCCCCCAGGGAGGTCTTGCTGTCGCCCGCCTCGCGAGGCTTGGCCCCTCACGAGGGTCTTGAGTTGCGGTTGCTGAAGTTGGGCCGTACCAGGCCGCTAACGGAGCCACATCACGGGCCGCAGGTAGGCAAGTCTGGGTACACCCGTTCCCAGGACGCCGACAGTAGCCCCCGGGCCCAAGGCGCACACAGACTTGGCTTCGAGGCGAAGCCAAAGGGGCAATGGCGAAGCATCGTGGGCCCCAAACGCATGCGGCCTTGGTCGACGCGTGGCGACTTGATTGGACGTGGGTCTCTCCGCTTCCCCACGCTGCCTCGGCAACTGCCCGACTTGATGAGACCCTGCTGCATGCACAGAAGAGACATTATTACGTGAGATCATGGAGGCCGACGGTTGGCGTCCTCCAGGCTATAAATGTGGAGGAGGTGAAGCCCCCGCTGCCCATCTCCCTCTTCTTGTCGCCCGCTTCTTCTTCTTCCTCCTCGCTGCGTCTGCTTACTACAACGCCCATGGCGCCGATAAGAAGATTTTATGTTGCTGAGAAAGGAAAGACTCCCTGTGAGGAGCTGGAAGCGCTCCTGCCGAAGAAGAGGTTCACCCGCCCCTGCAGTGCCGGCGAGAGGCGGGAGGTGACGAGGCCTTGGTGCAAGCGACCTCCTCTTGGCTACGCACTGCCCTTGTATGCCCAGGGGCAAGGGGGACGTGCTCCGTGCCGCTCGCGTCGTGGTCGAGGTCATCCTGCTGGGGCGGTCGGTCCCCGAACTCACGTTGAGGGCTCCTCGCGCGAGTTCTTGGTGTGGATAGCGTTGCCGCCGCCTTCTTGGATCCGGTTCTTGAGGTTCTTCACCTATCTGATGCCGACGAGGGGGCCTGCCAAGCTTTGGTTGCAGAACGCTGGGTGCCGCAGCCATGCTAGGAAGGCGGAGGTTGAGGTCGTCCCCCTGGCAGGTGTCTTCATTACTCGAGGATGGGGCGAAGTCGCCCGCGTGTGCTGCCCTGATGGAGTCTCCGTCGTCCACTTTGAGTTTGACGGCGCCTCCACGTTGTTCTTCAAGGTCTTCGACAAGGAAGGACGCCACCAGTAGTGCTGCCCCGCTGGGATCCATCAAGGAGGCATAGCGACGGGCGCCATGCCTGCTCTCGGTCCCGCCGTCAGCTCTCCTAGCAGTAGTGATGGCCCTTGGGAGTCTAGCGGCTCTCCCGAGGCCGACGAGTCTCCGGAGACGAGCAATGACAGCTACGCGCCTCCAAGCTCGCGCTGCGCCCGGATCGCAGCAGCTGCACGAGCTCGTCGCCGATGGTGACTTAAACGGGGTTGGAGATGGCCTCTCATGGCCCACCGTTGATGATGGCGTCAGCGGCGCAGTCGTAGTTAGGGTCTCCCAAAATCTCTTTCTTTTGCTCCCTGCAAGGAATCAAAGCCAACCCCGTGGGGGCATGTAAAGAACATGTAATGCTTTTTGCTCCGATGCTTATCATCCTTGATATGAAACCATGTTTGCAAGTCTTGCTCCGGCAGCATCCCTTCTTTTTACCCTTTCCGTAGGTTGTTGCTCTATGCCGACAGGTCCCAATCCCAAGGCAAGCCACAGTCGTCACTAGTATGCCAGGTCGCGATGCCGTGGTCAAGGCCAGGAGGTGAGCGGCCCGGGGTCCGGTAAGAGCTGCTGAGGCGTGATGCTCAAGAGGCCCCCCTTGGCGTGCAAGCAACTTCCGGAGGCTAAAATGGGAGGCGGCCTTGCTGAAGCATGACTCTGGAAACCAAAATCGTCGAGTGATGGCGGCATGCCGGTTGGATGCGTGACTTATCTTGAAGGCCTAAGGTGATTCTCCATGCGGTGGCCTGGCTCGCCCCTGATGTATCGTGACTGAGATTTCGTGATTTCCTTTTTGCTTGCCTCAGAGTTCTGCGTTGGCAGAGCCCGACCCCGCGCATACCTCAGCCGCCACTGGCTCGTCCGGATCGCCAGGAAGAGACCAGGGAGTGAGGGGCTACGTGGCCAGTTAGGCCCCTGAGACGCGATGCTCGGGGGTCCCCCTTGACGTACGAACAACCCTCGGGAAGGAAATGTTGGACTAGGCCTTGGTGTTCTGCGTCAGTAGGGCCCGACCCCGCGCATACCTCAGCCGCCGCTGGCTTGTCCAGATCGCCAGGACAAGACCAAGGAGTGAGGAGCTATGTGGCCAGTTAGGCCCCTGAGACGGGATGCTCAGGGGTCCCCCTTGACATTCAAACAGACCTGAGCTCTCAAAGCCGGCCTCCCCTTCTCCCGTTCTTCTTGGTGCTATGCGTCCTCGGGTCCCAACCCTCGAGTGAAGCTCAGCCGCCACTGGTATGCCAGGTCACGATGCCGTTGTCAAGGCTAGGGGTGAGGGCTGGAGAGTCAGTACGAGCCTCTGAGATGCGATGCTCAGAAGCGCCCCCTTTAACGCGCAAGAGAATTACGTGAGAAGGAGAAACTAGCAAGGTCGCTTGCCGCCGGGCTCCTGCGATTTCTGCGGGTTAGTCTGACGAAACAGCACAACTTAGAACTGCACCTACCGCTGGGCCACTAATCGTTCCGCAGGAAGATGAAGGCACCGCGAACCTGGTGAGATGACGTGCGCGAGGCGGGCCGCGAGTCAGAGCTTGATCTCTTGGATTTGTCATCGTTGCAGGGACGGACCCGAGCACAAGTGCCATGCCAACGTGTGTAGCCCCTGTTGCGGGATGAGCAGAAGTCCGTTCGGCAGCGAGGGAGGCCAAAAGAGGTGGTGAGTAAGCAGGTGATGACCATAAGATAATCCATAAGAGGAAATGAGCTAATCCAGGTGATGTAAAATGTGATACATGCGACAGGGACGGACCCATGCAGCCTGGGGATGATGCAGCCCGAGGGGCGCCCCCACCAGAGTAAGCTAAAGATGCAAAAAGGATACACATCGTAGGGGTAAGCCCATGCGACTTGGGGATGATGCAGCCCGAGGGGTGCCCCCAACTGAACAGACTAACACAAAGTCACCAGGCACCGATGCTGGAGTGGTGTTGATGTAGTTGAAGATGCTCGGTGCAGATGTCGCTCCTCATGAGCCGCCTGACTCTGGGGCCTCGCGGGGCTCATGAGGTTCTGATGGCTCACGAAGAACCGACTCCATTTCCGCTAAGATCTCCTGATGCCTGGCCTCGCACGCCGCCAAGACTTCTCGCATGTGGCGCTGGTGCAGGGCCGCCTGGTTCGGCAAGCCGAAGGACATGCGAACGTAGATGTGAGGAGGACCCTCGCACCGGCCCACCTGAGATGGCCAGTAGAGCTCCTGAGACGCGATCCTGTTGAGTCCTAGGACGTTGATGTAGACGCGCAGCCTGTCGCCCGAGCCTGGGACGACAGCTGCAATCCGGGGTGCCGGGCAGCACTCGCCCCACATTGCCCTTGGCACCTGTAAGTCTTCGATGGTCTGGTTGATGAACTCCTGAGTGCTTGGTGCCTCACGCCTTGTGTCCTCCGAAGGGAAGCGTGCGATGAAGCATGCCTCCACATGGTGCTCGAGCGCCTCCCTCGAGACATAGGCTAGGTCGGAGGCCCTCTAGAGGAGAGCCCCCGAGCCCAGCCTGAGGGGGGCGCCGGGCATGCCTTCCTATGCGAGGGAGGGAGGCACGCCGTGCATGGGCGCGGATCCTGAGGCACGGCCGCCTTGCGCTGCATCTTCGTGAGGCTCTAGGGTGAGCAGCTACTTCTTCTTCTTTGGGATAGGTTCAGGGGGGTAGATAGTGTCTTCGTTGTCGGGGTCCTCGACTGCTGCATCCTGGTAAGCACGCTCAAGAGAGCACACTTCATCCTTTTTCTTAGCAAGCGACGGTGATGATGTCCCGGCGCCCTGGCATCTTGAGAACGTTGTAGCCATGGTGGATCACGACCATGAACATGGATAGGGCTGGATACCCAAGGATGGCGTTGTACGGGAGGCGGATGTGAGCGACGTCGAAGTCGATGAGCTCGGTGTGGTAGTTGTTGCGGGTGCTGAAGGTAACGGGGAGCCGGATCTGTCCCACTGGGGTGGTGGAGCCGTCAGTCACTCCTGATAAAGGCCTGGTGGGTTGCAGCTAGTCATAAGGTACTCGGAGATGGTCAAATGTCTCGACAGAGAGAACGTTCAGCCCTGCCCCGCCATCGATGAGGGTCTTGGTGACTTGGACGTTGCTGATGACGGGTGAATAGAGGATTGGGAGAGCGCCAGCTGTTGCGGCGCGCTTAAGGTGGTCAGAAGAGCAGAAGGTGATGGCACACTTGGACCACTTGAGCGGCTGTGTGGCTTCTATCCTGGGAAGAGCCGCGTTTACTTCTCGGGCGAACTACTTGAAGAGGTGCTGAGAGGCTGGAGCCTGCGCACCGCCCAAGATGCAAGCGATGGCGTGAGGCTCCTGGAAGCCCCCAGCCCCCTCGTCTTGGTCGTCGTTCCTTCTTGGTGGTGGCAGCGGAGAGAGGCCGGCCTTGCCCTAAGGACGGTCCTCATGAGGCTGGTCCCTCCAGGCACCCTCACAAGGCTCATCGTGCCAGCGGTCCTCACGAGGCTGATCACGCTACTCTTGTCGGGGGCCGCGGTCGTCCCAGCGCCCCCGGTCCAGCTTCCTCCACGGTCGTAGACCCGATCACTGCACTCGGGGCGTCAGCCGATGCGCCCGTCGCGGATGGCCCTGAGCTCTTGGCAGTCGTTGGCGTCGTGGAAGGTGCAGAATGGACGGCTGCTCTTGGATGACTCTGGGTGGTCGCGGCCACGCTTCATCTCTGGTTCGGCCGCGAGCACGGCCACCCCTTTGCGCTTCATGTCCTTGGCCTTGGACTTCTTGTCTTTAGGGTTAGCAGGGGGGAGCTCGACGAGGGAAAGGCGCCCCTCCTCAGCTCTGATGCACTTGGTCACGAGGTTGAACGGATCCAGGGTCGTGCACATATCTTCGGGGATGGCGAGCTCCTCCTTCATCTTGACATCGCAGACGCCATCGAAGAATGTTGAGAGGATGGCCTCGTCCGTGACCTTGGGGATCTTGACGCGGACGTTGTTGAAGCGCTGGATGAACTTCTGCAGGGTTTCTTCTGGTTGTTGCTTGATGCGCCGCAGGGCACCGGCGGCCGGCGGGCGGTCGCGGGTGCCCTGGAAATTGGCGATGAAATGCTCGTGCATCTCACCCTAGGAGGAGATCGATCCCGCAGGCAGGTTTAGGAGCCATGAGCGCGCGCCGTCCTTGAGGGCCATGGGGAACCAATTCGCCATCATCTTCTCATTGTTGTTGGATGCCTCGATGCTCAGCTCATAGAGATGCAGGAACTCAGCAGGGTCAGGGGTGCCGTTGTAGCATGGGGGTAGGTCGAGCTTGAACTTCCCAGGCCAGTTGACGTTGCGCAGCTCAGGCGTGAGGGCCTTGTAGCCTACTGTTGACACTGGATCTTGTCGTGGAGGCGGAACGTGGTCTTGGTTTCCGCACGCCACCATTATAGGGGGCGCACGGTCCCTACACGGCGGTGGAGGTAGCGCTAGCGCTCCACCTTGAGGCCGCTGAATCTCTTTGCAGCTTCCTTCTTCATGCACGGGCGCCCCGCACGGTGGGTCGCGCCACGGGGCCGCGTGCCTTGGATCATGGACGACGCCTTGATGCGGAAGCGGTGGAGGTGCTTCATGGGCCACGTTGCCCGCAAGGGGTGGCGGGTGAGGTAGCGAGAGAGACGGGGCAGGAAAGCCCCCAGCAGCGTTGACAAGCTCGGCGATGCAGTCGAGCCAGTTCTCATAGAGGTCGTCGACGGGGCGATAGCGTAGGAGCTCGCGCACAATGAGCAGTGCAGCTTGCGCATCCCCTGGTCCGCGACGGTCACGGGACGACGAGCCAGCGGGGGTCAGCGACGGGGTTGCGGTGCGTCCATCCCACCGCACCGAGGGATGCAACGATGAGGCCTGGTGCTCGTGCTGCGCCGGGCCGGTGGCTGCGTTGGTGGCGGGTGATGGAGAACGACGAGGAGGTCCGCCGGCGGGAGCTATCTGAGCGACGCGGGCGGCGAGGGTAGCCCATCGCTCAGCACGAGCATGGCGAGCGTCAGCCATGGAAGCGATGGAGTGGTTACGCGCCGACCTACAGAAAAGAGGCTTCGGCACACACCTACCTAGCGCACGAAATTTCAGATTTCGGGTTCTGCAAACCCTCGAGAGGTTCGAACTCTAGGGTGCACATGAAGTACACTCTCTCCCCAGCGCGCTCACCCTACGATTCCGTGGCCTAGCTCGACGAACTCAAAGAACAAGTGACACAAAGAATTATACTGGTTCGGGCCACCGTGTGGTGTAATACCCTACTCCAGTGTGTGTGGTGGATTGCCTTGTATGGCTGAGGATTAACTAGTACAAGGGATGAACAGCCTCCGGAGGAGAGGTGTTCTTGGGCTCGGATGAGCTTGTGGTAAGTTTGGGGTGGAATGGATCCGATGCCAAGCAAGATCAAGATGAGATGTTTTCCATCCCCCTCTATGGTGGTGCATAGGTCCTATTTATAGTGCCCTTGGTCCTCTTCCCAAATATTGGAGTGAAGGTGATAGAGGCAAAGGTGTCCCATCTTTTGATGAGATGGTGGCTATCGTTTTGGAGGAAGTCGACTTTAACGATCCGACTATGAACGTGCGAGGACGTCGTGCCTTAGCAATCGCAAAACCAACTCTGAGAGGTTATTGACAACGCTGGAGCAGGATTGACCTGACCACGAAGATCTGTTTCCTGCAGGCAAACGAAGAACAAGCAAGAAACTGAAATTGCAATCTGGATATTGCGAATATAAGAGGAAAGCTTTATTGATCAAGGTGGGGTTCAGTGACGCATTTGTCTGGTCGTTCAACACAAACGATGTATGTGAAGTTGCAGCTATCGCAAACTTTAATCTAAACAAAACCCAAAGTCTAAACGACGCCCTAAGGGCTGTATATATGGAGGAAGAGGGGGGAATTTCGTGGCCCTTGGAGGAGGGGTGGGAAACCAACCGTAACTCTTGTTTGCTCACACATACGGACTCTAAAAATAGCCTATTCTCAAGTATTACGAAATTACTTGGGCCTGGCCCAATAATAAGGTGACGCAACACCTATAATAGCCTCTGGACGATATTTATGAAGTGGCATCTTGTATATTTCATCCAAGGCTTCACGCACTCATTATGGTGGCTTCAAAGTCCTTAAATCGTCACTTGTAACTCCGTTCTTGTTCCCCTTGCATGCAATCATCTCCATGCTTGATCTTGCTCCAATGTTCATCCTTCTTGTCCGAGCTGGACAAATGTATCCAATTAGGCAGCATCATATTCTCATGAACATTAGAATCAGTACCAAGAAACGAAAGTACCTGTTAATTTAATTGGCGTGCGCGAGCCCTAGTAATTGGTCATGTATATGTATCAGTTGGGGTTGTGGGTGTAACATTGCTAGTGATGTCCTCATCACTCCGCTAGTGACAACTTCGCGTATTTCGTTTGTGTTAAACGACCAGACAAAGGCGTCACGGAACCCCACCTTGATCAATAAAGATTTCCTCTTATATTTGCAATATCCAGATTGCAATCTCAGTTTCTTTCTTGTTCTTCATTTGCTTGCAGGAAACAGACCCTTGTGGTCAAGTTGATCATGCTCCGGCGTGGTCAATAACCTCTCGGAGTTGGTTTAGCGATTGCTAAGGCGCAACGTCTTCGCACGTTCGTAGTCGGATCGTCAAAGTCTACTCCTCCGAAAACGATAATCACCATCTCATCGAAAGACGAGACAGCTCTGCCTCTATCAAGTGGTATCAGATTTCCAAGTTGCTTGGTGAGATTTTACACTTTTTCATAGATTAGATCGAGTCTGTTCTTCATACCTACAGTCCACGAAAAAGCCAAAAAAATAGGATTAGTTCATCATATCTGAACCAGTCTGAGCTATTGCATAATCTTTTCCGTGTTTGCTTAGTTGAGTTTGCGGTTGCATCGTCGTGTCGAGTTGCTGGTCATAGCGTCTAGTTCTTTAGAGTTTCGAGTTCTGTTCATAGTTTGTCACGCTGCTGCAGCACCATATTCATCGTTGCTGCCATACCACCACCGCTGCCATTTACCACCATCGCCATCACCGCTGCCATATACCACCATCGCATATCCATCACGCCAATCTGAATCCACCTCCATCACAAATTCACCACCAGTCCGTGTTCCACCACCCCGACATATATCCGCCACCAGTCCGAGTCCCACCAGATTCATCACCGCCACCAGTCCTAGTCCGAGTCCAGTATTTACTCGCTTTGTTTTCGATTTCCAGATCACGTGATACTTCGAATCATGACCAAGTCTGGAAAATTCTGGCGAGGCAGTTTCTAGACCATTTGGAATTTTTTTTCGGGAAAATATTGTTGCGAAGCAAAAAAAGAGAGGAAAAAAGTGCAAAAAAAGTGAAAAAAATAAAAGGAATTCAGATTGTGCTCCTCCCTTGTTACGTGAAACGCAATTATTTTGTTAGTGTTCTAGGCTCGCGTCTCTAGTACGGTCTAGCCTAGACCAACACAGTACCGCTGTTGAGCGTTTATTCAACTTTGCATCTCTGAATTGATTATTGCTGACCCTTTTTGCTACCATATTATAAGCCTTCCCAGCTCCACTTACATCTACATCGTGCGTTTGACTCTCCCTGGTAATCACTTTATGCAAGCTTTGAGAGTTTCGACTACCACGGTTGCTGATGACCACCAGCTGGTGGGTAAGAACTGGTAAGAATTAGAGATTTGCTTGACGGATTTGTGACGCCCCACCACCACCATTTTCTAGTAGTCTTTAGGATCATATTTTTGTGTGTTTCTATTGCTGCTAACCATGGCAGGATCACAAGTCGGTGAGACTGATTGGGAGAACATGACAAACAAGGAGTTGCATGACAAATTTCATTAAATGATGGGTCAACAGGTAGAAGATGTGATGACCAGTTTTGGCGACGCACTAGCGAGAATGGATGGCATTGAGAAGTCAATTGCCAGCAAGTTGGATGCCAAATTCGTTGAAGTGCTTGCGTGTCTACCTCCATCTGTTGCACCATTGCAAAAACAACAACAACAACAACAACAACCTTCACGTCGCGAAACAGTCCTCCGCCAAGCGAGCCATGTCCCTCTTCAGCCTGGCCAAACTGTTGGTGCTGCTGTTGATACTTATGTGGCTCTTGCTACTGCTGAGGAGGAGGACGATTACGCGGGAGATTACGAGGATGAGGTTGGTAAATCAGAACTATGTGAAACAACCAACACCACAACCACCAGGTCGTCCACATGCAAATAATCGCAATGGTAGGGCTGTACCACACCCTCAGGTACGAGATCATGACCATCTCCCTAAACTAAAATTGAATATTCCACCATTTGAGGGTAGATATCTTCTTGATAAATATCTTACTTGGGAGTTAGAAACCGAACAACGTTTTACATGTTTAGAATATCCCGAGGAGAGACGTATTGCTGCTGCTCTTTGTGATTTTACTAGTTTTGCTTGTGTGTGGTGGTCTGAATATTGTAGATTATATCCGGATAATATTCCAACTACTTGGGCTGCTTGGAAAACTGCTATGCGTACTCGTTGGGTTCCACCATATTGTCAATGTGAATTACTTCAAAAATTGCATCGTTTAAGATAAGCAAAATTATTTGTAGAGGAATATTATCAGGAACTACAAACTGGCCTGATTAGATGTGGTATTGTTGAGGATAATGAGGCTATGCTTGCATGTTTTATGGGTGGTTTAAATAGAGAGATTCAGACAATTCTAGAGTATAAGGAGTATAATAATATCACTCGTTTATTCCATCTTGCTTGCAAAGCTGAACGTGAAATGCAGGATCGACAGGACTTGGCGCGAACTAATTTTTCTGCAGGTCGACCTTCATCATGGACACCGAGTGCATCCTCTACTTTGACACGTACGACTGCACCACCGCCTACTTCATCCGTCACTTCTAGCGCTGATCAAGGAAAACAGGCACCACCACCATCAGCTAGGAGTACACCTTCCGTTCCTGCGTAGAGCTCTTCTTCATCCATGGCATCCACAGGGCCAACACGTTATGTTATATGTCGTCGTTGCACTGGTCGTGGTCACCATGAGAGAAAATTCCCATCTCAGTGTGTCATGATTGCTACTGAGGAAGGTGGTTATGAGCCCGCTAGTGACTATGATGAGGAGACTTTGGCTCTTATTACACATGAAGAACACGGTGGAGATGATTCTAAAAATGAGATGCAATACATGGCTCTTGAAGATGCTGACAGGTATGAATGTTTAGTTGCTCAACATGTTTTGAGTGTGCAGGTTTCGCAAGCGGAGCAAAATTAGAGGCATAATTTGTTTCATACAAAGGGAGTTGTGAAGGAACGTTCTGTTCGCGTCATCATAGATGGAGGGAGCTGCAACAACTTGGCTAGCATGGAGATGGTGGAGAAGCTATCTCTCACCACAAGACCACATCCACATCCTTACTACATCCAATGGTTCAACAATAGCGGCAAGGTTAAGGTAACACATACTATTCGTGTGCATTTTAATATCTCTACATATGTCGATTATGTTGATTGTGATGTGGTACCCATGCAAGCAAGTTCCTTATTACTTGGTAGACCATTGCAATTTGATAAAAATTCTAAACGCAAACAAAAAATTGATAAAAAATTTGTATACCATGGTAGAAACAATAAGTATACTCTTGTTAATAAGGATAAACGTATTACTTTGCTTCTTATGTCCCCTGATTCCATTTTGAAAGATGATATTAATAGAGCTAATAAAGTGAAACAGGAGCAAAATAAGAGTGAAAATCGGATTGTGGCAAAAGAATTTGAGCAACAAATGAAGCCTAATAAAACACTATCATCTCATGTTGCATCTGAAATTAAACTAAAAGTGGATGTTTACTTGCCACAAAATCTGATATTGATGATCTAGATATCAACAAATCTATTTGCTATGCTTTTGTGTGGAAAGGGGCATTATTTTCATTCGAGGACATGCCTTCCTCTTTGCCTCCTGCTGTCACTAACATTTTGCAGGAGTTCGTGAACGTCTTTCCACAAGACGTGCCACCGGGATTGTTTGGGGAACATAGTATTTCAAAAAAATTGCCTACGCACACACAAGATCATGGTGATGTATATCACCGAGAGGCGGAGTGTATCTTCATACCCTTGAAGGTCGCAAAGCGTAAGCATTTATCAACGCGGTTGATGTAGTCGTACACCTTCATGATCCGTCCCGATCTAGAACCGAACGTACGGCACCTCCGCGTTCAGCACACGTTCAGCTCGATGATGTCCTCACCTTCTTGATCCAGCAAGACGGGCGAAGTAGTAGCTGAGTTCTGGCAGCACGACGGCATGGTGACGATTAATGATGAAGAACAATCTCCGCCGGGCTTCGCTAAGCACTACAGAAACTAGAGGGAGGATAAACTAGAGGGTCGGAGTTGCCGGCACACGGCTTGGTGTATCTTGATGTGTCTTCGGTGCTAGACCTGCCCCTCTATTTATATGTTGAGCCTTGGGGTCGAAACTTGGAGTAAAAGCCTCCACAAAGTCGGTTTCACCCGAAAGGCAAGAGTCCTTCTCGGACTCCAGGGCCAGACGCCAGGGTTCCTGGCGTCTGGACCATATGCCAGGGACCCTGGCGTCTGGCCCCTCGACTCCGTAAAACTTCCTTTTGCTCTCGCACCCAAACATTTTAGGAAATATCCGGAACCCCTTCCGGAGGCCAAACACTATTATCCCATTGTCAATCTTTATCTCCAGACCATTCCGGAATTCCTCCTCATGTCTGTGATCACATCCGGGACTCCGAATAACATTCGGTCACCAACATACATAACTCATTCAAGACTATATCCTCAACTAACGTTAAGCGTGCGGACCCTACAGGTTCGAGAACTATGTAGACATGACCGAGACATCTCTCCAGTCAATAACCAATAGCGGAACCTGGATGCCCATATTGGCTCCTACATATTCTGTGAAGATCTTTATCGGTCGAACCGCATAGCAACATACGATGTTCCCTTTGTCATCGGTATGTTACTTGCCCGATCGTTGGTATCATCATACCTAGTTCAGTCTCGTTGCCGGCAAGTCTCTTTCCTTTTTCCGTAATGGATCATCTCGTGACTAACTCATTATTCATTTGCTTGCAAGGCTTATAGTGATGTGCATTACCGAGAGGGCCGAGAGATACTTCTCCGACACTCGGAGTGACAAATCCTATTCTCGATCTATGCTAACACCACAAACATCTTCGGAGACACCTGTAGAGCATATTTATAATCACCCAATTACGTTGTGACGTTTGATAGCACACAAGGTGTTCTTCCGATATTCGGGAGTTGCATAATCTCATAGTCATAAGAACATGTATAAGTCATGAAGAAAGCAATAGCAATAAAACACAACGATCAAGATGCTAAGCTAGCGGATGGGTCTTGTCCATCACATCATTCTCCTAATGATGTGATCCCGTTGATCAAATGACAACTCATGTCTATGTCTAGGAAACATAACCATCTTTGATCAATGAGCTAGTCTAGTAGAGGCATACTAGGGACACTTTGTTTGTCTATGTATTCACACATGTACCAAGTTTCCGGTTAATACAATTCTAGCATGAATAATAAACATTTATCATGATGTAAGGAAATATAAATAACAACTTTATTACTTCCTCTAGGGCATATTTCCTTCAGTCGCCCACTTGCACTAGAGTCAATAATCTAGATTACACAGTAATGATTCTGACACCCATGGAGTCTTGGTGTTGATCATGTTTGCTCGTGAGAGAGGCTTAGTCAATGGGTCTGCAACATTCAGATCCGTATGTATTTTTCAAATCTCTATGTCTCCCTCCTTGACTTGATCGTGGATGGAATTGAAGCGTCTCTTGATGTGCTTGGTTCTCTTGTGAAATCTGGATTCATTTGCCAAGGCAATTGCACCAGTATTGTCACAAAAGATTTTCATTGGACCCGATGTAGTAGGTATGACACCTAGATCTGATATGAACTCCTTCATCGAGACTCCTTCATTTGCTGCTTCCGAAGCAGATATGTACTCCGCTTCACATGTAGATCCTGCCACGATGCTTTGTTTAGAACTGCACCAACTGACAGCTCCACCGTTCAATAAAAACACGTATCAGGTTTGTGACTTGGAGTCATCCAGATTGGTGTCAAAGCGTGCGTCGACGTAACCATTTACGACGAGCTCTTTGTCACCTCCATAAACGAGAAACATATCCTTAGTCCTTTTCAGGTATTTCGGGATGTTCTTGACCGATGTCCAGTGATCCACTCCTGGATTACTTTGGTACCTCCCTGCTAAACTAATAGCAAGGCACACATCAGGTCTGGTACACAGCATTGCATACATAATAGAGCCTATGGCTGAAGCATACGGAACACCTTTCATTTTCTCTCTATCTTCTGCAGTTGTCGCGCATTGAGTCTTACTCAACTTCACACCTTGTAACACAGGCAAGAACACTTTCTTCGACTGATCCATTTTGAACTTCTTCAAAGCTTTATCAAGGTATGTGCTTTGTGAAATTCCAATTAAATGTCTTGATCTATCGCTATAGATCTTGATGCCTAATATATAAGCAGCTTCACCGCGGTCTTTCATTGAAAAATTCTTATTCAAGTATTCTTTTATGCTATCCAGAAATTCTATATCATTTCCAATCAATAATATGTCATCCACATATAATATTAGAAATGCTAGAGAGCTCCCACTCACTTTCTTGTAAATACAGGATTCTCCAAAAGTCTGTATTAAAACCATATGCTTTGATCACCTCATCAAAGCGTATATTCCAACTCTGAAATGCTTGCACCAGTCCATAGATGGATCGCTGGAGCTTGCACATTTTGTTAGCACCTTTAAAATCGACAAAACCTTCTGGTTGCATCATATACAACTCTTCTTTGAGGTATCCATTTAGGAATGCACTTTTGACATCCATTTCCCAAATTTCATAATCATAAAATGCGGCAATTGCTAACATGATTCAGACAGACTTAAGCATCGCTACGGGTGAGAAAGTCTCATCGTAGTCAACTCCTTGAACTTGTCGAAAACCTTTTGCAACAAGTCGAGCTTTGTAGATAGTAACATTACCCTCGGCGTCAGTCTTCCTCTTGAAGATCCATTTATTTTCAATGGATTGCCGATCATCGGGCAAGTCAACCAAAGTCCATACTTTGTTCTCATACATGGATCCCATCTCAGATTTCATTGCCTCAAGCAATTTTGCGGAATCTGGGCTCATCATCGCTTCCTCATAGTTTGTAGGTTCATCATTGTCTAGTAACATGACTTCCAGAACTGGGTTGCCATACCACTCTTGTGCGGAACGTACTCTGGTTGACCTACGAGGTTCAATAGTAACTTGATCCAAAGTTTCATGATCATCATCATTAGCTGCCTCGCTAACTGGTGTAGGAATCACTAGAACTAGTTTCTGTGATGTGCTACTTTCCAATTCGGGAGAAGGTACAATTACCTCATCAATTTCTACTTTCCTCCCACTCACTTCTTTCGAGAGAAACTCCTTCTCTAGAAAGGATCCATTCTTAGCAACGAATATTTAGTCTTCGGATCTGTGATAGAAGGTGTACCCAATAGCCCCCTTTGGGTATCCTATGAAGACACATTTCTCCGAATTGGGTTCAAGCTTATCAGGTTGAAGTTTTTTCACATAAGCATCGCAGGCCCAAACTTAAGAAATGACAACTTTGGTTTCTTGCCAAACCACATTTCATAAGGCGGCGTCTCAACGGATTTAGATGGTGCCCTATTTAACGTGAATGCAGCTGTCTCTAAAGCATAGCCCCAAAACAATAGTGCTAAATCGGTAAGAGACATCATAGATCACACCATATCTAATAAAGTACGATTACGACGTTCGGACACACCATTACGCTGTGGTGTTCCGGGTGGCGTGAGTTGTGAAACTATTCCACATTGTTTCAAATGAAGACCAAACTCGTAACTCAAATATTCGCCTCCACGATCAGATCGTAGAAACTTTATTTTCTTGTTATGATGATTCTCTACTTCACTCTGAAGTTCTTTGAACTTTTCAAATGTTTCAGGCTTGTGTTTCATCAGGTAGATATACCCATATCTGATCAAATCATCAGTGAATGTCAGAAAATAATGATACCCGCCGCGAGCCTCAACACTCATTGGTCCACATACATCAGTATGTATGATTTCCAATAAATATGTTGCTCGCTCCATTGTTCCGGAGAACGGAGTCTTAGTCATCTTGCCCATGAGGCATGGTTCGCAAGCACCAAGTGATTCATAATCAAGTGATTCCAAAAGTCCATCAGTATGGAGTTTCTTCATGCGCTTTACACCAATATGACCTAAACGGCAGTGCCACAAATAAGTTGCACTATCATTATTAACTTTGCATCTTTTGGCTTCAATATTATGAATATGTGTATTTCTACGATCGAGATCCAACAAGAATATACCACTCTTCAAGGGTGCATGACCATTAAAGATATTACTCATATAAATATAACAACCATTATTCTCTAATTTAAATGAATAACCGTCTCGCAACAAACAAGATCCAGATATAATGTTCATGCTCAACGCTGGCACCAAATAATAGTTATTTAGGTCTAATACTAATCCCGATGTTAGATGTAGAGGTAGCGTGCTGACGGCGATCACATCGACTTTGGAACCATTTCCCACGCGCATCGTTACCTCGTCCTTAGCTAATCTTCATTTAATCTGTAGCCCAAGTTTCGAGTTACAAATATTAACAACCGAACCAGTATCAAATACCCAGGTGCTACTACGAGCATTAGTAAGGTACACATCAATAACATGTATATCAAATATACCTTTGTCCACTTTGCCATCCTTCTTATCCGCCAAATACTTGGGGCAGTTCCGCTTCCAATGTCCAATTCCTTTGCAGTAGAAGCACTCAGTTTCAGGCTTGGCTCCGGACTTGGGTTTCTTCGTGGGAGTAGCAACTTTCTTGCTATTCTTCTTGAAGCTCCCCTTCTTTCCCTTGCCATATATCTTGAAACTAGTGGTTTTGTTAACCATCAACACTTGATGCTCCTTTTTTATTTCTACCTCCGTAGCTTTGAGCATAGCGAAGTGCTCGGGAATTGTCTTCTGCATCCCTTGCATGTTATAGTTCATCACAAAGCCTTTATAGCTTGGTGGCAGTGATTGAAGAACTCTATCAATAACACTATCTTCGTCAACTTTGCATCCAAGTTGAGTCATACGATTGTAGTACCCAGACATTCTGAGCAAGTGTTCACTGATAGAACTGTTCTCCTCCATCTTGCAGCTGTAGAACTTATTGTAAATCTCATATTTTTCAATGCGGGCATTTGCTTGAAATACTAACTTTAACTCCTGGAACATCTCATATGCTCCATGACGTTCAAAACGTCTGAAGTCCCGGTTCTAAGCCGTAAATCATGGCACACTGAACAATCGTGTAGTCATCAGAGCGAGCTTGCCACATGTTCATAACGTCCGGGGTTGCTCCTGCAGCACGCATGTCACCTAGCGGTGCTTCTAGGACCTAATTCTTCTGTGCAGCAATGATGATAATCCTCAAGTTACGGAACCAGTCCGTGTAGTTGCTACCATCATCTTTCAACTTAGCTTTCTCTAGGAACGCATTAAAATTCAACGGAACAACAACACGGGCCATCTATCTACAACAACATAGACGTGCAAAATACTATCAGGTACTAAGTTCATGATAAATTAAAGTTCAATTAATCAAATTACTTAGGAACTCCCACTTAGATAGACATCCCTCTAATCATCTAAGTGATCACGTCATCCATATCAACTAAACCATGTCCGATCATCACGTGAGATGGAGTAGTTTTCAATGGTGAACATCTTATGTTGATCATATCTACTATATGATTCACGCTCGACCTTTCGGTCTCCAGTGTTCCGAGGCAATATCTGCATATGCTAGGCTCGTCAAGTTCAACACGAGTATTCTGCGTGTGCAAAACTGGCTTGCACCCGTTTTGTGTGAACGTAGAGCTTATCACACCCGATCATCACGTGGTGTCTCGGCACGACGAACTTTCGCAACGGTGCATACTCAGGGAGAACACTTATACCTTGAAATTTATTGAGAGATCATCTTATAATGCTACCGTTGATCTAAGCAAAATAAGATGCATAAAAGATAAACAATGCATGCAATCAATATAAGTGATGTGATATGGCCATCATCATCTTGTGCCTTTGATCTTCATCTCCAAGGCACCGTCATGGTCACCATTGTCACCGGCGCGACACCTTGATCTCTATCGTAGCATCGTTGTCGTCTCGCCAACTATTGCTTCTACGACTATCGCTACCGCTTAGTGATAAAGTAAAGCAATTACCTGGCGATTGCATTTCATACAATAGAGCGACAACCATATGGCTCCTGCCAGTTGCCGATAACTCTGTTACAAAACAGGATCATCTCATACATTAAAATTTAGCATCACGTCTTGACCATATCACATCACAACATGCCCTGCAAAAACAAGTTAGACGTCCTCTACTTTGTTGTTGCAAGTTTTACGTGGCTGCTACGGGCTGAGCAAGAACCGTTCTTACCTACGCATCAAAACCACAACGATATTTCATCAAGTATGTGTTGTTTTAACCTTCACAAGGACTGGGCGTAGCAACACTCGATTCAACTAAAGTTGGAGAAACTGACACCCGACAGCCACCTATGTGTGAAGCACGTCGGTAGAACCAGTCTCGCATAAGCATACGCGTAATCTCGATCCGGGCCGCTTGTCGTGGAATTAACACGGCAGATGTCCGGTTTAACGGACTTGATGATGGAACCATCGCACGGGTTAGCTTGAAGGGGTTCATAGCACACAAAGGACACAGAGGGTTTATACTAGTTCGGCCCCTTCAATGAAGGTAAAAGCCTACGTCTAGTTGGTTTGGTATTGCTTGGGCGTCGATTTACAGGGAGCGGATCGCTTGCCTGTAGTCTCGACGGGTTGATTCTTGCTTGTCCCTGAACCGTCGCCGGGTCGTCCCTTTATATAGAGAGGCGACGCCCAGTCCGGTTTACAGAGTCCCGAGGCCGGCTCATACTTGTGTCCGCCTCGGTCTCTGTTCTTTCTTCCTTATTCCTCAAGTTACATCATCAGGCGGTTTACAAATCGTAACTCTATACATGGGCCCTAAGATCTCATGGGCCGTAGCTTTTAACTAAATATTACAACAAAACATATTATAGTAATCCGGTTTATACTAGCCGGTTCATACCTGCTAGTAATATCCCTGACATTAGGCCCCAGAATGATTTGAACTTGTTCACATCAATCTCCCTTGTCTAGTATAATTTTCTTCTGTGTCTTCTCATTTTTTGGTAAACCAGCCCTGACGTCATCCTTGAAAATCACGGAACCTGATCGTGACATCATTTCCGCATTTAATGCCGTGAGCTGTACTGTAGCTTTGTTTAATGGTTATCCCGAAAATCGAGGCGTCAAAAGGATCTTTATCCGATCTTTGCTCCCCCGAATCCCGCACCTGTCGCTTCGTATCTGACCTTCCCTTATAAATACCGCCGTCCTCATTCGTTTATCTTCTTCTCGCATCTTCTTCCTCCGTTCGTCACCCGAGCTTCAAGACGCCATTGACGCCCGAGCTCGAACCGCCGCCGTCGACCGCCGAGTCCGAGACTTCACTGGCCGCTGCATCAACCTGACTTTTGACCAGAGAACCTCCGCCGCTGATCCCTGCTGTTCCAAGGTACATCTTTCTTCCTCACTGTAGATCCGTATCTTCTAGGGTTCTTGCTCATGCCTCCGCCATTAGAGCCTCGATGATAACTTCGTCTTGTTCGCAGAAGTCTTGGCCTTTACGTTCTGCCCTTAGATCCTACTGCTTCCATGCTTTAGATCTCGTCATTTACATAACCTGTAGATTCATCCGCTCCGTATATCACCCTTGTAGTTCTTCCCGTATGTCCTTGTATTTATTTTCCTTTTTCTTGCATGCTCAGATCTGTTCTGCCTTAGTTGTCTGTAAAAACCTGTTTCTCTCCCTTTTGCAAATCTGCTAAGTATATTCCGGTTTAAACTGTCATGCGCAAACCCTGAAAGAATATATGCGACGGTTTAACTCTTTTTTCTATTGCTATCATGAACCGGTAGTAACATAAATCCCTATTATTGCGGAGTTATCCATATCATTAGTCCCTTGCTTAAACCGTTGCATGATCTTCGTATGTATCTTCCAGTTTATACTGTTGTACTTAAATAATCCGATCTTTATACTTTTACTCTTTCAGTACTTGTCCTTCTGTTGCTATGGCCAAGCAGTTTGTCTCTTGTGACTGGGTTCCTTCCATCATCACGGAAGAAGACTTGGTTAGAATCGCTGCCATTGGTACTTTAGGCCCTCAATCTGTTTTGAAGTGGCGGGCTCCAGGAAACGAATGCCCTCCTACGCCCAGAGAAGGGGAGGTTATTGGTTTCTTTGACCACATAGCTCGAGGCTTCACACCCCCCGGTTCAAAATTCTTCCGAGATGTGCTTGCTGCCTTCCAACTCCACCCTCAGGACATTGGGCCCAACTCTGTTTCAAATATCTGTGACTTCCAAGTTTTTTCAGAGGTATACCTGCAAGAAGAACCGTCTGTTGATCTGTTCCAGGATTTCTTTCACCTGAATCGGCGTACGGAATTCACCAGCGGGCCGCATCAGGAACTCGGCGGGGTTAGTATCCAAAAAAGGAGAGACGCAGTCATTCCCCATGCCGCTCTCCACACGCACCCAAAAGAGTGGAACAAATCTTGGTTCTACTGTGTTGATACTTCTCCTGAAGGGGAGAACCCACTGCCGGGTTATCGCGAGCACCGTCTTCCGGAGAATCATCCTCTGCCACAATGACTCAGCTCCGCCGAACGGCCCCGGTTCGCGTCTCAGCTTTCCAGACTAAAAGCTTTTATGGCCAACGGTTTAATTGGAACCGATTTTATGCGCTGTTGGCTCTCTTGGAGTATTCATCCCTTAAGTCGGCGATCACAGTTGATGTGCCAGTATTCTGGTAAACCGGACGACCCTTAATGGTTTACCAAGGATAAACTTTCTGAATCGGAGGTTATTGAATCGGCTAAGAAGATGCTCAACGTCTCCTTAGAAGATTGCAGCAAGGTCGGATTAGCTCCGTATTACAAGAAGAACAGACTGCCTGCAGTAAGCCTTGCTTTCTTGTATATATTTTTTAATCCGTTTATATAAACCGTCTTCTAACTGTCTCTTTGTCTGAACAGGCCGATGATCCTTTCTGGAAAAGAAAGCCTCAGGAGAAACCCGGCAAACAGGCACGCCGGAAGACCTTTGCCAATAAGAAAAGAAAAGCAGTCGTTGGCTCTAGTTCTCACGCCGAGGATGACGATCCGGATTCCGAGGTATGAATTAATCCGGTTTTAATTTGCTTGCTTGTACTCATATATGTATCTAATGATTTCTTTCCACAGGAGTTGGCTGAAGGTGATAAACCGACCGAAGTTGAGGTAACTATCCTTTCTTCTGATTCAGAACCACCTCCACAAAAAAGTCGTCGGACAGTCCGGAAATACCAATTTTCTCACCCTTATGCTCAATTGGATCCTAATTTTCTTTTGAAGAAACAACAACATGAAGCTCTTCGCCGGACCACTCGCCATAGCGGCCTGGCAGTGGAGTCATCCGGAATTTCTCTCACTTCGTCTCGGAGGCGCCGCCCTGAGGTTATACTCTCTCCAACTCTCCTTCATCCCAAGGCCGGGCTTATCCAAAAACCTCTTAAACCGTCTGATCCTGATTATCAGGAGACTCCATTATCCTCCTCTGGTGAATCGACTGCTACGCAACTTCCCCCACTAAAAACTGTTCCAGGGTAAGTCTTTTAAACTTATCTGGTTTATGATTATATTTTGCTTCACAATCTTAACTCGTTTTCTGAACTTATTTCAGCAAGCCAAAGCCTAGCAAAAAACAAAAGGCAAACAAACCCACTGCTGAGACCTCTGTAGATGATTCGGCGGTTGATCCGGCAACAACCGTCCCTCCGGAAAGAGAGCCCACGATTCCTCTTGAGAATCCTGCGCCTACGGATCATATTTCAATGCCCGAGAATCCTGCTGCTGATGATGTTCATGATCCGCCAAGTCCTGCCCGGGCTAATTCTCCTCAGGTCAATCCGGCATCTCCTAGTCCGGTTCACAATACAGCTCCACCAACAGCACCTGCTTCTCCAGAAGTCGAAGTGACTGGCACTGCTTTCGTTGCTCCTGCTGAGCCCACTGTTTTAGCCAAACATACGGCTAAAGCGGAGAAGCTGTATAAAGAGAAAGGTAAATGGAGTACCGAGCTTTCCAGTCTTGCTGATATGAGTGCCCAGGAAATCTATTCCGGGTACTTAAACCGGCTCCACAGTAGCCGAGATTACGAAGCGGGCTTGGTTAACTTGATGAAGGAAAAATATGAGGTAATCCTTTCCTTCTGACTTTGTGCTTTTGATATGCTTCTTACTATCTCATAGTAGCCTCCAAGTTCCGGTTTAGCTGAGCGTTGAAGGTGAACCGGAACTTATAACTTGAACACATTGATTTTACATTAGCCCCCAAGTATCAAGTAGATAACTTGGTTATGTATTTGATACTTGCAAGAATTTCTTCTGATACTTCAATGTTCCATTAGTCCCCAAGTGTCAAGTAGACAACTTGTTTGTGTGCTTGAGACTTTTGTCTTTGAACCGCTGCTGTTTATTGCTTTAACTTTTACATTAGTCCCCAAGTGTCAAGTAGACAACTTGTTTGTGTGCTTGAGACTTGTCTGATTTTTGTTTCTTATCACTTGTTTTGACTTGCAGGCTGACTTAAACCGGAATGCTGATGAGATCAATGAACTTCGGAGCCGTCTTGCTGAAACGGAGTCTGCTACCTCGAAAGCCAAGAAAGATTTGAAGGTGAGCTTAAAGACTGTTGAAGATCTGAAAAAATTCTTTGAAGAAGAGCTGGCTGCCTTTGAGGTCCAGAAGAAAGAACTGGAGAAAAGGGCCAAAGACGCTGAGGAAGCCCTTAATCCGGTAACTGAAGAGCTAACCGGCTTAAAGCGGCAAATAGAGTTGATGACCTCTGCCGTCTTTGGTAAGTCTTTTGATCTGTATTCCTGCCTTAACCTTCTAATCTTTCATCTGTACCGGTTTAACTGTGATACTTATATGCAGGGCGCCGTGTCACCCATCTTGGGGATGACTTGCGGAAAAAACTTAAGGCCTGTTATACTTCGGTCGAGCAGCTGTATCCCGGCGCTCAGAGGATCATAAGTGCAACATCTTTCAGTAAACCGGCTCCCACGACCATCCAAGGTACCTTAGAAAAGTTGTCTGTTTTGCCGGTGCGTTTGGAGGAAGTCAAGAAATCTGCTGCTCGAGCCGGCACCCTCCTGGCACTTACCAGAGCCAAGGCCTGGGTTCCGGACTTTGATCCGGAAGAGGCTTTAAATGGGTGCCCAAATACCAAGGAAGACGGATCATCATTTACTGCAAAGGATCTCTATGCCCTGACAAAGGAGATGCGTCCCCTTGCCAACAAACTTGCGGCTGAAGTAGATTTATCCAGGTATCATCCAGGGTATGACTTGCAAAATGAGCGGGTTGAGCGGCCGGTTTATGAAACCGTCAATCTAATCCCACCAGTGCGTCCTCATACATTCGCTCCAGATATTGAACCGTCGGAACTCATCAACGAAGAGATGTATTTTCGTACTTTAACGAAGATCGACTGGTGCACCCCGGATTTCCAACCGCTTCAGGAGGACGAGGATATTCCGGATCAAGCCGATGGCCAGCCGTCTCAGCAAGAAGGAGCATAATTCAAACCTTATTGTTGTAGTTGCAGTCCCTGCTTTATCGAACAATCTTTTAATCCGTCAGGCTTGCTATGCCTTGTAATAGGGTAGCTGAAACATGATCCGCTTTTGATCCGGATATTCTGACTTCTTGTTTTGATGTTTGCCAAATTAAATTTCGTCTGATGTCGCTTATCTTGCTTGTCATCTGTTCCTACATAAGTGACACTGAAAACATGTCCTAGCGGTTTACCACTGGACAAATTAAATTGTTCTCACAGTATATCAAACAAGTATATATTTATATCAGAAATAAATTTATACCTGAGACCAAGTATGCTCAATACTCTTAATCCGGTAGAACTTTAAAATTTCTTGATGAAGATCTTCATGGATCCAATAACAAACCCGGGCTTGAAAAAAGACACCGGTTTATATCGTTCTGAAGCTTTGTCCAGAAGTTTGTAGCTTGTCGCCTGATGGATGATCCGGGTTATAATGAACACCGGTTTATTCATGCTGGTATTCATGACCCAGACTTTTCACTTTATAGATATGTGGTCAACTTCTGTAGCTGTTCCACTTCGGCTTAAAGAGTCATAAAACATAAACACCAAAGATGCGAATTTGCAAATAAAACCATGTAGTCAAGGCTTTTTAAGAGCTGCCAGGCTCAAAGCAAGGTTCAGCCAATCACTGGATGCGGGAATCCCGTCTGTCCAGAGGGCCGGTGGATGTGGATTATCCATCTTTCCATAGGAACCATAAGAAAAAAAATTAGCCAATCACTGGATGCGGGTAAACCCGTCTGTCCAGAGGGCCGATTGATGGATGCGGGTAAACCCGACTGTCCATAAGAATTTTAGCCAATCACTGAATGCGGGTAAACCCGTCTATCCAGAGGGCCGGTTGATGGATGCGGGTAAACCTGACTGTCCATAAGAATTTTAGCCAATCACTGAATGCGGGTAAACCCGTCTGTCCAGAGGGCCGGTTGATGGATGCGGGTAAACCCGACTGTCCATAAGAATTTTAGCCAATCACTGAATGCGGGTAAACCCGTCTGTCTAGAGGGCCGGTTGATGGATGCGGGTAAACCCGACTGTCCATAAGTCTTCCATGGCTCCATGAAGTCATGGGTAGATCTTGAACCAATCACTGGATGGATTACCATCCAGAGGGTTTCTTTGAAGCGTCCTCTTTTGAACCGGATGTGACCTCATGCTCTTCAGGGAGTTTTATTGCTTCTGAGCTTCTGCAAAAATCAGTTTTAAACCGGCCGATATGTTTGAAATATAAAATATGATAATGCGTATATGGTTGTCCTCACAAGATTTTTGTATTGGGAAAAAGGCTGAGCCCCCGGTTTACCGAGGGTGCCGGTTTATTCATTGATCATAATATATACATAGGATACAGTGGAGCTCATAGCTCAAGTATAGTATGGTCGTAAATGGGCGATGTTCCATGGCCTCTTCGTCTCGTCCTCTGATGTCCGTGAGTCCTTGTGTTCTCGAACGTCCAGCAGGTAATATGAACCGTTGTGCAGATTCTTGCTGACCACAAAGGGCCCTTCCCAAGGCGGGGATAATTTGTGCATATCTGTTTGATCTTGGATGAGCCGGAGTACCAAGTCGCCCTCCTGGAACGTCCTTGTTTTGATCCGGCGGCTGTGATATCTGCGTAAGTCTTGTTGATAAATTGCAGATCGTGCCACAGCTATATCACGCTCTTCATCCAGCCGGTCCAAGATGTCTTGCCTTGCTCTCTCGTTGGCCGCTTCAACATAAGCCGTTACCCTTGGTGAATCATGACGGATATCACTTGGAAGGACCGCTTCAGCACCATATACCATGAAGAAAGGTGTGTAACCTGTGGACCGGTTTGGTGTAGTGTTGATACTCCAAAGAACAGATGGTAACTCCTCAACCCAACATCCTGGGGTTCTCTGCAAAGGAGTCATAAGCCGGGGCTTGATACCTCGCAAAATCTCCTGATTTGCTCTTTCAGCTTGACCATTGGATTGGGGGTGGGCTACAGAAGATACATCTAAACGAATATGCTCCCGTTGACAGAATTCTTCCATCTCACCCTGAGATAAATTGGTGCCATTGTCCGTGATGATGTTGTGTGGAAAACCAAACCAGAAAATTACCTTTTTGATGAATTTGACTGCCGTTGCCGCATCACACTTGCTTATAGGCTCTGCCTCAACCCACTTTGTAAATTTATCCACTGCTACTAGTAGACGAGTTTTCTGATCTTGGGATCGCTTGAAGGGTCCAACCATATCAAGCCCCCAAGTCGCAAACGGCCAAGTTATTGGTATCATCCGGAGCTCCTGCGCCGGAACCAGAGCACGTCTCGAAAATTTCTGACAAGCATCACATTTCTGGACCAGATCTGCCGCATCAGCATGAGCAGTTAACCAATAAAAACCATGCCGGAACGCTTTAGCCACCAATGATTTTGAACCGGCATGATGACCACAATCCCCTTCATGGATCTCGCGAAGAATCTCACAACCTTCCTCAGCTGATACACACCGCTGAAATACTCCAGAAGTACTGCGATGATGAAGCTCTCCGTTTGCAATTGTCATGGACTTAGAACGCCAGACTATCTGTCGTGCCTCTATTTCATCATCCGGTAGCTCCCCTCGGCTCAGATATACCAAATAAGGCAGCGTCCAATCCGGAATAACATGAAGTGCTGCCACTAGCTGTGCCTCCGGATCAGGAACCGCTAGGTCTTCCTCCGATGGTACTTGTACTGACGGACTGTGCAGCTCATCCGAAAAAGTATTTGGTGGCACCGGTTTACGTTGAGAACCCAACCGGCTTAAAGCATCAGCCGCTTCGTTCCTTCGCCGGTCTATGTGTTCCACTTGATACCCTTTAAAATATCCAGCAACTGCTTCCACTTCCCGTCTATAAGCTGCCATGAGGGGATCTCTCGAATCCCACTTGCCTGAAACTTGCTGTGCCACCAGATCTGAATCGCCAAAACATTTAACCCGGCTCAAGTTCATCTCCTTTGCCATCCGTAATCCATGAAGTAATGCTTCGTATTCTGCCGCATTATTAGTACAAGGAAACAATAAACAGAGGACATAGCAAAACTTATCACCTCGGGGGGAAGTTAGAACAACTCCAACCCCCGAGCCTTCCAACTGTCTTGAACTGTCAAAGTGAATCGTCCAGTACGTAAGATCCGGTTTCTCCTCAGGGGTTTGCAACTCTGTCCAATCATTGATGAAATCCACCAATGCCTGAGATTTTATAGCGGTGCGTGGCACATACTTCAACTCATGCGGGCTGAGCTCAATGGCCCACTTCGCCACTCTACCTGTAGCTTCCCTGTTCTGGATTATGTCCCCCAACGGTGCTGAACTAACCACAGTTATTGGATGACCTTGAAAATAGTGCTTCAGTTTCCGGTTTGCCATGAACACATCATATACCAACTTCTGCCGATGTGGGTACCTTTGCTTGGACTCAATTAGTACTTCACTCACGTAATAAACCGGGCGCTGAACCGGGTATTCCTTTCCTGCTTCCTTGCGCTCAACCACAATGGCCACGCTGACTGCCCGTGCATTGGCAGCGACGTACAACAGCAACGGCTCCTTATCAACAGGGGCAGCCAGGACCGGTGGCTTTGCTAGTTGCCGCTTCAGATCCTCAAACGCCTCGTTCGCCTCATCACTCCATATAAACCGATCTGTTTTCTTCAGCATCTGATAGAGCGGAATCGCCTTCTCTCCCAAACGACTGATGAACCGGCTTAATGCTGTGATCCGGCCAGCGATACGCTGAACATCGTTGATGCAAACTGGTTTAGCCAAAGATGTGATTGCCTTAATCTTCTCCGGATTAGCTTCTATTCCTCTGTTTGAGACCAAGAATCCCAGCAATTTACCTGCCGGAACACCAAAGGCACACTTCTCCGGATTAAGCATCATCTTATAAGCTCGAAGATTGTCAAAAGTCTCCTTAAGATCCTCTATCATTGTCTCCTCTTTCCTTGATTTAACCACAATGTCATCCCCATAAGCATGAACATTCCTTCCTATCTGTCCTTTAAGACAATTCTGAACGCAACGCTGATAAGTTGCTTGAGCACTCTTGAGCCCAAAAGGCATAGATACATAGCAAAAAGCACCAAAGGGGGTTATGAAAGCCGTCTTCTCTTGGTCTTTAACTGCCATCTTGATCTGGTGATATCCTGAGTATGCATCCAAAAAGCTTAGCCGCTCACATCCCGTTGTGGCATCGATAATCTGATCAATGCGAGGGAGAGCAAAAGGATCAGTTGGGCAAGCTTTGTTGAGGTCTGTGTAGTCCACACACATTCTCCACTTCTCATTCTTCTTTAACACCAGCACCGGATTAGCCAACCACTCCGGGTGAAAAACCTCCATGATGAATCATGCGGCCAAAAGCCTGGCCACTTCTTCTCCTATAGCCTTAGGCCTCTCTTCGTTAAAGCGGCGCAAATATTGTTTAACCGGTTTATATTTCGGATCAATGTTAAGGCTGTGCTCAGCGAGTTCCCTCGGTATACCTGGCATGTCAGAAGGTTTCCACGCAAAGATATCCCGGTTCTCACGGATGAACTCGATGAGCGCGCTTTCCTATTTGGGATCAAGGTTAGCGCTGATAGTGAACTGTTTGGACGAATCACCTGGCACAAAATCAACTTGCTTGGTCTCCTCCGCCGATTTAAACTTCAACACCAGATCATGCTCGGTAGTTGGCTTCTTCAGCGGAGTCATATCTGCCGGATCAACATTATCTTTATAAAACTTCAACTCTTCTGTGGCACATACTGCCTCCGCATAGGCTGCATCTCCCTCTTCACATTCCACTGCTATCTTGCGACTTCCATGAACCGTGATTGTGCCCTTGTGACCCGGCATTTTGAGTTGCAGATAAACATAACATGGTCTAGCCATAAACTTGGCATAAACCGTTCTCCCGAATAAAGCGTGATAGGGACTCCGGATCTTGACAACTTCGAAAGTTATCATCTCTGACCTGGAATCATGCTCATCTCCAAAGGTAACTTCCAAGTCAATCTTTCCAACTGGATAAGCCAACTTACCTGGAACCACCCCGTGGAATACCGTGTTTGATTGTCTTAACTTCTTATCCGTCAGGCCCATACAATGGAAGGTCTCATAGTACAAGATGTTGATGCTGCTACCACCGTCCATGAGAACTTTAGTGAATTTATAACCTCCCACCTGGGGTGCCACCACCAAGGCCAAGTGGCCCGGATTATCCACCCGCATCGGGTGATCCTCCCTACTCCATACAATGGGCTGTTCTGACCAGCGCAGAAATTGTGGTGTTGCCGGTTCAACCGCGTTAACTGCCCGCTTTAAAACCTTCTGATCCCGTTTACACAGACTTGTGGTGAACACATGGTATTGCCCACTACTCAACTCCTTCGGATTATTCTGATATCCGGATTGCGGTTGCTGTTGCTGACGCTGTTGATTACCCTGATTATTGTAATTACCTTGGCCCTGCTGTTGACTGCCTTGGTTATTGTAACCACCCTGATTACGCGGCTGATTGCCCTGGTTATTATAACTTCCTTGACTATTTTGAGCACTGGCCCGGTTTTGATAACCATTGTTGTTGCCCCTATATCCTGATCCGGAGCTGTTCCCCTGATGACCTGGACCATAAAACCCTGGGCCTGAACCGCCATTTGGAGGCCTGTCATTAGGATTAAAGCGGCCCATCATTGCTTCCATAAAGGGCCTGCACTCTCTTATAGTGTGTTTTGCCGGTCGTTGTTTCGAGCCATGCTTCGGACAAGGCTGATCTAACTCTTGGTCCCAACTACAAGCCCCTTCGCCGGTTTGCTGATGTGGGTTGCCCATACTGCGCTGAAAACCCCCTTGAACTTGGGTATTGGCTACGAAATCAGAGCCACCTTCTGCCTTTCGCTTGCCTAAGAAACTTGCACTAGCCGGGTCAACTTGCGCCGGTTTACCAGGTTTGTTAACCTTCCCTGCTTTATCTCCTTCAGCTTCTGGATACTTGGTATTATCAGAGTCCCCATACTTTACCAGAGCACTCATGAGAGTTCCCATATCATTGCAATCCCTTTTAAGCCGTCCTAGTTTTAACTTTAAAGATTCAAACCGGGAATTGTTTTCCAAAGTCACTATCGCCGTACTAGGATTGATACCATTCGAAGAGTGCAAGATCTCTGATACTCGCCGCACCCAAGCACTTGTAGACTCCTGCTCTCCTTGCACGCAGGCTGCCAGATCCACCACTGACATCGGCTGCTTGCATGTATCTTTGAAGTTTTTGATGAACTGACGACGTAGCTCTCCCCATGATCCGATGGAATTAGGGAGTAAACCCTTTAGCCAGGTCCGGGCTGTACCCTCAAGCATCATGGTGAAGTATTTTGCACAAGCCGCTTCATCTACGTCCAGCATCTCCATGGCCATCTCATAACTCTCCACCCAAGCTTCAGGAGGTAAATCCGCAGTGTAATTAGGTACCTTGCGGGGCCCTTTAAAATCCTTGGGCAACTTTACACTCCATAAAGCGGGGATAAGACACTGTACTCCAAAGGAACTTGTCGTAACTCCCGTCTCTGCCGTGGCAGTTTGAACCGGCGTTGTCTGACGGACCTCCTCCCGGGCTACGGATCTAACCCGGTTCGCATCCTGAGCTTGAGCATCCGCGCCTGCCGGATTATCCTGTCTGTGCCGATGTCGCCTGCGCTCACTACTAGATACCTCTGGCTCCTCCCAATGCCTAGTGTAACTCCGGCTGGGACGTGGTGTTGAATGTAGTCTTTCCCTGCTATGAGAATATGCTTGCTGCTGTATTAACGCCGTATTAAGCAACTCCTTGGCCCGGCATGCCTCCAACGCTGCCCGGGATGTCCCCTCCACGGGTAAAGCGGCCAAACGTGCAGCAGCAGCCACGATGTTATCCAAAGGATTTGAGTAATGACCTGGAGGGGTAGGAATGTGAGGTGCAGATGTGATCCTCCGATCTTGCTCCGCAGTGGGTTGCTGAACCGGCTCTTCCCTGGCTGGAGGTGCCCTCCGGTTTAAAGCCGGATCATTGCTGGCTCCAGCCCCGGGTGTCCTGAACAGATCCGTCGCTTCATAAACCGACGGTAGACGAGACTGGTACTTCCGGCCCCTTACTCCCTGCACAGAGGCCTGCTCCATCCTTAGATAAAAAGCCTGATCATCCAGCTCCGCTTGCCTTATTGCTATCATTGCTTTCTCTGCTTTCAAATCCTCTTTCAATTGATCAATCCGGCCTTTCAACTGAAGGAGCTCTGCATCATGCTGCGCCTTTTCTGCTGGAGCTATCGTTGCCACCGCTTTAGCTGTGAACTCCTTGATCAAGGTGGATAGAACGTCGGCAGGTGAGAGGTCTGGGCCGCTCCCCCCTACACCAGCTTCTGCTGTCGCCCCGTTCACCGTGGGCTGTGAACCGGCCATAAAGACAGCCACCCGGTTTGGCGGGCCGAAGGGGTCCGGAATACTGTTTCCATCGGACTCACCCTCAGACCGGCCGTCCTGCAACTGATACAAAGACTCAGTTTCTCCGGATGAAGATTCGTCGTCGGAGTAGACAACTGTTGCACCATCGAATTCCGATCCGTCCTCGGTTTGGACCCCATGAATTGCTCCAACGAACACGCGCTTCATGGCGGGCTGAATCCGGGCCGATCTTGCACGCTGAGACGGCTCGATGATGTTGGGGAAGATGTCCGGCTCAGGTCCCGGTTCCCCGATCTTGCCGATGAAGACGTGGATGCCGCCGAAGGGAACCCGGTACCCGTATTCGATTGAATTGGCCTGCGGCCCCCAGCCTGCGTCGTCGATGTAGATCCGGCCGCGGCGACTCTTGGTCATCCGGCCGACCGCGTAACCCTTGAGCCCTTCAAAGTTGCCCTTCAAGAACTCGAAACCATCGTGCGGAGGCCCCACGGTGGGCGCCAACTGTCGTGGAATTAACACGGCAGATGTCCGGTTTAACGGACTTGATGATGGAACCATCGCACGGGTTAGCTTGAAGGGGTTCATAGCACACAAAGGACAAAGAGGGTTTATACCAGTTCGGCCCCTTCGATGAAGGTAAAAGCCTACGTCTAGTTGGTTTGGTATTGCTTGGGCGTCGATTTACAGGGAGCGGATCGCTTGCCTGTAGTCTCGACGGGTTCATTCTTGCTTGTCCCTGAACCGTCGCCGGTTCGTCCCTTTATATAGAGAGGCGACGCCCAGTCCGGTTTACAGAGTCCCGAGGCCGGCTCATACTTGTGTCCGCCTTGGTCTCTGTTCTTTCTTCCTTATTCCTCAAGTTACATCATCAGGCGGTTTACAAATCGTAACTCTATACATGGGCCCTAAGATCTCATGGGCCGTAGCTTTTAACTAAATATTACAACAAAACATATTATAGTAATCCGGTTTATACTAGCCGGTTCATACCTGCTAGTAATATCCCTGACACCGCTGCATCCAACAATACCGCCGAATCAAAGTATGACATGTTGTTAAGCTGTATGACTAGTATCGCCCACAACTCACTTGTGTTCTACTCATGCATATAACTTCTACGCATAAACTTGGCTCATGATGCCACCATTTGGGGAACGTACTATTTCAAAAAAATTGCCTACGCACACACAACATCATGGTGATGTCTAGCAACGAGAGGTGGAGTGTATCTTCGTACCCTTGAAGATCGCAAAGCGGAAGCATTTATCAACGCGGTTGATGTAGTCATACACCTTCACGATCCATCCCGATCTAGCACCGAATGTGCGGCACCTCCGTGTTCAGCACACATTCAACTCGATGACGTCCTCGCCTTCTTGATCCAGCAAGACGGGCGAAGTAGTAGATGAGTTCTGGCAGCACGATGGCGTGGTGACGGTTGATGATGAAGAACAATCTCTGCAGGGCTTCGCCAAGCACTACAGAAACTAGAGGGAGGATAAATTAGAGGGTCGGGGTTGCCGGCACACGGCTTGGTGTATCTTGATGTGTCTTGAGTGCTAGCCCTGCCCCTCTATTTATATGTTGAGCCTTGGGGTCAAAACTTGGAGTAAAAGCCTTCACAAAGCCGGTTTCACCCGAAAGGCAAGGGTCCTTCTCGGACTCCAGGGCTAGACGCCAGGGACCCGGGCGTCTGGCCCCTGGACTCTGAAAAACTTCCTTTTGCGCTTTCCAAAAACCTTGTGGGCTTTCCCCTTTGGCCCAAATAAAGTGTTCTCATACCCAAACATTTCGAGAAACTTCCGGAACCCCTTTCGGAGGACAAACACTATTATCCCATATATCAATCTTTATCTCCGGACCATTCCGGAGTTCCTCGTCGTGTCTGTGATCACATCTAGGACTCCGAATAACATTCGGTCACCAACATACATAACTCATTCAATAATATATCGTCAACGAACATTAAGCGTGCGGACCCTACGGGTTCGAGAACTATGTAGGCATGACCGAGACATCTCTCCGGTCAATAACGAATAGCAGAACCTGGATGCCCATATTGGCTCCTACATATTCTACGAAGATCTTTATCGGTCGAACCGCATAACAACATACGTTGTTCCCTTTTGTCATCGGTATGTTACTTGCCCGAGATTCGATCATCGGTATCATCATACTGTTCGCACACGAACACGTCACCGTGTACCCTCGATGTCGGGGGTGATGCACTGCAGCTCACGTCGAAGGGGACCCGTCCAGAGGTGCGGTGCGCAAGCAATCCGGCGGGCGCTTTTGATGACCCAAAACCCCACACGCCCGGGAGGGACCCCGTCAGGGCGTGCGGTGGCTAAGGGCTGCCCTAGGTCAGCCTGACCGCCCCTAGGGCCTAGAGGTTCGCCACCCAGCAAACGAAGAACGAATGAAGAACGAGGAAGAAGGAGAACAAAGGAGAAGATAAAAGTAAAGGTAAAAGTTGTAGATTATTTGTTCGATTGTGTGTTGTTCAATCGGCCATCACCCCTTAGGTATATAAGAGGTGGATGGACTTCCCGTTCAAGAAAAGGACTCCAAATCATGACCAAATCACGTCCAAATCTTTCCAAAATCAAGTGTGGAACATCGGTTTAGTTTTTAGCTGCCCAGGCCACAAACGACCTCGGATCAAGATGAGCCCAAAGGAAATTTGACCGTTTCAACGAGACGAACAACTTTCGTGTTGAATAGTTTTCGATTCAAGGCCAACTTCAGGGCCGCTTCGCTCGCGCAAAACAGGCTGTTACTCGCGCTACCCATCAGACGCGTGTCTGATGGGGCACGCCACTTTTGCCCCATGACAGGGCTGCACTCAGGTGGCTGTAACTTTTACATACGGTCTCGGATTGATATAATTTTTATATAAAAATCGATCGTTTTGACGAGATGAAGACAATTCATGTAGAATATTTTCTCATTTGCGGCCATCTTGGAAGTGTAATCAGCCAAATAGTGTTCTGGATACAATATCTCAGTACTTCAAACACAACTTCAGCCTTAGAGATAAGACCGGATGGCTATGGCCCAAATATCAAAGTTTATCCTTTTAATGATACAAAACTTTCTCACTTTGAGAACTTTTCCATTTGAGGCCATCTTAATTAAGTTCTTGACCGTGCCAAAATCTGGTGTCAACACATACCTTGTTCAATCTCGTTGCCGGCAAGTCTCTTTACTTGTTCTATAATGCATCATCTCGTGACTAACTCATTAATCATTTGCTTGCAAGGCTTATAGTGATGTGCATTACCGAGAGGGCCCAGAGATACCTCTCCGACACTGGGAGTGACAAATCCTATTCTCAATCTATGCCAGCACCACAAACACCTTCGCAGACATCTGTAGAGCATCTTTATAATCCCCCAGTTACGTTGTGACGTTTGATAGCACACAAGGTGTTCTTTCGGTATTCTTGAGTTGCATAATCTCATAGTCATAGGAACATGTATAAGTCATGAAGAAAGCAATGGGAGTAAAACTAAATGATCAAGTTGCTAAGATAACGGATGGGTCTTGTCCATCACATCATTCTCCTAATGATGTGATCCCGTTGATCAAATGACAACTCATGTCTACGGCTAGGAAACATAACCATCTTTGATCAATGAGCTAGTCTAGTAGAGGCATTCTAGGGACACTTTGTTTGTCTATGTATTCACACATGTACTAAGTTTCCGGTTAATACAATTCTAGCATGAATAATAAATATTTATCATGATATAAGGAAATATAAATAACAACTTTATTATTGCCTCTAGGGCATATTTCCTTCAGGGATTACCACCTATTAGTGGGATTGAGCATCAGATTGACTTAATTCCCGATGCATCACTACCCAACCGCACACCATACCGTACCAATCCACAGGAGACGAAGGAGATTATGTTCAAGTATAGGAGCTACTTGACAAAGGTTACATACGCGAATGCCTTAGTCCTTGTGTTGTTCCTATTATTCTAGTGCCGAAAAAGGATTGTACATCGTGTATGTGTGTTGATTGTAGAGGCATTAATAGTATTACTATTTGTTGTCGTCATCCTATTCCTAGGCTAGATGATATGCTTGATGAATTGAGTGGCTCTACAATATTCTCCAAAGTTCATTTGCGTAGTGGATACCATCAAATTCGTATGAAATTGGGAGATGAATGGAAAACAACATTTAAAACTAAGTTTGGATTATATGAGTGGTTAGTCATGCCTTTTGGGTTAACTAATGCACCTAGTACTTTCATGAGATTAATGAATGAAGTTGTACGTGCTTTCATTAGACGATTTGTGGTAGTTTACTTTGATGATATATTGATTTATAGCAGATCTTTGGAGGAACATTTGGAACATTTACGTGTTGTTTTTATTGCTCTATGTGATGCCCGTTTGTTTGGTAACCTTGGAAAGTGCACCTTTTGCACCGACCGAGTATCTTTTCTTGGCTATGTTGTTAGTCCACAGGGAATTGAGGTTGATAAAGCCAAGATTGAAGCTATTGAGAGTTGGCCACAACCCAAAACGGGCACACACGTGAGGAGTTTCCTTGGCCTCGCTGGATTCTATAAGCATTTTGTGCGAGATTTCAGCACCATTGCTACAACTCTCAATGAGCTTACAAAGAAGGATACACCTTTTTTGTGGTACTGCACATGAAGAAGCATTCACGGTATTGAAAGATAAGTTGACACATGCTCCTTTACTCCAACTTCCTAATTTTAATAAGACTTTTGAGCCTGAATGTGATGCTAGTGGAATTGGGTTAGGAGGTGTGTTATTACAAGATGGTAAACTTGTTGCATACTTTTTTGAAAAATTGAGTGGACCTAGTCTGATTTATTCTACTTATGATAAGGAATTATATGCTCTTGTTCGGACATTGGAAACATGGCAACATTATTTATGTCCCAAAGAATTTGTTATAAATTCTGATCATGAATCTTTGAAGCACATTAAAAGTCAAGCAAAACTGAATGGGTTGAATTCATGGAGACTTTCCCTTATGTTATTGAACACAAGAAGGGAAAAGAAAATATAAACGCTGATGCATTATCTCGTCGTTATACTATGCTTTCACAACTTGACTTTAAAATATTTGGTTTGGAGACCATCAAAGATCAATATGTGCATGATGCTGAATTTAAAGATGTATTGCAGAATTGTAAAGAAGGGAGAACTTGGAACAAGTTCATCGTTAATGACGGATTTGTGTTCCGTGCTAACAAGCTATGCATTCCAGCTAGCTCCGTTCGTCTTTTGTTATTGCAGGAGGTGCATGGAGGAGGATTAATGGGACACTTTGGCGTGAAGAAGACGGAGGACGTACTTGCTACACATTTCCTTTGGCCAAAGATGAGACGAGATGTTGAGCGTTTTGTTGCTCGCCGCACTACATGTCTAAAAGCTAAGTCACGACTCAATCCTCATGGTTTCTTGCTTGTTCTTCGTTTACTTGCAGGAAATAGACCCTCGTGGTCAGGTTGATCGTGCTCCGGCGTGGTCAATAACCTCTCGGAGTTGGTTTAGTGATAGCTAAGGCGTGACGTCTTCGCACGTTCGTAGTCGGATCGTCAAAGTCTACTCCTCCGAAATCGATAATAACCATCTCATCGAAAGACGGGACACCTTTGCCTCTATCACAACCCAAGTAGTTAGAATATTATTCGGATATAATCTACAATATTCAGACCACCACACACAAGCAAGACCAGTGAAAGCACAAAGAGCAGCAACAACACATCTCTCCTTGGGATATTCTAAAATGTAAAATGTTGTTCGGTTTATAACTCCCAAGTAAGATATATATAAGGAACATATCTACCCTCAAAAGGTGTAATATCCAATTTTAGTTTAGGGAGATGGTCATGATCGCGTACCTGAGGGTGTGGTGCAGGCCTACCATTGCGATTATTTGCATGTGGACGACCTGGTTGTTGTGGTGCTGGTAGTTGCACGTAGTTCTGATTTTGATCAACCTCATCCTCGTAATCTCCCGCGTAATCGTCCTCCTCCTCAGCAGCAGCAGGAGCCACATAAGTATCAACATCTGCACCAACAGTTTGGCCAGGCTCAAGAGGGACACGGCTCGTTTTGCGGTGGGCTGTTTCGCAATGTGAAGGTGGTTGTTGTTGTTGCTGCGATGGTGCAGCAGGTGGAGGTAGACGCACAAGGACTTCGGCGAATTTTGCATCCAACTTGGTGTCAATTGACTTCTCAATGCCATCCATCCTCGTTAGTGTGTCGCCAAAACTTGTTATCACATCTTCTACCTGTTGACCCATCATTTGCTGAAATTTATCATGCAACTCCTTGCTCGTCATGTTCTCCCAGTCAGTCTCGTCGGCTTGTGATCCTGCCATGGTTAGTAGCAATAGAAACACACAGAATATGCTCCTACGGACTACTAGAAAATGGTGGTAGTGGGGTGTCTAATCAGAAATCTCTCAAGCGAATCTCAACCTGTTACCTGTTCTTACCAAACAGCAGGCGGTGATCAACAACCGTTGTAGTAAAAAACGCCTCAAAGATTAGATAGAGCGATTATCAGGTGGGTCAAACGCACGACGTAGATGTATTTGGAGCTGGGAAGGCTTATAATATGGTAGCAAAAAGGGTCAGCAATAATCAATTCAGAGATGCAAAGTTGAATAAATGCTCAATGGCGGTACTGTGCTGGTCCTAGGCTAGATCGTACTAGAGACGCGAGCCTAGAACACTAACAAAATCATGGTGCTGCACGTAATCAAGGGAAAAGCACACTCTGATTTTTTTGTGCCTCTTTTTTTTGGCTCCTTTTTTATGGCAGAAAATCACTATAATGGCGAGTGTCTCAAAACTATTCCCAAGTCAAACTAAGATGATAGGCACGAAACTTTTTTGACCATTTTTTCGGAATTAGGGTAGCATCGACGAAAAAGGGAGGTAAAAAAACAGATTGATGGCACGTGTCCCAAAAGACTTAGAAAAGCCTAAAAATAGGATAGGGAAAAAATATTTTCACCTGTCGAAATTTTGGCCTAAAAATATTTTCACCTGTCGAAACAATTTTTTTCCGAGACCTACTCAAGCAAGGAAACACGAAACCGAAACTAGATGGATCTCGAAAACCAATCTAAAATGAAAAGAACTCGGATTGCTAGTGGATATATTGTGGTAAAATATGGCAGCGGTGGTGGTATATGGCAGGGGTGGTGGTATATGGATACATATTGGTGGTGGTATATGGATACGGATTGGCGGTGGTATGTAGCAGTGGCGATGAAGCTGTTGCGGCGGCGGCGTGACAACTTATGACCAGAACTCGAAACTCTAAAAGACTAGACGCTAAAACCAGCAACTTCACACGACGATGCAACCGCAAATTCAACAAAGCAAAATACTAAAAAGACTATGTGAAGGCTCAAACTAGTTCGGATATGATGAACTAATCCTTTTTTTTGACTTTTTCGTGGACTGTAGGTACGAAGGACAAACTCGATCTAATCTACGAAAACTTTAAAATCTCATTGAGCAACCTTGAAATCTGATACCACTTTATAGAGGCAAAGGTGTCCCATCTTTCGATGAGATGGTAGCTATCATTTTGGAGGAAGTTGACTTTGACGATCCGACTATGAACGTGCGAGGACGTCGCGCCTTAGCAATTGTTAAACCAACTCCGAGAGGTTATTGACTGCGCCGGAGCACAATCAACCTGACCTCGAAGGTCTGTTTCCTGCAGGCAAACAAAGAACAAGCAAGAAACTGAGATTGCAATCTAGATATTGCGAATATAAGAGGAAAGCTTTATTGATCAAGGCGGGGTTCTGTTACGCCTTTGTCTGGTCGTTGAACACAAACGAAGTATGCGAAGTTGCAGGTATGGCGAACTTTAATCTAAACAAAACCCAAAGTCTAAACGATGCCCTAAGGGTTATATATATGGAGGAAGAGGGGGGGGGGGTTTCGTGGCCCCGGGAGGAGGGGTCCGAAACCAACCCTAACACTTGTTTCCCCACACATACAGACTCTAAAAACAGCCTATACTCAGGTATTTCCAAATTACATGGGCCTGGTCCAATAATAAGGTGACGCAGCACCTATAATAGCCTTTGGACGAAATTTATGAAGTGGCATCTTGTATGTTTCATCCAAGGCTTCACGCACTCATTATGGTGGCTTCAAAGTCCTGAAATCATCACTTGTAACTCCGTTCTTGTTCCCCTCGCGCATGCCATCATCTCCATGATTGATCTTCCTTCAATGTTCATCCTTCTTGTCCAAGCTAGGCCCTTCATTTGTAAGCAAGACAAATGTATCCAATTTAGTCAGCAACATATTCTCATGAAAATTAGAATCATTACCAAGAAATGAAAGTACCTGGTAATTTAATTGGCGTGTGCGAGCTCTAGTAATTGGTATTGTATATGTATCAGTTGGGGCTATGGGTGTAACTTTGTTAGTGATGTCCTCATCAGAAGGGATCCCACAATGGCCGAATTTGAAGGGGAACAACTAGTACAAGTTATCCTGACAAAACTGGTCTTCGCCTGCCAAAGGCTCTGGTCGTGACGCCGCGCCGGGCTCCACGATGACCTTCCTTCTGCAGCCTTGACGGTCCTTGGTCTTGTTGTCGCCTGCCCCGCGAGGCTTGGCCCCTCGCGAGGATCTCGAGTTGCGGTTACTGAAGTTGGGCCAGACCAGGCCGCTGATGGAGCCATGTCACAGGCCGTAGGCAGGCAAGTCTGGGTACCCTCGTTCCCAGGACGCCGATAGTAGCCCACGAGCCCAAGGCGCGCACGGACTTGACAACAGTTTCACTAAAATCGAGCTGCGCATCCATGTGGCAAAGAAATTGAATAATCCTTATTAGAATAAGACTAGTGAGACTAGTTGATGAGACATAACCTCATCACAAATAGAGTAGAAGCCAGTAGAGGTACGCGCGGGGCAAAGAAGTAGAGAAATATCCACATGGAGTGATGTGGGCAGCTGGGGCAGTGGTGCAATCCGGCTGTAAAGGAAGTTGTACCTGAGGGATGTCGGGATGAATCTAGAGGAGGGCGGCGGGAGGGGGAAACTGCCCACGCCGTGACAGTGAGCAAGGGATGAAGGAAACCGCACATGCTTTGTTAGAGAGAACGTGATCCGCCCGGATATTAGAGATGTGGCCACAGTCGCCTTGTGCGAGAGAGTGTGAAGAGAGCAACCCCAGCAAGCAACCGTGTAGGCTTCTGGCTATGTATATAGGGGAGCGGTTTCTTTGACCCTTCATATGAACCTATTTATATTGCGTACGTGCCACTAAAGAAAAAAAATCTTTATCTCAAATAACGCGGCACCGCTCATGCATGGTTCCCGACCCTGCATTAAGCGAGTAACTCTAGACGCGTCAAATTATCACATGGGCTTCATCATACAGAAATGAGCTCCACCGTGTCACGTGTGTGGTTGGGGAAGAGGTAAAGAGTGCTACTAGTACTACGCGCGTGGCTGCGTGCACCTCTTCTCGTCGAGCATGGTTATTAATAATAGCCAACTACTCTACCACACGGTTATGACATGGGCAAAGCGTATATGCAGTAATAATGACTAATGAGCCATCAAATCATGAGGCCCACCTTTCCCTACTATGTTTGACGGAGGAAGCATACATCATTTCACTTGTCGTTGAATATCCATCCGCTGGTACCTCCGCAAATAAATAAAAACCCACTGCTACCTCTGTGGCATGGTTAATAATATAGCCATGTCAATCAGGAGGTAGAAATATCATTCACTGATATAAATAAAAACCCGCTGCTACTAATGAATTGATGCACGTCCACCACGTGGGCGAGGGGCGAGGGGCGAGGGAGAGTGCGTACTACTACGTCTTTTTCAATATGGACTACATACGGAGCAAAATGAGTGCATCTACACTCTAAAATACATATATATATATATATATATATATATATATATATATATATATATATATATATATACATCAGTGTTTGGAGTATGTACTAGTGTTTCATGTTGAAATCTGCTAAAAGACCTATATTTCCGACAATATGATAATCTCTCTAACCAAGGTAGAGACGAGGAGTATATATACGTCTAACGAAGGGAGTAGTAAAAAATCTGGTCCTGCGAGTCACCGCGCGCATGAGCAAGGGAGCGGGCATAGGCGAGCGGTATCATACATGCCAGCTAGACTTTTTGGAAGATGTGGCGCACAATTACATGAGGAAAGAGAGGGTATGGTATCATATCTTGATACAAGTACTCCCTCCGTCCAAAAATACTTGTCATCAAAACAGACAAAAAGGGATGTATCTAGAACTAAAATATATGATACTTCCCATTACAACCAGCTTCTCCTCATCCTACAAGCCACCGCGCGCGTGGGCGAGGGAGCGGGCATAGGCGTAGTGGGCGGGGGAGAGGGCGTACTAAGCAAGCTCCTCCTCGTCCTACGACTCTGCGAGCCACCGCGCCCATGGGTGGGGGAGAGGGCGTACTAAGCAAGCTTCTGCTCGTTCTGCAAGTTGACTGGAAAGAACAAAAGTAGCATAGAGCATCTCCAGTGTATAGACCCTTGTCTATAAGGTAGGCCCCACATGATTTTCCTCTTTTTTCAAATAATGCGTCAAGTTGCAATTTGTTTGTTCACCCGAGGTACACAATCCTCCATCAAGTGGACAACCAGTACACATGTTAAATTACCACATGAGCTGCCTTTTCATACAGAAATGAGCTCCACCGTGTACCCACGCGGGTATGGTTGGGAAAGAGAGCTAGCGGAAAGAGACTGGAGTACAGTACGTGCACCGTGCGTGCACCTCTTCTCTTCGTGCACGTCCCCCACCTACGTGGGGGTGTGTGAGAGAGATATACAAACCTAGAGAGATGACGTGCGTTCGTGAGTGTTTTTTAGGGGTTTCGTGAATGTATTTCCGGGAGTATGTCGATGATATCTCAAACAAAAATGTGACACAAGAAATGTGTGTGAAATAGAGGCCTGTCGATATCATATATAGAGGGGCGATCCACTAGAAGAGAGCGAGGGGTCATAGATATCGATAGAGTCGAAGAGAGGATCAAGTGTGTGGGTGCGAGATCGATGAAGAGAGCCATCGACATTGTGTCTTTGCACGTCAAAGATATAGGGTGACTAGCCTATCGAAGCGTCAGAGGGTGGAGGGAAAGTTTATATGTGGCAGGGAGACATGACTAGAGCGCTCGATGTATCGT
>LR738714.1:274534205-274601043 GCA_902687465.1 Secale cereale | reverse complement strand
GTATGATAGATGTGTCGAAAGGCATGCATGGATGATGAAGGGGAGCCATATGTGTTTGGTAAGCATAGCTAACTAGATCGGTAGATCAATTGTTATGTGTCACGGGAAGGGGGAGACATAACTAATGAGTTAGATCGATCGGCGCGTGGGGGAAACGAGTTATAAACGAGCTGGATAACTATTTGATAGAGGCAAATAAGGCTGAGAGACACGGATAGAGAGAGAGGGATGGAGCTAGGAGGTGGTGCGAGGGGCCTACTATATAGGTGTCGGGGGAGGAGTGTGCGATTGTGAGATTGATGAAAAGAGGGGCGAGAGTTTACATGTGTGTGGGGCCGTATGAGTGACTTGCAAGGCATGGTCAGAGAAATGAGGAGATGGAAAGTGTGTGTGTATGTGGTAGGGAGATATCGCTATAGAGGTTTATTGATCGGTGTGTGTCGGAAAGAAGGAGTTGTGGAGATCATGAGAGAACGACATAAAAAATAAATGAATGTGCGCGATGGATAGAATGATGAGGGAGGGGGAGGGCGAGGAGGGCATGTGCATGCACGAGAGAAAGTTAGTGCTAGCTACAAAGTTTAGAGGATTGTGTGGGTGTAAGAGACTAACAAATATCATAATTCGATATGAAAATGGATTCATATATTTGAATAAGAGATTATAGTGTTATAAACCTATGCATGCATGAATACAGCGGTGATACGCGTGGTGTGGTTTTGGACATGTTATACTATAATGTGATAATGCGTGGCATTTGTAACTCACAGCTAAATATTTAACAATCTAAACCATACTATTTATTGAACAATCTCACACTTTTTTTGAATTTGTGATAAAGTGTGGCGTTTGCAGCTCACAACTAAATATCGAATAATCTAAACCATAGATTATGTGATATCGAACAATCTCACATTTTATTTGAATTCGTGGTATTGTGTAGCGTTTGCTACACACAGCTAAATACTTGTAGGCGTAGGGGCGGGGCACCATACATTATGTGATAAAACATTATACATATGAGACATGGTTTAGATTATGAACGTCTAGCTAGAGCTTGAAATGCACTGTGATTTGAAATCAACATAAAGTGGATTCAAAAAATTGAGTTCGTGTTCATATACTACACATAGTTAATTTCTAACTCGACAGTAATCATATAGTACACATAGCTCATATCTAACTCGACAGTAATCGAGTTCGAGTTCATATAGTACACATAGTTCATATCTAACTCGACAGTAATCATGAGGTGTGTTGTGAAGATAATATACAAACAATTGTTTAACTTGACAATAATGATGATTGTAGATCTTGTTAAAATAGAGAAACGAATACAAATGTTTTAACTTGACGACAAATGATTGTAGATCTTATTCAAATAGAGAAACGAATTCAAATTTAGTCATATTGCAGCCGGTAGTATACATTTGGAATGCCCTAAAATGTTCATTCGAGTATGTTACATGCATTATACAAACATAACATGGATTCAAAGTATTGAATGGCATTTGTAGTAATTCATACAGCAAGACGGGACAAGAGACTCTCTTGTGTTGTGTGAACTGATTTGGTACCGTACCGTTCTCCTCAAAATTAACACGCGCCTTGTTATCCCGAAATTTGAAGCTATCTCTTTGTCTCGTTGTGCTCGAAAACTCCCTACATCTCAACCCGCGCGTTGCCATCCCAAAATTACAACGTGCGTGAAAACTCCCACCTCCTACGAAATCCTGACAAGCGAAATTCCCGTGATACCCCCTGAACCGAAAGAACCACCTAGGTCAAATCGGTGGGGGTATTTTCATAACTTACCCCACATTTCGGACAAGCGCGTCCCTAAGCCATGGTTCCCCCTCCCATCCCCTTGTCGCCCCCATTCGAATACCAAGGCCGCGAAAACCTACGAAGCCACACACCCTCCTCCATCCCCCACCCAATCGGAGCCTCTTCCCCAGCGACGTTGTCCACCACAACACCTCGACCTCCCTCATCCACCGCATTGGATGAGGATCCATCATCGTCCCGCCGGTTTAGCCACCCCGTCCTCCACCTCCAAGGAGCTGCCCCGACGTTCCCCTCATCTTTCGCGCCACCTCCATTCCCACACCGTTGGATGAGCATCATCATCACCAATTCCTGGGATGAAGCTGAGGCCTAATAAGCGCCACCAAAGAGGTTCTACAGTAATCGCTACATTTTTTCTTGCTTCGATCTCACGGTGCTGCCGACGCTCGGTCCCAAGCCGCCATGGTGTAGCTCCATCTATGGCGGTGTCGCCGACCACTTCATTTACGGTGTCGCTCCCTCGGCAGCGACGTCCACATCAGTTGAAGCTGCTACTGCTTTGGCTCTCGCTCGCGCTGCTGCTCTACTCTTGTTCTTCGGTCCCCTGTCTGGTCTGCTCTTGCTCTTGCTTGCGTTGCTGCTCTAGTCTTCCTCGCGCTATTGCTGCACGAGCAGCAGATCCTGCTCTCAGTCGAGCGCCTGTAGCTGCTACCCGAGATGCTGCTACACGACCAACTGCCCCGGCTCTCGCACGCGCTGCTGTTGCTCTACTGCTTTTCTGCTACTAGTGCGTTCAGTTTCGACAGTAAAATTCAGTTTTGACAGTAAAAATCAGTTCCGAGTTAAATTCAGTTTCGACAATTAAGTTCAGAGATGAGCAGCTGATGTATTTTACATCTAGCACTCTGTGGTTATGTTACATCTAGCACTCTGTGGTTATGTATTTTACATCATCTATTGGAGATGCTATTAGTATTCCACTTAGGTTAATGTTGTCTCTCTTGTCCTACTTCAGCCTCGCCATCGTACAACTCACCGAAGTTGCTCCAACGACGAAACCCTCCATCACAGCAGAGCGGTACCCTTGCTCCATCTCCATGCGCCTAAGATCTTCTTCTACTCCTCCGACTACCACATCAGCCGCAGCATCCTCAGCGACCAACCCAATGATGCAGAGATCGACATGACTTTGCCAAAGAGGTTGTACACTTGTTACATCGCTTTTTTACTCTACATGTTATATATATTGTCCACTAAGCACACGTAGTAATGTGAAATACGGTAAGTTTCTCCTATATAACAAGTAGTGAGGTACCAGGCAACCTAGCTATCTGTGGTGGACTCTCTTGAAAGCCATCATTATTTCTGCGCGTTTGAGCTAGGAATTTCTAGATGGGCTTGGGAGTTGAGCTTTCAGGGTAGTGTCATGGGTCCAAAGTAGTAGCGGTAGCACAGAAACATTGTTCGAGTGTAGGTTTTTCCCTGTTCAAGCCTGCCTACTAGAATCACCAGTGCTTGATAGGAAAAATGAAGGAAAAACATAGGAATTGGAAAGTTAACTATGGTACTACTATTCATGCATTTGGTTCAAAGGAATGGAGCCGCGGAAAACTGTAGGATTTGTTCCTGTAGTGTCTCCTTGATAGAAAAAATGTAGGAATTTTAATATCCACTTGGCCTCCTTTTCAAATTCCTATTCATGAAGCACAAGACTATGAGATAGTAGCATAATAGCATCATAACTATACATTTTCTTGTGGTTTGACGTAATTTCACCATGCTTCTTTGCATTCCTATGATCTTCCAATTCTTGTGAACCAAACACCTAGATTGACAAAAATCTTGTGCTTTTAATTTTTTTTGTTTTGCACGTGCATTCCTATCTTATTCCTGTTTATTTCCTATCCCTGCATTGTTACAATCCTCCAATTAAAACAAGCCCTTACAGAATTACTTCTGTTATATATACGTGTCAAAGAAAACCTTGTGTGGTTTGTCCCGCTCAAGTTGTGATGTGGTCCACCCCAGCTCAGCTGCTCCAACGATGGATGGGTTCACCACAGCAGGGATCCACCCACCAGACAGTGTTTAGCCGCCTCAGATCTTCTTCCCCGCCGCTGGCTGCCACGACAACCGCAGTAGCATCATCAACTGAGCAGAGGACCCTGAGGACTAAACGGGTCCGCAAGAGAGGTCGCACTCTTTCGTGTCTTCTTACGTTATGCTTCGCTTATAACGTGATGACATGCTACTTTATTGTCCCGTTCACCGATTAGACTCGGAGTCATGTCCAAACTAATGCTCAAACTTGAGTTTTTAAATGGTTGTGGGGTACATACTGGGGCAGGAATCAATACTATTTGTCTACTATCTGATTAATCTCGGGTGTCTACTATGTGTTTCATGTTGGGTAGAAACAAACATTAAAGTAGCCATTATCAGTATTTTTTAACTGAAGCTATTATTTGCTTGCTATCATTGGTTTTTTGTCTATCCACGGTATGCACTCCTTATGTAATCTCACTATGTTTTATTCCTATGCATGTCAGTTATTGTACACAATGGTACTGAACATGTAGAACAAAAGAGATGAGCCTTGTGTGGCAATAAAATTTCATGCAAAAGTCGCTCCATGGTGGTCGCAAAAGCAACCCCCTCCCCCCATTCCAGACTGTAATCAAGGGGAAGATAACTGTTCAGAGGGGGATTTAGAGGGAGCATACCACTCCTATTTAATCCCTCAGGTCTTTTGCTCTAACTTTGCATGCTGATGTTGGTCATATCATGCATATGATGCCTTGCATTGCTTACTTTACACATAAAATATGTCATCTGCTTAGTTTAGACAGGTATTATGTGAATGCCATCTGTTTAGTTTCTCTATCATATATGTGAATCATGCAATGCCATCTTGTTTAGCCAGACATCATATATGTGAACTTTGCAATGCCATCCTGGTTAGCCAGTTATCTTATATGTGAATTATATCATGCCATCCTTTTTTATTACATAATAAATTTGTCAACAATGTGAGTACATTCAATTACTCTTCCTGTGCATCAGCCATTCGACACGGAGTGAAAACAAGGTCTTCAGAGCAGACAATGCTATCTGATAAAGCGCATGTCTTGCTGGTTATGGATAGCGCTTCAGAGGAGGATTCAGAGACATATGACCAGTCCTATCCCCCCGAGGTGCATGCTCTAACTTGGCAGGGTCATATTGCTCATATCGTGCATATGGTGTCTTGCATTGCCATGTTATTTGCTTAGTTTAGACATGCTTTGTGTGAATGCCACCTATTTAGTGTCTAGCTACCATATATGTGAATTGTGCAATACTGTCGAATTTAGGGCTCCGCAAAACCCAAGAAGTTCGAACACAGGGGCGTGAGCGAAGATCTCTCCCACTCACATCTACCTAGCGTCTCGCCCTCGCCCAGTGAAGAGATTGAAACAAACAACAAGTGAAGCACGCAAGAGTTTACCCAGGTCCAGGCCACCGTGTGGTGTAAAACCCTACTTCCTGCTTTGGTGGATTGGCCTCTGGAGGGCTGGAATATGAACTAGTACAGTGGTTCCTGAGCTCAGGAGGTGAGCTCGCAGGTGTTCTTGCTCCTTTGCGTGGTGGCAGAGTTTATGGATCTGTCTCCCCCTTTCATAGCGGGAATCCTAGCTACTTATATAGGCGGCCAGGGTCCTCTTCCCCCGAAATGTTTAGGTGGGAAGGGATCCCACAACAGCCATTTTTGAGCGGGAACACAAGGACGTTCCTACCCTCACAAAAGCGGTCTTCGCATGCAAAAGGATCAGGCGGTGAGGCGGTGGTGGGCTCGATGGTGACATCCTCCCTGTCGTCCTTGCCATCTTCGGTCCTGTTGCACCAATGGGGAAACATTTGTCCCGCTCCTCGGGAACCTGCGCGTGCGCTGCCTCCTTTGCACCGAAACGGAAAGTACGCCGCTGACGGGCGCTGGCACCCGCTGGCGCGGTGCGTAACTGCTGACATCACTGCCTCCTTCTGAGGCAGACTTGGCCTTGGATTCTCCGCCCCTCCGGAGCGCCTTGCCGAGGCCGCTCCTGAGGGGGTCTTGATGTTGTTCTCCTCGCGAGGCTCAGCCCCCTCGCGATGGTCTTGGGCAGCAGGTCGATCAGCCGGGCCGTACCAGGCTATAGTAGGAGCGCGTCGCGGCCCGTAGACAGGCAAGTTTGGGTACCCTGGTTCCCAGGACGCCGACAGTAGCCCCCGGGCCCAAGGTGCGCGTGGAGTTGGCTTCGGGGCGAAGCCCTAGTCGAGGACGAAGCGCAGGCGGGCCCTAAGAGGCTGCGGTCTAGGACGGCGTGTGACGGTTGGATGGGACGTGGCGACTCCGCTCCCCACGCCGTCTTGGTCATCATGTGAATTGACAACTCCTCGGCGCAGACGAAGGGGACATTATGGCTGGGACGCTAGTGGCTGGTGGTTGGACTCCTCCGCCCTATAAATGGGACTAGGGGGGAGCCCCCAAGCCATTTTCAGGCCAGCGCCGTCTTCCTCCTTGCTTGTCCCCCGCTCTCCCTCTTGCTGCGAGATCTCCATGGCACCGCCGAGGAAGCCGTCCGCCGCGGAGAAGGGGAAGGCCCCGAATGATCTGGCCCCGCTGCCGCTGAAGAGGGGCCGCGAGCGTCCTCACAAGCATGCTGCTGCGCCCGCAGTGACTCCTCAGGGAAGCGGGCGTGGCCTTCCGGGTTCTGTCGCGGCCATTGGTGACAGGCGCGGTACGTCCTCCGGTGGTGAAGGTGGTCATGGCCGTGGTGGAAGAGGAGGCGCGCGACGGCACATGGCGGTCGCGCGCCCCCCACGCCCGCAGCTCCACTCCTTCGACGTGTCGTCGGAGTTCATGGTGTGGGCGGAGAAGCCTGGTGGCTTGTGGCTCCGGCTTCCCCGCTCGTTCGGCGACATGTTACCAGCCAGGGGCCCCGCGGAGTCTGGCTGTAGGCTGACAGTTGCTGCAGTGGTGCGTCCTGGGTGGAGGTTGATGTGGCTCCCTCGGGCGATGTGTTCCTGGAGCGCGGCTGGCAATCGTTTGCTCGCGCACGCCGGCTGCAGGGGAGGTGTGCGCTCCACTTTAGGTAAGATGGCGCCTCCACACTATTTCTCAGGGTCTTCTCGGAGGAAGGGAGGCGCCTTGGGTGCTGTCCCGAGGCCGATGACGAAGAGGACGATGAGGATGGCATCCGGAGGAGCAGCTCCTCCTCTGGAGACTATCTTAGTCCTGGGGGGCGCCGCGGGTCCCCCCTCTGTGGCAGCAGCAGCTCCTCCAGCTGTGGCGGCCGCGACGAGCCACCACGCCGCCAAGCTCGGCCTGGCGAGGGGAGGTTGTTGCCGCGCCGCTGTGGCTCGGTGAAGCCGGTGGAACTGGGAGACTCCGACTGAGCGGGAGCGGCCTCTACTTCTTCTCCTTCTTTTCCTTCATGTCCCATCTGTGTCAAAATTTCAAGTTGCCTCGAGGAGGCGTGTAATGGACTGTGATATATGTATGAAGCGAGAACTTGATGTCATGTGTTTTTTTTATTGCCTTGGTGAGATTACTTAGCTTTTATGCGTCGCAACGTCTTGAGGCGGACTCCTCCTGACTCTTTGGCGTCATGAGCCCCATCGGGTCATGAGGACGGCCGAATCTAGAGAGCTCGTGCAGCCCCCGAGCATGGGTGAGCCATTGAGAGCTGCTGAGAGCGCCGAGCGCGGGTTAGAGCACCAAAGCGTGAGCCGGCTCGGTAGGATAGGTTGCACGGACCGAGAAGCCCAGTGCCAGAGCCTGAGCAGGCTTGGCCAGGCGAGGTCACGGGGCCGTGGCAGACGAGAGCCGGTGACCGACCGTGCCCCGGCCCCCACGCGTGAGGCGCACGAAGAAGCGCGAGTGGCGCAGCCCTGCTCAACAAACTGAACTTAAAACCGGCGAGAAAGATCCCAAACAAGACTTTCAACCAAATGCAAGAAGCGCAAGAAACACGAGAACTTCATAGCACGGGGTAGAGGAAGGGTTGATAGCCAAGGAAGTACAAAAGGCTGACAGCCAAACACCAAGCCAAAAAAGGAAAAAGGTCGCGTCCGACCCCTACACTACGTCTTCTTCCCAGCGCGGAGCTAAGGATTGCCACTGGGGCATGGGTGGGAGCCCCGTCTGAGGCCTCGTTGGCAACACACAGGAGACTCCAAGACGTGTACAGCCCCAACTCATTAATACGTGAGAGTGTCACGGGCGGAGACCTTCACGGGCACGGAGCCTTGATTACAGATAGAACCTCCTGAGGTGTTCGATGTTCCAGGAATTCTGGATAGGTATCACAACAGTTTTCGAGGGTAAAGTATTAAACCCAAATTTGTTGATTCGACACAAGGGGAGCCAAAGAATACTCTTAAGTATTAGTAGCTGAGTTGTCAATTCAACCACACCTGGAAACTTAGTATCTGCAGCAAGATAGTTTAGTAGCAAAGTAATATGATAGTGGTGGTAGCAACAATAAAAGTAAAGATAGTGTTTTTGTAGTTTTTGTAATAATAGCAACATAAAAGTAAATAAGCGGCAAGCAATATAGGTAAAGCTCGTAGGCATTGGATCGGTGATGGGAAATTACGTTGGATGCAATTCATCATGTAGAAGTTATAACCTAGGGTGACACAGAACTAGCTCCAGTTCATCAATGCAATGTAGGCATGTATTCCGAATATAGTCATACGTGCTTATGGAAAAGAACTTGCATCACATCTTTTGTCCTACCTTCCCGTGGCAGCGGGGTCCTATTGGAAACTAAGGGATATTAAGGCCTCCTTTTAATAGAGTACTGGACCACAGCATTAACACATAGTGAATACATGAACTCCTCAAACTATGGTCATCACCGGGAGTGGTCCCGATTATTGTCACTTCGGGGTTGCCGGATCATAACACATAGTAGGTGACTATAGACTTGCAAGATAGGATCAAGAACACACATATATTCATGAAAATGTAATAGGTTCAGATCTGAAATCATGGCACTCGGGCCCTAGTGACAAGCATTAAGCATAGTGAAGTCATAGCAACATCAATCTCAGAACATAGTGGATACTAGGGATCAAACCCTAACAAAACTAACTCGATTACATGATAGATCCCATCCAACCCATCACCGTCCAGCAAGCCTACGATGGGATTACTCACACACGGCGGTGAGCATCATGGAATTGGTGATGGAGGAAGGTTGATGATGACGATTGGGACGATCTCCACTCTCCGGAGCCCCGAACGGACTCCAAATCAGCCCTCCCAAGAGAGATTAGGGATTGGCGGCGGCTCCGTCTCATAAAACGCGATAATTATTTCTCCTTTATTTTTATCTCCATGACACGGAATATATAGGACCTGGGGATATGTCGGTGGAGCATCGGGGGGCCCTCGAGGCAGGGGGCGCGCCCTGGGAAGGGGGGCGCGCCCCCCACCCTCGAGGACAGGGTGTGGGCCCCCCGGTGTAGATATTCTTGCAGATATTTTTATATTTTTTGAAATAATTCTCCGTTGATTTTCAGGCGATTTCGAGAACTTTTTATTTCTGCACAAAAACAACACCATGGTAGTTCTGCTGAAAACAACGTCAGTCCGGGTTAGTTCCATTCAAATCATGCAAGTTAGAGTCCAAAACAAGGGCAAAAGTGTTTGGAAAAGTAGATACGTTGGAGACGTATCAAGGACCACCTCCGCCCCATAGACGAGAAAGAAAGGAGTTTCCCCCATGGGTTTGGTGGCAGTGGTTCGGATTGACCACATCACGGACTGGAGCTCGTCGATCCAGCCCCTATCGCAAGCCTCAAGATTCTTCTTAAAATTGCGCGTCTTGAGGCCACGCAAGACTTCCGCGTTGGCGCCCTCGGCCTGACCGTTGCTCCTGGGGTGAGCCACCGAAGCGTAGCAGATCTGTGTTCCAAGGTCAGCACAATATGACCTGAAGAGATTGCTTGTGAACTGCGAACCGTTATCCGTGATGATGCGGATGGGGACCCCCAATCGCCTGATGAGGCCCTGGATGAACTTGACAGCTGACCCGGCTGGGATCGCGCTAACAGGCTCCACCTGTACCCACTTGGTGAATTTGTCGATGGCGACATACAGGAAGCAGTAGCCCCCCGCTGCCCGGGGAAATGGACCCAGGATGCCCAATCCCCAGACCATGAAGGGCTAGGAGAGCGGGATCGCCTGGAGGCCCTGCGCCGGTTGGTGGATCTGCTTGGCGTGAAACTGGCACGCCTCACAAGCCCGCACAAGCTCCGTGGCATCGTTAAGCGTCGTGGGCCAGTAGAAGCCGATGCGGAAGGCCTTGCCTACGAGGGTGCGAGACGACGAGTGATGACCGCAGTCCCCACCGTGAATGTCAGCTAACAGCTCGCGCTCTTGCATCCTCGAGATGCATTTTAGCGAGACGTCGTTGGGGCGCCTCCTGTAGAGTTCACCGTCTTGGATGTAGTAAGCCGAGGCTTGTCGGACCACGTGCTCTGCGTCTTCTTCCTTGTCTGGCAGGGTGTCGTGTTGCAGGTACATCTTGAGTTCTTGGGTCCAGAAACCCTCCTCAGGCTCCGCGGCGAGCAGCAGGCGGGCACCTGAGGGTGGTCCATAGGGCGGGGCGCTGTCCGGAGGCATCGCAGGTAACCCCTGCTGAGGGGATGCCGGCTCACGGGCTGGCGGTGCTACGGACGGCTTGAGTAGTCGCTCCTCGAAGATTCTTGGCCTCCGAGGCTCTCGCGTGGAGGCTCCTTTGGCGATGTCATCCGCTTCCTTGTTGGTGCCTCTCGGTACGAGCTGCACTTCCAGCCCTTGGAATCGCTTCTCCATCTTGCGCACTTCATCTAGATATGCCTCCATGTGCTCGTCCTTGGGCTTGTATTTCTTGTTGGAGAAGTCGACGAGGAGTTGCGAATCACCCCTGATGGTGAGACGCTTGACGGCCCTCGTACTCTGCGATGTTGTTGGAGACCTTCTCGCCTTGTTGGAAGCAAAGCTGCACACCATAGTACAACTTATCCTGAGTGGGAGATACTAACACGGCGCAAGCCCCCGCACCAAGGCGCGAGAAGGCGCCGTCGAAGTATACCACCCATCCATCTGGGGCTTCATCGTCGAGGGCCAGTGAGCTATCCTCGCTAGCCCCCCGCTCCGACGCGTCAGTCCACTCCGCCCAAAGTCTGCCAGAGCCGCTCCCTTGATCACTCGCTTGGTGCTGAACTCCAACTGGAATGCTTGAAGCTCGATGTTCCACTCGGCGACCCTCCCGACGACATTCGGGCCCCGTAGTACCTTCTCGAGAGGATATGACGAAACAACCTTGATAGGATGGCCTTGGAAGTAGTGGTGCAGTTTCCTGGAGGCGACGAGGAGTGCCAGGAGCAGCTTCTGAGGCATCGGGTAGCGCGAGCGCGCGTCATGCAGTACGGTGTTGACAAAGTACACCGGGTTCTCCATGAGGGTCGGCGCAGCAGGGTCCATGGGCGCTTCAGGAACCTTGGGTGCCTCCTGCTGAGTGGCGGGGCTGTCAGCGCCCGTGGTCAAATCTACCTCTAGGGCAGCATCAAGGGGCGGCACGGGCTCTGAAGATGCCAAGCCGCCCGGTGGCCTTGGGCTTCGGGGCCTTTCCTTGCGCTCCACGACCAGTGCCGCGCTGGCGGAGTGAGGCGTTGCGGCGAGGTAGAGAGTCATTGGCTCTAGGGGTCGTGGGGCTACCATAACCGGCGAGCTGGTGAGGTATTCCTTGAGGTCCCGGAAGGCGGCATCAGCCTCCGGAGTCCACTCAAAGGGCCCCTTCATCTTCATGAGCTTAAAGAACGGGAGGGCGCGTTCCCCAAGCTTAGAGATGAAGCGCCCCAGGAACGTTACACACCCTGCAAGCTTCTGCATCTCCTTCAGGTCCGTGGGTGGCTTCATTCTTTCGATGGACTTGATCTTCTCCGAATTAGCTTCAATGCCCTGGTGCGAAACCAGGAACCCTAGCAACTTTCCAGAGGGTACACCGAACACGCACTTCTCCTGGTTGAGGCACAGCTTCACCTTGTGCAGGTTGGCGAACGTTTGTTCTAGGTCCTGGACGAGAGTCCTGGCCTCCCTGGTTTTAACCACGATGTCGTCGATGTAGGCCTCCGCATTCCTCCCGAGCTGAGGACCGAGGGTGATGTGCATCAGGCGCTGGAAGGTGGTGCCCGCGTTCCTCAGCCCAAAAGGCATGCAGGTGTAACAGTAGACCCCGCATGGGGTCAAGAATGCCGTCTTCTCCACGTCTTCCACCGCCATCTTGATTTGGTGGTAGCCCGAGAAGGCATCGAGGAAGCAGAGCAGGTCGCACTCAGCCGTTGTATCCATGATTTGGTAGATGTGCGGAAGAGGGAATGGGTCCTGAGGGCAGAACTTGTTGAGGCTCGTGAAGTCAACGCACATGCGCTCCTTGCCTCCTTTCTTCGGGACTATGACGGGGTTGGCCAGCCATTCCGTGTGCCGTACTTCCCATACAACACCTGCTTCATCTACCTTCCTCACCTTCTGAACGATGAAGGCATGCTTCTCCAGGACTTGCATGCGCGCTTTTTGCTTGATAGGGCACGTATTGGGGCACATCGTGAGGTGATGCTCGATGACGTGCCTAGGCACCCCGACCAAGTCTGTGGCTTTCCAGGCAAACACATCCTTGTTGGCCCTGAGGAAGCTGACCAGCATTGCCTCTTTCTCAGGATCCATGCCCGTGCCGATGGCGAAGGTGGCTCCTGAGCCTTCTTCATCAGCAGGCACCTGCTTCGTCTCGGCGAGGTCTTTAGAGAAGAGTTGCTTCTTTTTGGTAGGCGCGGCCTCCGGCGCCTCCGGAGTCCCCTTTGCTCCTGGGTGAGCTACGGCAACAGCCCTATAAGCGTGTCCGATGACCTGAAGGGCGGCCTTGGGTCCCCTTTGACGGTGATGACGCCGTTGCTCCCAGGTATCTTGACGGTGTTGTAGCTCGGGTGAGTCGCCGCCATGAACTTCGCCAAGGCTGGGAAGCCGAGGATGGCGCTGTAGGGCAAGTGGATGGGTGCAACGTCGAAGTCGATGAGCTCAGTCTGGTATTTAGCCGGTGTTTTGAAGGTGACCAGGAGGCGGATCTGGCCAAGTGTAACGGCCGAGCCCGCGACCCCTAAAAAGGGCTTGGTGGGGAGGAGCTGCCTGTAGGACACATGAAGATGACCGAAGGCCTCGGGGGAGAGAATGTTGAGCTCGACGCCGCCGTCGATGAGGGTCCTCATCACGGCCACCCCACAGATGGTGGGCGTGCACACCGTGGGGAGAATGCTCGCGTCGGCCGCTTCTATGGTGAGGTCGCTAGGGCCGAAGGTGATGGTGTGCCCCTGCACACTCTGTGCCCGCGAGACCTCCTGCAGCTGGGCAACGGCCCCGACCTGCCAAAAGTGCGGGAGCTGCATGCGACCCCGCCGCAGGGCAGCTCCTCGCCGGCAACGCTCCACAGCCCGCCGCCGCGGGCCATCCGAGCGCCGAGCTCTCCCATGGGTAGCTGGTGCCAGGGTAGCCGTCGTGCCATTAAGAGCGTCGCCGGCGTGGCCACGGGGAGCGGGACTGGCGGAGCAGGCCGCTCTTCGGTGGCCCGGCCAGCGAGAACGTCGCCGGGGAAGGAGGCGGAGCACCTATGGGTGGCACAGTCCGCTGACGCCGCTCGGTCGACGGGGAGAGTGCCAGCCCCCATGCGGATGTGGCGGGCCGCGGTCAACTTGGCGGCGCGGAACAGGAGAGGGGAGGTGAGGTCGTCGGAGAGGCGAGATTTCGACACGCCCCTACCTGGTGCGCCAAATATCGGATTCAGGGCTCCGCAAAACCCAAGAAGTTCGAACACAGGGGCATGAGCGAAGATCTCTCCCACTCACGTCTACCTAGCGTCTCGCCCTCGCCCAGTGAAGAGATTGAAACAAACAACAAGTGAAGCACGCAAGAGTTTACCCAGGTTCAGGCCACCGTGTGGTGTAAAACCCTACTTCCTGCTTTGGTGGATTGGCCTCCGGAGGGCTAGAATATGAACTAGTACAATGATTCTTGAGCTCAGGAGGTGAGCTCAGGAGGGTCAGGAGGCAGGTGTTCTTGCTCCTTTGCATGGTGGCAGAGTTTATGGATCTGTCTCCCCTTTCATATCGGGGATCCTAGCTACTTATATAGGCGGCCAGGGCCCTCTCCCCAGAAATGTTTAGGCGGGAAGGGATCCCACAACGGCCAATTTTGAGCGGGAACACAAGGACGTTCCTACCCTGAGAAAAGCGGTCTTCGCCTGCAAAAGGATCAGGCGGTGACGCGGTGGTGGGCTCGGTGGTGACATCCTCCCTGTCGTCCTTGCGGTCTTCGGTCATCTTGCACCAATGGGGAAACCTTTGTCCCGCTCCCCGGGAACCTGCGCCTGCGTTGCCTCCTTTGCACCGAAATGGCAACTGCGCCGCTGACGGGCGCTGGCACCCGTTGGCGCGGTGCGTCACTGCTGACGTCACTGCCTCCTCCTGAGGCAGACTTGGCCTTTGATTCTCCGCCCCTCTGGAGCGCCTTGCCGAGGCCCCTCCTGAGGGGGTCTTGACGTCGTTCTCCTTGCGAGGCCCAGGCCCCTCGCGAGGGTCTTGGGCAGCTAGTCGATCAGCCGGGCCGTACCAGGCCATAGTAGGAGCGCGTCGCGGCCCGCAGACAGGCAAGTCTCGGTACCCTGGTTCCCAGGACGCCGACAAATACCATCTTGTTGGAAGAAATTATATATATGAATTATGCAATGCTATCTTGTCGCAAGGCCTTATATATGTGATTTTTGCAATGCCATTTTGTTTAGCCAAGCATCATATATGTGAATTATATCATGTCGTCCTTTTTTGTATTACGTATTCCATTTGCCAACAATGTTTATATTCAACTACTCTTCCTGTGCATCAGCCATTTGAATTGGTGATGCAAAAATCTATAGTGAAAACAAGGTCCTCAGAGCAGACAATGCTACCTGCTGAAACATATATCTTGCTGGTTACAAATAGCTCCTTAGAGGAGGATTCAGAGACAGATGACCAGTCATATTTCCCCCCTGAGGTGTATGCTCAAACTTGGAAGGGTTATATTACTCATATCATATATATGTTGTCTTGCAATGCTTAGTTTTTACATCATAGACACAATATTGAATGCCATCTGCTTAGTTGACACATCATATATGCGATTGCCCTATGCTCAGTTGCTTAGTATATAAATCAGATATTTGAATTATATCATGCATTGATGTTTAGATAGACAACATGTATCTGAATTATGGCATGCCAACCCATTTTCTAAAAAAATAATATTGTTATATCATCTCATCATGTATACATAGTCATCATATTTTGAATTATGACATTCTATCCATGAATTATATCATGCCTTCATGTCTCCATCCATGTATGTGAATTATGGCATGCCAACCACTTTAATAGACACATCGTACAGTTATAACATGTCATCCTTTTACATAGTCATCATTTTTTGAAGTATGTCATGCTATCCTATTTAGTTAGCCATCATATATGTGAATTTGTGTCATGCTATCCTGTTTAATTAGCTATCATATATGTAAAATTGTGTCATGCTATCCCGTTTGGTTAGACAATATAAATGTGAATTATTTCATGCCATGTTTTCTTCCCTACTATCCATTGTACATGTCTATCATACAATGTCTGTACATTCAATTACTTTTCTTGTTTATCAGTGATACTCTCCAAAGTATCGACAATTTTTTATTGTTCGATGCTGTTATATTATCCTTCTAGGATGTTTTATGGGCTTTATTATACAATTTTATATGATTTTTGGGACTAACCTATTAACTAGAGCCTACTGCCAGTTTCTGTTTTTCCCTTGTTTTAGAGTATCGCAGAAAAGGAATATCAAGTGAAGCCCAATTGAACTGAAACTCAACGGAGAACGTTTTTGGACCAGAAGAAGGCCATGAAGTACCGGAGGAGGACCGGAAGATCCCTGGGCTGCCCACGAGGTAGGGGGCGCTTGAGAGTTCTGCTGCCGAAAGCCTCTGTTGCCACCAAAAACCAGTCTAGACCCGTTCCCGCACCCTGCCGGAGGAGGGGAATCCCTCTCTGGTAGCGATCTTCATCATCCCAGCGCTCTCCATGACGAGGAAGGAGTAGTTCACCCTCGGGGGTGAGGGTATGTACCAGTAGCTATGTGTTTGATCCCTCTCTCTCTCTCTCGTCTTCTTGATATGGCACGATCTTGATGTATCGCGAGCTTTGCTACTATAGTTGAGACTATATTTTTATTCACCACATGATATGTGTTTTGTTTGGAGCGTCATTTTGTTTTATTTCATTTTGCTTGATGTTTTCACTAATATCCCAAGATCTGAAATTCTTGAATGCTAGAGAGTCTTCACATAGTTACAAAATTATTCAACTACTCATTGATCTTCACTTATATCTTTTGCAGTAGTTTGTCATTTGCTCTAGTGTTTCACTTATATATTTTTAGAGCACGGCGGTGGTTTTATTTTGTAGAAATTATTGATCTCTCATGCTTCACTTATATATTTTTGAGAGTCTCTTGGAACAGCATGGTAATGTGCTTTGGTTATAAAACTAGTCCTAATATGATAGGCATCCAAGATGGGAATATTAAAAACTTTCATATAATGTGCATTGAATATTATGAGAAGTTTGATACTTGATGATTATTTTGAGATATGATGATGGTGATATCAGAGTCATACTAGTGGAGTAATTGTGAATTTGAAGAATACTTGTGTTAAAGTTCGTGATTCCCGTAGCATGCACGTATGGTGAACCGTTATGTGATGAAGTTGGAGCATGATTTATTTATTTATTATCATCCTTTGTGTGAAGGTCAGGATCGCGCGATGGTTAACTCCTGCCAACCCTTCCCCTAGGAGCATGTGTTAAATACTTTGTTTTGCTAACTCCTAGATTTTGGCAATAAGTATATGAGTTCTTTATGACTAATGTTGAGTCCATGGATTATACGCACTCTCACCCTTCCACCATTGCTAGCCTCTCTTGTACCGCGCAACATTCGCCGGTACCACACACCCACCATATACCTTCCTCAAAACAGCCACCATACCTACCTATCGTGGAATTTCCATAGCTATTCGGAGATATATTGCCATGCAACTTTCCACCGTTCCGTTCATATGACACACTTCATCATTGTCATTCACATAGAATCATATTTTGTTCTAGCTTCGAGTTGTAAGTAAATAAAAGTGCGATGATCTTCATTACTAGAGCATTGTCCCAGTGAGGAAAGGATGATGGAGACTATGATTCCCTCACAAGTCGGGATGAGACTCTGGACGTAAGAAAAAAGAAGAGGCCATACAAAAATAGAAAAGGCCTAAAGAAAAAAAAGGGAAAAGAAAAAAAAAGAGGAAAATGAGAGAAAAAGAGAGAAGGGACAATGTTACTATCCTTTTTCCACACTTGTGCTTCAAAGTAGCACCATGATCTTCATGATAGAGAGTCTCTTGTTTTGTCACTTTCATATACTAGTGGGAATTTTTGTTATAGAACTTGGCTTGTATATTCCACTGATGGGCTTCCTCAAAAGCCCTAGGTCTTCGTGAGCAAGCAAGTTGGTTGCACACCCACTTAGTTTCCCTTGTTGAGCTTGCATACACTTATAGCTCTAGTGCATTCGTTGCATGGCAATCCCTACTCACTCACATTGATATCTATTGATGGGCATCTCCATAGCCTATTGATACGCCTAGTTGATGTGAGACTATCTTCATCTTTTCTTTTCTTCACAACCACCACTCTACTCCACATATTGCTATATCCTTGGCTCACGCTCATGTATTGCGTGAAAGTTGAAAAGGTTTGAAGAAATTGAAGTGTGAAACAATTGCTTGGCTGAAACTCGGGTTGTGCATGTTTAAATATTTTGTGTGATGAAGATAGAGCATAGCCACACTATATAATTTTGTAGGGATAACTTTCGTTGACCATGTTATTCTGAGAAGACATGATTGCTTTGTTAGTATGCTTGAAGTATTATTATTCTTATGTCAATATAAACTTTTGTCTTGAATCTCTTAGATCTGAACATTCATGCCACAATAAAAAAATTACATTGAGAATTATGTTGGTTAGCATTCCACATCAAAAATTCTGTTTTTATTATTTACCTACTCGAGGATGAGCAGGAATTAAGCTTGGGGATGCTTGATACATCTCCAATGTATCTATAATTTTTTATTGTTCCATGTTATTATATTATCCTTCTAGGATGTTTTATGTGCTTTATTATACACTTTTATATGATTTTTGGGACTAACCTATTAACCCAGAGCCTAGTGCTAGTTTCTGTTTTTCCCTTGTTTCAGAGTATCGCAGAAAAGGAATATCAAACGAAGCCCAATTGACCTGAAACTCAACGGAGGACGATTTTGGACCAGAAGAAGCCCAGGGAGTACCGGAGGAGGATCAGAAGATCCCCGGGCTGCCCACGAGGGTAGGGGGTGCCCCTGTGCGCGCCCCCTACCTCGTGGACAGCCCGGAGACCCCCTTTACTTGTTCCCGACTCCAACACCCCCTATATATATAGAAACCTTCAGAAAATAACCTGGATTGGGAGTTCCGCCGCCGAAAGCCTCTGTTGCCACCAAAAACCAATCTAGACCCATTTCGGCACCCTGCCGGAGGGGGGGAATCCCTTTCCGGTTTCCATCTTCTTCATCCCGGCGCTCTCCATGACGAGGAGGGAGTAGTTCACCCTCGGGGCTAAGGGTATGTACCAGTAGCTATGTGTTTCATCTCTCTATCTCTCGTGTTCTTGATATGGCACGACCTTGATGTATCACGAGCTTTGCTACTATAGTTGGAACTTATGATGTTTCTCCCCCTCTACCTTCTTGTAATGGATTGAGTTTTCCCTTTGAAGTTATCTTATCGGATGGAGTATTTAAGGATTTGAGAACATTGGATGTATGCCTTGCGTGGGATACCCGTGGTGACAATGGGGTATTCTATTGATTCACTTGATGTATGTTTTGGTGATCAACTTGCGGGTTCCGTGACCTTGGGAATCTATGCATAGGGGTTGGCACATGTTTTCGTCTTGACTCTCAAGTAGAAGCTTTGGGGCACTCTTCGAAGTTATTTGAGTTGGTTGAATAGATGAATCTGAGATTGTGTGATGCATATCGTATAATCATACCCACAGATACTTGAGGTGACATTGGAGTATCTAGGTGACATTAGGGTTTTGGTTGATTTGTGTCTTAAGGTGTTATTCTAGTACGAACTTTAGGATAGATCGAACGGAAAGAATAGCTTCGTGTTATTTTACTGCGGACTCTTGAATAGATCGATCAGCAAGAATAACTTTGAGGTGGTTTCGTACCCTAAAATAATCTCTTCGTTTGTTCTCCGCTATTAGTTACTTCGGAGTGACTCTTTGTTGCATGTTGAGGGATAGTTATATGATCCAGTTATGTTATTATTGTTGAGAGAACTTGCACTAGTGAAAGTATGAACCCTAGGCCTTGTTTCCTAGCATTGCAATACTGTTTACGCTCACTTTTATCATTAGTTACCTTGCTGTTTTTATATTTTTCAGATTACAAAAACCTATATCTACCATCTGTATTGCACTTGTATCACCATCTCTTCACCGAACTAGTGCACCTATACAATTTAACATTGTATTGGGTGTGTTGGGGACACAAGAGACTCTTTGTTATTTGGTTGCAGGGCTGTTTGAGAGAGACCATCTTCATCCTACGCCTCCCACTGATTGATAAACCTTAGGTCATCCACTTGAGGGAAATTTGCTACTGTCCTACAAAGCTCTGCACTTGGAGGCCCAACAACATCTACAAGAAGAAGGTTGTGTAGTAGACATCAAGCTCTTTTTTGGCGCCGTTGCCGGGGAGGTGAGTGCTTGAAGGTATATCTTTAGATCTTGCGATCGAATCTGTTAGTTTCTTTTTTTTCACTAGTTTAGTTTATAAAAGAAAACTACAAAAAATGGAATTGAGGTTGTCTCATATGCTTCATCTTTTCAATATCTTTCGTGAAAATGATGGGAAGGAAACTTGTGCTCAAGTACTAGAAGAAGAATTACATTGACCATAATTAATTCATCCGGACTCGGATTTTGACGTTCTTTAGCTCGTATTGAAGCTATCAACACCCCCGATCCCACGAAAATACCACCATAATCATTAGACTCCATCTAATTTTTCTAAATTTGGCAAGTTTGCTTAGGCCCTCCACCATATCAACCACCACCAAAACTTCTGCATATCCTAGTCCACCATAAACCTCCGCCATCCCAGCCTAACCAAATTTAGAACCGTGACGTCAACTCTGAAAAATTTTGACACGTTTTTTCTTGGACTTCTTGAGTTGTGTTTTCACTGTTTCCTCGGGTGTTTAGGCTAACTTGGAGTGGAAAGACTTCAACAACACCACTTCTCAACCTCGACAAGGACGGTAACATCGATGACACATTGCATATCCTACCTTGCTTTTGCATTGATATCCATCCTCAACCATTTTGCGTAGCTTTCCTATCGAGACTAGCCATTTGAGTATTGTCGGGCAATGACACTTGTGCACTTTTAGTGGTCACTGAGGTATCATCTTAACATCATCCCTTGTGTCACAAGGTTGTCATAGCATATACACAATTGATATCTTGGTTCCAGAAGCATCGCATAGTCGCCTTAGTAAAAAAAGAGCTCAAAGACAAAGAGCCAACCAAGCTTTTAAGCAAAAGAGAAAGATAAGCAAAGTGCTTTTAAGCAAGAACCATAGCAACATTAAGATTGTCATACTTGATCATCTTGGATCATATCACAGAAACGACAAGCATATATCATACTTGGGATAGAAGTCCTTGCATTTTTGCCTAGTAGCTTGTGCACAAGTATCGTATCCGCCTATTCAGCAATCGTGCTAGCATCTCTCTAGTGGTGTGCAAAAAGAGCATTTTCCATGGATTCCACATCTTCCGCTCAACCTTGGATTTCAAATCCCCATTTATCTTTTTGTGTGTGTGTTTCTGTGTAACCTTATAGCTATTGCTATTCTTGTTGCATCGGCAAATTTGCGTATCTTTTTCAACATCATTGAGTCTTACCAACGATTGAATACTTTGGTCCACCATCCTAACCAAGCTCCACCAAAGGCTTTTATTGTGTAGGTGTGAGAGATCGACGAGATATGATACCAATTGTGCTATTTGTTTGCAACATCATTGAGTGATCTTTGATCCATTCTCAATATCGGTCAAGGTACATTTGGTATTGTCTTTTCTTTGTTCCAATCACATTCTTGCTTGCAATGATGTATAGGCAAAGTACATCTTTGAACCCGCTATTTGATGATCCTCAACAATCGAACAACTACGTCACCAAATTACATCTATTTGGAGTTCAACGAGCTTTACATCAAGAAAATGAAGCTATGCAAGAGCGAATCGAGCTACTCGCCACCGACTTGAGACATTTTGAAGAGCGCACAAGAGAGCAATTCGGCAACATCAACGCCAACATGTCATCTCAATTTGAAGAGCTACGAACTTTGATGATCAATTGACGTTCCTCCTCTTTATCATCTCAAAGACAGAGCCGCTCAAGTCGTCATATCGACTACACCTCCGGCTCAAGTACACCTACATCGAACACTCTTCGCCAAGCCGTGCGTCAAGCCCATCATGACAACCGGAACCCACTTCGTGGCAAGATTTCCCAAGAGCTATTTGAAGAGCAAGAATATCGACAACGTTAAAACCAAGCTACACTTGAACAAGCACAAGAACGACAACATCTACGCCAACAAGAACAAGAACGCTCGTGCCAACACCAAGAAGAGCAAGATGCCGAGGCACAACACCAAGCGCAACAACAACGAGAAGAGCAAGTTCTTGAAGCGCAACATGCACTATGTGACTCACATCGCAATGTTGCAACACATAATCAACACAATCGCCAAGATGAAGAAGCACTTCAAGATGAAGTTCAAGAAAGGCGCTTTCAAGCGAGAATGCAATGCCAAGCTCCTCCTCAAGCTAGACAATCGCAACAAGCTCGACAAGAACCGCAAGTTCGACAAGAGCAACATGACAATGAGCATCGACAACCCCAAGAGCAACATGAGGTTGACAATCCTCAACGCCAAGAACGCCGTCCCAATAGGCAACCAATTAATGAAGAAAATCACTATGGCAAGATAAAGTTCACAATGCCGAAGTTCTCCAGAAGCATCGATCCCGAAGACTATCTCTCATGAGCATTGAAAGTTGACAAGATCTTTGTACTCCACAACTTTGATGAAGAAAAAAAGATCACAGTGGCGTCCCTCGAGTTCCAAGACTATGTTCTTATTTGGTGGGAGCAAGTCATTGAAAGGCGAGAAGCAAAAGACAAACCACCTATCACTACTTGGAATCAAATGAAGGAAATCATGAGAGCATGTTTTGTGCCAACACACTATAACCGCGATTTGTTCAAGAAGTTGCAGCTCTTCAAGCAAGGAACCAATTCCGTTGAAGAGTACTACAAGGAAATAGAGATTGCCATGATAAGAGCCAACATCAAGGAAGATGAAGAGCAAACTATGGCGAGATTCTTGAATGGACTCAACTATCCTATCAAGAAGACTACGGATTTCCAACCATACACAAATCTCCTCGAGCTAGTACACCAAGCAACCAAAACGGAGCGACAAGTACAAGAGGACTACAAGTACTCCAAGTTCACCTCCAAGAACTACGGCTCCTACAACCAAGCTTCATCGACTTCGGCACCTCCTACCTCTACCAAACCATCTACAAGCTTAGGTGATAAGTCAAGCTACAAGAATTCGAATACATCAAGTCGTTCCCCTTCTACGAAAAACTTCAAGCCAAGATCTTCATCATCCACAACTCCAACCGAGGATACCTCCAAGACAAGTTCCATCAAGTGTTTCAAATGCCAAGGATGAGGCCACAAGTCATTTGAGTGCAAGACAGTTCGAACTATGATCATCAATGATGACGGATCCTATGATTCTATGAGCGATGAAGAGATGGAAGCCCTTGAGCATGTAGCTATGCATCGCCAAGAGAATGAAGATGAAGACAATCAAGTGTTTTGCGACAATGACTCGAGTCCCAATCTCGTTGTCTCCAAGGTCTTGACACTACAACATCATCAAGATGACGATCAATGATGTCACATCTTCCACACCAAGGCCGGCATCAACGGACATTCCGTCAAGGTTATCATCGATGGAGGAAGTTGTCATAACTTGGCAAGTGAAGAGATATGTGACAAGCTTCAATTGGTCAAGACAAAGTACCCTCACCCATACAAGGTCTAATGGCTTAGCGACGCTGGAACTATTCAAATTGAGCACACCGTGCAAGTATCCTTCAAGATAGGCACCTATGAGGATACATTGGAGTGTGATGTGGTCCCTATGTCAGTTTGCCACCTTCTCCTTGGAAGACCATGGCAATACGATCGTGAATTCACCCACAACGGAAGGACAAACCATTATAGCTTCAAGATGAAGGGTAAGGAATTTGTGCAACGTCCTATGTCACCAAGTTGAGTGGTCGCTGACAAGCAAGTACCACCAACCATCGTGGAGAGAATGGTGAGAGAGTGAACCACCAAAAGGAGAGTGAGAGCAACAAGCCAAATTCGAGCGCCTCCACGATGAGCGACAAGAAACTACTAGTGTTATTTGCCACCAAAAGTGAGATGAGAGAAGTGTATGAGAACCCATCGAGTGTCTTTCACCTTGTGCTTCTATGCAAAGGGGAAGCGAAACCAACTAACACTTCACCACCTCTACCTTTAGTGTTGTCTCAATTGTTACAGGAATTCCAAGATGTTTTTCCCGATGAGCTACCTCCGGGACTACCTCCTCTTCGCGGCATCGAGCAGCGCATCGACCTCATCCTCGGAGCACTTCTCCCTAACAAGGCACCTTACCGCGCGAACCCTGTCGAAACCAAGGAGATCCAATGGCAAGTACAACAACTCATCAACAAAGGTCATGTACGTGAAAGCTTAAGCCCTTGTGTCGTTCCAGTTATTCTCGTGCCTAAGAAAGATGGAAGTTTTCGCATGTGCTCCAATTGTCGTCCGATAAATGCTATCACCGTTAGATACCGTCACCCTATTCCTCGCTTAGATGACATGCTTGATGAATTATGTGGTGCTACCATCTTTTCAATAATAGATCTTAAAAGTGGCTATTACCAAATTCGCATTCAAGAGGGTGATGAGTGGAAAAACCTTTCAAAACCAAGTTTGGGTTATATGAGTGGTTGGTCATGCCGCTGGGCTTATCGGAAGTGCCCGGCTCTTTCATGCGTCTCATGCACTTCCTTCTCCGACCTTACATAGGCGTCTTTGTAGTGGTTTACTTTGATGACATCCATGTCTTTAGCAAGTCACTTGAGGATCATGTCACACACATCCGTATGGTTTTGCAAACCCTTCGGAAAGAACACCTCTACGCTAACATGGATAAATGCACTTTCGACGTTGATAAGGTTGTTTTCCTAGGATTTGTTGTTTCTTCACAAGGTGTTCATGTGGATGAAACTAAAATTGAACAAATTAAACTTGGCCTCAACCAACGAATATCCAACAAGTGCGTAGCTTTCTTGGTTTAGCCGGTTTCTATCGACGTTTTGTGAAGGACTTTAGCACAATTGTTATGCCTCTACACGCCTTGAGCATGAAGAATGCACCCTTTATTTGGGGTCCTTAGCAAGACACCGCGTTCAATGAGCTAAATACCGTGCTTACCCACGCACCACTTCTTGCCCTACCAAAATTTGAAAAATCGTTTGAGATACATTGTGACGCTAGTGGTACCGGCATAGGAGGTGTGTTAATGCAAGAAAAGCGCCCGATTGCGTATTTTAGTGAAAAACTATCTGGAGCGCAACTTAACTACCCCATCTATGATAAAGAGCTCTATGCTTTAGTGAGAGTTTTCTGTGTTTGGGAACACTATCTTCGACCTCATGAATTCATTCTTCACATGGACCATGAGACACTCAAGTATCTTAAGGGTCAAACTAAGTTGAACAAGCGTCATGCTAAGTGGAGTGAGTTCATAGAGACTTTTCCCTATGTCATTAAATACATCAAAGGGGAAAGAAAATGTTGTAGCGGATGCGCTTTCTCGCAAATGCATGATTGTTACCAAACTTGAGTTGGATGTTATTGGCTTTGAGCATATAAAGGACTTGTATGAGCATGATCCTTTCTTTGCAAATCCATATGCCAAATGTGTGACGCACACTTCTTGAGAACGATATTATATCAAGGATGGTAATCTTATTAGAGCTAACAAACTTTGTATTCCTGAGTCGTCTCTTCGTTTTCTCATCTTGCAGGAATCTCATGGAGGAGGACTTGTGGGACATTTTGGACGCGACAAGACATTTGCGACGCTCTCCAATAACTATTATTGGCCCAAGATGTTCCGTGACGTATCACGCTTCACCAACCGGTGCTCTACATGCCGCAAATCTAAGTCCAAAGCTCAATCCCATGGTCTTTATATGCCACTTCCTATTCCACATCAACCTTGGGAAGACATTAGCATGGACTTTGTACTTGGATTGCCTAGAACTCAAAATGGCAAGGATTCCATTTTTTTTGTCGTGGATAGATTTTCCAAGATGGCTCATTTCATTCCATGCAACAAGATAGACGATGCTTCACATGTTGCGAATATCTTTTGTAGGGAAATCTTGCGCCCACATAGAGTGCCCAAAACGATTGTCTCGGACCGCGACGTCAAGTCCTTGAGCTACTTTTGGAAGACTCTATGCGCCAAACTCGGCATCAAGCTACTATTCTCTTCGTCATACCATCCACAAACAGACGGCCAAACGGAGGTGAAAAACCGGACGCTATCCACGCTTCTTTGCGTGTTGATCACGAAGAACATCAAGGAATGGGAGCAATGCTTGCCCATCGCCGAGTACGCCTACAACCACGCAAGACACTCCACAACTGGCAAGTCCCCCTTTGAGATCGTCTACGGCTTCAACCCATTATCCCCATTGGACATTCTTCCTCTACCTCTCCAAGAGCGCACTAATATGGACGCAGGTGCACGAGCAAGTTATCTCAAGAAGATGCACAAAGATACAAGGGCAACGATCGAGCGCCAAGTACATCGCCTAGCCACCAAGCTCAACATCAAAAAGACAACAATGGTGTTCCAACCAGGAGATCTCGTATGGCTTCATCTTCGCAAAGACCGCTTCCCCAATGAGCGCAAGTCCAAACTTCTACCTCGCGCCGACGGACCCTTCAATGTGCTAGCACGATAAAACAGCAATGCCTACAAGATCGACATTCCCCGCGATAAGTACAATGTAAGCGATACCTTCAACGTCACGGATCTCTCCCCGTTCCATGGTGATTAAGATTTCAATCCGAGGTCAGATCTTTCCCAAGGGAGGGGAGATGATGCGGAGCATCCTTCGGTCGTCCCCATGGACTCATCTCCCCAAGTGCTTAGTGGATCGATGACACGATCTCGTGCAAGAGCACTTGAAACCGAGGTTAACTCTCTCCTTGTTGAATTCCCATTTGATCATCTTGAGACATGGCTACTACCACAAACGGAGACACTTTGTATGCTTAGGTGGCAAGGAGAAGTTACGGTACAAGACGGACGCAGGGAGCATGGAGGGAAATCTACCCAGCCCAGGAACACCGGTACTACCACCCAACTACCAGCCAACTACCGGCCGGCCGGTACAACCGGTCCACTACCGCCCAATTACCAATCAACCTTCTATAATCAAGCGGTGCAAGGCCGGTATCGCCCTGGTTATACCGGTAACAACCAAAAGACCGGTACTACCGATCCTACCACCGATACAACCGCAGGACTACCTTCGCGGACACCCACAGGAACCGGTGCATGAGCTCCTAGCCGTACAACCGCCCCTTAACCGGTACAACCGGCCTTCCTGCGCGCAGTAAAGCGGGTTTTGACCCTTATATCCCCCAACTCACCGCTTGGACTACAAATAGACTTCATTCTCCTCCTTTCTAGGGCAGCATTGTGATAGCTCATTTAGACTAGAGCTTTGCTCATCTCCCTAGTGGTTCTACTCCTTTGAGAGACCGCGGCCCCTCCACGGAGAAGATCCACCACAGATTAAAGACCTCCTTGCGGAGAAGACCATCAAGACCTCCTCACGGAGAAGACTACCTTTTGTATCGTCCTTTATTGTGTTTGGATCATTGTGATGCTCGTGTTTGTGCATTGATCTAGCATATGTGTGATTGTTCTCGTCCTTCTTGTGTGTTTCCTCCCGTGATTCCTCCTCGCATTCTTCGTGTTTTTCGTGGGATCCTCTCCCTTTCGTGAAAGATCGGCCCCCTAGGGTTCCACCCTACATCAGGTTGAGCATGGGATTCTCCCTTCAACCAAGGAGGCGATTGGAGTTGAGCATGGATACATTTGCACCAACACCTCACCGACACCCACATATCATGAGATGACCCAATTTGTATGTGAGAAGAGCCACTACACCATGAGCGGCATGAGTGACTCCACCATATGTGACATTAAGTGCATTTCCTATGAGAGGATGAGTGTGACCACCACTAGCCCCACGCATGAGAGCATGCCACACACCCTATGTGAGGTCGAGAGCCCTTTGAGTGACTCCACCAACCATATGAGTGAGAACATCCAAGAAGGAGTGAGTGAGCCACAACACTTAGTGAGTGAGGTAGTTGAGAGGGCATGTGAGGCTTCTATGATATCTAACGACTTACCCTCTACTCTGAGTGTGTTTTCTTCTTTGGTGCTAGGTCTCCTACATGATGACATGCCTACCCTCAACGAGTCCATCCCTCCAATGGACAAATCGATGGCCATGGTGGAAGAAGATGCACCACACACATGGTTCCAATAAGATGAAGATGAGAATGATTGGATCTTGAACACCTCACCTACAACACATGAGCGACCCTCCAAAGGTAACATATGTGATGGTGCTTCTCTTGTCCCACTAGTGTACTATCTCACCAATGATTGCTTGCATGATGTTAACACACCTATCACGATGCTTCATGCTAGTGCGACTTCTTCATGTCATGACTTATCAATTTATGACGAATATGATGATGAGCATGTTGAGTTGCCTAGTTGTGATGCTATGCTCCATAGGATATCATGTGAAAATTCTTTTGGTCACATCATGTTCGACAAACCTCTAAACTTGTCATATGCTATGAGTGAGATCTCCCATATTGCATCATTTCAATCTCAACATAGTAACTATGCATGCCCCATTAAAGTAAATCCTATTTGCGCTTGTGGCATAGATGACAAGGTCATGGTCATTGGAATGTGGTTCTCTTGTGATGATATTGCCATGCTTCCTTTACATGAATTGCACAATTCATCTACTATGCCATGCCATGAACACATTATTCCGGATATGCATTGTTTTGGATGTTATCAATATTATCCATGTGATGTTCCCATTGATGCTCATGAGGAGACCCCCCATAGTTTCCTCATACATACTAGGAGATCTTGATGCATTCCATACCTTGCATGATTACCATGATTGTGTGCACCATATGCATTCTATGAATAACAATGCTCTACATACTTCTCATGATGCATTACACAATTTGAGTCTCCATTATGCCATACATAACAACAAACCTCTCATGATTTATGCCATGTTTCTATATCACGCATCTAATTTATTTGAGCATTGGAAATTTTGTGCTAACCAACACATGCATGTGCGCATCATGATGGATGATGTGTACATATACCACGCACACACAATTTTTCCTTTGTCTTTATTTTGTGTAGGTACTCACCAATACTTGTCAACCTCACAATCCCATTAGTTGACAAAACGAGCTCTTGAGAGCAATTATGATTTTGGATTCCGCGGATTGTCCCTACCACCGTTCTCTTCACGCTACCACTACGCATATCTCTTTTACTTGGCTCTCACATGACTATGGGATATTTACAATTTGTCATCTTATGCCCATTCTATCGTGTCCACTTTGCATGTTATGCCTCTTGCTATGACTTTGCGATGTAATTGTGACCCTTGCTTGGCTTTACACATGATTCACCATTATGCTACTTCTATGTGTATTTGCATGCTTGGTGGAGATACTAGTAGCTATTACCATGATTTCTTTGTGTCCCACGCTATTTATACTTGTTGTGTTGGGAGAGTCATGATGTCCCATTGCTATTTACATATGACCTCTTTCCAATACATTGAACCTATTTTCCTCATATCTTGCTTTCATGCTTGTGCTATACCATGTGCATTATTCATGCCTACTATTTGCACACATGAAATGCTTGCCATGATTACCTCTACTATGTTGCATCTTCGCAATAATAGCTTATTTGACTTGATCACGATGATTGCTTGCTATGTTGCATCACCCATGTTCCACTCTTACTTGCTTTCTTGGGTTGATGACATATATGTTCATGCATTTCACATGATTTACATCAATCATTGTCACTTGTCTCCATTAGTTGCATCTCTCATATTCACTTATAGTGAGTGCAACAATGCTATATTTCTTCATCTTGGAGATTTAGACACCTTACTTGCGATGCATGCTTGCTTGATTTTGCCTATTGCACTTAGTTGTTCTCGCATCTTATGCCTACATACCATGCACCACACCCTTGTACTTCCTTATGATTAGAATGATGCAAGCACTTGTTGGGTATTTCCCCGCACGACCGCTAGGTTTTGCACTATGGCTAACCTCATTTGTTTTTTCGAGTGTTTGTCATGTTCTTTCATTTTGAAGGATTCACAATGCGGTACCATCACAAGGCATCTTGGGAATGTGAAGGCATACACGTTGCGCGACACCAACACCTTCGAGAAATACATAAGGTGAATTCCTTCTTTGTGAGCCATCCTCACATATGCATATTGGATGGGCCATACTTTCATTGTTGTTTCCTTCTTGTTGTCCACATGATACATCTGCGGGATGGAGGACCGACATTGAAGATGGGCCCTATGGATACACCACCGGTCTACAACTCTTGCCACGACATTGAGCAATGGTACAAGACTACTCATGACAAATTTGTACCTTATACATGGAATGACTCACATTATGATTGCCTTGTTGCATCGTGTATTCCCATGTCATCCATGATATATGAGCTTGTGCACTTTCTTAGCAAGTTTGTTGTGATATACCTTGATGGCATATTCATACATCATGATCACATTGCCAAACATCAATTGCATGATAACATACACATATTGAGCATCACTTGCCATGTTCATGCTCTTGATAAACCATCCCATTATGACATCATTTTGCACAATGGTAGAATTTTTAGCTTTGTGCACCATGCCAATTACCCTACCTTTGTGTGCACCACGAATGAATTTGCTCACATGAATGCTTTACATGTCATTGTACATCTTTTAGATAAGCATCTTGTGCCTCGCCACGCCCAAATTTGTCACACGGATTCATACTTACATGATAGACACTTGTGCACTAACCATTGTATTTCCGAGTGTCGTTTGTGTTTGCTCTTCTTGCATGTATACCATTCCGGCGACACCTTGGACTACTTGGATTACGCCAAGTCTTCATCTCGGTCCACCTACAAGTCCGTCCACGACAACCATTTCCATGGTGATGACATTTTCAATCTGAGGTCGGATCTTTCCCAAGGGGGGAGATGATGTGGAGCATCCCACGATCAACCCCATGTTCACTTCGACGAGACCTCAAGTACACACCATTGTACACAAGGTTTACTCGCTCCTATCCAAACCTTCACTTTCCACATGTGAGACATGGATACTACCTCAAACATATGTGTTATGCATGAGCAGGAACCAAGAGGAAAGCCATGGAACATCTTGGAGCATTGGACAATACGGCAAGGACACCAAACGTGAGGAACAAGAGAAGAAGCTGCTGAGGAGCTACAGGCTCCGGACGACCGCTACACACTGGACGACCGGCGACTCCCACACAACCGGACGACCGGCAGCCACCGGACGTCTGTAACTGCGATCATAGAATGATATTAGCGGAAGCCCGAGACCTTTCGGATGTCCGGACGCCCGTGAGCCACTGGACGACCGGAACTTACCAGACGTCCAGTACCTCCTGTCTGCGCACAGTTATTGGGCAAGAGGCCCATGTATCCCTCTGCCACTTACCCCTGTGTGGTCATAGACTACATATACTCCCCCACCTCCTCCTAGTTAGGGTTAGCTTCGTGTTAGCTCATTTGAGACAGAGAGCATTGCTCATCCATAGTGGTTCTACTCCACGACAGACCGCGGCCTCTACGGAGAAGATCCACACTGGATTCAAGACCCCTAATGGGAAGAACCCTTGCGGATTCAAGACCTCCTCACGGAGATGACCTAGTTACCTCTTGTATCCTCCTTTGTTGGATTTGGACCGTGTATCTCATTGTGTTGAGGATCTAGCACATGTGTGATCGTTTCTTATTGATTTGAGTGTTTTCTCTTGTTTCCCCTCACGATTTCCCCTCGTGTTCTTCATGTTCATCCTCGGGGATCCCTCCAATCATGAAAGATTCCTAGATCGGGTTAGCCCCGCATCATGGGGCGTCACAAATCCGTCAAGAAAATGTCAAATCCTTACCTGTACTTACCCATCAGCAGGTGGTGATCGGCAACCGTGGTAGTCAAAACTCTCAAAGCTTGGATAAAGCGATTACCAGGGAGATTCAAATGCACGACGTAGATGTATGTGGAGCTGGGAAGGCTTATAATATGGTAGCAAAAAGGGTCAGCAATAATCAATTCAGAGATGCAAAGTTGAATAAACGCTTAACGACGGTACTATGGTCGTCCTAGGCTAGACCATACTAGAGACGCGAGCCAAGAACACTAACAAAATCACAGCGCTCCACGTAATCAAGGGTAAAGCACAATCTAAATATATTTTTGCCTCTTTTTTTGCGCTCCTTTTTTTTTGCTGAAAATCACTATAATGGCGAGTGTCTCCAAACTCTTCCCAAGTCAAGATAACAGGATAGACACAAAAAAAATGCAGCTAATATTTTTTTGGAAATCAGGGCAGCAACGACCAAAAAGTGAGACACAAATCATTATGATGGCGAGTGTCTCAAAACGCTCCCGGGGACCTAAAAACCGGATAGGGAAAATATTTTCGGTTGCCGGAATTTTGGCCTAAAAACTGCTGATTCTTTTCAGAGACCTACTCACGCAAGAAAACACGAATCCGAAACTAGAGGGATCTCAAAAACAAACCTAATATGAAAAGAACTTTGATGCGGAGCATCATTTGGACAACACCATGCCAAGAGTCCGTTTGGCAAGTGACACGTGTGACCTCTACTTCTCATACTTAAAGGTGAATCATCTCCTTTACACGTGTTTCCTTGACCCCTTCGAGGATGGTATACTACTTGACACTCCACTTGTGTGCATGCATAGGTATTGTCGGAGCTTCCCGGATGATGAGGAGGAGTGCAAGCGCCAAGGATCACCTACACCATCCGCGAGGGAAGCGTGGAAGAGAAGACGTAAGAAACGGAGTTGCTGCAAGCTACAGGCTTCGGACGACCAGCGTTTACCGGACGTCCGACGTGTCCCACGTGACCGGACGACCGGCAGCCACCGGATGTCCGTGACATCCTTCACAGAACCCAAATAGCGGAAAATACCGGAAGTCCGAGAGATACCGGACGTCCGTTCCCTCCCGAGCCACCGGACGTCTGGTGTCCAGCGGACGACCGGTACCTGTCTGCGTACAGCGTTCGGGCCCGAGGCCCATGTATCCCTTTCACCCCTCACTTACCCCTTGGTGGCCCTAGACTATATATACTCCTCCACCTCCACCATTTAAGGGTTAGCATTGGTTTAGCTCATATGTGAGATAGAGCTTTGCTCATCCATTACGGATCTACTCCACGAGAGAGACCGCGACCCCTCTAGGGAGAAGATCCACCTTGGATTCAAGACCCCTAACGGGAAGATCCTTCGCGGATTCAAGACCTCCTCTTGGAGATGAACTTTACCTTGTATCTGTCCCTTTGTTGTTCATGTACCTTGTGATCTTGTGTGTTTGATTGTCTAGTGGATGTGTGATTGGACTTGTTCTTGAGTTTGTTCCCTTGTGTTTTCTCCCCGTGTTCATCGTGTTCTTTGTGGGATCCTCTTCATTTCGTGAAAGATCGGCCATCTAGGGTTCCACCCTACATCAAACTTGGATTGGTGGTGGCTATATGGTGATGGTATATGGCAGCGGTGGTAGGATATGGCAGCGGTGGTGGTATATGGCAGCGGTGGTAGGATATGACAGTGGTGGTGGTATATGGCAGCGGCGATGAATTTGATGCGGCGGCGGCATGACAACCTGTGAACAGAACTCGAAACTCCAAAGAACAAGACGCTAAGACCAGTAACTCGACACGATGATGCAACCGCAAATTCAACTATGAAAACAAGGAAAAGATTATGCAATGGTTCAGATTGGTTCGGATATGATGAACTAACCCTATTTTTTTGGCTTTTTTGTGGACTGTAGGTACAAAGAACAGACTCGATCTAATCCATGAAAAATTGTAAAATATCACCGAGCAACCTGGAAATCCGATACCACATGATAGAGGCAAAGGTGTCCTGTCTTTCGATGAGATGGTGGCTATCATTTTCGGTGGAGTAGACTTCGACAATCCGACTACGAATGTTCGAGGTAGTTGTGCCTTACCAATCGCTAAACCAACTCCGAGAAGTTATTGGCCGCGCCGGAGCACAATCAACGTGACCACGAGGGTCTATTTCCTGCAAGCAAACGAAGAACAAGCAAGAAACTGAGATTGCAATCTAGATATTGCGAATATAAGAGGAAAGTGTTATTGATCAAGGTGGGGTTCTGTGACGTCTTTATCTGGTCATTGAACACAAACGAAGTACGCGAAGTTGCAGCTATGACAAACTTTAATCTAAAAAAACCCAAAACCTAGACGATGCCCGAAGTGTTGTATATATGGAGAAAGAGAGGGGGAATTTCGTGGCCCCTTGGAGAAGGGGTCCGAAACCAAACCTAACTCTGTTTCCCCACACATACGGACTCTAAAAATAGCCTATACTTTAGTATTTCGAAATTACATGGGCCTGGCCCAAAAATAAGTTGATGCAGCACCTAAAATAAGTTATGGACGAAATTTATGAAGGGGTATCTTGTATATTTCATCCATGTCATTGTAAGTCATCACGGAGGCTTCAAAGTACTCAAATACGCACTAGAAATGACGATCGGGATCCCTTCGCACACGCCTTCATCTCCATGCTTGATCCTACTCCAGTGTTCATCCCTCTTGTCCATGCTAGGCCCTTCATTGGTAATCAACACAAATGTATCCAATTTAGGCAGCATCATATTCTCATGAACATTAGAATCGTTAGCAAGAAACGAAAGTAATTGGTAATGCAATTGGCGTCCGCGAACTCTTGTAATTGGTCCAGTATGTATAATAGTAGGGGCAGTGGGTATAACAATGGTATTGATGTCCTCATCATCACGTGTCTTCTTAAACCACCATCGGCTGCACCTGTCGCTGATATGTCTCCATCGGATCTATATTTTTTTGTTCCATGCCAATATTCTATAACTTTTACATACTTTTGGCAACAATTTATATGATTTTCTTGGACTAACATATTGATCCCGTGCCCAGTGCCAGTTCTTGTTTGTTGCATGTATTTTGTTTCGCAGGAAATACATATCAAACGAAGTCCAAACACGATAAAAATTTACAGAGATTTTTTTGGAATATATATGATTTTTGGGAAGTAAAATCAACGCGAGACAATGCCCGAGGGTCCCACAAGCCCTAGGGGCGCTCGCCCCTACCTAGGGCATGCCTGGAAGGCTTGTGGCCACCCCGAAGGTTGGTTGGAGGTGTCCTACGGCCGCATGGAAGCTTACATCTGGATAAAATTCGTGCTAAAATTCCAGCTCAATCGGAGTTACGGACCTCCGGATATTTAAGAAGAGAAACAGATAGATAGATCCAATATCGGATGGGCTCCCGCACCTCCGCCGCCATGGAGGCCATGGAAAAGAGGCAAAACCCACCTCCCATCTAGGGGGAGGTCAAGGGAGAATAAGGAGGGGGATCTCCCCCTCTCTTCTGGTGGCGCCGGGGCAATCATTGTGTGACGGCGATCTACACCAACACCTCCGTCATGTTCACCAACATGTTCATCACCTCCCCTCATCTATATTCAGCAGTTCACTCTCCCGCAACCCGATGTACCCTCTACTTGAACATGGTGCTTTATGCTACATATTATTATCCAATGATGTCTTGCCATCCTATGATGCTTGAGTAGATTTTTGTTGTCCTATCGGTGATTGGTGAATTTCTATGATTGATTTAATTTTCTTATGGTTATATTGTTGTCCTTTGGTGCCCATCATATGAGCGCGCGTGTGGATCACACCTTTGGGTTAGTAGTATGTTGATAGGACTATGCAGTGGAGGGCAAGAGTGACTAAAACTTCTTCCTAAACATAGAAATTGATGCAAACGGGATTGAAGGGGGGCCAATATATATTTTATTGCTATATAGTTGGCTTTTACCTTAATGAACGCTAGTAGTTGCGGATGCTTGCTAATAGTTCCAATCATAAGTGCATATAATTTCAAGTAAGGGATGACATGCTAGTAGTGGCCTCTCCCACATAAAAAACTTGCTATCGGTCTAGTAACGTAGTCAATTGCTCAGGAACATTTCCGCAACTCATACCGCCACTTTTCCACACTCTCTATAGTAACTTAATTGTTTATTTATCTAAAGAGGCCCTATTTTTTTATTTATGTGCTTTTTTTATCTTGCAAACCTATCCTACTACACATATAAAGTACTTCTAGTTTCATACTTATTCTAGGTAAGGCGAACGTCAAGCTTGCGTAGAGTTGTATTAGTGGTCGATAGAACTTGAGAGAATATAAATTCAACCTTTAGTTCATCGTTGGGTTCGACACTCTTACTTATCGAAAGAGGCTACAATAGATCACCTATGCTTGTGGGTTATCAGTCGCACCTCTGCAGCAACAACAACAACAACACCCCCTTCCAGATAAGTTCCGATGAGTGAAGCGTGTTCCTCTTGAGGATGGCCAAACTTCTAGTGTAGCAGTACCTACTATTGATGCTTCTTTGGCTCATGCTACTACTACTGCTAGTGCCGAGGAGGATGAAAATTATGAGGGTGATTACGCGGATAAGGTTGATCAAATTCATAACTACGTGCAACCACCAGCACCTCAACTACCAGGTTGTCCACATGCATATAATCACAATGGTAGGGCTGCACCACCACCTCAGGTACAGGATCCTGACCATCTCCTTAAGCTAAAATTGAATATTCCACCATTTGAGAGTAGATATGTTGCTGATATATATCTTACTTGGGAGTTAGAAACTGAACAACGTTTTACATGTTTACAATATCCCGAGGAGAGATGTGTTGCTGCTGCTCTTTGTGCTTTCACTAATTTTGCTTGTGTGTGGTGGTCTGAATATAGTAGATTATATCCGGATAATATCCCTACTACCTAGGCTGCATTGAAAACTGCTATGCATACTCGTTGGGTTCCACCATATTATCAACGTGAATTACTATAAAAATTGCAGCGTTTAAGACAAGTAAAAAATTATGTAGAAGAATATTATCAGGAATTACATACTGGCTTGATTAGATGTGGTATTGTTGAGGATAATATGCTTGCACGCTTCATGGGTGGGTTAAATAGAGAGACTCAAACCATCTTAGAATATAAGTAATATAACAATATCACTCATTTATTCCATCTTGCTTGCAAAGCTGAACGTGAAGTGCAAGATCGACAGGAATTGGCGCAAACTAATTCTTCCGCAGGTCGACCTTCATCATGGACACCGCGTACATCATCTACTTCCGCTCATCCGGCTGCACCACCGCCTACTTCATCCGTCACCTGCAACCGTGATACAAGAAAGCAAGCACTTCTAAGAGCACACCTTCTGGGCCTGCACATAGCTCTTCTTCATCCATGACATCAACAAGGCATACATATGATATTATCTGTCATCGTTGCAAGGGAAGAGGTCATTATGCGAGAGAGTGCTCATCTCACGTTGTGATGAATGCTACTGAGGATAGTGGGTATGAGTCCTCCAGTGAATATTATGAGGGGACATTGGCTCTTATTACAAGTGAAGAACACGATGGTGAGTTGATTCTGAACAAGAGATGCATTACATGGTGTAATGCCTGCTGAAGATGCTGCCATGTATGAATGTTTAGTTGCTCAACGTGTTTTGAGTGTGCAGGTCACACAAGCTGAGAAAAATGAGAGGCACAATTTTTTCCATACAAAGGGAGCTGTGAAGGATCATTTCATTTGCGTCATCATAGATGGAGGGAGCTGCAATAATTTAGCTAGCATGGAGATGGTGGAGAAGTTATCTCTCACCACAAGACCACATCCACATTCTTACAACATCCAATGGTTTAGCAATAGTGGCAAGGTAAGATAACACGTACTGTTCGTGTGCATTTTAGTATGATGTGGTACCCATGCAAGTATGTTCCTTATTACTTGGTAGAGCATGGAAATTCGATAGAAATTCTATACACCATGGTAGAAACAATGAGTATACTCTTGTTCATAAGGATAAACATATTACTTTGCTTCCTATGTCTCCTGATTCCATTTTGAAAGATGATATTAATCGAGCTAGTAAAGAAAAACAGGAGCAAAATGCGAGTGAAAATTAGATTGTGGCAAAAGAATTTGAGCAACAAATGAAGCCTAATAACACACCATCATCTCATGTTGCATCTGAAATTAAATTAAAAAGTGGATGTTTACTTGCTACAAAATTTGATATCGATGATCAAGATTTCGGCAAATCTGCTTGCTATGCTTTTGTGTTCAAAGAGGCATTATTTTCATTCGAGGACGTGCCTTCCTCTTTTCCTCCTGCTGTCACTAACATTTTGCAGGAGTTCGCCGACGTCTGTCCACAAGACGTGCAACTGGGATTACCACATATTTGAGGGATTGAGCATTAGATTGACTTAATTCCCGGTGCATCGCTACCCAACCATGCACCATACAATACCAATCCTGATATAGGGTGGAACCCTATGGGATGATCTTTTCACACTAGGAGCGGAAAAGAGGAAGAAAACAAAGAAAAACCAATCAAACAAACCACAAATCACACATCCACTAGGATATCATACATGAGATGCACAAGTATACAAGGTCAATCCAAGGAAACAACTACACAAAGGTAAAGCTCTTCCCAAATACCTAGAGAGGTGAGGTCTTGATGATCCTATGATTGGGATCTTCACAAAGTGGTCTTGTAGTCCACAAGGATTCTTCTCCAAGGAGGTCTTGTCTATCCTGGAGGGAGTGGATACAAGGAGCAAAGCTCTCAAATGTTCTCAATACTTTGTTTGCCCTAACACATGTCCTAGATGCAGAATGTATAGCCTTGGGGAGGTAGGAGATGAAGAGGGATGAAGAGGAGGCCCCCATCCTGAAGTGCCCATGCGCACAGGGTGCTACAGCGTAGCGTCCTGTGCAGCCCGTGGGCATAGGGTCTCGGGGGCTCGTGCGCATGGGGTAACCTTGGACCTTCTGTCCAGCAACATTTGGCCTTCTTCTTCACGTTCTTGGCCTTGGGATTCTTCTCCTCCTTCATGGTGATGATCCTCCTTGTACCTAATGACACATAGAGCATTTTGGTGAGGTAGCAAGCAAGTTCCATTTGAGTCTATGCATGTGTCAAGTAGGAAGGAAATCACCTCGGTTTCCATTGGACGTGTCCTAGCTCTTGTCATGGGTCCTTTTGGAGCTTGCATGGTTGAAGTAGAGTCCACGGGTATAGGTGGTGGATGCTCCGCATCATCTCCCCCCCATTGGAGAGATCCGTCCATGGATCGTTTTCTTCATCCCCATGGTAAGTTGACAAATCCTTGATGTTGAAGATGTCGCTAACATTGTACTTGCCGCGTGGGGTGTCGACCTTGTATGCATTGCTGTTGAAGCGCTCTAACACTTTAAAAGGTCTATCGCCACGTGGTAGAAGCTGGGACTTGCATTCTTGAGGAAATTAGTCCTTGCGAAGATGTAGCCATACTAGATCACCCAGATTGAACACCGTTGGGGTCTTGTTAGCGTTAATCTTCGTCGCGTGGTGTTGTACTCGAAGCTTGATGGCTTGAGGTGTATCCTCTTGCATCTTCTTGAGGTAGCTTGCACCTTTCTCTTGCGTCCAAGTTAGTGCGCTCTTGTAGTGGAAGTGGGAGAATGTCCAATGGGGACAATGGGTTGAAGCCGTAGACAACCTCGAAGGGGGGCTTGGCGGTAGTTGAGTGTCTTGCGCGATTATAGGCATACTTAGTGATGGGTAAGCATTCCTCCCATTACTTGAGGTTCTTCTTGATCAAGACTCGAAGAAGTGTAGAGAGTGTTCGGTTGGTGACCTCCGTTTGGCCATCGGTTTGTGGATAATAGGACGAAGAGAAAGGTAACTTGATGTCGAGCTTGGCACATAGAGTCTTCCAAATGTAGCACAAGAACTTGACATCTCGGTCCGACACTATTGTCTTGGGCACTCCATGTAGACGTAGAATTTCCCTACAAAAGAGATTGGCAACATGTGAAGCATCTTCTATCTTGAAGGAAGTTATAAAGTGTGCCATTTTAGAGAATCGGTCAAGCAAATATCAAATCTTTGACATTTCTATTGCTAGGTAAGCGAAGCACAAAATCCATGCTAATGTCGTCCCATGGGTGGTATGGAATTGCAAGTGGCATATATAAACCATGAGATTGAGCTTTGGACTTAGCTTTGCGACATGTTGAGCATCGGTTGGTGAACCGAGAGACGTCGCGGAACATCTTGGGCCAAAAGTAGTTCTTGGAGAGCGTAGAAAAAATCTTGTCGCGTCCAAAGAGTTCCATAAGTCCTCCTCCATGAGCCTCTTGCAAAAGTAACAAACGAAGAGAAGACTCGGGGCTGCATAGTTTGTTAGCTCTCATAAGATAACCATTTGAAATATGATAATGCTCCCAAGATGCATGCATCAAAAAATTAGCATATGGAATAGCAAAAGTGATGCGGAGCATCCTTTGGTCATCCCCATGGACTCATCTCCCCAAGTGCTTAGTGGACTGATGACACGATCTCGTGCAAGAGCACTTGAAACCGAGGTTAACTCTCTCCTTGTTGAATTCCCATTTGATCATCTTGAGACATGGATACTACCTCAAACGGAGACACTTTGTATGCTTAGGTGTTAAGGAGAAATTATGGTGCAAGACGGATGCCAAGAGAATGGAGGGAAATCTACCCAACCCTGGAACACCGGTACTACCGGCCAACTACTGCCCGGCCGGTACAACCGGTCAACTACCGCCCAAGTACTGCTCAACCTTCTGTGATTAAGTGGCACAAGGCCCGTACAAGCCCGGTACTTACCCCAACGGTGACAATACCGGTACAACCGCCCTAACCACCGGTACAACCGCTGAATTTCCTCAGCGGACACCCCCAAGAACCGGTGCATGAGCTCCCAGCGGTACAACCGCCCCCTCGACCGGTATAACCGGCCTGCCTGCACGCAATGAAGCGGGTTTTGACCCTTGTATCCACCAAATTACCCCTTGGACTACAAATAGACCTCCTTCTCCTCCTTTCTAGGGTTAGCATGGTGATAGCTCATTTAGACTAGAGCTTTGCTCATTCCCCTAGTGGTTCTACTCCTTTGAGAGACCGCGGCGCCTCTACAAAGAAGATTCACACCGGATTCAAGACCTCCTCATGGAGAAGACCATCAAGACCTCCTAACGGAGAAGACTACCTTTTGTATCGTCCTTTATTGTGTTTGGATCATTGTGGTACTCGTGTTTGTGTATCGATCTAGCATATGTGTGATTGTTCTCGTCGTTCTCTTGTGTTCTACCCCGTGATTTCTCCACGTGTTCTTTGTGGGATGCCCTCCATTTCGTGAAAGATCGGACCCCTAGGGTTCCACCCTACATCATCTTGGTACCAGAGCCTTGGTTGATCATGAATTTGGAGCCCCTACCCTTGTTTTCTAGCCTCGTTTTGTTGATTTTGTCCCAATTTCAAAAATTCCTCACAAAAATAGCCCCAATTTTTTTCTGTGATATGTTGGTTTGATGATGTTTTGTTGATTTTGATCCGTGGATTTTCTTTGTTACAAGTGGATCTAGCATTTCCCCAAGTTTCACCACTTTCCATCCACGAAATCCACCCAATTTTGCCCCCGAAATCATCCATTTTCATCCCAAATCCGCCCCAATCTAGTTTTGCGAATTTACCAACGGTACTACCGGCATCCCAAGTGGTACTTCCACTGAGCAGCACAAGCGGTACTACCGGCCTCCCAAGCGGTACTACCGCACCTCCCAGTTTCAGCCTCGGCTGATTGATAGTTTTGACCATAACTAATTCATTCGGCGTCGGATTTTGACGTTCTTTAGCTCGTTTTGAAGCTATCGACACCCCGATCCCACAAAAATACCACCATCATCATTAGACTCCATATAATATTTTGAAATTTGGCAAGTTTGCTTTGGCCCTCCACCATATCAACCACCACCAAAACTTCCGCATAACCTAGTCCACCATACACCTCCGACAACCCAACCTAACCCAATTTAGGGTCCGTGACGTCGACTCCGACAATTTTGATACATTTTCTCTTGGATTAAATGAGTTGTGGTTTCTCCGTTTCCTCGGGTGTTTAGGCTAACTTGGAGCGGAAATACTTCAACACCACTTCTCAACCTCGACAAGGACGGTAACATCAACGACATATTGTATATCCTACCTTACATTTGCATTGATACCCATCCTCAGCCATTTTTGCGTAGCTTTCCTATCGAGACTAGCCATTTGAGTATTGCTGGGCAACGACACTTGTGCAGATTAGTGGTCATAATGGTATCATCTTGTCATCATATATCATTCGGGTATCTTATCATCATCTCGTGTGTCACAAGGTTTTCATAGCATATACACAATTGCTATCTTAGTTCGAGAAGCATCACATAGTCGCCCTAGCAAAAGAGCTCAAAGACAAAGAGCCAACCAAGCTTTTAAGAAAAAGAAAAAGATAATCAAAGAGCTTTTAAGCAAGAACCATAGCAACGTTAAGATTGTCATACTTGGTCATCTTGGATCATATCATAGAAACAACAAGCATATAACATACTTGGGATAGAAGTTGTTGTAGTTTGGCCTAGTAGGTTGTGCACAAGTCTCGTATCTGCCTATTGTGCAATCGTGCTAGCGTCTCTCTAGTGGTGTGCAACAAGAACATTTTCCGTGGATTCCACATCTTCTGCTCAACCTTGGTTTGCACATCCCCATTTATCTATTTGTGTGTGTGTTTTCGTGTACCCATATAGCTATTGGTCTTCTTGTTGCATTAGTAAATTTGTGAATCTTTTTCAACATCATTGAGTCTCACTAACGATTGCATACTTTGGTCCACCATCCTAACCAAGCTCCACCAAAGTCTTTTATTGTGTAGGTGTGAGAGATCGATGACATACGGTACCAATTGTGCTATTTCTTTGCAACATCATTGAGTGATCTTTGATCCATTCTCAATTTTAGTCAACGTACATTTGGTATTGTATTTTCCTTCTTCCACTCACATTCTTGCTTGTAAGGATGGATAGGCCAAGTACATCTTCGAACTCGCTATTTGACGATCCTCAAGAATCGAACAACTACATCACCAAACTACATTTATTTGGTGTTCAACGAGCTCTACATCTAGAGAATGAAGCTATGCAAGAGCACAATGAGCTACTCGCCACCGACTTGCGACATTCCGAAGCGCGCACAAGAGAGAAATTCGACAACATCAACGCCAACATGTCATTTCAATTTGACGAGCTACGAACTTTGATGATCAATCGACGTTCCTACTCTTCATCATCTCAAAGATGGAGCCGCTCAAGTTGTCATACCGACTACACCTCCGGCTCATGTACACCTATATCGAACACTGTTCGCCAAGCCACGCGTCAAGCTCGACATGACAACCGGAACCCACTTCACGGCAAGAGTTCCCAAGAGCTATTTGAAGAGCAAGAACATCGACAACGCCAAAACCAAGCTACACTTGAGCAAGCACAAGAATGGCAACGACTACGCCAACAAGAAGTAGAGCGAGCGCGCCAACACCAAGAAGAGCAAGATGCTGAGGCACAACACCAAGCACAACAATTGCAAGAAGGGCAAGCTCTTGAAGCGTAAAGTGCACTACGTGACTCACGTTGCAATGTTGCAACACGCAATCAACACAATCGCCAAGAGGAAGAAGCACTTCAAGATGAAGATCAAGAAATGTGTTTTCAAGCTAGAATGCAACGCCAAGCTCCCCCTCAAGCTAGACAAGTGCAACAAGCTCGACAAGAACCGCAAGTTCGGCAAGGGCCACATGACAATAAGCATCAACAACTGCAAGAGCAACATGAGGTTAACAATCCTCAATGCCAAGAACAACCATTAGGCAACCAAATAATGAAGAAAATAGCTATGGCAAGCTCAAGTTCACAATGCCAAAGTTCTCTCGAAGCATCGATCCCAAAGACTATCTCTCATGGGCATTGAAAGTTGACAAGATTTTTCGACTCCACAACTTTGATGAAGAAAAGAAGATCGCAATGGCATCCCTTGATTTCCAAGACTGTGTTCTTATTTGGTGGGAGCAAGTCATTGAAAGGTGAGAAGCAAAAGGCGAACCACCTATCACTACTTGGAATCAAATGAAGGATGTCAAGAGAGCTCGTTTTGTGCCAACACACTACAACCGCGACTTGTTCAAAAAGTTGCAACTCCTCAAGCAAGGAACCAAGTCTGTTGAAGAGTACTACAATGAAATAGAGATTGCCATGATAAGATCCAACATCAAGGAAGATGAAGAGCAAACTATGGCGAGATTCTTGAATGGACTCAACTATCCTATGAAGAAGATTGCAGATTTCCAACCATACACAAATCTCCTCGAGCTAGTACACCAAGCCACCAAAGCGGAGTGACAAGTACAAGAGGACTACAAGTACTCCAAGTTCACTTCCAAGAACTACGACGTCTACAACCAAGCTTCAACGACTTCGGCACCTCGTACCTCTACCAAACCATCTACAAGCTTAGGTGACAAGTCAAGCTACAAGAATCCGACTACATCAAGTCGTCCTCCTACAACCAACTTCAAGCCAAGAGCTTCATCGTCTACAAACTCAAACCAAAGACACCTCCAAGACGAGTTCCATCAAGTGTTTCAAATGCCAAGGACGAGGCCACAAGCCATTTGAGTGCAAGACCGTTCGAACCATGATCTTCAATGACGACGGATCCTATGACTCAATGAGCGATGATGAGATGGAAGCCCTTGAGCATGTAGCTATACATCGACAAGTGAATGAAGATGAAGACAATCAAGGGTTTTGCGACAATGACTCGAGTCCCAATCTCGTAGTTTCCAAGGTCTTGACAGTTCAACATCATCAAGATGAAGTTCAAAGATGTCACATCTTCCACACAAAGGCCGGCATCAATGGACGTTCCGTCAAGATTATTATTGATGGAGGAAGGTGTCATAACTTGGCAAGTGAAGAGCTATGCGACAAGCTTCAATTAGTCAAGACGAAGCACCCACACCCCTACAAGGTCCAATGGCTTAGCGACGCTAGAACTATTCGAGTCGAGCACACCGTGCAAGTATCCTTCAAGATAGGCGCCTACGAGGACACATTGGAGTGTGATGTGGTCCCTATGTCAGTTTGCCACCTTCTCCTTGGAAGACTGATAGAGACGAGGGTCCCGATCTTTCGATGAGATGATAACTATCGATTTGGTGGAGACGACTTTGACGATTCGACTACAAATGTGCACGATGTTGCGCCTTAGCAATTGCTAACCCTATCTCCAGGGGTTACTGACGATGCCAGAAGCACGACCAGCCTGACCACGAAGGTGTATTGTTGCATGCAATCGAAGAACAAGCAAGAATATGATGAAGCAATCTGAATATTGCAAATATAGATGAAGTATTGATAAAGGTGGGGATCCGTAAGCGGTCTTGGTCTGGTTGTTGGACACAAACGAAGTACACAAAGTTGTAATGGCTAACTTTTGACTAAACAAATCCCAAGGAAAAAGCTACTAGATGGATCTACTTATATAGGAGCAAGGGGTGGCGGCAAGGATGTGGGAGGATGTCCCAAGGCAGCCTAAAACTAACCCTATATAGTACAAGGCTCATGGGACCAAGTGGAGGTGACGCAACACCTTTGGACTTGTAGTTTATCTCGGATTCTGCTGCAGCGTCAGATTGTTTCATCCATATCTCAATGCTCCAAACGAATTTCAAGGTGAATCCAATTGGGCTGGAATGATCACGAAATCTACTTTCCAACAAAAAAAAGAATCACCCAATTCGGAGTCTGTATGAAAAAGTTCTTGCCGTTTGGAGTCAGGTATGTCTGTGTAGTCTGAATCTGAATGCAGAACGTCAGAGGCTTGGTCTCTATCTTCTCATGGCCCAAAAGTGACGCGAAAGGACTTTTTGAACATCATCTAGACTTCTCTTTTTCCCTTATCTCATATGTGGATTGTACAAATGTCCCATACACATGCAATTAGACATGGCACAAAAGTTTATGAAGTATTTTTGTCCTGGATAACATAAATGAATTATTGCATAGTTTGTAGTAGAAATCACCTCACAACTATACATGTATGCAATATTTTTGGTCGTATCCAAGGTAGTCATGTCCTCATCAAAGACTCTGGCAATACGATCGGAGAGTCACCCACAACGGATGGACCAACCATTATAGCTTCAAGATGAAGAGCAAGGAATTTGTGCTACGTCCTATGTCGCCAAGTCAAGTGGTCGCCGACAAGCAAGTATCTACCAACCATCGTGGAGAGAATGGTGAGAGAGTGAACCACCAACAGGAGAGTGAGATCCACAAGCCAAATTTGAGCGCCTCCACGATGAGCGACAAGAAGCAACTAGTGTTATTTGTCACCAAAAGTGAGATGAGAGATGTGTGTGAGAACCCATCGAGTGTCTTTCACCTTGTGCTTCTATGCAATGGGGAAGCAAAACCAACTAACACTTCACCACCTCTACCTTTACTGTTGTCTCAATTGTTGCAGGAATTCAAAGATGGTTTTCCCGATGAGCTACCTCCGGGACTACCTCCTCTTCGCGTCATCGAGCACCGCATCGACCTCATCCCCGGAGCACATCTCCGTAACAAGGCACCTTACCGCGTGAACCCCGTCGAAAGCAAGGAGATCCAACGGCAAGTACAACAACTCATCGACAAAGGCCATGTACATGAAAGCTTTAGCCCTTGTGCCATTCCAGTTATTCTCATGCCTAAGAAAGATGGAAGTTTTTGCATGTGCTCCGATTGTCATCCGATAAATGATATCACCGTTAGATACCGTCACCCTATTCCACGCTTAGATGACATGCTTGATTAATTATGTGGTGCTACCATCTTTTCAAAAATCAATTTTAAAAGTGGCTATTATCAAATTCCCATTCAAGAGGGTGATGAGTGGAAAACATCTTTCAAAACTAAGTTTGGGTTATATGAGTGGTTGGTCATGCCGATGGGCATATCAGAAGCGCCCGGCTCATTCATGTGTCTCATGCATTTCGTTCTCCGACCTTATATAGGCGTCTTTGTAGTGGTTTACTTTGATGACATCCTTGTCTTTAGCAAGTCGCTTGAGGATCACGTCACACACATCCATATGGTTTTGCAAACCCTTCGGAAAGAACGTCTCTGTGTTAACATGGATAAATGCACTTCTGGCATTGATAAGGTTGTTTTCCTTGGATTTGTCGTTTCTCCACAAGGTGTTCATGTCGATGAAAGTAAAATTGAAGCAATTAAAACTTGGCCCCAACCAATGAATCTCCAACAAGTGCGTAGCTTTCTTGGTTTAGCCGGTTTCTATCGACGTTTTGTGAAGGACTTTAGCACAATTGCTATGCCTCTACACACCTTGAGCAAGAAGAACGCACCCTTTAGTTGCGGTCCTTCGCAAGACACCGCGTTCAATGAGCTAAAAACCTTGCTTAGCCACGCACCACTTCTTGCCCTACCAAACTTTGACAAACCGTTTAAGAAACATTATGACACTAGTGGTACCGGCATAGGAGGCGTGCTAATGCAAGAAAAGCGCCCGATTGCATATTTTAGTGAAAAACTATCCGGAGCGCAACATAACTACCCCATCTATGATAAAGAGCTCTATGCTTTAGTGAGAGTCTTGCGTGTTTGGGAACACTATCTTCGACCGCATGAATTCATTCTTCACACGGACCATGAGACACTCAAGTATCTTAAGGGTCAAACTAAGTTGAACAAGCGTCATGCTAAGTGGAGTGAGTTCATAGAGTCTTTTCCCAATGTCATTAAATACATTGAAGGCAAAGAGAATGTTGTAGCAGATGCACTTTCTCGCAAATGCATGATTGTTACCAAACTTCAGTTGAATGTTATTGGCTTTGAGCAGATAAAAGACTTGTATGAGCATGATCCTTTCTTTGCAAATCCTTATGCCAAGTGTGTGACGCACACTTCTTGCGAATGATATTATATCAAGGATGGTTATCTTATGAGAGCTAACAAACTTTGTATTCCCGAGTCGTCTCTTCATTTGCTCCTTTTGCAGGAATCTCATGGAGGAGGACTTGTGGGACACTTTGGTCACGACGAGACATTTGCAAAGCTCTCCAAAAACTATTATTGGCCCAAGATGTTCCGCGATGTTTCAAGCTTCACCAACCGGTGCTCTACATGCCGCAAAGCTAAGTCCAAAGCTCAATCTCATGGTCTTTACATGCCACTTCCTATTCCACACCAACTCTAGGAGGATATTAGAATGGACTTTGTACTTGGGTTGCCTAGAACTCAAAATGGAAAGGATTCCGTGCTTGTTGTTGTGGATAGATTTTCCAAAATGGCTCATTTCATTCCTTGTAACAAGATAGACGATGCTTCACATGTGGCGAATCTTTTTTGTAGGGAAATCTTGCGCCTACATGGAGTGACAAAGACAATCGTTTTGGACCATGACATCTAGTTAGAGACCTACTTTTGGAAGACTCTATGCGCCAAACTCGGCATCAAGCTACTATTCTCTTCGGCATACCATCCACAAACTGACGGCCAAACCGAAGTGACGAACCAGACGCTATCGGCGCTTCTTCGCGTGTTGATCAAGAAGAACATCAAGGAATGGGAGCAATGCTTGCCCATCGCCGAGTACGCCTACAACCGCGCAAGACACTAAACAACTGGCAAGTCCCCCTTTGAGATCGTCTACGGCTTCAACCCATTGTCCCCATTGGAAATTCTTCCTCTACCTCTCCAAGAGCGCACCAATATGGACACAAGTGCACGAGCAACTTATCTCAAGAAGATGCACGAAGATACAAGGGCAACGATCGAGCACCAAGTACATCGCCTAGCCACCAAGCTCAACGTCAACAAGACACCAATGGTGTTCCAACCGGGAGATCTCGTATTGCTTCATCTTTGCAAGAACCGCTTCCCCAACGAGCGCAAGTACAAACTACTACCTCGCACCGACGGACCCTTCAAGGTGTTAGCACTCTACAACAACAATGCCTACAAGATCGACATTCCTCGCGACAAGTACAATGTGAGCGATACCTTCAACGTCAAGGATCTCTCTCCTTTCCATGGTGATGAAGATTTTGATCCGAGGTCGGATCTTTCCCAAGGGACGGGAGATGATGCGGAGCATCCTTCGGTCATCCCCATGGACTCATCTCCCCAAGTGCTTAGTGGACCGATGACACAATCTCGTGCAAGAGCACTTGAAACCGAGGTTAACTCTCTCCTTGTTGAATCCCCATTTGATCACCTTGAGACATGGCTACTACCTCAAGCGGAGACACTTTGTATGCTTAGGTGTCAAGGGGAAGTTACGGTGCAAGACAGACGCCAAGAGCATGGAGTTAAATCTACCCAGCACAGGAACACCGGTACAACCGCCCAACTATCGGCCAACTATCGCCCAGCCGGTACAACCGGTCAACTACTGCCCAAGTACCGCTCAACCTTCTGTGATCAAGCGGCACAAGAGCAGTACAAGCCCAGTACTTACCCCAAATGTGACAATACCGATACAACCACCAGTACAACCACTGAACTTCCTCCGCGAACACTCCCAGAAACCGATGCATGAGCTCCCAGCGATACAACCGCCCCCTCGACCGGTACAACCGGCCTGCCTGCGCGCAGTGAAGCGGGTTTTGACCCTTCTATCCCCCAACTTACCCCTTGGACTACAAATAGACCTCCTTATCCTCCTTACTAGGGTTAGCATGGTGATAGCTCATTTAGACTAGAGCTTTGCTCATTCCCCTAGTGGTTCTACTCCTTCGAGAGACCGTGGCCCCTCTATGGAGAAGATCCACACCGGATTCAAGACCTCCTCACAGAGAAGACAATCAAAACCTCCTCACGGAGAAGACTACCTTTTGTATCGTCGTTTATTGTGTTTGGATCATTGTGTTACTCATGTTTGTGTATCGATCTAGCATATGTGTGATTGTTCACGTCGTTCTCTTGTGTTCTACCCCGTGATTTCACCTTGTGTTCTTCGTGTTCTTCATGGGATCCCCTCCATCTCGTGAAATATCGGACCCCAAGGGTTCCACCCTACATCAAAAATTATTGTCATGCTCATATAAATCTTTGCTACGCTTGAAGCCAATGACATCCAATTCAAGTTTTGTAACAATCTTGCATTTGTGGGAAAGGGCATCCGCTACAACATTTTCCTTCCCTTTGATATACTTGATGACATCAGGAAAAGACTCAATAAACCCACTCCATTTTGCATTCCTTTTTTTCAATTTAGTTTGGCCCTTGAGATATTTCAAATTTTCATGATCAGTATGTAGAATGAACTCATGAGGGCAAAGATAGTGCTCCCAAACATGCAAAACTCTCAGTAAGGCATAAAGCTTTTTATCATATATGGGGTAATTAAGTTGCGCCCCGGATAGTTTATCACTAAAGTAAGCAATTTGACAAAGTTTGGTAAGGCAAGCAATGATGCATGCATAAGCAAGTTTTTAAGTTCATTGAAAGTGGTGTCTTTAGATGGTCCCCAAACAAAAGCTGAGTTTTTCTTGCTCAAGGTATGCAAAGGAGATGCAATCATGCTAAAGTCCTTCACAAATCGGCGATAAAATCCTGCTAGGCCTAGAAAACTATGTAGTTGTTGCAAGTTGGTGGGTTGGAGCCAAGTTTTAATTGCTTAAATTTTAGTTTCATCTACATGCACACCCTTAGAAGAAACGACAAATCCTAGAAACACTAGCTAGTCAACACCAAATTTGCATTTTTCTATGTTAGCATAAAGCCTTTCTTTGGGAAGAGTTTGCAAAATGGTGCGAAGGTGTGTGACATGTTGCTTAAGAGATTTGTTAAACACAAGGATGTCATCTAAATATACCACAACAAATATGTCGATGTATGGTCTAAGTACATGATGCATGACACGCATGAAGGCTCCGGGTGTTTCTGATACACCCATTGGCATAACAAGCCATTCATATAAGCCAAACTTGGTTTTGAAAGCAGTTTTCCATTCATCACCCTCTTGTATGTGAATTTGGTAATAACCACTCTTGAGATCGATTTTAGAGAAAATTCTGGCTTCGCTAAGCCCATCTAGCATGTCATCTAAGCGTGGGATTGGGTGACGATATCTATCGATGATAGCATTAATGGGACGACAATCCGAACACATGCGGTAAGTACCATCTTTCTTGGGGCCAAGGATTACCGGAACAGCACAAGGGCTCAAGCTTTCGCGTACGTGGCCATTGTCGATGAGTTGTTGGACTTGCCATTGGATCTCCTTGGTTTCGTCAGGGTTGACGCGATAAGGTGCCTTGTTAGGAAGAGTTGCTCGTGGGATGACGTCGATGCAGTGCTCGATGCCGCGAAGAGGAGGTAGACCTGGAGGTAGCTCATCGGGAAACACATCTTAAAATTCCCGCAACAAAGGAGACAACACTAGAGGTAGAGTGTGTGAAGTGTTAGCCTTTTCCAGTTCACCTTTGCACAAGAGCATGAAGTGAACTACTCTCGATGGGTTCTCACACACTTCTCTCATATCAACTATCGTGGCTAAAAGCACTAGATCTCTTTTGTCGCTCTTCGTGGAGGCACTCAAATTTGGATTGTGGCGCTCACTTTCTTTTTGGTGGATCGCTCTCTCACTTTTCTGTCCAAGATGGGTGGGTGCTTGCTTGTTGGCGATCACTTGGCTTGTTATCATAGGGCATAGCACGAACTCATTGCCCTTCATCTTGAAGCTATATTTGTGACGCCCGAAGACCGACGTCCCAGAAGATTCCAGATGCTCCGGGTTCTCCCGTGTGTTTCTTTTGTGCTTGTGTTATTTATTTTTGCAGTGCATCATGTCATCATGCCATCATGTCAATTTTTCTTTTGCATCTCAACCAAATAAATCGTGTGGACCTTCGGTCCATTTAAATCGAGAGAAGAGTGTCTTCTCTTTATAACATATAAAAGCCTCTCAATATTATTAGGGAGCTATATTATAAATATTCCATTTGTTTGGAATTAACCAACACACTTGCAAATATTCCCCATGCCTCTTAATTCTAGTTTCACCGTCAAAAACCTTCCCTATATTTCTTTTCTCGTTTATCGAGGTTCCTCCAAAACCTCAACATTTTTGGGACACTTCAATAATCAAGTCTTAGTTCAAACTCTTTTGAATTAAATTCAAATATGTTTGAATTATATCTCGATCATGCCTTTTTCTATTTTCTCGGACCGTGCTCATTTTTATGAGCCCGAGAAAATTAGTCCCTTGTGCTAATATTCCACTAAGCCTCCTTTTCTTTTTTTCCTCTTTCTTCTTTTTTTTTCTGTTAAAGGAAAAAAAAGCAGAAAGGGAGAGAGAGATGGCCTCCAGTCCCTCCAGACGCAGTGGGCCTTCTCCTCCTCCCCGCAGGCCTTCTGGCCATCTGGGCCCAGCCTTTTGGCCCAAAGCCAACGCCCTCGCTAACCCTAACCGTCCCAATCGCTCGACCCCCTCTCCCACCGAGCACCGCCGGGCATCATCCCGCATCTCCCTCGATCCCTTTCGCTATCTCCTTCTCCCCTCGAGCGCCCCATCCCTCGCTGCATCCCTCGCCTTCCTGAGTGCCTCCAGAGCGCTGCCCCGCCGGATCCCGTCTCCAGCGCGCGGAGCCGCGTCTCCCTTCGATCCCCAGGCCTCTGCCTCCGTGCTAGGCGCCGCAGCACCGCGCCCGCCCTCCGTCTCCAGCCCGACGGCGCCCGGCCGTCCAGCGGCTCTGCCCCGCCTCCTCTGCGCCATGGCCCGCGCCCCGTCCTCGAGCTCGGTCGCCCGACCGCATCCAGGCCACAAGGCCGCAGCCCGACGCGTCCCTCCGGCCAGCCTCAGCGACCGGTCCGCCTCGCCATCTTCCTTCCCCGGCGCGCCAAGGGCGCAGCTCCCTCCTGCCGCGACAGCTCCTCCAGCGCCTCCAGCGCGTCGCGACGCCCGTGCCTCCCTTCCTCGCTACAGGGAGAGGAGCTCCTTGCTGCATCCCCTCCATGGCCGCCCCAAGACCTGCTGCTGCTGTGCTTTTTCCATTGGCTTCGTCTTGTTTTTGTTTTGGTCCAGCAAGTATCCATGGACGCAAGTACCCCGACGACCGGGTCTTCGGAATCGCCAAGTACCACGACATGACGGCATGAACATCTACAAAACGTGTACCACGACGAACGTTTTGAAGCGCCAAGTACCGCGACGCCCAGAGCACTCGAGAACGACAAGTACCCCGACAACATGTGTACCACTACCGTCGACCATCGAAGACCCCGTGAACAACTACTTCCACTACCGCCACGTGAACGACAAGTACCTCTCCGAAACGGAATGTGAACGGCTACTTCCTCTCCGAACGTGAACAACTACTTCCTCTTCGGAAACGTGATCCACTACTTCCTCTACGACCCGGGAGAACGCCTACTTCCACTACGTCCCTCAACGACTTGAACCCCTCCGAGAACGATTGTCCCGAAGGTATAACCCCGAGACGATGACCCGTGTGATGTTGTGGTTGTATGAAATGTTCCCCTTGTGTGCTCCGTGCCCGTATCATCTTTTGTCGTGCTCCTCGGTTGCCTCGTCGCCGACCCATGGGAACCCGGCAACGGGATCGCCCCACTTTCTTCTTGCTTGACACGCTCTCCGTCATCTTTTGCACCGGTCTCTCGACAAGTTACCGGAACCAATATGTTGCGTGGCATCATTTTTGGTTCGTTGCCGTGGCACCCTTTCTTCCACCACAGTGACAATACTTCATATCTTCTTCATGTTAACTTTTACTAATAATTGCATAAAAACTTGATCATGTCATCCGCATCATGTTAACAACATTATATGTGTGAATTGTTGTTTGCTTAATAATTGCTAAACATGCATATGGGGTTTTCCGGAATTTGTTGTTGTTATCTCCGGCCTCATTTAAAATGCCTAAATAGTGTAGTTTTATTATGCTTCACCTCTTGCCATGTTAACAAACATTTAATCTTGTCTTGTAAATAAACAAGAGTCAACTAAATAATTAAAATGTGGTGTTACGTCAATATGCAACTCGTTGCATATTGAGCTCCACTTAACTTGTAGTACTTGTTTGTGCACTTTGCCATGCATATTAAATCGGACATGCATCATACTTGGATGTGCATCGTATGCCATGTTTATGCTTGTGTGTTTACCGAGTTGTTTGCTTCTTTCCGGTTGCTTCTCTTGATAGCTTCGGTTTCGTTCCGGAGTTGTGAGGCTTCTTCTTCGTCTTCTTCGTGGACCCGTTCTTCTCCCTTGTGGAATCCCAGGCAAGATGATCATACCCTTGGATACCTTTACTACCATTGCCATGCTTAGTTGTCTCGATGCTATCGTTACATGTCGCGCTACCCAATTTTATTATCAGCCTCTCCTTGTTGCCATGAAACCTCTAACCTTTGACACCTTCCTAGCAAAACCACTGTTTGGCTATGTTACCCGCTTGCTCAGCCCCTCTTATAGCGTTGTTAGTTGCAGGTGAAGATGAAATTCGTTCCAGGAGGGAACTTGTTGTTGGATATATCACAATATCTATAATTATTATTAACACACCTATATACTGGGCATGGGTGGAAGGCTTGGCCTTTTGCTCGGTGTTTTGTTCCACTCATGCCACCTTAGGCGCCGATAAACCGGCATTATGTTCCTTGATTTTGCGTTCCTTACACGATGGGTGGATGGGGACCCCTTGACAGTTCGACTTTGAATAAAACTCCTCCAGCAAGGCCCAACATTGGTTTTAATTTGCTCATAATAACAACTTAATTAATTAATTAAATTTGCATAGGGGGTCGCACCCTCAGGTTCTTAATTCTACATTACAGGGGGGGCCAGTGCTGATGGTGTTGGTCCCAAACGGGGGTCCTGCAGGGCCGCCTTGGGGAAACCCGAGGTATCTGGTATAACCTGTAGCATCGCCCATCCGGTCGTGGCCTGAGACGATATACGCGCGGCTACTATCAGGGTGTCGACCCATCGGGAAGTCTTGCTGGACTTGTTTTACCATTGTCGAAATGTCTTGTGCACCGGGATGCCGAGCCTGATCGGATTTCCCTAAGATAAGGGGTGATGATATTATATTATCACTTCAGCTAATCGTGAGAGCTTGTGATGGGCTAAGTTGGGATACCCCTACAGGGTTATGATCTTTCGAAAGCCGTGCCCGCGGTTATGTGGCAGATTGGAATTTGTTAATGTCCGGTTGTAGAAAACTTGACAGAGGATCCGAAGTAAAACACACAACTGTGTGAGTAACCGTGACTGTCTCTTTTCACTTTGAGAAGAGAACACGGTGGGGTTATGTTTGATTCGTATGTAGTTCAGGATCTTTAGCGATCACTTCTAGTTGCAACCGTTTGCGTAGATGCTCATCTTATTCTTGTACTCGTAAGCTAGCCACCATATTATGCTTAGCCGCTGCTGCAACCTCACCACTTTACCTCTTCCTACCCACAAAGCTTTGCTAGTCTTGATACCCATGGTTATGGGATTGCTGAGTCCTCGTGGCTCACAGATACTACAACACCAGATGCAGGTTCAGCCGAGAATGAAGCAGGAGCTGGTTCAGAGCTTCGCTGGGAGCTCGATGACGAGTTTGGCCGTATGCATGCGACGTTTCGACGATCAGTAGAGCTTCTAGTAGGATTCGATCTAGACCTGTGGCTTTATGTTGTTTTCGTATCTTTCTTTTGGATCTTCGCCCGTAGTCGGGTTGTGATGTTTTGAACGATGAATTGCTTATGTATTGTATTGTGTGAAGTGGCGAGTGTAAGCCAACTATCTCCTTTTGCATTTTAATCCCTCTTTACATGAGTCGTGCAAAGATACCAAACTTGCGATCATTCCAGAATGGGCTTATATCTTTAAGTCGTGCCTCGACACGTAGGAGATATAGTCCCATCCTGGGCATTACAAGTTGGTATTCAGAGCCTTCTCCGACCTAGAAGCCCCCACTGATTGATCGAATCGTTAACGGTTGAGTCTAGGCACACACTTGAAAATGTTTTGAGTCCTATATTTATATTGGAGAGTAGGATTTATTTTGCTCCTCATCTCTTTTCACTCTGGTGAGGACTCCTGACGATTACTCTTTCCTCTTCTATTTTCAAAAATTGCACCAATTTTTTTAGGATCTCGCGAGTATTGTTTGGATTGTTTCGATGTCTTTGTGACAAGAACATTGTTCACGATGCCTCCTGTCATTAGGGGTTGTGGCAGTGTCCCGGGGAGTTGAGCTCCGAGGTGTTGTCGTCACAAATCCATCGCATCAGTTCTGGAATACTTAAGACGGCCGACATCGAAAACTCTCCTATGCGGTTAGTGGCAAGATAACCCCGACATCACCCAGTACTGGGGAGGTAGTTCGGGAGTATTGCCATAGCTTGTATAGTAGATGCGTTTCGAAGGTCCGGGGTAAACGGTTTCCGGAGATAACTGGTTATGTGTTGAAGGATGGATACGGCTGGATGTAGGATTAGAGTTGAGTGCGCGGTGCTTCCCCTGTATCCCCAACACCTGATTGCATAACTGGAAACTTTCGGAAATTAATAGGTGGGTTCATCCAGTAGTTCTAGGAATTCTTCCAACGAGTGCATGATATGAAGTTCGGGATTCTACATTGAGTGAAGTGGTTTTATGGGCTTGTTCCGATCGGGAGTTGCATCTTAAAGGGTCCTTGGCTATGCTGATCTGGGGATTGCAAAACCATTTTGTAACACGTTCCATGAGCTTTCAGCACGAAGATGTCGAACGAAACTTCTATCTTGTATTTGTTCTATCTGTTCCTTGTTCCTTTTTTATTTACCTTTTGTTCTCCAAGTGGCTTCTCGTCAAGTTGATGTACCTGCGGAATTCATTCGTTCAATTCTCTGTTCAGATAGATATGTTGCAATATAATCTTCTTCATAAACATATCTATCCGTTGTTTTGTTTTCATTCTGGTATTCGAGTTGCTTCGATGTCAAATGTTGATTCCATACCTTTCCTAATCAGCGTTCTCATATTTCTATGGGAATGCTAGTCCTTCTTAACCATCGAGATCTTCATGTTGATCCTTTTCAATCGGTGTGCCTTCTCTTCAAGTTATTCCATACGAACGTCGCTGAGAAATCTGACGATTTGTCTGTTTCATTCATCCCAAGTCATCTTTGTTTTTCCCCACCCTCCCTCCCTTTTCTTTATGGAGCTGGAATTCTTAAGGAAGTATCCATTTTATTCATGTGATATTTCTTCATTCTTTTCCTTCAATGTTCTTATCCGGTGATTTATCGTGAAGATGCTCAAGAGCTTCAAGTTCATCAATTTTTTTGTTCTCATTTCTTCTCCGGTGGATGTAATTCAAGATTTCGGTGTTGATCTTATCCTTTTCCTCATTTCACAATGCTTCCTTATTCCGGTGCACCAATTAATCATTCTCCTCTTGCTATTCATATCCGGAGTGCTGAAGATTCATAATTCCATTCTTAATCCGTTCAAATAATTTTGAGGATTGTTATCTTATTCAAGCCATTTAATTCAACCGGTGCAATATCTCTTAAGCAATCTTTTTCAACGGCGATTTCTTTTGAGTGGGCCTTAACCCACAGGTCTTTTTCCAGGATCTTACCTGACTCTTCTAATTTTTTCGGAGTTATACTCAAATTCTTTTCAAAGTGTGACGTAAGAATGATCTCCATCAGTCACATGACTTCTCCAAGCTTGTTTTCAATTATTTCCATCTTTAGCTCCACCTTCCTCTTGTCATTCTTCCGGAGTATCTCAAATTCTTATGGCATTTCTCGTCTTCATTCTCAACATTTGGAGATCGGAGAAGTGTTTCTCTTAAATCTTGGCCCGTCTTCTTCAAGATTCGTGGTTCTAGCTTCATGCCATCCTCATTATTGTTCAGATTGTGAGGAACTCTTTTTATACCCGTCCGAAGCATTTCATGAATTCTTTCTTTGTGTTCCTCCGAAGGCCATCATTTTAGAATATTTCTTCGTTCTCAGTTTTCAACTTCGTCCTCCAAATATTCTTCATTGATGTCTCTTCGTTTGTCTCCATATTTTTACGGTGGTTATTTCAAGAGTACCCTTCCGTTGTTATCGTTTTAATTCATTTGTTCTTTTCACAATCCTACCGGTGCTTCGTTGAATTATCCAAGCTTGTGCTAGATCTCTCTTTAATTCTTTCCAATGAGAATAAGTAGTAGGCCAATTCCGTTGCTTGTCATCAATTTAATTTGATGAAGGATAAGCATACAGTAAATCTTATTCTTATTTCCTCAAAGGGATTAATCTCTTTTTTCGGAGCTTGTTGATCATATCATATTCTTGGTTCTAAGTTGTTCATCTTGTTTTCCGGAGCTCCAAGTGATTTCAATTATACCATTTCAAAGATCCATCTAATTCACCGCAGGCCTTGAATCTTATTCTTTTCATCTGTCACTTCTCATGCTTTCATTACCGGAGCTCTCATGGAGGTTCATCAAGATTTAATTCATCCTCGAAGTCTCATCAAGATTATTGTTGGAGCTCAAGCATTCTTCATCATGTTTTCCAATTGTAATCCTTTCTACCTTATCTTTGCAGATGGTGTTATGTCATTCTTGACAATTCCTTCATGTTTCATGATTCACAAGTTGTCAGGAATGAGGTAATTAAAACCATCATTTTCCTTGTTCAGGAGATCCTTTCAACCCCTCATTTTTATCTCTTGGAGTTATCTTGGGTTGTAGTCACCTAAAAGCGTCCCCTAAGGATTGTTGCTATTATGGTGCTTATAAATGACCCAAGTTCTTCATTTATCCTTCCGGTGAGATAAGTTTTTCATCTCCTTATTGATCTCAATCCAATCAATTGTTTTCGTTAGTGGCTGGTTATCACCTCTTATTTTTGAGATGTTTTCCATAAGCCCACAACGAGCTTATTCGTTTTCGTTGTTGATTTTTCCAACAACTCCATTCAACCCTTCTTCATAAGGATGATTTTTCATATTCATTCGTGGGAGAAGTTGTCATTTTCTTCTCTGTTCTTTTCTTTCCAACGATCTATATTCTATTCTTTCATTCCGGAGGCATTGTGATGTTGCTCTCTCCAAACCATCATCTCGTTTTATCGAGATCATGCTCTTTCCCTTGCTTATCATTTAACCGGAGTGTTGTATTCTCCATTCAAGATCCCTCATGTTATGAAGTTTTGCCTCTCTTTTCAACCGGAGTGCGGTCTGAAGCCTTCCTTACCTTGTGCCATTCTTTCAATGTTCCGGAGGCTGTGTGTTGTTGTTGTCATCAAGTATCATCACAACTTGGCATGTTCTTGTTCAATTCCTTCCATTTTCAGTCGGGGTGCTGTCCAAATTCTGTCATTCTTATTCCTTGGCTATACCATTGCGGTTTCTTATTCTTTTGGTTCATGAGCTCTTGTTTCATGCCTTTCAACCTATAAGGTTCTCATAATGTTCCTTGTTCCTCTTTTCTAACGGAGTGCTTTCATCTTCGTTCGTCTCCGTTGTATTATTCTTTCACTTGTTTAACCTCTCAAGGTTCCTTGGTTTCACTCGTCTGTCAAAGAAGCAACTTTGTTTTACCTCTTCCTCTTCCGTTTTTACCCGGTGCTATCTCTAGGATCTCGGGTCGAGATCCTCTGTTAGTGTGGGAGAGTTGTGACGCCCAAAGACCGACGTCCCAGAAGATTCCAGATGCTCCGGGTTCTCCCGTGTGTTTCTTTTGTGCTTGTGTTATTTATTTTTGCAGTGCATCATGTCATCATGCCATCATGTCAATTTTTCTTTTGCATCTCAACCAAATAAATCATGTGGACCTTCGGTCCATTTAAATCGAGGGAAGAGTGTCTTTTCTTTATAACATATAAAAGCCTCTCAATATTATTAGGGAGCTATATTATAAATATTCCATTTGTTTGGAATTAACCAACACACTTGCAAATATTCCCCATGCCTCTTAATTCTAGTTTCACCGTCAAAAACCTTCTCTATATTTCTTTTCTCGTTTATCGAGGTTCCTCCGAAACCTCAACATTTTTGGGACACTTCAATAATCAAGTCTTAGTTCAAACTCTTTTGAATTAAATTCAAATATGTTTGAATTATATCTCGATCATGCCTTTTTCTATTTTCTCGGACCATGCTCATTTTTATGAGCTCGAGAAAATTAGTCCCTTGTGCTAGTCTTCCACTAAGCCTCCTTTTCTTTTTTTCCTCTTTCTTCTTTTTTTTCTGTTAAAGGAAAAAAAAGCAGAAAGGGAGAGAGAGATGGCCTCCAGTCCCTCCAACCGCAGTGGGCCTTCTCCTCCTCCCCGCAGGCCTTCTGGCCATCTGGGCCCAGCCTTTTGGCCCAAAGCCGACGCCCTCGCTAACCCTAACCGTCCCAGTCGCTCGACCCCCTCTCCCACCGAGCGCCACCAGGCATCATCCCGCATCTCCCTCGATCCCAATCGCTATCTCCTTCTCCCCTCAAGCGACCCATCCCTCGCCGCATCCCTCGCCTCCCTGAGTGCCTCCAGAGCGCTGCCCCGCCGGATCCCGTCTCCAGCGCGCGGAGCCGCGTCTCCCTTCGATCCCCAGGCCTCTGCCTCCACGCCAGGCACCGCAGCACCGCGCCCGCCCTCCGTCTCCAGCCCGACAGCGCCCGGCCGTCCAGCGGCTCTGCCCCACCTCCTCTGCGCCATGGCCCGCGCCCCGTCCTCGAGCTCGGTCGCTCGACCGCATCCAGGCCACAAGGCCGCAGCCCGGCGCGTCCCTCCGGCCAGCCTCAGCGGCCGGTCCGCCTCGCCATCTTCCTTCCCCGGCAAGCCAAGGGCGCAGCTCCCTCCTGCCGCGACAGCTCCTCCAGCGCCTCCAGCGCGTCGCGACGCCCGTGCCTCCCTTCCTCGCTGCAGGGAGAGGAGCTCCCTGCTGCATCCCCGCCATGGCCGCCCCAAGACCTGCTACTGCTGTGCTTTTTCCGTCGGCTTCGTCTTGTTTTGTTTTGGTCCAGCAACTATCCATGGACACAAGTACCACGACGACCGGGTCTTCGGAATCGCCAAGTACCACGACATGACGGCATGAACATCTACAAAACGTGTACCACGACGAACGTTTTGAAGCGCCAAGTACCGCGACGCCCGGAGCACTCGAGAACGAAAAGTACCCCGACAACATGTGTACCACTACCGTCGACCATCGAAGACCCCGTGAACAACTACTTCCACTACCGCCACGTGAACGACAAGTACCTCTCCGAAACGGAATGTGAACGGCTACTTCCTCTCCGAACGTGAACAACTACTTCCTCTTCGGAAACGTGATCCACTACTTCCTCTACGACCCGCGAGAACGCCTACTTCCACTACGTCCCTCGACGACTTGAACCCCTCCGAGAACGATTGTCCCGAAGGTATAACTCCGAGACGATGACCCATGTGATGTTGTGGTTGTATGAAATGTTCCCCTTGTGTGCTCCGTGCCCGTATCATCTTTTGTCGTGCTCCTCGGTTGCCTCATCGCCGACCCGTGGGAACCCGGCAACGGGATCGCCCCACTTTCTTCTTGCTTGACACGCTCTCCGTCATCTTTTGCACCGGTCTCTCGACAAGTTACCGGAACCGATATGTTGCGTGGCATCATTTTTGGTTCGTTGCCGTGGCACCCTTTCTTCCACCACGGTGACAATACTTCATATCTTCTTCATGATAACTTTTACTAATAATTGCATAAAAACTTTATCATGTCATCCGCATCATGTTAACAACATTATATGTGTGAATTGTTGTTTGCTTAATAATTGCTAAACATGCATATGGGGTTTTCCGGAATTTGTTGTTGTTATCTCCGGCCTCATTTAAAATGCCTAAATAGTGTAGTTTTATTATGCTTCACCTCTTGCCATGTTAACAAACATTTAATCTTGTCTTGTAAATAAACGAGAGTCAACTAAATAATTAAAATGTGGTGTTTCGTCAATATGCAACTCATTGCATATTGAGCTCCACTTAACTTGTAGTACTTGTTTGTGCACTTTGCCATGCATATTAAACCGTACATGCATCATACTTGGATGTGCATCGTATGCCATGTTTATGCTTGTGTGTTTACCGAGTTGTTTGCTTCTTTCCGGTTGCTTCTCTTGATAGCTTCGGTTTCGTTCCGGAGTTGTGAGGCTTCTTCTTTGTCTTCTTCGTGGACCCGTTCTTCTCCCTTGTGGAATCCCAGGCAAGATGATCGTACCCTTGGATACCTTTACTACCATTGCCATGCTTAGTTGTCTCGATGCTATCGTTACATGTTGCGCTACCCAATTTTATTGTCAGCCTCTCCTTGTTGCCATGAAACCTCTAACCTTTGACACCTTCCTAGCAAAACCACTGTTTGGCTATGTTACCCGCTTGCTCAGCCCCTCTTATAGCGTTGTTAGTTGCAGGTGAAGATGAAGTTCGTTCCAGGAGGGAACTTGTAGTTGGATATATCACAATATCTATAATTATTATTAACACACCTATATACTGGGCATGGGTGGAAGGCTTGGCCTTTTGTTCGGTGTTTTGTTCCACTCATGCCACCTTAGGCGCCGATAAAGGGGCATTATGTTCCTTGATTTTGCGTTCCTTACACGATGGGTGGATGGGGACCCCTTGACTGTTCGACTTTGAATAAAACTCCTCCAGCAAGGCCCAACATTGGTTTTAATTTGCTCATAATAACAACTTAATTAATTAATTAAATTTGCATAGGGGGTCGCACCCTCGGGTTCTTAATTCTACATTACAGGGGGGCCAGTGCTGATGGTGTTGGTCCCAAACGGGGGTCCTGCAGGGCCGCCTTGGGGAAACCCGAGGTATCTGGTATAACCTGTAGCATCGCCCATCCGGTCGTGGCCTGAGACGAGATATGCGCGGCTACTATCAGGGTGTCGACACACCGGGAGGTCTTGCTGGACTTGTTTATCATTGTCGAAATGTCTTGTGCACCGGGATGCCGAGCCTGATCGGATTAACCTAAGATAAGGGGTGATGATATTATATTATCACTTCAGCTAATCGTGAGAGCTTGTGATGGGCTAAGTTGGGACACCCCTGCAGGGTTATGATCTTTCGAAAGCCGTGCCCGTGGTTATGTGGCAGATTGGAATTTGTTAATGTCCGGTTGTAGAAAACTTGACAGAGGATCCGAAGTAAAACACACAACTGTGTGAGTAACCGTGACTGTCTCTTTTCACTTTGAGAAGAGAACACGGTGGGGTTATGTTTGATTCGTATGTAGTTCAGGATCTTTAGTGATCACTTCTAGTTGCGACCGTTTGCGTAGATGCTCATCTTATTCTTGTACTCGTAAGCTAGCCACCATATTATGCTTAGCCGCTGCTGCAACCTCACCACTTTACCTCTTCCTACCCACAAAGCTTTGCTAGTCTTGATACCCATGGTTATGGGATTGCTGAGTCCTCGTGGCTCACAGATACTACAACACCAGATGCAGGTTCAGCCGAGAATGAAGTAGGAGCTGGTTCAGAGCTTCGTTGGGAGCTCGATGACGAGTTTGGCCGTATGCGTGCGACGTTTCGACAATCAGTAGAGCTTCTACTAGGATTCGATCTAGACCTGTGGCTTTATGTTGTTTTGGTATCTTTCTTTTGGATCTTCGCCCGTAGTCGGGTTGTGATGTTTTGAATGATGAATTGCTTATGTATTGTATTGTGTGAAGTGGCGAGTGTAAGCCAACTATCTCCTTTTGCATTTTAATCCCTCTTTTACATGAGTCGTGCAAAGATACCAAACTAGCGATCATTCCAGAATGGGCTTATATCTTTAATTCGTGCCTCGACACGTAGGAGATATAGTCCCATCCTAGGCATTACAATATTGATTGGTTCGTCCATTGTTTTGCACTCCGCGGTCATATTGCCAAGGTCTTCCCAAAAGGAGATGGCACACGGACATAGGAAGCACATCACACTCCAAGGTGTCTTCATAAGCATCGATCTTAAAAGGAACTTGTACTGTATGTTCCACTTGAATTATGCCCGTGTCGCTAAGCCATTGGACCTTGTAGGGACGGCGATGCTTATTCTTCATGAGTTGGAGCTTGGAGCAAAGTTCTTCACATGCTAAGTTGTGACAACTTCCCCCGTCGATGATGACATTGATTGGAAGCCCTTGGATTCCTGCCTTGGAGTGGAAGATATGACATCTTTGGTCTACGTCTTGTTGTTGAAGTGTCAAGACTTTGGAGACGACGAGAGGGGGGACTTGAGTCATTGTCGCAGAAGACTTGATTATCTTCATCCTCATTCATTTGTGGGTGCATGGTACATGTTCATTCGCTTCCATCTCGTCGTCACTCATGGATTCGTATGTGCCATCATCATTGACAATCATTGTGAGCCGATTGGTGCATTGGCATGACTTGTGTCATCGGCCACCACATGCAAAGCACTTCATAGAACTTGTCTTGACGGGGTCATCTTGTGGCACCGGTGTGGACGAAGGTTTAGACTTGTATGAGCTTGCTAGTGGACGACTCGAAGAAGATATCACTTGCTTGGAAGTGGAATTGTCATCGGTGCTAGGAAATGATCACGAGGTAGGCGGTGCTGAAGTTGTAGTCGCATGAGCGTATCAGCCGGGAGTCTTGGAAGAGATCTTGGCGTATTTGCAGTCTTCTTGGACTTGGCGCTCTACCTTGGTTGCTTGTTGAACTACTGTCGGATTTCGGGTTCCGCAAACCCTCAAGAGGTTCTAACTCTGGGGTGCGCACGAAGAACACTCCCACCCTAGCGCGCTCACCCTACGATTCCACGGCCTAGCTCGACGAACTCAAAGAACAAAGGACACAGAGGTTTATACTGGTTCGGGCCTATGGTGTAATACCCTACTCTAGTGTGTGTGGTTGATTGCCTTGTATGGCTGAGGATGAACTAGTACAAGGGATGAACAACCTCCGGAGGAGAGGTGTTCTTGGGCTCGGACGAGCTTGTGGTGTCTCTTCTACTGGGTGAGCTCTCTCTTAGATCTAGATGAGATGCCCTCTATGGTGGTGGCTAGGTCCTATTTATAGTGGCCTTGGTCCTCTTCCCAAATATTGGCGGGAAGGAATCCCACAATGGCCAAATTTGAAGGAGAACAGCTAGTACATGTTATCCGAACAAAAGTAGTCTTTACCTGCCAAAGGCTCTGGTGGTGACGCCGCGCCGGGCTCCATGATGACCTCCGTTCTGCAGCATTGATAGTTCTTGGTCTTATTGCACCGATATGGAAACCTTTGTCTGATCCCTCGGGACTCCGCACCTGCGCTTGCCCTCTTAGCACCAAATAGGAAACTGACACACTGCGCCCGCTGGCACCCGCCTGGCCTTGGTCGTCATGTCTCATGTCACGTGAACCTCGTGAGGTGCTCCTTGCATAGATATCTTCGCTCCTCGGGAGCCAGCCTAGAAAGACTTCCCCCTAGGGATGTCTTGCTATCGCCCGCCTCGCGAGGGTTGGCCACTCGCGAGGGTCTTGAGTAGCACTTGATGAAGCTGGGCCACACCAAGCCACTGATCGAGCCACATCACGGGCCGCAGGCAGGCAAGTCTGGGTACCCCCGTTCCCAAGAAGCCGACAGTAGCCCCCGGGCCCAAGGCGCACGCGGACTTGGCTTCTAGGCCAAGCCAAAGGGACAAGGGTAAAGCGCCGTGGGCCCCAAACGGCTGCGGCCTCCGTCGACGCGTGGCGACCTGATTGGACGTGGACATCTCCACTTCCTCATGCTGCCTCGAAATACGCACGACCTAGTGGCCGCCGCCGCTCACATAGCCCCGCCTCCCCTGTTAGTACCGTGCTCCCACCACTCCTCCGTTTTCCAGAGAACAGCACCCTCCTCTTCTTGCCTGACCCAGCGCCAGTCCCCGCCGCCGCTATGGCGCCGTGCCAGAAGAAGAAGGGGAGGGGGAAAACCCGTGCCTCGGTCCCTGCTCCTCAAGTCTCCGAGCTCGCCCTTGAGAGACCGGTGGTGGTCAACCAGGAGGGGCTGAGCAAGGTCCGCCCCGCTCTCGCCTCCGGCTTCAACGAATGGGGGCGACCGTGGCTTGGCAGGCTTCTCGCTTTGCGATCGACAGGGCGGCCACCGAGATCACTATCCATCTTCACGCCCGCTAGACTGGCCTAGTTCCTCCCTTCTCTGACTTCTTCAGTGTCGTGATCTCGTAGTACCAAGTTAATGCGCTGCACCTGGATCCCCAATCCATCGTGCTCCTTGCCGTCTTCGCCTTTGTCTGCAAGGCCATGGTAGGCATTGCTCCTTCCGTGGCCTTGTTTCGCCATTTCTTCTCAGTGTATCTGACAAATGCTCACTAGTGCTCGGGTTGCATGACCTTCCACGCCATAGCCGCAATGTCCAGCTCGGGGATTGACTTCGACCTTTCGCCAGCTGCGGATTGGTTTCGGAAGTGGTGGGTGTTTGTTGATGTCGGCGTGAGCGATCCTATGCTTCTGCTTCCTCGGGCTCCGGCCGTTCCAAGCCCTGGCTGGGGGCATGTGAGGCTTGATGACCTGCGGCTCACACATGTCTGGCGCCGGCTGGCCAGGCTAAGGGACCTCGGGGTGATGGCGCCCATGGTGGTGTAGGAGTTCATCAAGTGTTGCATCGCTCCGCTCCAGCGTCACTCCCGCCCATTGTGGGCCTTCTACGGCTGCGGTGACCCCATCAGGCTCCATGTTTCCATGCTTCCTCCTGAGGTGCAGCGGACGGTGTTCGAGCTCTTGATGGGCGACTCGGCGCCGGCCAATCTGTCGGAGGAGGGTTGTCTCTTGTACTACTGCTCCAACAGGCTGAGTTTGTCCGGCAGATGCCTCTTTTTGACGCATGGGGGCCGCGTCCGGCTGGACTCGGGGGACCCCGCGAGAATCCTCTCCCCTTGTTCTTCTCGCCTGCGGTCTCCTCAGCGCCCACTGATACGTCTCCAACGTATCTATGATTTTTGATTGTTCCATGCTATTATTTATGATGTTTTGGATGTTTAATGGGCTTTGTCGTACACTTTTATATTATTTTACTAACCTACTAACTCAAAGGCCCAGTCCAGATTGTTGTTTTTTTGCCTGTTTAAGGGTTTTACGGAAAAGGGATATCAAACGGAGTCCAAACAAAATGAAACCTTCGGGAGAGATATTTTTGGAAAAAATCATGGACGGGAGAGTTGAGAACCACGGAGTAGAGGCCACGAGGTGCCCACGAGGGTGGGGGGCGCCCCCCCCC
>LR738714.1:274394255-274534120 GCA_902687465.1 Secale cereale | reverse complement strand
GCCCCCCCCCCCCCCCTAGGGCACGCCCCCTGCCTCGTGGGTCCCACGTGAGGCCCCTGATGTCCTCCTTCCTCCTATATAAGCCTACGTACCCCGAAACCATCAAAGCAATAGAGAAAACCCTAGTTCCACCAACGTAACCTTCTGTTCCCGTGAGATACCATCTTGGGGCCTGTTCCGGAGCTCCGCCGGAGGGGGGATCTACCACGGAGTGCTTCTACATCGTCATCATCGCCTCACCATGAGCTGTGAGTAGTTTACCACAGACCTTCGGGTCCATAGCTAGTATCTAGATGGCTTCTTCTCTCTCTTTGGATCTCAGTAACAATTTCTCCTCGATCTTCGAGGAGATCTATTTGGTGTAATATCTTTTTGCGGTGTGTTTGTCGAGGTTTATGATCAAGATTATCTATGAGAAATATTTGGTTCTTCTCTGAACTCTTTATGTACGATTATAATATTCTTGCTAGTCTCTTTGAATTATTGGTTTGGTTTGGCCTACTAGATCTCTAGTTCTTGCAATGGGAGAAGTGCTTGGCTTTGGGTTCAATCTTGCGGTGTCCTTTCCCAGTGACAGTAGGGGCAGCAAGGCACATATTGTATTGTTGCCATCGAGGATAAAAAGATGGGGTTTATATCATATTGCTTGAGTTTATCCCTCTACATCATGTCATCTTGCTTAAGGCATTACTGTGTTCTTATGAACTCAATACACTAGATGCATGCTGGATAGCGGTCGATATGTGGAGTAATAGTAGTAGATGCAGGCAGGAGTCGGTCTACTTGTCTCGGACGTGATGCCTATATATAATGATCATGCCTAGATAGTCTCATAATTATTTGCTTTTCTATCAATTACTCGACAGTAATTTGTTTACCCGCCGTAGAATATCACTATCATGAGAGAAGCCACTATAGAACACTATGGCCCGCGGGTCTATTCTCAACATATCAATCTGCATCTACTTTACTTTTTCCGCTTTTACTTTCTGTTCTTAGAATAAAAAAATACCAAAAATATAAACTATCATCTCTATCAGATCTCATTTTCGTAAGTGACCGTAAAGGGATTGACAACCCCTTATCGCGTTGGCTATGAAGTTCTTATTTGTTTGTGCAGGTGCGAGGGACTCGCGCGTGGTCTCCTACTGGATTGATACCTTGGTTCTCAAAAACTAAGGGAAATACTTACGCTACTGTGCTGCATCTCCCTTCCCTCTTCGAGGGAATACAACGCAAGCTCAAGAAGTTGCAAGAAGAATTTCTGGCGCCGTTTCCGGGGAGGCTTACGCAAAATTTATATACCAAGTACCTATCACAAACCCATATCCTTCGCATTACATTTTTGCCTCTCGTTTTCCTCTCCCCCACTTCACCCTTGCCGTTTTATTTGCCCTTCTTCTGTCGTGTGTTTACCGTTCGCCTTTCTGTTTGCTTGTGCTGCTATGTGCCCTCTATTAGCTTGCATCTTCGCTTTCTAAAGTATGGGTCCTCATCCACTTGCTAATCTCTTTAAGAGATCCAATTATGTTGAACCTATTTCTAGTGAGCTGCGTGCACTAGATTATCTTTATGGAGTTTTTCTTGAAATTTATGAATCTGAAAATTGTGAGGAATTGTTAAAAGAAAAAGTGATTCATGATAGCTTGTTAAATAAAAAGCATGATTGCAATGATGTTATTATAAATTCTATTAATGAGAATTGTGCTAATGATATGCAAAACCCTAAGCTTGGGGATGCTTATTTTGCTATACCCACTAGTTGTTGCAATGATCATGATTGGGGTGATTCTTCTTATGATCTTGAAAATTTATTTAAGCCCCATCATATATATGAGATTGATAATAGTGTTTGCAATAATATTGAAAGTGGGTTTGGAAGATTGTCAACTTTAGATCCCACATATTTGGAGAATGTTCAATCTTATGAAATTTTTGATAAAAGTGGGTTTGGAGAGGTCATGATTTGCGTTAATGTTAACCCCACTATTTTGGAAGAGTGTCAACTTCGTATGCATGTGGATCATGTTGAGAATATGTTATGTGATAGCTATATTATTGAGTTTGCGTATGATCCTACATGCAACTATTATGAGAGAGGAAAATATGGTTGTAGAAATCTTCATGTTACTAAATTACCTCTCTTCATGTTGAGATTGATCTTGTTTCTTTCTTCTTCCTTGCATATGCTAGATCTTTCTTGTCTTGCTAATTTGTTTTCCTATAAGATGCCTATGCATAGGAAGTATGTTAGACTTAGATGTGATTTTCACATGCTTTATGATGCTCTTTTTGTGCTTCAAGTCTTGTCTTTCATGTGAGCATCATTGTATCGTGCCTAGCTAGGGGCGTAAAACGATTGCGCTTGTTGGGAGGTAACCCAATTTTATATTTTTCGTTTTAGCTTCTGTTTAGGAATAAATATTGCATCTAGCTTCTGTTTAGATGTGGTTTTGTGTTTTGTTTAGTGTTTGTGCCAAGTAGAACCTTTGGGAAGACTTGTGTGAAGTTTATGTCATCTTGCTCTGAAAACAGAATCGTTAGCGCTCGCTAGAATGGTCATCAGATTTTTACTGGAGCGTGCTATTTTGTTGATTCTTTTTTAAGATGATTAATAGACAAATTCCTCACGTTTACCAATTTAGTTTGAATTTTTTGGAGTTACAGAAGTATGCGAAACCTACAGATTACTAGAGATTGTTCTGTTTTTGACATATTCTGTTTTTCGTGTGTTGTTTGCTTATTTCAATGCATGTATGAGTAATATTGGGAGGTATGAACCATAGAGAAGTTGGAATACACAAGGTTTAACACCAATATAAACAATTAAGGAATTCATTGTAGTACCTTTGAGTAGTGGTTTGCTTTCTTATACTAACGGAGCTCACGAGATTTTTGTCTAAGTTTTGTGTTGTGAAGTTTTCAAGTTTTGAGTATTGCTTTGATGGACTGTGGAACAAAGAGTAGCAAGGGCCTAAGCTTGGGGATGCCCAAGGCACCCCAAGTAAAATTCAAAGACAACCACAAACCTAAGCTTGGGGATGCCCCAGGAAGGCATCCCCTCTTTCGTCTTCATCCATCGATAACTATACTTGGAGCTATATTTTTATTCACCACATGATATGTGTTTTGCTTGGAGCGTCTCATATAATTTGAGTCTTTGCTTTTTAGTTTGCCACAATTATCCTTGCTGGACACACCTATTTGAGAGAGTTAAATATGGCCTAGGAATTGATAGAACACTCTATGTGCTTCACTTATATCTCTTGAGTTGAGTAGTTTTTGCTCTAGTACTTCACTTATATCTTTTAGAGCACGGTGGTGATAATATTTTGAAGAAATTGTTGAACTCTCATGCTTCAGTTATATATATTTGAGAGTCTATTAAAACAGCATGGTAATATGTTTAGGCTATAAAACTAGTCTTCACATGATAGACATCCAATATCAATGTAGTAAAAACTTTCACACTAAGTGCATTGAATATGATGAGAAGTTGGATGCTTGATAAATGTTTTGAGATATGAGGATAGTGATATTAGATTCAAGCTAGTGGAGTTATTATGAAATTAAGAAATACTTGTGTTAAGGTTAGTGATTGCCGTAGCATGCACGTATGGTGAACCGCTATGTCACAAAGTTAGAGCATGAAGTATTTGTAAAGTGCCAACCTTCGTGTGGAGGTCGGGGGCGCGCGATGCTTAACTCCTACCAACCTCCCCCCTAGGAGCATGCGTTGATTGCTTTGTTTTGATGACTCGTAGATTTTTGCAATAAGTATATGAGTTCTTATGACTAATGTTGAGTCCATGGATTATACGCACTCTCACCCTTCCACCATTGCTAGCCTCTCTTGTACCGCGCAACTTTCGCCGGTACCATACACCCACTATGTATCCTTCCTCAAAATAGACACCATATTATTCCTCAAAACAGCCACCATACCTACCTATCATGGCATTTCCATAGCCATTCCGAGATATATTGCCATGCAACTTTCCACCGTTTCGTTCTTATGACATGCATCATATTGTCATATTGCCATGCATGATCATGTAGTTGACATCGTATTTGTGGCAAGGCCACCATGCATAATTTTTCATACATGTCACTCTTGTTTCATTGCACATCCCTGTACACCGCCGGAGGCATTCATATAGAGTCATACTTTGTTGTAGTATCGAATTGTAATATCGAGTTGTAATGAAAGTGTGATGATCATCATTATTAGAGCATTGTCCCGTGGGAGGAAAGGCTAAGCCAATAAAGCCCCTCCACACAAAAAAGCCACAGAAAAAAAGAAAGGCCCAAAAAAGAAAAAAAAAAGAAAAAGAAAAGAAAAGGGGACAATTGCTACTATCTTTTTTCCACACTTGTGCTTCAAAGTAGCACCATGTTCTTCATTGTAGAGAATATCATGTTTAGTCACTTTTATATACTAGTGGTAATTTATTGGCTTGTATATTCCAACGATGGGCTTGTATATTCCAACGATGGGCTTCCTCAAATGCCCTAGGTCTTCGTGAGCAAGCAAGTTGAATGCACACCCACTAGTTTCTTTTGTTGAGCTTTCATACGTATTTAGCTCTAGTGCATCCATTGCATGGCAATCCCTACTCACTCACATTGATATCTATTGATGGGCATCTCCATAGCCCGTTGATACGCCTAGTCGATGTGAGACTATCTCCCTCCTTTTTGTCTTCTCCACAACCACCTCTCTATTCCACGCATAGTGCTATGTCCATGGCTCACGCTCATATATTGCGTGAAAGTTGAAAGGTTTGAAAGAATAGAGTATGAAAACAAGTGCTTGGCTGAAATCGGGGTTGTGCATGATATGAATATTTTGTGTGATGAAGAGGGAGCATAGTCAGACTATACGATTTTGTAGGGATAACTTTCTTTAGCCATAGTATTTTGAGAAAACATGATTGCTTTGTTAGTATGCTTGACGTATTATTATTTCTTATGTCAATATAGACTTTTGTCTTGAATCTTTCAGATCTGAACATTCATGCCACAATTAAGAGAATTACATTGAAAAACTATGTTGGTTAGCATTCCACATAAAAAAATCTGTTTTTATCATTTACCTACTCGAGGACGAGCATGAATTAAGCTTGGGGATGCTTGATATGTCTCCAACGTATCTATAATTTTTTATTGTTCCATGCTATTATTTATGATGTTTTGGATGTTTAATGGGCTTTGTCATACACTTTTATATTATTTTTGGGACTAACCTACTAACCCAAAGGCCCAGTCCAGATTGTTGTTTTTTTGCCAGTTTTAGGGTTTTACAGAAAAGGGATATCAAATGGAGTCCAAACAGAATGAAACCTTCGGGAGAGATATTTTTGGAGAAAATCACGCACGGGAGACTTGAGAACCACGGAGTAGGGGCCACGAGGTGCCCACGAGGGTGGGGGGCACGCACCCCCCCAGGGCGCGCCCCCTGCCTCGTGGGTCCCACGTGATATAAGCCTATGTACCCCGAAACCATCAGAGCAACAGAGAAAAACCCTAGTTCCATCACCGTAACCTTCTGTTCCCGTGAGATCCCATCTTGGGGCCTGTTCCGGAGCTCCGCCGAAGGGGGGATCTACCACGGAGTGCTTCTACATCATCATCATCGCCTCACCATGAGTTGTGAGTAGTTTACCACAGACCTTCGGGTCCATAGCTAGTATCTAGATGGCTTCTTCTCTCTCTTTGGATCTCAATACCAAGTTCTCCTCGGTCTTCGAGGAGATCTATTCGATTTAATCTCTTTTTGCGGTGTGTTTGTCGAGATCTGATGAATTGTGGGTTTATGATCAAGATTATCTATGAGAAATATTTGGTTCTTCTCTGAACTCTTTATGTATGATTATAATATCCTTGCAAGTCTCTTCGAATTATTGGTTTGGTTTGGCCTACTAGATCTATAGTTCTTGCAATGGGAGAAGTGCTTGGCTTTGGTTTCAATCTTGTGGTATCCTTTCCCAGTGACAGTAGGGGCAGCAAGGCACGTATTGTATTGTTGCCATCGAGGATAAAAAGATGGGGTTTATATCATATTGCTTGAGTTTATCCCTCTACATCATGTCATCTTGCTTAAGGCGTTACTCTGTTCTTATGAACTCAATACACTAGATGCATGCTGGATAGCGGTCGATGTGTGGAGTAATAGTAGTAGACGCAGGCAGGAGTCGATCTACTTGTCTCGGACGTGATGCCTATATATAATAATCATGCCTAGATAGTCTCATAATTATTCGCTTTTCTATCAATTGCTCGACAGTAAAAATTTTACCCGCCGTAGAATATCGCTATCATGAGAGAAGCCACTATAGAACACTATGGCCCCCGGGTCTATTCTCAACATATCAATCTACATCTACTTTACCATTTCCACTTTTACTTGCTGTTCTTATAATCAAAAAATACCAAAAATATAAACTATCATCTCTATCAGATCTCACTTTTGTAAGTGGCCATAAAGGGATTGACAACCCCTTATCGCGTTGGCTACGAAGTTCTTATTTGTTTGTGCAGGTGCAAGGGACTCGCGCGTGGTCTCCTACTGGATTGATACCCTGGTTCTCAAAAACTGAGCGAATTACTTACGCTACTATGCTGCATCTCCCTTTCCTCTTCGAGGGAATACAACGCAAGGTCGAGAAGTAGCACCCACCCCAGAAGAGGATGTAGGGAGGCCGGCGTCGTTGGACGCTGACGCGGCAGCTGATGAAGAAGTGGTGTGCGCTGCAGCCCCCGAGGCGCCGACTCCTGAGGCCTGGACGAGCTGTCCTGAGGTTGCGCCTGGTGAGCCGCTGCAGACCGAGGTTCCCAAGGTCGCCTTCTCGGGAGCCCCGGATATTGCCCCACACGACGGCGGTCGTGGCCAGGGCTTCGGCCAGCTCCGCTTGGACTTCGGGTCTCTCCGCAAGAGGAAGGCGCTCCTGAGCCGCGACGGTTCGGCCTTCCGGCCACTGAAATAGAGGAAGTACATTTCCAAGGATGGGTAAGTACTTTATCTGCATGTTTCCCATGTGTTGTGTTCCTTTCTAACCCTGACTGTTCAGGTCTCCATCAACTGGTGCGGTGAAATCCCGTGATAAGCGAGCCCCGCGTTCTCAGGGCTCCTCGTCGGCATTGAGCAAGCCCCTCTGGGGCGCCGTCCGTGGTGCGAGTTTTGCGGAAGAGGTGAACAGTCCGCCACGAGGCCTGGACTTCGTGTTCCTGTAGTGCCTCCTTCGCGGCCTTGCTTGGAGCGTTGGAGGCATGCCGAGAGCCCCTCCAGTGATCGTCCCGCACAGCTGGGCGATCCCTTCTTTGGCTTCGTCTTCGAGCCGCTTGGCCTTGTCTTACAACGCCCCCGCCAAGGCCGGCGCGACCGCTGGTAAGGCGCTGGCCTCTAGCCCCCTTCCGGAGGAGGGCGGGCCATCCCAAGCTTCCTCGACGATCGACGGCACAGAGGACGGGCCCGGCCGCGCGTTCGAATTCGTGTGCGGACATGGCGCCGTTCGCCACGAGCTTCTCCGAGATGTCATGGGCTCGCTGAGCAGGCTCGGGGACGAGCTTGTAGATATAGACGCTCGCCTAGAGGCAGAGGAGATTCGGCTGGCAGGCGAATGGCGTCGGTTGAAGGTGGCCATCAACTTCGCCCACCTCGAGCACGAGCGTGCTTGTGCGAAGGCCGAAGCGTCCCTCGCGGCTTCGCGTGAAGCGAGTGACCAGGCCATAGAGGAAGCCAGGCAGGCAGATCGATGCCGCGAGGTTGTCGAGGAGCATCAGCGAAGCTTCAGGCCCTGAATGACTCCCTTGAGCAACAAGTCGAAGTGCGCAGGGCAGCCTTGGCGTCGATGAGGGGGCGCCTTCCAATGAGAGGGAGATCTAGAAGCGCGAGGAGGCAGTGATGTTGGAAGCCTTGGAGCACAGCCTTGAGCAGGAGCGGCTGGAGACGAGGGAGCGCCACGTGACCCTGGCTGAGGATGCTATCTCTGCTCGCGAGGTCAAGGTTCAGGAAGAGATTGACCGGAGGGTGGCGCAGGCCAGCACAGATCTTGCCAAGGAGTATGGCCTGAAGTTGGAGCTCCAGCACGCAGAAGCTGATGGGAGAACTGCTGCACTCAGGACGAAGCTGGATGAGGTAGAGCAGTGCGAGAGGGCCACCACGGCGGCCCAGTCTTCCGCTCAGGCCGAGCTGATCTTCGTGCAGGCCGACCTGGCCTTGCTCCAGCGGCGAGTTGATGAGGCTGCGGTTCTTGTGCAGCAGAACAGGGACGAGGCTTGCCATCAATAGTTGTTGCAGCACGAGCATGCCCCCATGCTCTAGGATCTCTGGGTGAAGGCCAACTGGGTGCTGGGGGCCATCTGTGAGGAGAGCGTCCCTCACCCCCAAGTGGAGTATTACGCTGGCCACCTCGACTTTCTTACCCAGATCGTGACGCGGCTGGAGAGCCAGGCCATGAGGGCTCGCGAGATCGTCAAGGAGAAGGGCCGGGGCTTCCTTGGGTGCGCGTTCTCGCGCGCCTTCAGCCATCTTCAGAACCTCGACCCCCACTTTGATTTCGACGCCATCATAGCCCTCGTGCCCGTGGCTGTCCTGGAAAACCTGGCGCACTGGGTGGATGACCACGTGGATGCCTTGGTGAGAGCGTTCGGCACTGAAGACGACGAAGCGGTGGTCGCGGTGGACGAAGACGGCATGGTTGACGATGGTGAGGGCGACGCCAGACATAGCGCCAGTAGCGCGTATGAGAGTGACTAGGGCGCTGCCGTGAGCTTCACATCTAGTCGAGCGTACGTTCGTCCGCTAGAACCTGTATACAAGGACTTGGATATGGCCCCGCAGGGTATGAGGGTATTTTGGAGGGGGTGTCCCATCCCCCATGATGAGGACATGACTACCTTGGATACGACCAAAAATATTGCATACATGTATATTAGTGAGGTGATTTCTAATACAAACTATGTAACAATTTATTTATGTCATCCAGGACAAAAATACTTAACAGATTTTTGTGCCAGGTCAAATTGCAGGTGTATGGTATATTTGTACAATACACATATGAAGATGAGGGAAAAAGAGAAGTTTAGGTGCTATTCAAAAGTTCCTCTCACGGTACTTTTGGGCCAAGAGAACATAGAGTCCAAGCCTCACACATTCTGCATTCAGATTCGGACTGCAAGGACATACCTGACTCAAACGGCAAGAACTCCTTCATACGGACTCCTAATTGGGTGATTCTTTTATTGTTGAAAAGTACATTTCGTGCTATTTCCAACCCAATTGGTTTCACCTTAAAATTCATCCGGAGCATTGAGATATCGACGAAACAATCTGACGCTGCAGCAGAATCTGAGTCAAACTACAAGGCTAAAGGTGTTGCGTCACCTCCACTTGGGCCCAGGAGCCTTGGACGACCTAGGGTTAGTTTTAGGCTTCCTTGGGAGGTCCTCCCACCTCCTTGTCCACCACCCTTGCTCCTATATAAGTAGATCCATCTAACAGCTTTTTCCTTGGGATTTGTTTAGTCAAAAGTTAGCCATTGCAACTTCGTGTACTTCGTTTGTGTCCAACAACAACACCAAGACCGCTTACGGATCCCAAACTTTATCAATACTTCATATATATTTGTAATATTCAGATTGCTTTATCATATTCTTGCTTGTTCTTTGATTGTATGCAAGAATAGACCTTCGTGGTCAGGCTGATCGTGCTTCTGACATCGTTAGTAACCGCAGGAGATTGGTTTAGCGATTGCTAAGGCGCAACGTCATGCACGTTTGTAGTCCGATCGTCAAAGTCATCTGCACCAAATCGATGGTTATCATCTCGTCGAAAGATCGGGACCCTCGCCTCTATCAAGTGGTATCAGCTTTCAGGTTGCTCGGTTAGAATTTCCAGTTATCCCTAGATTAGATTTATTTTCTTACTTATTATCCAAGAAAAATCCACAAAAAATAAATTAGATCTATTTATTCTTTGTCCTAGCCAGTCTGAGCCTTTGCAATTTTATTTTCATTGTTTGCATTATTGAATTATCGGTTGCATCGTTGTGTCGAGTTGCTGGTCTTAGTGTCTAGTTCGTTTAGAGTTCCGAGTTCTGTTCACATTAGTAACGCCACCGCTCATCGTTATTCCTTCAGTTGTCCACCTTCACATCCATCGATTTCCACCACGTGCTATCCACCATTCATTGTCATATTCATAGTTGAGGTCGTATCACATCTTCGCTTGATCCAATCTGCATCTTATCCAGTTTGTTTTGAAGAGAGAGAGAGAGAGAGAGAGAGAGAGAGAGAGAGAGAGAGAGAGAGAGAGATGAGAGAGAAAAAAAGTTGGAGAAAAAAAGGAGAGATATAAAGAGAAAAACAAGTGTGAGAAAAAAAAAATTGGATCTATCTAGTGTCAATCTCGTAGATCAATTCGGATTGGAATCTGTTTTGTGCACTATTCAGAAAAATAGGCATATATTCCTCATACGAAGTCCGTTTTGGCTCCGTGAGTACTCAAATTAAAGCTAGCGATGAGCCACATCTAAATAGTTATAGAAGTCATTTCAATATTTGACACCTCAAAATCGGCTTCTAAATAGGTCTTTTTTCCCTCCGAAGTTCGCGAACATAGCTTGTTCTAGTTTTTCAGGATAGTTTTAGAATTTTTTGACTCCTCATATCAACTCGGAATTGAGTGATTCTTTTTGCGTTTGAAAGCTTGAGTCAGTAGCATTCTGTAGAGAAATTATCAAAAAAATGGCACATACTTTTTCAGAGGAAAGTTGAAGAGAGAGTTGTTATTATATCGTGCTTGGCAGTTGTTTCTCATCATTATCTTTACTGCCATTGTGATCTTCACTTATATCTTGTTGTCGGGAGCTACTTTATATCCTTTCTTGATGCTAGTGCTATGTCGTGACTTCATTAGTGTTCTAGGCTCGCGTCTCTAGCACGGTCTAGCCTAGGACCAGCACAATACTGTCGTTGATCTTTTATTCAACACTGCATCTCTGAATTGATTATTGCTAATCTTTTGCTACCATATATAGCCAACCCAGCTTCACATATTTCTACACCATGCATATTTACGTTTACCTGGCAATCGCTTTCTCAATCTTCGGAGTTATTCAACACCGTTGGTTGCCGATCATCACCTACTGCATGGTAAGAACTTGTAAGATATTGATATTTTCTTTACTGTGAGCGCTTTACCACCACATCCTAGTAGTTCATAGGAACATTATTTTCGAATTTTGTTTCTTGTTTCTACTAATCATGGTAGATACCTGAGATAGAAGTTTTTGGACGATGGATACATCTTCACCATCACGAGACGCGGGACAACACACACAAGCATATGGTTAGGTTATCTGTTTACCGCAATTTGAGGGTAGATTTAATCATGCGACGTATCTTGCTTGGGAGCTTGAGGTAGAACAAATTTTTTCTAGCCATGATTTTTCTGAACTTGAGAAAGTACGTGCTGCCACTCGTGAATTTACTGGTTTTGCTTCTGTTTGGTGGAGTGTGCATTGTAAGAAAAAAATATTGATAACCAACCCACAACTTGGAAAGATTTGAAACCTATAATGAGACATCAATTTGTTCCTGCTTACTATCATCATGAATTGCTTTGCAAATTAGAACAATTAAAAAAAGACAGTAACACTATTCATGCTTTCTACCAAGAGTTCAAATCTTATACGCATCACTATGACATAGAAGAATCTGAGGATGATACAATGAATAGATTTTTTGGTGGTTTGAACCACGATATTCGCGCAAGATTTCATTATATTCCTCGTTGCATTACTGGTATGTATGTTCGCGCTTGTACCTTTGAGAGACAGATACAGGAGGATGCATTTGGAGACGACAACAACTACTATTCCAGTTCATGCTCATCACCACCGGTTGGTTCCTCCACCGTTGCACCTACTAGAGCAGCCACACCTCAGATTGTGAGCGCGACATGACCTCAAGTTTATGGTACATTGTCATCGTCTGTACCTACATCAACTAAGTCTTTGCGACAAGGTAACACTAAAGATATTGATAATATAACTTCGCATGAGAATGATGCATGTCTAGTTAACTTGAATACATCATGTGTTGAGTTACCTATTGATTTGAGCACACCGGCTACTTTAGATAATCGTGTTACTGTCATGAATGCATCGTGTTATCAAACAACTGAAATACAAACAAATTTGAGTGCACCCATTGAACTACCTATTGATGCAAAAGAAACAATGTTTCATCATTTTGATATGACCTCTAATCCTGGTGATGATTCTGCGTCAAATGACTTATTGAATGTTTGCTTATTTAAGCATGATGTAGTATGTAAATTTGATGCAAGTAAGTTTTATGTCATCCAGGACAACAATACTTCACATATTTTGTGCCATGTCTAATTGCAGGTGTATGGGAAATTTGTACAATCCACGTATGAAGATAAGGGAAAACGAGAAGTTTAGGTGCTGTTCAAAAAGTCCGCTCACGTCACTTTTGGGCCAAGAGAACATATAATCCAAGCCTCTCACGTTTTGCATTCAGATTCTGACTGCACAGACATACCTGACTCAAAACGGCAAGAACTCCTTCATACAGACTCCGAATTGGGTGATTCTTTTTTCATTGAAATGTAGATTTCATGCTCTTTCCAGCCCAATTGGTTTCACCTTCAAATTTATCAGGAGCGTTGAGATATCAACAAAACAATCTGACGCTGCATCAGAATCCGAGTCAAACTACAAGTGCAAAGGTGTTGCATCACCTCCACTTGGGCCCATGAGCCTTGTAAGACCTAGGGTTAGTTTTACGCTGCCTTGGGACGTCTACCCACCTCCTTGGCGGCCACCCCTTGCTCCTCTATAAGTAGATCTATCTAGTAGCTTTTTCCTTGGGATTTGTTTAGTCAAAAGTTAGCCATTGCAATTTCGTGTATTTCGTTTGTGACCAACGACCAGACCAAGACCTCTTACGGATCCCCACCTTTATCAATACTTCATATATATTAGCAATATTCAGATTGCTTTATCATATTCTTGCTTGTTCTTCGATTGCATGCATGAATAGACCTTCGTGGTCAGGCTGATCGTGCTTCTGACATCATCAGTAACCGCAGGAGATTGGTTTAGCGATTGCTAAGGCACAACGTCGTGCATGTTTGTAGTCGGATCGTAAAAGTCATCTGCACCAAATCGATGGTTATCATCTCATCGAAAGATCGGGACCCTCGCCTCTATCACACCCATTTTGCGTATGTAAATTAGTATTCTTCCCTTAAGCTAGGTCTGGAAACTAGCCTTCCGGGCCCCTGAGTTCCTGAGCTGGGTTGCGGCCAAGACTCATCTTGATCCCTGTGAGCTCGAGTGCGTCCTGAGGCGGCCGGTGTACCTTCCTACCGTGGAGGGACCTCTTGGTCGCCCGCAGACTCCTAGATCTCCTGAGGGGTCGGTTAATTCCCTCGAGAGAGCCTCGCAAGGAGCGAACGCCAGGTCAAGGCAGGGTGCGTGTGCGGAAACACCGTGTCCATGGTACTCCCAATCCTGGGGCGGTCGCCGTTGGCAGGCTTGCCGAGCGAGGGTGTCTTGCCTGCACCACACCCGTTCCGCTTACAAGGTGCTCGCTAAGGGAAGGGTAACAGACACTGGCCTTGAAAAGAAGTAAAGCACGTAACCAAAGCGCAGGAAACCAACACGAACACGAGAAGATCCCCCCAAAGTTTGGCAGAAAAGAGATTCCAAGTTCAACTCAAGAAAGGCGCGGCGAATCGAGTTAGAGAAAAGGGGGCGAAAGCCAATGGCCGCGTCTGGCACCTAGCTAGTCTTCTTGTCTTCCACTAGCGCAGAGCTAAGTGCATTCACTGGCTGTGAGCATAGTAGTTGGGGGACAGTGTCGACGGCCAGCGCGGAGCATGGTCCTTCCACTAGGACGTGGGCGGGAGCCCCAGAGGCCTGAGGGCGGCTCTCCGAAGACTTCGGGGCGTGTACACCCCCACTCATTATTACGTGAGAGTGTCACAGACGGAGACCTTCACAGGCGTGAGCCTTGCTTCATATCGCCAGGCGAGGGGCCCGCCGTGCGCCGCTCCCGACCATCGTTGGGGCGTCCGGAAACCAGGACAAGACCAAGGGGCAAGGAGGACGCTAGCGGCACTCTCGGCGACCACGGGCCCTCTACCGGGGGGTAGGGCCCTCTGGCACCTCCCCTGGCAGAGGACCTACCGCTGTGTTGTGCCTTGCTCCATGGGATGCGAGGAAAGTTCCGGCTCCTTGCTCTCCGCGCGCAGCTCCCGGCGCGCCACTCCCGACGGGGGTGGAGCTGCCGCTCTGGGGCCTCCGGCTGCCGCCGCACGCTGGTTCTCCTGCAGCCCATGGTTAGTATACGCTTGCTCCCGAGGTACTGGTTGTACCCTACAGTTGTGGTCGCTGAAGGGGTCGATGGAGCCTTTGGGAAACTCGCGGGGCGTCTCTGCCTCGTGCGTCTCGCCGTCCCATCCCGATCTGGGAGACGACTCGGGATCTTCTCCCGGCGCGTACTCCGAGATCACCATGCGATGTACGTAGGCCTCTGTGGTCGCTCCGCCTGAGCCTTCGCCTATGCGCCTCGCACCTTGAGCCACCAAGCATAGCATCTGGCTCCGGTAGCAGTCGGGTGACATTCCGGTGAGTCCCCGCGGCAGACCACTTGTTGCTGCCATCCCTGGCGATGGCATCGTCGAGGCCGGGCCAGCCGCACCAGGGTCCATGTTGGCGCCATCCATCCCCCCGAGAGCTCCGGGGAAACGTTCATGCCTGCCGGGCCCTCGTGCGCGCTTCCGCCACAACTTGAGGTGTGGGCATAGAACAAAATGGTGGCGCACCGCTGCAGGCCGCGTCCAGTATCTCAGCAACGTGCTCCAGCAGCACATCGTGGCCACCTTCAGCCAACCTGCACCGTAGCAGTTCCCGGGCAACGATGAGCGCAGCCCGCGTGTTCACTTGTTCCTGCGTGGTCTTTGGCGCCGCCGCCGCAGTGTAGTTCGACGAGCGCGTGGCGGAGCGCGCGCGTCGTGGAGTGAGAGCGGGAGACGCCTGTACACGCCGCACGCGTCCGGCGATGCCGGGTGGCGTGCGGGCCGCCTGGAGCACGGAGTTAAGGTCCTCCTGGGCAGTTGGGGCTGCTTGGACGGGCCAAGCATCCTAGCAGTCGTCCTGAGCCCTCGCATCGTCGGCCATCGGGGTCGCTGGGCGGCGGTGAGTCACGATGGAAGACAGGCTCGAGCGCACCCCTACCTGGTGCGCCAAATGTTGGATTTCAGGTTCCACAAACCCTTGAGAGGTTCGAACTCTGGGGTGCACATGAAGAACATTCCCTCCCCATCGCGCTCACCCTACGATTTCATGGCCTAGCTCGACGAACTCAAAGAACAAAGGACACAGAGGTTTATACTAGTTCAGGCCACCCTATGGTGTAATACCCTACTCCAGTGTGTGTGTGGTGGATTGCCTTGTATGATTGAGGATGAACTAGTAAAAGGGATGAACAGCCTCTGGAGGAGAGGTGTTCTTGGTTTCGGACGAGCTTGTGGTGTCTCTTCTACTAGGCGATCTCTCTCTTAGATCTAGATGAGATGCCCTCTATAGTGGTGGCTAGGTCCTATTTATAGTGGCCTTGGTCCTCTTACCAAATATCAGCGGGGAGGGATCCCATAACGACCAAATTTGAAGGGGAACAACTAGTACAAGTTATCATGATAAAAGTAGCCTTCTTCTGCCAAAGGCTATGGTGGTGATGCCACGCCGGGGTCCACGATGACCTCTGTTCTGCAGCCTTAACGGACCTTGGTCTTGTTGCACCGATATGGAAACCTTTGCCTGATCCCTCGGGACACCACGCCTACGATTGCCCTCTTAGCACCAAAGAGGAAACTGGCACACTACGCCCGCTGGCGCCCTCCTGACCTTGGTCGTCATGGCTCACGTCACGTGAACCTCGCGAGGTGCTCCTTGCATAGATATCTCCACTCCTCGGGAGCCAGCCTAGAGAGACTGCCCCCAGGGAGGTCTTCCTGTCGCCCGCCTCGCGAGGGTCTTGAGTAGCAGTTGATGAAGCTGGGCCGCACCAGGCCGCTGATGGAGCCACGTCACGGGCCGCACGCAGGCAAGTCTAGGTACCCCCGTTCTTAGGACGCCGACAACTACCTCAAGAAAGGTCGTGTATGACTGGAAATCTGCAATCCTCTTGATAGGGTGGTTGAGACCGTTCAAGAAGCGTGCCATCGTTTGTTCATCGTCTTCCTTGACATTAGATTGAATCATGGCAATCTCCATTTCTTGATAGTACTCTTCCACTGTCTTCGTGCCTTGCTTGAGGAGTTGCAATTTCGTGAAGAGATCTCGATTCTAGTGTGTTGGCACAAAGCGGGGTCGCTTGACATCTTTCATTTGTGTCCAAGTTGTGATGGCTGTCTCGCCTCAATCCGCTCAGCGCTCGATCACTTGCTCCCACCAAATAAGGACATAGTCTTGAAACCCAAGAGATGCCATTACGATCATCTTTTCCTCGTCGTAGTTGTGCAGTTGGAATATCTTGTCGACCTTCAATGATCATGATAGGTACTCTTCTAGATCAATGCTTCCGGAGAACTTGGCCATGGTGAATCTGCGCTTGCCGTAGGGATTTTCTTCATGGTCGTTGTCGCGGTGTCGGTGTCGCGCTTGATGTAGAGGCGGGTTTTCGACTTCTAGTTTCGCGGCACAGACTTGATGTAGACGGTCAGCTTGCGGCTCTTGAGCTTGTCGATGTACTCTTTATTGATTGCGTCGTTCTTGTTCGGCTTCACATTGAGCTTCTTCTTCTTCTTCGCGCACACGGCGGTTGCGGTTGTGAACATCTTGAATCGCATCTCGAAGAGCACATTGATCTTGAAGAGCATTCTCCTCATAACGTAGTTGTTCTTTTGATAGATCTTCGGCGGCTTGCTCTTGTTGTCGTCAGCGTTAGCGTTCTTGCGCTTTCTCCAAAAGTTGGGCGCTTTTGTTGATGACGACGTTCTTGCTCGCAAAGTTGCTCTTGTGGACCATTTCCATGGAATGGATTTTGACTTGCTTGACGTTCTGGATGCACGGCTCGATGAAGAGAACTTGATGTCGGAGTACTTGAGCCAGAACAAGAGTAGTACGAGTGGCGACTAGAGTGGCGCCATCTAGGTGGTGAAGAAGTTGAGGAAGACCGATTAACCATCAAGGCACGTAACTCCTCCATTTGAGTTGTCATGTTGGTGTTGAAGGTATTCATGTGGTTTGATATTGTTGTGTCGAAGTAGTCTCTTATGCGTTGCTCGGAATGCCTCTAGTCGGTGGCGATTTTCTCAATGTGGTCGCTCACAGCTTCACTTTCTTCATGCAATGCTCGTTGGAGGCCTATAAGATGCACTTTGGTGACGTAGTTGTTTGGTTCTTGTTTGTCGTCGAAGAGCGGGTTCGCCGTTGTACTTGGCCTGTCCATCATGAGCTAGTGTGGTGAATAGGAAAGGGAAAGAAACAATACCAAAGTTACCTTTTCCAAAGATTGAGAATGTATCGAGTATCACTCAATGTGATGTTATGATAGTGGAATTGGTACCGGGTTTGTTTCTCACACCTACAAGTACAAGGATTTTTTAGAATCTCGGCTAGGAATAGTGGCACAAAATTTCAAGCAATTGTTAGTCAAGATATTGAAAATGTTGAGAAGAGTCACAAAAGTTGCAAGTAAGGCAATAGATCACAACCGAAAGATATCACATGGGAACGCACACACGGAAGATAAGTGGGATCCATACAACCAAAAGGTGAGCTCAAGATATCACGGAGATGCTCTTGTTGCATGAATGCTAAAGAGACGTAGCTCGATTGCTCAAATGGGCAAGATACACTATGTGCACCTACCTATATGAGTAACCATGTCATTCTCTATCCCATCTATACGACGTATGTATGATACAATATGATGTCAAGGTATATGATATGCAAAATGGCTCAATTCTATTTTCTTAGAAGCTCTTTGTTCTTCTCAATTTGCTTAAAAGCTTTGTATGTCACTTTTTTCTATGCTTGATGTTCGAGCCAATGATGATATGAGACAAGTATGATAAGGTATGCATGGGAGAGATTATTGGCACAATATGGTAGCAAGATGATTGCACGCTCAAATAGCCATGTGGTCTAAGCGTATCACTAAGGTGCACAATATGGCGTGGCCCAGCAATCCTCAACTGGCTTGTCTCAATGGGTAGGTAACGCAAAATAGGCTCAGTTATCAAGTGTAAAGACAAGGTAGAGTGTAAGATGTCATCGAGGTGACCGTCCTTGCTTACGGTTATTGGTCTCAATGTTGAGTGGTGAAGATGATGATGACTCCGGGCGATTATGAATGCCGATGAGGATGATGAACAACCGTTCCCAAGTTGCCGAAACAACTTAGGAAATGGAACCGCAACTCAAAATCTCAAAAACACAAGGTGGTAGCAGAAACTAGTGTGTAGGCGAAGTGGTTAGTGCGGAAGAAATGTTTGTGAAACGACGAACCAGAAAACTGGGCGGTCATGGAGCTCTCAGGTGAGCCCGTGTGCACTGTGTCCCGATAGCCCGTGTGCACGGGGTCCACGGCAGACGTCTGTTCTTGCCCGGATCTGTGGGTTTGGCCCAAAAAATTGTCAGAATTCGGCCGTGAGGTGGTTGTGGGAGGTGGTAGGGGTGTAGATCCAGTTGCCAAACACCAATTTCGTGGATAAAAAACAGAATCTCACAAGATCTAACAAAATGCAAGAAAATTTTTATGGCTATTTTTGTGGGAATTTTCGGATTAGGACAAAAAACACAAAATCAAGCTAGAAAATGAGGGGTAGGGACTCCAAGATGTGAACCAACCATGGATCATGGTACCAAGATGATGTAGGGTGAAACCCTATCGGATGTTCTTTTCACACTTAGAGGGGAAAAGAGGAAGAACACAAAGAGAAATCACTCAAACAAACCACAAATCACACGTCCACTAGGATAGCAAACATGAGATCCACAAGTATACAAGGTTAATCCAAGGAACAAGTACACAAAGGTAAAGCTCTTCCCAAATCGCTAGAGAGATGAGGTCTTGATGATCATATGATTGGGATCCTTCTCTTGACAAAGAGGTCTTGTAATCCACAAGGATTCTTCTCCTAAGAGGTCTTGTCTCTCCTAGAGGGAGTGGATACAAGGAGCAAAGCTCTCAAATTGATAGAGGCAAAGGTGTCCCATCTTTTGATGAGATGGTGGCTATTGTTTTGGAGGAAGTTGACTTCGATGATCTGACTACGAACGTGCGAGGACGTCGCGCCTTAGCAATCGCTAAACCAACTCCGAGAGGTTATTGACCACGCCGGAGCATGATCAACCTGACCACGAAGGTATGTTTCTTGCAGGCAAATAAAGAACAAGCAAGAAACTGAGATTGCAATCTGGATATTGCGAATTCAAGAGGAAAGCATTATTGATCAAGTGGGGTTCTGTTACATCTTTGTCTGGTCGTTGAACACAAACGAAGTACGCGAAGTTGCAGCTCTGGCAACCTTTAATCTAAACAAAACCCAAAGTCTAAATGACGCCCTAAGGGCTGTATATATATGGAGGAAGAGGTGGGAATTTTGTGGCCCTTGGAGGAGGGGTCAGAAACCAACCCTAACTCTCGTTTCCCCACACATACAAACTCTAAAAACAGCCTATACTCAAGTATTTTGAAATTACATGGGCCTGGCCCAATAATAAGGTGACACAACACCTATATAATAGCCTCTTGATGAAATTTATGAAGTGGCATCTTGTATATTTCATCCAAGGCTTCATGCACTCATTATGGTGGCTTCAAAGTCCTGAAATCATCACTTGTAACTCCGTTCTTGTTCCCCTTGTGCATGCCAACATCTCCATGCTTGATCTTGCTCCAAGTTCATCCTTCTTGTCCAATCTAGTCCCTTCATTTGTAAGAAAGACAAATGTATCCAATTTAGGCAACATCATATTCTCATGAACATTAGAATCATTACCAAGAAACAAAAGTACGTGGTAATTTGATTGGCATACGCGAGCTCAAGTAATTGGTCATGTATATGTATCATTTGGGGATGTGGGTGTAACCTTGTTAGTGATGTCCTCATCATCCTCCCCTTCTTGAATTGAAGTCGTCCTCGACGGAAGCTCATCTTCCTGACCAAAGTAAGGCTTCAAATCTGCAATGTTAAATGTGGGACTAACCCCAAAATCTGCACGCAGCTCAAGTTTATATGCATTACCATTTATTTTTTCAAACACCTTAAAAGGACCATCAGCACGTGGCATTAGCTTTGACTTGCGCAAATTAGGAAACCTGTCCTCATGCAAATGTAACCAAACAAGATCTCATGGTGCAAAGACAACACATTTTCTACCCTTATCTCCAACAATTTTATATTTAGCATTCATGCGCTCAATATTTTCCTTAGTTAACTCATGCATTTTTAAGATCAATTCAGCACATTGTTTAGCATCAGAATTAACCTTCTCCGAAGATGGAAGAGGCTACAAATCAATAGGTGCACGAGGTAGGAAACCATAGACAATTTCAAAAGGGCACATCTTAGTAGTAGAATGCAACGAATGATTATAAGAAAATTCAATATGAGGCAAGCATTCTTCCCACATTTTCTTATTATTCTTCAAAACAGCAACTAAGCATAGTAGACAAAGTTCTATTTACTACTTTAGTTTGTCCATCAGTTTGGGGGTGACAAGTAGTACTAAAAAGCAGTTTAGTCCCCAACTTAGCCCATAAACATCTCCAAAAGTGGCTAAGAAATTTAGTATCACGATCTGAAACAATAGTATTTGGAACACCATGCAAGCGAATAATTTCACGGAAGAACAAATCTGCAACATTAGCAGTATCATCGCTTTTATGACATGCTATAAAGTGTGACATTTTCGAGAACCTATCCACGGAAACAAATATGCTATCCCTCCCCTTCTTTGTTCGAGGTAAACCCAAAACAAAGTCCATAGATATATCTTCTCAAGGAACACTAGGGACAGGCAACGGCATATATAAACCATGAGGATTGAGTTGTGACTTAGCTTTTTGACATGTAGTGCAGCGAGCAACAAAACGCTCAACATCCCGTCTCATCTTTGGCCAAAACAAATGTGTAGCAAGTACGTCCTCCAACTTCTTCACACCAAAGTATCCCATTAATCCTCCTCCATGCGCCTCTTGCAACAACAAAAGACGAACATAGCTAGCTGGAATGCATAGCTTGTTAGCACGAAACACAAATCCATCATTAACGACGAACTTGTTCCATGTTCTCCCTTCTTTACAATTCTGCAATACATCTTTAAATTCAGCATCATGCACATATTGATCTTTGATGGTCTCCTAACCAAATATTTTAATGTCAAGTTGTGAAAGCATAGTATAACGACGAGACAATGCATCAGCAATAACATTTTCTTTTCCCTTCTTGCGTTTAATAACATAAGAGAAAGTCTATATGAATTCAACCATTTAGCATGTCTACGGTTCAGTTTTGCTTGAATTTTAATGTGCTTCAAAGATTCATGATCAGAATGTATAACATATTCTTTGGGCCATAAATAATGTTGCCATGTTTCCAAAGTCCGAACAAGAGCATATAATTCCTTATCATTAGTAGAATAATGCAGACTAGGCCCATTCAATTTTTCAGAAAAGTATGCAACAAGTTTACCATCTTGTAATAACACACTTCCTAACCCAATTTCACTAGCATCACACTCAAGCTCAAAAGTCTTATTAAAATCAGGAAGTTGGAGTAAAGGAGCATGTGTTAACTTAACTTTCAATACCATGAATGCTTCTTCCTATGCAGTACCCCAAACAAAAGGCACATCCTTCTTTGTAAGCTCATTGAGAGGTGCAGCAATGGTGCTGAAATCTCTCACAAAACGCCTATAGAATCCAGCGAGGCCAAGGAAACTCCTCACGTGTGTGACCGTTTTGGGCTGTGGCCAACTCTCAATAGCTTCAATCTTGGCTTTATCAACCTCAATTCCCTGTGGAGTAACAACATAGCCAAGAAAAGATACTCCGTAGGTGCAAAAGGTGCACTTTCCAAGGTTACAAAACAAACGTGCATCACGTAGAGGAATAAAAAGAGCACGTAAATGTTCCAAATGTTCCTCCAAAGATCTGCTATAAATCAATATATCATCAAAGTAAACTACCACAAATCGTCCAATGTAAGCATGTAAAACTTCATTCATTAATCTCATGAAAGTACTAGGTGCATTAGTTAACCAAAAAGGCATGACTAACCACTCATATGATCCAAACTTAGTTTTAAATGATGTTTTCCATTCATCTCCCAATTTCATGGCAATGGTGCTGAAATCTCTCACAAAACGCCTATAGAATCCAGCGAGGCCAAGGAAACTCCTCACGTGTGTGACCGTTTTGGGCTGTGGCCAACTCTCAATAGCTTCAATCTTGGCTTTATCAACCTCAATTCCCTGTGGAGTAACAACATAGCCAAGAAAAGATACTTCGTAGGTGCAAAAGGTGCACTTTCCAAGGTTACAAAACAAACGTGCATCACGTAGAGGAATAAAAAGAGCACGTAAATGTTCCAAATGTTCCTCCAAAGATCTGCTATAAATCAATATATCATCAAAGTAAACTACCACAAATCGTCCAATGTAAGCATGTAAAACTTCATTCATTACTCTCATGAAAGTACTAGGTGCATTAGTTAACCCAAAAGGCATGACTAACCACTCATATGATCCAAACTTAGTTTTAAATGATGTTTTCCATTCATCTCCCAATTTCATGGTATCCACTATGCAAATAAACTTTGGAGAATACTTTAGAGCCACTCAATTCATCAAGCATATCATCTAGCCTAGGAATAGGATGACGATAACGAATAGTAATATTATTAATGCCTCTACAATCAACAAACATACGTGATGTACCATCCTTTTTTGGCACTAGAATAATAGGAAAAACACAAGGACTAAGGGATTCGCGTATATAACCTTTGTTGAGTAGCTCCTATACTTGACGCATAATCTCCTTCGTCTCCTCTGGATTAGTACGGTATGGTGCCCGATTGGGTAGCGATGCACCATGAATTAAGTCAGTCTGATGCTCAATCCCTCGAATAGGTGGTAATCCTGGGGGCACTTCTTGTGGAAAGACGTCCGCGAACTCCTACAAAATGTTAGTGACAGCAGGAGGCGAAGAGGAAGGCAGTTCCTCAAATGAAAATAATGCCTCTTTGCACACAAAAGGATAGCAAACAGATTTACTGAAATCTAGATCATCAATATCAGATTTCATGGCAAGTAAACATCCACTTTTTAATTTAATTTCAGATGCAACATGAGATGATGGTGTGTTATTAGGATTCATATGTTGCTCAAATTCTTTTGCCACAATCTGATTTTCACTCTTATTTTTCTCCTATTTTGTTTCATTAGCTCTACTGATATCATCTTTCAAAATGGTATCATGAGACATAGGAAGCAAAGTAATACGTTTATCCTTATGAACAAGAGTATACTGATTGTTTCTACCATGGTGTACAATTTTTTTATCAAGTTGCCATGGTCTACCAAGTAATAAGGAACATGCTTGCATGGGTACCACATCACAATAAACATAATCAACATATGTGGAGATACTAAAATGCACACGAACAGTACGTGTTACCTTAACCTTGCCGCTGTTGTTGAACCATTGGATGTAGTAAGGATGTGGATGTGGTCTTGTGGTGAGAGATAGCTTCTTCACCATCTCTATGCTAGCCAAGTTGTTACAGCTCCCTCCATCTATGATGACGCGTACAGAACTTTCCTTCACAACTCCCTTTGTATGGAACAAAATTATACCTCTGATTTTGCTCCGCTTGTGTGACCTGCACACTCAAAACATGTTGAGCAACTAAACATTCATACATGTCAGCGTCTTCAGGATCCATGTATTGCATCTTATTTTTAGAATCATCACCACTGTGTTCTTCACGTGTAATTAGAGCCAAAATCTCATCATAGTCAGTAGCGGACTCATAACCACCATCCTCAGTAGCAATCATGACACGCTGAGATGGGCATTTGCTCGCATAGTGACCACGACCAGTGAAACGACGACATATAACATCATGCATTGGCCATGTGGATGCCATGGATGAAGAAGAGCTCTGCGCGGGACCGGAAGGTGTACTCCTCGTTGATGGTGGTGGTGCATGTTTGCTTTTATCATAGCTAGAAGGAACAACTGAAGTAGGCGGTGGTGCAGCCGGACGTGTCGAAGTAGATGATGCGCGCGGTGTCTATGATGAAGGTCGACCTGCAGAAAATTAGTTCACACCAAGGCCTGTCGATCCTGCACTTCACGTGCAACTTTGCAAGCAAGATGGAATAAACGAGTGATATTATTATACTCCTCGTACTCTAGAATTGTCTGAATCTCTCTATTTAAGCCACCCATAAAACCTGCAGGCATAGCCTCATTATCCTCAACAATACCACATCTAATCAGGCCAATTTGTAATTCCTGATAATATTCCTCTACAGAATTTTTTCCTTGTCTTAAACGATGCAGTTTCTGAAGTAATTTACGTTGATAATATGGTGGAACCCAACGAGTATGCATAGCAGTTTTCAAAGCAGTCGAAGTAGTTGGAATATTATTCGGATATAATCTACAATATTCAGACCACCACGGACAAGCAAAACTAGGAAAAGCACATAGAGCAGCAGCAACACATCTCTCCTCAGGATATTCTAAACATGTAAAACGTTGTTCGGTTTCTAACTCTCAAGTAAGATATATATCAGGAAGATATCTACCCTCAAATGGTGGAATATTCAATTTTAGTTTTGGGAGATGGTCATGATCTCGTACCTGAGGGTGTGGTGCAGCCCTACCATTGCGATTATTTGCATGTGGACGACCTACTAGTTGTGGTGCTGGTGGTTGCATGTAGTTATGATTTTGATCAACCTCATCCTCGTAATCTCCCGCATAATCGTCCTCCTCCTCAGAAGCAGCAGGCGCCACAGAAGTATCAACAGCTGCACCAACAGTTTGGCCAGGCTCAAGAGGAACACGGCATGCTTTGTGGAGGGTTGTTTCATGATGTGAAGGTGGTTGTCGTTGTTGTTAAAATGGTGCAGCAGGTGGAGGTAGACGCGCAAGCACTTCAGCAAATTTGGCATCCAACTTGGTGTTAATTGACTTCTCAATGCCATCCATCCTCGCTAGTGCGTCGCCAAAACTAGTCATCACATCTTCTACCTTTTGACCCATCATTTGCTGAAATTTAACATGCAACTCCTTGTTCGTCATGTTCTCCCTGCCAGTCTCGTCGACTTGTGATCCTGACATGGTTAGCAGCAATAGAAACACACACAAAATATGATCGTCCAGACTACTAGAAAATGGTGTTGGTGGGGCGTCACAAATCCGTCAAGTAAATCTCAAATTCTTACCAGTTCTTACCCAGCAGCAGGTGGTGATCGGCAACCGTGGTAGTCAAAACTCTCAAAGCTTGGATAAAGCGATTGCCAGGGAGAGTCAAACGCACGAAATAGATGTATGTGGAGCTGGGAAGGCTTATAACATGGTAGCAAAAAGGTTCAGCAATAATCAATTTCAGAGATGCAAAGTTGAATAAACGCTCAACGACGGTACTATACTGGTCCTAGGCTAGACCGTACTAGAGACGCGAGCCTAGAACACTAACAAAATCTCGACGCTGCATGAAATCAAGGGGAAATCACACTCTGATTTTTTTCGCCTCTTTTTTGTGCGCTCCTTTTTTTGCGGAAAATCACTATAACGGCGAGTGTCTCAAAACTCTTCCCAAGTCAAACTAAGATGATAGGCACGCGATTTTTTTGACTATTTTTTTTCAGAAATCAGGCAGCGACGACCAAAAAGTGCGGTAAAAAAATAGTATGATGGCACGTGTCTCAAAAGACTCAGAAAAACCTTAAAACGGGATAGGAAAAAAATATTTTCACCTGCCGAAATTTTGGCGTAAAAACTTTGCGGATTTGTTTTCCGAGACCTACGCAGGCAAGGAAACATGAATACGAACTAGATGGATCTCAAGAACAAACCTAATATGTAAAGACCTCGGATTGGTGGTGGATATATGGTGGTAGGATATGGCAGCGGTGGTAGGTTATGGCAGCGATGGTGGTATGTGGTAGCGATGGTGGGATATGGCAGCGGTGGCGGTATGGCATCAGTGATGAATAAGGTGCGGCGGCGGTGTGATAAACTGTGAACATAAATCGAAACTCTAAAGAACTAGACGGTAAGACCAGCAACTCGACACGATGATGCAACCACAAATTCAACGAAGCAAACACGGAAAAGATTATGCAATGGCTCAAACTGGTTTGGATATGATGAACTAACCCTATTTTTTTGGCTTTTCCGTGGATTGTAGGTATGAAGAACAGACTCGATCTAATCTACGAAAAACTGTAAAATCTCACCGAGCAACCTAGAAATCTGATACCACTTGATAGAGGCAAAGGTGTCCCGTCTTTCGATGAGATGGTGGCTATCGTTTTGGAGGAAGTCGACTTTGACGATCCGACTACGAACGTGCGAGGACGTCGCGGCTTAGCAATCGCTAAACCAACTCCGAGAGGTTATTGACCACGCCGGAGCATGATCAACCTGACCACGAAGGTCTATTTCCTGCAGGAAAACGAAGAACAAGCTTTATTGATCAAGTGGGGTTCTGTGATGTCTTTGTCTGGTCATTGAACACAAACGAAGTACGCAAAGTTGTAGCTATGGCGAACTTTAATCTAAACAAACCCAAAATCTAAACGACGCCCTAAGGGATGTATATATGGAGGAAGAGGTGGGAATTTCTTGGCCCTTGGAGGAGGGGTCTGAAACTAACCCTAACTCTTTTGTCCCCACACATACGGACTCTAAAAACAGCCTATACTCAAGTATTTCGAAATTACATGGGCCTGGCGCAATAATAAGGTGACACAGCACCTATAATAGCCTTTGGACGAAATATATGAAGTGGCATCTTGTATATTTCGTCCAAGGATTCACGCACTCATTATGATGGCTTCAAAGTCCTGAAATCATCACTTGTAACTCCGTTCTTGTTCCCCTTATGCCATCATCTCCATGCTTGATCTTGCTCCAATGTTCATCCTTCTTGTCCAAGCTAGGCCCTTCATTTGTAAGCAAGACAAATGTATCCAATTTAGGCAGCATCGTATTCTCATGAACATTAGAATCATTACCAAGAAATGTAAGTACCTGGTAATTTAATTGGCGTGTGCGAGCTCTAGTAATTGGTCATGTATATGTATCAGTTGGGGTTGTGGGTGTAACCTTGTTAGTGATGTCCTCATCACAAATGTTCTCAATACTTTGCTCACCCTAACACATGTCCTAGATGCAGAATATATAGCCTTGGAGTGGTAGGAGATGAATAGGGACGAAGAGGAGGCCCAACAGCCCAGCTCCAGCCGGCCATTCTGAAGGTCCCGTGCACACGGGGGTCAGGTGGTCACGGTACACATCCGTGCGCACGGGGTGCTGCAGCATAGCGTCCTGTGCAGCCCATGGGCACGGGGTCTCGGGGGCCCGTGCGCACGGGATTGCCTGGGACCTTCTGTCCAGCAACATTTGACCTTCTTCTTCACGTTCTTGGCCTTGGGGTTCTTCTCCTCCTTCTTGGTGCTGATACTCCTTGTACCTAATGACACATAGAGCATTTTGGTGAGGTAGCGAGCAAGTTCCATTAGAGTCTATGCATGTGTCAAGTAGGAAGGAATTCACCTCGGTTTCCATTGCACGTGTCCTAGCTCTTGTCATGGGTCCTTTTGGAGCTTGCATGGTTGAGGTAGAGTCCATGGGGATAGGTGGTGGATGCTCCACATCAAATCTAGAGGAGATGAAGGATGTTATCCGTCGAGTACAGGAGCTACTCACAAAGGTTATATACGCGAATCCCTTAGTCCCTGTCCTGTTCCTATTATTCTAGTGCCGAAAACGGATGGTACATCGCGAATCTGTGTTGATTCTAGAGGCATTAATAATACACTACAACAAACACCCCCCTATAGCAGCACATCGCGAATCTATGTGTCGTTTGATTGAATCCACCTTCGACACTTAGCGCTAACCTCCCCGTAGCCACGTCCATCTCTACCCATGTCCATCTTTTTTTGTGCTGTCAACACTCGCGCACGAAGAAATCTCCCTTTGTTAAGAAAAAAAATCAGGAGACACAGCTAGCAGCCCAGCCTCCCACCGCCGCCACCGCCCCCACCACCTTTCTTTCTGCCGCCTACCCCCGCTCCTGCAGCAAGATCGCCTCCCTAGCCACCTCCAGCCCCAGCCGCCGCTGCACCCGCCCCCGCGGCCTCGCCCTTGCCCTCGGCCGCCTGCCCTCATTCCTCCTCCAAGCTCGCCTCCCTCGCCAATTTCTCCGCCCATCGGTGATGCACACTGCATCGTCGCCCATCTTCCTGTGTCGGGGAAGACATCGCCCTTGACGTTCCTCCGTGCGACCAGAGATGTAGATGCCACAGTCGTTCTTTCGCGCGACCGGAGATACAGACGGCGCCATTGTTCATCCGCACAGCCAGGGACGGCGCAAGTACCGACGGATCTATCCACCTCAACGGCCGCAGTTCAGCAGGTCTTGTTATATCCCTCCCGCATCTACAATTCTTTATTTCTTTCCTACTTTGTTTGGTTCGATTTATTCCATAGAACCAATCAAAACATGTGATGCGGAGCATCCCTTGGTCATCCCCATGGACCTATCATCGTCTTACCAAGTGCCAAGTGGACCCATGACTCGTGCCCGTACAAGAGCTCTCGAGACCGAGGTGACATCTCACCTTAACCAACTTCAATGTGAATCATGCGAGACATGGCTACTACCTCAAGCGGATGTGCTATGTGTACTCAGGTACCAAGAAGACCCCTGGGAGAGGATCATGAAGCTGGACAAGTCCCTAGGTGTACGGAAGGAGCGATGCAGCAAACTGAACCAGGAAAGCCTCTAGGCCCCAGATATCCGGCCACCAATCCAGGACATCCGGCCCCTGGAGCGTCTTTAATAACAAAGCCCCCACAGCCGAAGCTAAAGGGGCTGGACATCTGGCCTGGCACCAGAGCCCGGACATCCGGACCGTAGCCCGGAAATCCACGCCACTACCGAAGCATACCCGAGGCTCGACCTCGTCTGCCCAGACATCCGGTGCTAGGCCCGGACATCCGACGCCTCGTGACAGCCCGGACATCCGGCCTGACGCCCGGACGTCCGGCCTCTGATGCCTGCGTGCATTTTGGCTAGGTCGTGGCCCATGTACCCCTTCGCCCCCTAAGACTATATATAGTCCTCCACCTACCTATTTTTAGGGTTAGCATTGTGATAGCTCATTGAGACCTTAAGCATTGCTCATCCTTAGTGGTTCATCTCCTCGAGAGACCGTGGCCTCCATGGAGAAGATCCACACGGGTTCAAGACCTCCTCACAGAGAAGATCCACACAGATGCAAGACCTCCTCACGGAGAAGACTATCGCTACTTGTATCGTCCTTAGTTCATCGTGGATCATGTATCTGATTGTGTTTCCTGATCTAGCACTTGTGTGACTACTTTATTGTTGACTTGAGTGTTCCTCTTTCGTTCCCCTCGTGATTCCTCGTGATTTTCCCCTTTGTGTTCTTCGTGTTCATTGTGGGATTACCTCATTTTCGTGAAAGATCGGCCTAGATCGGGTTCACCCCGCATCAAATTGGTCTCGAGAGCCTAGGATTCTCATGAATTTGGAGCCCCTACCTCCATTTTCTAGCTTGTTTTTGTTGTGTTTATCCCAATTCCGAAAATCCCCACCAAAAATAGCCCCATTTTTTGTGATTTGTTGATTTGACGAGATTTTGTTGAATTTGTTCCATGGATTTGCTGTGCCACGAGTGGATCTAGGTTTTCCCCACTTTTTCCCCAATTTTCATCCGCAAAATCCGATGAATTTGGCCCGGAAGTCATCTGTTCCACGGAGTTCATCAGGGGGCCGCCCGCAGCCAAAACCCGACCCCCTATGCCACACTTTGCACTCAATCTCCGCCATTTTCGTTCGGTATCCCACCAAACCTTCCGCTTACCAGCACCAGTTCCGCAACCACCATCGCTTAACCACTACGATTTTGACAAATTTGTCCCACTTTGTCTTGGATACTTGAGTTGTGGTTTCACCGTTTCCTTGGATATTTAGGCTACCTTGGAATGGAACGACTTCGACGACACCACCGCTCATCCTCGGCAAGGACGATAACATCGATGACTTCTTGTTTTCCCAAACTTGCAATTGCATTGTCACGCTATAGACCATTTTGCGTAGCTTTCCCATCGAGACTAGCCATTTGAGTATTGCAGGGCCACGACACTTGTGCACATTAGTGATAGTCATAGATATTGCATACTACATCATCATATCTATGTGTGACACAAGAGTGTTCCGCATACACAATAGCTACCTTGATACGAGAAGCATGCATAAGTGGCCAAAGAATGAGCTCACAAGCTTTTAAGAAAAAGAGCCATCAAAAGCTTATAAGCAAAAGGACAATAGCATCATATGCCTTGCATCAAAAGACATCATATGAAATAGCAATACATCATCTTGTGCTCAAGCATCGGCACATCATACAATTATAGCATACTTGTGATAGGAAGTCATTACGTTTTGCCTCTTATAGGTCGTGCACAAGTGCGTATCCGCCTATTAAGCAATCGGTTAGCGTCTCTCTAGTGTTGTGCAACAAGAGCATTTTCCCTGGATTCCACATTTTCACTCACCATTGGTTGCACAACCACATTTATCTATGCGTGCGTGTGTTCTGTGTGCTGCCTATTGCTTGTGATCTACTTGTTGCATGAGGAAATTGTGAATCATTTTCAACAAAATTGAGTCTTGTTAACAATTGCATTGTTTTTGTGTTACTATCCTCACCGAGATCCTCTCAAAGCTTTACTTGTGTAGGTGCGAGAATCAACAAGAAGTGGTACCAATAGTGCTATTTGTCAGGGATATGGTTAATAAGTATAAACCGGATATTGTAAACCGGCTTAATTATATTGTATTTAATTTATTATTAGTAGAGATTATGGCCCATGAGGTTTCAAGGCCCATGTATAGAAATACGGTTTGTGAACCACCAAAGAGATGTAACTTGAGAGATAAGAAGGGAAGAGCAGAGACCGAGGCGGACACGATTATGAGCCGGCCTCGGGACTCTGTAAACCGGACCAGGCGTCACCTCTATATAAAGGGACGATCCGGCACCGGTTCAGGGACAAGCAACAATCAATCCGTCGAGACGCAGGCAAGGGATTCCGCTCCCTGTAATCCGACGCCTGAGTAATACCAAACCAACTAGACGTAGGCTTTTACCTTCTCGAAGGGGCCGAACTAGTATAAAACCCTTTGTGTCTTTTGTGCGCCATGAACCCTTTCAAGCTAACCCGTGCGATGGTTCCATCATCAAGTCCGTTAAACCGGACATCTGCCGTGTTAATTCCACGACAGTTGGCGCCCACCGTGGGGCCTGCGCACGACGGTTTCGAGTTCTTGGAAGGCGGCCTCAAGGGGTTAAAGGGCTACGCGGTCGGCCGGATGACCAAGAGTCGTCGTGGCCGGATCTACATCGACGACGCAGGATGGGGACCGGAGGCCGATTCGATCGAATACGGGTACCGGGTTCCCTTCGGCAGCATCCAAGTCTTCATCGGCAAAATCGGTGAACCGGGACCTGAGCCGGACACTTTCCCCAACATCGTCGAGCCGGCTCAGCGTGCGAGATCGGCCCGGATTCAACCTGCCATGAAGCGTGTGTTCGTTGGAGCGATTCACGGAGAACAAGCGGAGGACGGGTTGGAATCTGATGGTGCAACCGTCGTCTATTCAGATGACGAATCTTCGTCCGGGGAAACTGAGTCTCTGTATCAGTTGCGGGACGGCCGGTCTGAGGGCGAGTCCGACGGAAACAGTATTCCGGGCCCCTCCGACCCGCCAAACCGGGTGGCGGTTTTTATGGCCGGTTCACAACCCCCGACGAACGGAACAACAGCAGAGGCTGGCGCAGGAGGAAGCGGTTCAAATCCCTCTGTTACTGCGGTTCTATCCACCTTGATGGAGGAGTTCGCGGCTAAGGCAATAGAGGCCGTAGCTCCAGCAGACAAGGCGCAACATGATACAGTGCTTCTCCAGTTGAAGGCCCGGATCGATCAGTTAAAGGAGGATCTAAAGGCAGAGGGAGAGATGCTAGCGGAAAGGCAAGCGGAGTTGGATGAACAAGCTTTTCACTTAAGGATGGAACAGGCTTCCATGGAAGGGGTAAGAGGACGAAAATATCGATCCCGCCTGCCGCCGGGTTATGAATCTACGGATTTGTTCAGAACACCGGGGGCTGGAGCCAGTAACAATCCGATCTTAAACCGGAGAAGCCCACCGGCTCGAGAGGAACCGGTTCAGCAACCCGCCGCGGAGCGGGAGCGACGGATTACATCGGCACCTTATGTTCCGGTCCCCCCGGGGCACTATTCAAACCCTGTGGATAATATCGCTGCAGCGGCAGCACGATTGGCCGCTTTACCTGTGGAAGAAACATCCCCTGTAGCGATAGAGGCGCGCAGGGCCCAGAGGTTACTCAACACGGCTTTAATACAGCAGCAAGCGTACTCTCACAGCAGGGAAAGGTTGCATTCAACACCACGTCCCAACCGAAGTTACTCTAGACATTGGGAGGAGCCCGAAGTATCTAGCAGCGAACGGAGGAGACATCAGCACAGGCAGAATAATCCGGCAAGGGCAGAAATGCCAGCCCCGGATCGTAACCGGCCTAGATCGGAGGCCAGGGAGGAGATCCGCCAGTCGACGCCGGTTTACAACGGCGCTACGGGGACAGGAGCGACAGCAAGCGGTTTTGGGATACAGTGTCTTGTCCCGGCCCTTCGGAGTGTTAAGTTACCCAAGGATTTCAAAGGACCTCGCAAGGTGCCCAATTACACAGCCGATTTACCACCCGAGGCTTGGGTGGAAAGCTACGAGATGGCTATGGAGATGCTGGACGTGGATGAATCGGCTTGTGCCAAATATTTCACTATGATGCTTGAAGGAACGGCCCGGACTTGGCTAAAGGGACTTCCTCCGAATTCCATCGGATCATGGGGGGAGCTGCGTAATCAGTTCATCAAAAATTTCAAAGATACATGCAAGCAACCTATGTCGGTGATAGATTTAGCAGCATGTGTACAGGGGGAGCAGGAGTCTACAGCAGCTTGGGTACGCAGAGTGGCAGAGATCTTGCACTCCTCAAACGGTATTAATCCGAGCACCGCAATTGTAACTTTGGAGAACAATTGCCGGTTTGAATCTTTGAAATTAAAACTCGGATGGCTCAAACGAGAGTGCAATGACATGGGGACTTTAATGAGTGCCTTGGTGAAGTACGGAGACTCAGATAATACCAAGTATCCGGAGCCAGAAGGAGATAAAGCGGGAAAGGCCAGCAAGACTGGTAAACCGGCTTCAGCCAATCCGATCACTTCAGGTGTGTTGGGCAAACGGAAACCGGAAGGCAGCTCTGATTTTGTGGCTAATACACAGGTTCAAGGCGGTTTTCAGGGAAATCAGCGGGGTCCCACTCGCCAAGCCGGTGGAGGAAATCCGGGCTGGGAACAGGATTTGGATCAACCCTGCATAAAGCATAGCGGGAATAAGGGGCCTGCAAAGCACACTGCGAGAGAATGTCTGAACCCCACGATAGCAGGGAACGGCCGTTTTAATCCTCATAGCCGGCCCCCGAATGTCGGTTTAGGGCCCGGGTTTTATGGCCCAGGTTACCAAGGGAACAATTTCGGTTCAGGATATAGGGGCAACGGCGGTTATCAAGGGAATAACGGCGGTTATCAATCCCGGCCAGGCGGCCCAGGCGGTCAAGGAAACTATAATGGTCAAGGAAGCCAATCACATTATCAAGGTGGTTATCAGGATCAGGGGAATCAGCCGTATCATCAAGGTGGTTATAACAATCAGAATAATCAGCAACAGGGCCAAGGGAATCACAATAACCAAGGAAATCAGCAGCAGCAGCGTCCGCAGCAACAACAGCAATCCGGGTATCAGAGCAATACAAAGGAGTTGAGCAGTGGCCAATATCATGTTTTCACCACAAGTCTATGCAAAAGAGACCAGAAGGTTTTAAAGCGGACTGTTAATGCGGTAGAACCGGCGACACCGCAGTTTCTACGGTGGTCAGAGCAGCCCATTGTTTGGAGCAGGGAGGACCACCCGTTACGGGTAGATAACCCGGGACATTTAGCCTTGGTAGTGGCACCACAGGTGGGAGGATACCGGTTCACTAAAGTCCTCATGGATGGAGGTAGCAGTATCAATATATTATATTACGAGACTTTCCGTCGTATGGGTCTGACAGATAAACAATTAAGGACATCAAACACAGTGTTTCACGGGGTGGTTCCAGGTAAGTCAGCTTATCCGGTTGGTAAGATTGACTTAGAAGTTACCTTTGGAGACGAGCGGGACTCTAGATCGGAGATGATCACCTTTGAAGTTGTCAAAATCAAAAGTCCATATCATGCTTTGTTTGGGAGGACGGTTTATGCTAAATTTATGGCTAGGCCATGTTATGTTTATCTGCAGCTCAAGATGCCGGGTCATAAAGGCACGATTACGGTGCACGGCAGTCGTAAGATAGCAGTAGAATGTGAAGAAGGTGATGCAGCTTATGCAGAAGCGGTATGTTCTGCGGAAGAGTTAAAATTTTATAAAGATAATGTTGATCCGGCGGACATGACTCCGCTGAAGAAGCCAACCACTGAGCATGATCCGGCTTTGAAGTTCAAATCAGCGGAAGAGACTAAACAGGTCGATTTTGTGCCCGGAGATTCATCCAAGCAGTTCACCATCAGTGCTAACTTGGATCCTAAATAGGAAAGCGCGCTCATCGAGTTCATCCGTGAGAACCGGGATATCTTTGCATGGAAGCCCTCTGACATGCCTGGTATACCGAGGGAACTCGCTGAGCACAAGTTAAATATTGATCCGAAGATTAAACCGGTAAAGCAGTATCTGCGCCGCTTCAATGAAGAGAGGCGCAAGGCTATAGGAGAAGAAGTGGCTAAGCTTTTGGCGGCAGGGTTCATAGTGGAAGTGTTTCATCCGGAATGGTTGGCCAACCCGGTGCTAGTTCTAAAGAAGAATGGGAAGTGGAGGATGTGCGTGGACTACACAGACCTCAATAAAGCTTGCCCCACTGATCCTTTTGCTCTACCTCGCATTGATCAGATTATTGATGCTACCGCAGGGTGTGAGCGGCTGAGTTTCCTGGATGCGTACTCAGGCTATCACCAGATCAAAATGGCAGTTGAAGACCAAGAGAAGACGGCATTCATAACCCCTTTTGGTGCTTTTTGCTATGTGTCCATGCCTTTTGGGCTCAAGTGTGCGCAGGCGACGTATCAGCGTTGTGTTTAGAACTGCTTGAAAGGGCAGATAGGAAGGAACGTACATGCTTATGTGGATGACATTGTGGTTAAGTCAAAGGAGGAGAGGACAATGATAGAAGATCTCAGAGAAACCTTTGACAATCTTCGGGCTTACAAGATGATGCTCAATCCGGAGAAATGTGCCTTTGGTGTCCCGGCCGGTAAGCTTTTGGGATTCCTGGTCTCAAACCGGGGAATAGAAGCCAATCCGGAGAAGATCAAGGCCATCACATCTTTGACAAAACCGGCTTGCATTAACGATGTTCAGCGCATAGCTGGACGGATCACGGCTCTGAGCCGGTTCATCAGTCGCTTAGGAGAAAAGGCGATCCCGCTTTATCAAATGTTGAGGAAAACGGACCGGTTCATCTGGAGTGATGAAGCGAATACAGCGTTTGAGAATCTGAAACAGCAACTAGCGAAGCCGCCGGTTTTAGCCGCCCCTATTGACAAGGAGCCTTTGCTACTGTATGTTGCTGCAAACACACGGGCAGTTAGCGTTGCAATTGTGGTTGAGCGCAAGGAAGCAGGGAAAGAACATCCGGTTCAGCGTCCGGTTTACTATGTGAGTGAGGTACTCATCGAGTCCAAGCAAAGATACCCTCACTGGCAGAAATTGGTGTATGGAGTATTCATGGCGAACCGGAAGTTGAAGCATTATTTCCAAGGGCATCCGATAACTGTGGTCAGCTCGGCTCCGTTGGGAGATATAATCCAGAATAGAGAAGCAACAGGCAGGATAGCCAAGTGGGCCATTGAGCTCAGTCCGCATGAATTGAAATACGTACCACGTACTGCTATCAAATCTCAGGCACTGGTGGACTTCATCAACGACTGGACAGAATTGCAGACCCCGGAGGAAAAGCCGGATCTCACTTATTGGACGATTCACTTCGACGGTTCGAAACAGTTGGAGGGCTCGGGGGCCGGAGTGGTTTTAACTTCCCCCAGAGGTGATAAATTTTGTTATGTCCTCCGGTTGTTATTTCCTTGTACTAATAATGCAGCGGAATATGAAGCACTACTTCATGGTCTGCGATTGGCAAAGGAGATGAATTTAAGCCGGGTTAAGTGCTTGGGCGATTCAGACCTAGTGGCACAGCAAGTTTCGGGCAAGTGGGATTCAAGGGATCCCCTCATGGCGGCTTATCGGCGAGAGGTTGAAGCGGTGGCAGGTTACTTCAAAGGGTATCAGGTGGAACACATAGACCGGCGGAAGAACGAAGCAGCTGACGCTTTAAGCCGGCTAGGGTCGCAACGTAAACCGGTACCACCGAACACCTTTTTGGATGAATTGCACAATCCTTCGGTTCAAGTACCTTCAGAGGACGATCTGGCTGTTCCAGACCCAGAGGCACAGTTGATTGCAGCAACCCATGTTATTCCGGATTGGACGATACCTTATTTGGTATATTTAAGCCGGGGAGAATTGCCAGAAGACGAAGGTGAAGCACGGCAGATAATCCGGCGTTCCAAGTCTATGACAATTGCCAATGGGGAGCTGTATCATCGTAGCACCTCTGGAGTATTTCAACGGTGTGTTTCAGCTGAGGAAGGTTGTGAGATTCTAAGGGAGATCCATGAAGGGGATTGCGGTCATCATGCCGGATCAAAATCTTTAGTGGCTAAGGCTTTCAGACATGGCTTTTATTGGTTAACCGCACATGCAGATGCAGCAGACCTGGTCCGCAAGTGTGACGCTTGTCAGAAGTTCTCAAGACGTGCCCTTGTTCCGGCGCAAGAACTCCGGATGATACCAATAACTTGGCCTTTTGCAACTTGGGGGCTTGACATGGTTGGTCCTTTCAAGAGATCCCAAGATCAAAAAACTCATCTACTAGTGGCAGTAGACAAGTTTACAAAGTGGGTTGAAGCGGAACCTATAAGCAAGTGTGATGCGGCAACGGCGGTTAAGTTCATCAAAAAAGTAATATTCCGGTTTGGTTTTCCACACAGCATCATCACCGATAACGGTACCAATTTATCTCAGGGTGAGATGGAAGAATTCTGTCAACGAGAGCATATTCGTTTGGATGTATCTTCTGTGGCTCACCCCCAATCCAATGGTCAAGCAGAAAGGGCAAATCAGGAGATTTTGCGTGGAATCAAGCCCCGGCTTATGACACCTTTGCAGAGAACCCCAGGGTGTTGGGTGGAAGAGTTGCCGTCGGTCCTTTGGAGCATTAATACTACACCCAACCGGTCTACAGGTTATACACCTTTCTTCATGGTTTACGGTGCAGAAGCAGTTCTTCCAAGTGACATACGCCATGATTCACCAAGGGTGGCGGCCTATGTAGAAGCTATCAACGAAGAATCAAGACAGGATAGTTTGGATCGGTTGGATGAAGAGCGTGACATAGCTGCAGCACGGTCAGCGATTTATCAGCAAGACCTGCGCAGATATCACAGCCGCCGGATCAGAACCAGGACATTCCAGGAGGGTGACTTGGTACTACGGCTCATCCAAGATCAAACAGACATGCACAAGCTATCTCCGCCATGGGAAGGGCCCTTTGTGATCAGCAAAAATTTACACAACGGATCATACTATTTGGTGGACATTTGAGAGCACAAAGATTTACGGACATCAGAAGAGGAGACGAAAAGGCCGTGGAACATTGCTCATCTACGGCCGTATTATACTTGAGCCATAGGCTCCCATGTATCCTATGTATATATTATGAATAATGAATAAACCGGCACCCTCGGTAAACCGGGGGCTCAGCCCTTTTTCCATATACATCAAATTTGCGGCAAAAATCCATATCAGTTTGATATCAAAGAAACATATTTCAGTATTAGCTGGTTTTTAGAAACTAATCTTTGCAGGGTATGTGAAGAAGCGGTAAAACTCGTCGGAACAAGAGATCACGTCCGGTTCAGGAAGAGGAAAAACCTGTATAAAGAAAAAGAGGAACATTAGAGGCCCCTGAGGACAGTGGTATCGTCCACACACCTCTTGAATGGCTATGTTATGAAATTTTGGGTTCCCTGAACAGTGGTATCGCCCACGTTCAAATGATGGCCCGGCCCCTGAGGACAGTGGTATCGCCCACACACCTCTTGAATGGCTATGTTATGAAATTTTGGGTTCCCTGAACAGTGGTATCGCCCACGTTCAAATGATGGCCCGGCCCCTGAGGACAGTGGTATCGCCCACACACCTCTTGAATGGCTATGTTATGAAATTTTGGGTTCCCTGAACAGTGGTATCGCCCACGTTCAAATGATGACCCGGCCCCTGAGGACAGTGGTATCGCCCACACACCTCTTGAATGGCTATGTTATGAATTTTTGGGCTCCCTGAACAGTGGTATCGCCCACGTTCAAATGATGACCCGGCTCTCTGAACAGTTTTTGAGCCTGGCAGCTCTTTGAAAAAGCCTCGATTGCATAGTTTGATTTACAATAAATATGTGTTTCTTGATGATTTCTGTGTTTCATAACCTTTTTAACCAAGGGGAACAGCTCTAGAAGTTGACTGTATATCTAGTATTATAAGTCCGGATCATGAACACCAGAGAAAGTTAAACCGGCGTTCATCGTAACCCGGTTCGACTTCATGATGAGCTGACAATTGGAAGGACGAGGTAAGATACAAGTTACAAATTGCTGAACCAAGAAAAGAAAAATTCATGACCAAGTTAAGACTGAAGAGTTCCAAGGGCTTATTAAGGTAATTTTAAACACCTTGCCGGTTTAAGGTATTTCGGCTACATGCAATTAAGGTATCAAAGTTATTTATCAAAGGTATGCTTGTTTATCATATCAAGAGAGCAAGTTAATCTGTCCAGTGGTCACACCACTAGGACATATTTTTTCATCTTTTTTATGAACAGGGCAAGAGATCCGCATCAATCAACAAGTCAGCGAAAGAATACTTTATAAACGACCAAAAGCCGGATCACAGTGCATTAAATTTCAGCTAAAGCCTATTACAAGGCATGAAAGCCAAAGAGTTGGAAGCATTGTTTATGAAATAGCAGTTGTGATTACAGCAATAACATTCAAGATTCCGTTCCTCCCTGCCGGGATGACTGGCCACCATCTGGTTCCGGAACATCTTCTTCCTCGTGAAGCGGCGGGAAATCTGGTGCACGCCAATCAATCTTGGCCAAGGCACGGAAATACACTTCATCGTTGATCAACTCAGCAGGATCAATATCAGGAGCAAAAGTGTGAGGACGAACCGGCGGAGTTAAGTTTGCAACATCATAGACCGGTCGTTCCACACGCTCGTTTTGAAGGTCGTATGCTGGGTGATATCGGGATAAATCAGTTTCCACCGCAATCTTGCTAGAAAGTGGACGCATTTCCTTTGTCAGAGCATACAGATCTCTCTCACCAAATGCTGAACCGTCTTCCTTGGTGTCAGGAAACCCGGTTAGCACTTCTGCCGGATCAATGTCTGGAACCCAAGCTTTAGCCCTTGTCAGGGCCAGAAGAGCACCTCCTCGGGCAGCCGATTTCTTCACCTCTTCAAGACGAGTTGGCAGAATCGACAAGCTGTTCAAAGTAGCCTTGATGGTGGAAGGAGTCGGTTTACCAAAAGAGGTAGCGCTGATAATCCTTTGCGCCCCAGAGTATAGTTGCTCCACCAAGGTGTAGCAGGCCTTCAGTTTCTTCCGTACATCATCCCCAAGATGGGAGACGCGGCGTCCTACATACAACAAGAAAAGTTACACCGGTACAAAACACAGTTTGCAGAGATAACAGACAAGAATTCAGGTTATGCTTACCAAAGATAGCAGAAATCATCAAATCAACTTGGCGTTTTAACCCGGCCAATTCTTCAGTAACCGGGTTAAGAGCTCCTTCGGCATCTTGAACACGTTTTTCAAGATCCTTTCTCTGGACTTCAAAAGCAGTCCGTTCTTCATCAAAGAACTTCTTCAAGTCTTCAGCAGTTTTCAAACTCACGTGAAGTTCTTTTTTCGCCTTTGAAGCGGCTGCCTCAATCTCTATAAGCCGGCTTCGAAGTTCACTGTTTTCTACAGCGTTCCGGTTCAGCTCAGCCTACAGACAAAGTTCAAAAGTAAAGGTTAGAATTACAAAGTCTCAAGCACACAACAAAGTTGTCTACTTGACACTTGGGGGCTAATGGCAGTTGAAGCAATGCATCAGAGATAATTTTTACAAGTCTCAAGCATACAACCAAGTTGTATACTTGACACTTGGGGGCCAATGGCAGTTGAAGTAAAGCATCAGAGACAATTTTTACAAGTATCAACTACATAACCAAGTTATCTACTTGATACTTGGGGGCTAATGTATGGATCAGCAGTTAAAAACTACAAAGTTCCGGATTACCTTCAATAAAGAAGATAAACCGGAACTTGGGGGCTGGTAGAAGATAAAGATGCGTCAAAACAAAGCAAAGTCAGAACAAGAAAACTTACTTCGTATTTCTCTCTCATCATGTTCACTAAGCTGGCTTCATAGTCCCGGCTGCTGTGGAGCCGGCTCAAATATCCGGAATAAAGGTCTTGAGCACTCATACTCGAAAGACTGGATATGTCCGTACTCCATTTCCCCTTTTCCTGAGTTACTTTCTCCGCTTTAGCAGTATGTTTTGCTAAAACGGTGGGTTTGGCCGGCGCAACATAAGCAGCGCCAGTAACCACAACGTCAGGGGAAGTGGGTGCATTTGGAGGTGTAGCTTCAGCTTGAGCCGGATCAGGGGACCCCGGGTTAACTTGAGGAGAGCTAACCCGGGCCGGACTTGGTGGATCTTGGGCAGCATCAGTAGCAGGAGTATCAAGAACAGGTTCTTGAACCGGAGTGACAGGAGTACCTTCAGGAGGGATAGCTGTTGACGGCTCAATTACTGGTTCATCAGTAGAAGGATCAGCAACAGGCTTCTTACCCTTAGCTCTTTTGCTGGGTTTCGGTTTGCTGGAAAAACAAGCAAAGGTAAGTCAGCATTATAAAGAAAAAGAAGATTATAAACCGAAAGAAGTAAAGAGAATTACCCTGGGACAGTCTTCAAAGGTGGAAGCTGTGTCGCGGTTGATTCGCCAGATGAAGACAGTGGAGTTTCCTGATAATCAGGATCAGTCGGTTTAAGTGGTTTTCTGATAAGACCGGCCTTGGGGTGAAGAAGAGTTGGAGAGAGCATCACCTCAGCGCGGCGTTTTCGAGCCGGAGTTAGCGAAATTCCAGAGGATTCTACTGCCAAGCCGCTATGGCGAGTAGTCCGGCGCAAGGCTTCGTGTTGTTGTTTCTTCAAAGTAAAATTGGGATCCAACTTAGCATAAGGATGAGAAAATTGATACTTTCTAACAGTCCGACGGCTCTTTTGAGGAGGGGGTTCTGAATCGGAAGAAATAAGGGTTACCTCAATCTCCGCCGGGTTATCACCTTCGAATGGATCCTGTGAAAAGGGCATCATTAGAGATATGAACAAGTATATAAAGACAAAATGTAAACCGGAGTAAGGCGTACCTCGGAGTCCGGATCATCATCTTCAGAAGGAGAACCGGCGTCAACGGCTGCTTTCCTTTTCTTATTTGCAGGAGTCTTTCGGCGAGTTTGCCTTGCAGGTTTTTCCTGAGGTTTCCTCCTCCAGAAAGGATCATCAGCCTAAATGAAAAAAGGGAAGGCAAGTAAAAGACGGTTCAAAGAGGACGGTTTATAAAGTACAAGTTAAAGACACTTACCTCAGGCTGCTTATTTTTCTTGAAGTATGGGGCCAAGCCAACTCTAGTGCAATCTGTTAGAGCAGGATTGACAATCTTCTTGGCCGATTCAATTACTTCCGATTCAGACAATTTCTCCTTAGAAAATCTCTGAGGGTCATCCGATTTACCGGAGTAATTGCACATCAAATCAGGGCGCCGGCTTAAGGGAAGGATACTCCATGATAACCAGCAGCGAAGGAAATCTGTGCCGATCAGGCCGTTCGCCATGAAGGCCCTCAGCTTGGAAAGTTGAGGAGAAAACGGGATCCGTTCAGCAGCGCTTAATCGTTGCGGCAAGGGGTGATTTGCCGGGATACGAGTTTCACGATAACCCGGCAAAGGGTTTTCACCTTCAGGAGATGTGTCTATGCAGTAAAACCAGGACTTGTTCCAGTCCTTTGGATGAGTGTGCAAGGAGGCGTGAGGGAAAACTACATCCCTCCTTTTCTGAATACTGATACCACCAAGCTCTTGGTGAGGCCCGCTGGTGAACTCAGTACGCCGGTTTGCATGGAAGAAATCCCGAAAAAGATCAACCGAAGGCTCTTCTTGCAGATATGCTTCAGAAAAAACTTGGAAATCACAAATATTGGAAACGGAGTTCGGCCCGATGTCCTGTGGATGCAGCTGGAAGGTGGCAAGGACGTCCCGGAAAAATTTTGAACCGGGGGGAGAGAAACCCCTGGAGATGTGATCCAGAAATACAATCACTTCCCCGGACCTAGGAGCGGGAGGACACTCATTACCCGGAGCACGCCATTTCAATTCGGCCTGAGGACCTAACGTACCAATGCTTGATAGTTTGACTAAATCCTCTTCAGTCACGACAGAACGAACCCAGTCGCACGAAACATACTGCTTAGCCATTTGAGCAAAGTGCTGAAGAAGAGAAAAGTGCAAAGACGGATTATGAAAAAGCAACGATCCGGGATTTGTTCATGATATGCAATGGCTAAAATGGAGAATTATTTGGCAAGATTAAACCGGTAATTACGAAACAGAGTTTTATCATTTCCGGTTTAAATGGCAGTTGAAGCAGAATAGTTTAAAGTTATTGCATCAGGTTACATCATTTCCGGTTTATGACATGATGATCTAAACCGGAGCATACTTAGCAGATCTATTGAAAAGAAAAACAGGTTTTCAATGCATTGTTAAGAAGGAATAGATCTGAGCATAAGGGGATAAAGAAACGAAAATTGGGCGGAAAATCTACAGAGGTCCAAATCAGAGCAGATCAGTTTACGAGATGTACATAGAAAGGAGGCCTAAAGCAGGCAACAGCAGAAATAAAAATGGCAAGATCTAAAGTACCTGACGCATCTACAGCAAGATCAGAAAGGTAAAAGTACTACGGAGTTGCAGGTTTCAGAGAAAGAACAGTATGAAGCTCGTGGAGAACTCTAATGGCGGAACGTATAAAGCTACAAGGTCACTATGACGAAGATTTAATCTGATGCTAAGCGAGAGATCTATGGACTAGGGTTTGAAGATTACAAGATTTCTATGAGAAAAAGATCTACGAAAGGACGGAGCTTCATCGGAAGCCCTAATGGCGGAGGAGCACAGGCGAAGCAATGGCGGACACAGATCTACAGAGAGGTGGATAAACGTACCAGGGACACCGAGAATCGACGGCGGAGAGAATCTGGTCAAAGCTCAGGTTGATGCAGCGGCCGGTCGAAGGCTGAAGATCCTGCGGTCGTCGGTGGCGTTCTTGAGCTCGAGCAGCAATGGAGGTTTGCGGGTCAGGAAGTGGAAGGAGGAAGAAGACGCGAGAAGGAAGAAGGAGGAGGAGCAGTACTATTTATAGACAGAGAGGCAGATATGAAACGACAGTTGCGGTAATCAAGGGAGAAAAATCGGATAAAGATCCGTTGAACGCCTCGATTCTCGGGATAACCATTAAAAACAAGCTATAGTACAGCTCGCGGCGTTAAATGCGGAGATGATGTCATTGTCAGACTTTAATGATTTTGGAAGATGACGTCAGAGCCGGTTTACAAAAAATGAAGACAGAAGAGAAGTTGCAGAAGACGATGGAGACTGATATGAACAAGTTCAAATCATTCTGGGGCCTAATGTCAGGGATATGGTTAATAAGTATAAACCGGATATTGTAAACCGGCTTAATTATATTGTATTTAATTTATTATTAGTAGAGATTATGGCCCATGAGGTTTCAAGGCCCATGTATAGAAATACGGTTTGTGAACCACCAAAGAGATGTCACTTGAGAGATAAGAAGGGAAGAGCAGAGACCGAGGCGGACACGATTATGAGCCGGCCTCGGGACTCTGTAAACCGGACCAGGCGTCACCTCTATATAAAGGGACGATCCGGCACCGGTTCAGGGACAAGCAACAATCAATCCGTCGAGACGCAGGCAAGCGATTCCGCTCCCTGTAATCCGACGCCTGAGTAATACCAAACCAACTAGACGTAGGCTTTTACCTTCTCGAAGGGGCCTAACTAGTATAAAACCCTTTGTGTCTTTTGTGCGCCATGAACCCTTTCAAGCTAACCCGTGCGATGGTTCCATCATCAAGTCCGTTAAACCGGACATCTGCCGTGTTAATTCCACGACACTATTTCTGGGTTACATTATTGAGTGATAATTGATCCATCTTCAACTTCGGTCAAGGTACATTTGGTATTGTCTTGTCCTTTCTCCCACTCACACTCTTGCTTGTAATGATGGATAGGCCAAGTACATCTACGAACCCACTCTTTGATGATCCTCCAGAATCGAACAACTACGTCGCCAAACTACATCTATTCGGTGTCCAACGAGCTCTACATCAAGAGAATGAAGCTATGCAAGAGCGTATTGAGCAAGTCGCCACCGACGCACGACAATTCAAAGCACGCACACGAGAGCAATCCGATATCATCAACACCAACATGTCTATTGAATTTGACGAGCTACGGACTTTGACAGTCAACCAAGGCTCCTCATCCACGTCTTCTCAAAGACGGAGCCGCTCAAGTCGTCATACCGACTACACTTCCGGGTCAAGTACACCTACATAAAACACTCTTCGTCAAGCCGCACGTCAAGCTCGACATGACAACCGGAACCCACCTCATGAAAAGAGTTCACAAGAGCCATTTGAAGAGCAAGAAAGTCGACATCGGCAAATCCAAGCTACACTTGAGCAAGCACAAGAATGGCAACAACTATGCCAACAACAAGAAGAGCGAGCACGTCAACAAGAATAAGAACAAGATGCCGAGGCTCAATGTCAAGCACAACAACACCGAGAAGCTCAAGCTCTTGAGGCACAACGTGCCCTGCGTGAATCCCATCACAATGTTGCAACTCGCAGTCGACACATTTGTCAAGAAGATGAAGAGATGTAAGAGAGGCGTTATCAAGCACGAATGCAATGTCATGCTCCTCCTCAAGCACGATAAGAGCAAGAAGCTCAACAAGAACCACAAGCTCGGCATGTTCAACATGACAATGAGCATCAACTCCGCCAAACGAAACATGAGGTTGACAATCTTCCAAATCAAGAATGCCCTCACAATAGGCAAGCAAACAATGGCAAGCTCAAGTTCACCATGCCAAAGTTCTCCAGAAGCATTGATCCCTAAGACTACCTCTCATGGGCATTGAAAGTTGACAAGATCTTTTGCCTCCACAACTTTGTTGAAGAAAAGAAGATCGCAATGGCTTCCCTTGAGTTCGAAGACTATGTTCTCATTTGGTGGTAGCAAGTCATTGAGAGAAGAGAAGAAAAAGGCGAACCATCTATCAATACATGGAGTCAAATGAAGGAAGTCATGAGAGCATGTTTCGTGCCAACACACTAAAACAGTGACTTTTTCAAAAAGTTGCAACTCCTCAAGCAAGGAACCAAGTCCGTTGAAGAGTACTACAAGGAAATGGAGATTGCCATGATAAGAGCCAACATCACGGAAGATGAAGATCAAACTATGGCGAGATTCTTGAATGGACTCAACTATCCTATCAATAAGATTGCGGACTTTCAACCATACATGAATCTCCTAGAGCTATTACACCAAGCAACCAAAGCGGAGCGACAAGTTCAAGAACACTACAAGTACTCCAAGTTCACCTCTAAGAACTATGGCTCCTACAACCAAGCTTCAACGACTTCGGCACCACCTACCTCTACCAAACCATCTACAAGCTTAGGTGACAAGTCAAGCTACAAGAATTCGACTACGTCAAGTTGTCTCCCTTCTACGAACAACTTCAAGCCAAGAGCTTCATCATCTACAACTCCAATCGAGGATAACTCCAAGACGAGTTCCATCAAGTGTTTCAAATGCCAAGGATGAGGCCACAAGTCATTTGAGTGCAAAACCGTTCGCACCATGATCATCAATGACTACGGATCCTATGACTCAATGAGCGACGATGAGAAGGAAGCCCTTGAACATGTAGCTATGCATCGCCATGTGAATGAAGATGAGGACCATCAAGTGTTTTGTGACAATGACTCAAGTCCCAATATCATTGTCTCCAAGGTCTTGACACTTTAACATCATCAAGATGAATATCAACAAAGTCACATCTTCCACACTAAGGCCGGCATCAATGGACGTTCCGTCAAGGTTATTATCGATGGAGGAAGTTTTCATAACTTGGCAAGTGAAGATCTTTGCGACAAGCTACAATTGGTCAAGACGAAGCACCCTCATCCCTACAAGGTCCAATGGCTTAGCGACACCGGAACTCTTCGAGTCAAGCACACCGTACAAGTATCTTTCAAAATAGGCACCTACGACGACACACTTGACTGTGATGTGGTTCCTATGTCCGTGTGCCACTTTCTTCTTGGACGACCATGGCAATACGATCGTGGAGTCACCCACAACAGACGGACCAACCATTATAGCTTCAAGATGAAGGGCAAAGAGTTCGTGCTACGTCCAATGTCACCAAGTCAAGTAGTCGCCGACAAACAAATACCTACCAACCATCATAGAGAGAATGGTGAGAGAGTGAACCACCAAAAGGAGAGTGAGAGCAACAAGCCAAATCCGAGCGCCTCCACGATGAGCGACAAGAAACAATTAGTGTTATTCGCCACCAAAAGCAAGATCAGAGAAGTGTGCGAGAACCCATCGAGTGTCTTTCACCTTATGCTTCTATGCAAATGGGAAGCAAAACCTCCTAACACTTTGCCACCTCTACCTTTAGTGTTGTCTCAATTGTTGCAGGAATTCTCGGACGTCTTTCTTGATGAGCTACCACCAGGACTACCTCCACTTCGGGACATCGAACACCGCATCGACCTCATACCCGGCGCACCACTTCCGAACAAGGATCCTTACCGCGTCAACCCCGAGGAAACAAAGGAGATACAACGGCAAGTGCAGCAACTCATCGACAAAGGTCATGTACGTGAAAGCTTAAGCCCTTGTGCCGTTCCAGTTATTCTCGTGCCTAAGAAAGATGGATGTTTTCGCATGTGCTCTGATTGTCGTTCGATAAATGCTATCACCGTTAGATACCGTCACTGCACACCTAGACGACATGCTTGATGAATTATGTGGTGCTACCATCTTTTCAAAAATCGATCTAAAAAGTGGCTATTACCAAATTATCATTCATGAGAGTGATGAGTGGAAAACAACTTTTAAAACCAAGTTTGGGCTATATGAGTGGTTGGTCATGCCGATGGGCTTATCGGAAGCACCCGGATCATTCATTCGTCTCATGCATTTCGTTCATCGGCCTATATAGGCGTCTTTGTAGTGGTTTACTTGGATGACATCCTCGTCTTTAGCAAGTCGCTTGAGGATCACATCACACACATCCGTATGGTTTTGCAAACCCTTCGGAAAGAAGGTCTACATGCTAACATGGATAAATGCACTTTTGGTGTTCATAAGGTTGTTTTCCTAGGATTTGTCATTTCTTAACAAGGTGTTCATGTTGATGAAACTAAAATTGAAGCAATTAAAACTTGGCCCCAACCAACGAATCTCCAACAAGTGCGTAACTTTCTTGGTTTCACGGGTTTCTATCGATGTTTTGTGAAAAACTTTAGCACAATTGATATGCCTCTACATGCCTTGAGCAAGAAGAACACACCCTTTATTTGGGGTCCTTCGCAAGACACCACGTTCAATGAGCTCAAAACCTTGCTTACCCACGCATCACTTCTTGCCCTACCAAACTTTGACAAACCATTTGAGATACATTATGACACTAGCGGTACCGGCATAGGATGAGTGTTAAGGCAAGAAATGAGCCCGATTGCGTATTTTAGCGAAAAACTTTCTGGAGTGGAACTTAACTACCACATCTATGTTAAAGAGATTTATGCCTTAGTGAGAGTTTCGCATGTTTGGGAACACTATCTTCGACCTCACGAATTCATTCTTCACATGGACCATGAGACGCTCAAGTATCTCAAGGGTTAAACTAAGTTGAACAAGCATCATGCTAAGTGGAGTGAGTTCATAGAGTCTTTTCCTTATGTCATCAAGTACATCAAAGGCAAAGAGAATGTTGTGGCGGATGCGCTTTCCTGCAAATGCATGCTTGGCACCCAACTTGAGTTGAATGTTATTGGCTTTGAGCATATCAAAGATTTGTATGAGCATGATCCTTTCTTTGCAAATCCTTATGCCAAATGTGTGATGCACACTTCTCGGGAACGATACTATATCAAGGATGGATATCTTATGAGAGCTAACAAAATTTGCATTCCAGAGTCGTCTCTTCGTTTGCTCATTTTGCAGGAATCTCATGGAGGAGGACTTATGGGACAGTTGGGACACGACAAGACATTTGCGACGCTCTCCGAAAACTATTATTGGCCCAAGATGTTCCGTGACGTTTCACGCTTCACCAACCGGTGCTCTACATGCTGCAAAGCTAAGTCCAAAGCTCAATCTCACTGTCTTTACAAGCCACTTCCTATGCCAGACCAACCTTGGGAGGACATTATCATGGACTTCGTACTTGGTTTGCCAAGGACTCAAAATGGCAAGGATTCCGTGTTTGTTGTAGTGGATACATTTTACAAAATGGCTCTTTCCATTCCATGCAACAAGATAGACGATGCTTCACATCTTGAGAATCTCTTTCGTAGGGAAATCTTGCACCTGCATGGTGTGCCCAAGACAATCATCTCGGACCGTGACCTCAAGTTCTTGAGCTACTTTTGGAAGACTCTATTTGCCAAACTCGACATCAAGCTTCTATTCTCGTCAGCTTACCATCCACAAACGGACGGTCAAACAGAGGTGACGAATCGGACATTCTTGACGCTTCTCCGCGTGTTGATAAATAATAACATCAAGGAATGGGAGCAATGCTTCCCCATCGCCGAGTACGCCTACAACTGCGCAAGACACTCAACAACCAGCAAGTCCCACTTTGAGGTCGTATACGGCTTCAACCCTTGGTCTCCTTTGGACATTCTTCCTTTACCTGTACAAGAGCGCACCAACATGGACGCAAGTGCACGAGCAAGTTAGCTCAAGAAGATGCACGAAGATACAAGGGCAACAATCGAGCGACAAGTACATCACCTCGCCAGCAAGCTCAACGTCAAAAAGTCTCCAATGGTGTTCCAACCGGGAGATCTTGTATGGCTTCATCTTCGCAAGGACCGCTTCCCCAAGGAACGCAAGTCCAAACTACTACCTCGCACTGACGGACCCTTCAAGGTGTTAGCACGCTACAACAACAATGTCTACAAGATCGACATTCCACGCGACAAGTACAATGTGAGTGATACCTTCAACGTCAAGGATCTCTCTCCTTTCCATGGTGATGAAGATTTCGATCCAAGGTCGGATCTTTCCCAAGGGAGGGGAGATGATGCGGAGCATCCCTTGGTCATCCCCATGGACCTATCATCGTCTTACCAAGTGCCAAGTGGACCCATGACTCGAGCCCGTGTAAGACCTCTCGAGACCGAGGTGACATCTCTCCTTAACCAACTTCAATGTGAATCATGCGAGACATGGCTACTACCTCAAGCGGATGTGCTATGTGTACTCAGGTACCAAGAAGACCCCCTCGGAGAGGATCTTGAATATGGACAAGTCCCCAAGTGTATGGAAGGAGCGATGTAGCGAACTGAACCAGGAAAGGTTCCAGGCCCCGGACATCGGGCCCCTGGAGCGTCTTCAACAGCAAAGCTCCCACAGCCGAAGCAACAGGGGCCGAAGCAACAGGGGTGCGCCATTAGTAATTTTTACTAATGGCGTGGTAGTAGTGGCGCACCTGTAGTGCGCCATTAATGGGCAAACCAGGTAAGCCACTAATAGGCCGTTTCCTAGTAGTGTCCGGCCAGGCCCTGGACATCTGGCCCGGCTCCAGAGCCCGGACATCCGGACCGCCGCCCGGAAATCCGACGCCACTACCGAAGCATACCCGTGGCTCGACCTCGTCAGCTCAGACATCCGGAGCCAGGCCCGGACATCCGGCGCCTCGTGACAGCCCGGACATCAGGCCCGACCCCCGGATATCCGGCCTCCGATGCCTGCGTGCATTTTGGCTGGGCCGTGGCCCATGTACCCCTCCGCCCCCTAAGACTATATATACTCCTCCACCTACCTCTTTTTAGGGTTAGCATTGCGATAGCTCAACGAAACCTAGAGCATTGCTCATCCTTAGTGGTTCATCTCCTCGAGAGACCGCAACCTCCACAGAGAAGATCCACACAGATTCAACACCTCCTCACGGAGAAGATCCACACGGATGCAAGACCTTCTCATGGAGAAGACTATCTCTACTTTTATCGTCCTTAGTTGATCGTGGATCGTGTATCTCATTGTGTTTCCGGATCTAGCACTTGTGTGACTACTTTCTTGTTGACTTGAGTGTTCCTCGTTTGTTCCCCTCATGATTTATCGTGATTTTCCCCTTTGTGTTCTTCGTGTTCATCATGGGATTACCTCCTTTTCCTGAAAGATCAACCTAGATCGGGTTGACCCCGCGTCAACATGTCACTTGGATCCCTTTAGGGATTGAATCCCTTGCATCAACTATTCCCCTTCATATGAATCTTTTTCGGTTATATACAGGGTTTGACAGGGATTAATTATTATATCATGATGTCAGATAACAAAACACAGAGATTTGAAGAAAACGTACTCTTATTCTAAAAGAAGTCATGAATCAATATGTATATATCCCAATTAATGCATCATCACATTGCTTTTTCTAGATAACCAACTATTTGTTTACCATGATTATTGCTCGTATATATATTTTCTCATTTGATAGTAAAGTAAAGGATTATTTGCTTGTTGCTTTACAGTTTAAATCTTCACTGCAAAGGAATTACATACATACTAATAAGCAGGGGAGAATTGGATATAGTTCAGGAAATACTAAGTATCTTGGTAAGTACATTGGTAATCAACTCTAATTCATACTAAGTGGATTTCACAAATCTGGAAAACAAAAAAAAATATGCCCACAACAACTGATTACTTGGTTAGGACAATTGGATAATTCAGCCCTACCTAGGATGTAGCAGGAAACTACGAGCAAGAATTGTCTTAATATAGCCTATAACTTAAGAAGAGGAGAAGAAAGGGAAGGGCGATGTACCTGTGTCACAGTCACTGCCGTCGGAAGGTGGCCGCCCCATCCCTAAGACTTCTGCCTCGCGGTACAGACTCACATTGCTTTGTTCTTGTCCAATCCATGACATATTTCTATGCATTGATGTGTAATGAAAGGAGAAGACCCTCTAGACTCTCCAATCGCTCGGCCAAGATAGCGCCACCGATAGCAACTACACCATCATGCCCTTTCCACAGCCCCTTAAAGCTCTCACCTACATCTTCTTCCTCCCATCTTATCCTTGTGAAGGGGTGAAAGTGCCAGCTAGTGATTCTCTTACATCGTTTCCATATTTGGTGAGCTAATCTTCTAGTTTTGCCCCCAACTATTGATTCCTCACGGAATTTACATCACCCTTTGCCCTCCTGCTCACGCTTGTTCATGTGTAGCTAGCAACTTAAATTGGGCATGGAACAATCGTAAGTGTCATTAGTTTACTGTTTGTACCTACAGTTCTGGTCTATGTTACATGGTACGGGGATACAGATACAGGGACACGGGTACAATGATACGGGAAAATGACATTTTCTGAAAATCGACTTACGGAGATACGACGAGTATCTGTACAAATGCATACAAAATCAACACTAAAAGAAAATATTTTGAGGATGATAAAATTGAGGTTAATGAAGTAACCTGATCTTTTGAGGATGATAAAATCAGCAATGAAAAAGTTGTTGCATTTCCAAATGTCGTGTGTGAGGGATTTTTTTAGCGATCAGAATTGTATATGAGGTAGCACACGTCGGCCTCCTGACGGGCTCTGGTTCAAGTCGTAACATCCCTATACGTATCACTGCGGTATCCCATCGTACCCAGCCGTTTTTTCTTTTTTCCCTTTTATTTTAATTCAGAAAAAGGGGAAACATAGGGATATGTGTATCTCCTACGTATCCCAGTTCTGGCCACGTTTTTTGCACTGATACGGCACCTGTCGTGGAGTTGTCACAACAGATGTCCTAGGGGAAGGACTTTGTTGTGGAGCTATTGCGACGTAGTTAGCTTAAAGGGGTTAAAACGGGACAAAGGACACGAGGAGTTTATACTGGTTCGGCCCCTTGTGGTGAAGGTAAAATCCTAATCTAGTTTGAGGTGGTATTGCTAGGGTTTCGATTGCCAGGGAGCGAATACGCTAGCCTAGCTTTTGATATGTTGTTTCTTGCCCTAAGCCGCTGCGAGGTCGTCCCCTTATATACACGGGTTGACGCCCCGTGGCATACAGAGTCCCGGCCGGCTCATACAATCGTGTCCGGACCGGTGACTTATCTTACATGCCTTACAATACAAGTCACACATACATGGCGGTTTACACTTACGGGCCTTATGCCGCTTTTGGGTTTTGGGCCCTTTTAACAAGCCTACTACATGAACCGGCATCTTCAACATTTATGGGCTTGGCCCATGAACCGCCATTGGGATAACCCGGCCCCTCCTGGGCGGGTCATATCCCCAACATTGGGCCCCAGGTTGATTAGAACTTGTTCAAGTCAATCTTCAATACTTAGAAGAAATCCCTCTTCATCTTGTGAAATATTGTAACCCGCCATGATGTCATTCCCTGAGATTGTGGTAACCCGCCATGACGTCACCTGTCATTAGTATCACATATGACCCAAATCTTAACAAATCTCCTCATTTTAATGAACTACCAAAAATCGAGGCGCCCGCGCCGTCACATATCCATTTTCTTGTTTCCTCGATTCCCGCGCATGCCACTTATCCTTCCAGCCTTATAAATAGGGCCACATGTCCCTTTTCATTCTCTCCCCTTGCCTCTCCCCTTGCCTTCTCAACTTTGTCTTCTTCCCCGCAACGCTCCAGCGCGCCCGAGCTCCGACGCCGTCGATCTTCGTCCACTGCTTCAACTCTGGGCGCTGCATCACCTTGAACAAACCAGAATATCGCAGCGCCCCTCTGATGTTCATCAGCGTCAGTAAGCATTCACCTTTTCCTCTTAATAGATCTGTCTTAGGGTTTCCCTGTTCGTCGGCGTTCATCACCGGTCCTCCTTCACTTCCCAGATCGCATAGCTCTGATTTGAAAACAACAAAGATCTTGCGCGGTAGCAGTTTACCACTTGTTTTTTAATATCAGAATATATCCTCATTGCAATAAATCTCATCTGAGCGTTCCCACTTTTCTGCTGCCGCCACCTTAGGTTTAGATTTTATTTAATTTCTCTGAACTACTGCAGATCCAATCTTATAGCTCCAATCTATGAAACTTGTTTGTTCTAGTACTTAGTAAAATTCGCTCTTGTCAGATCTAGAATACCAGTGCTCATCATGGCGGCTTACATCACTAGTTTATAATTATCCATATCTCATTAGTCCCCATTTAAGCCGCCATTCTGAATATATATCATAGATTTTTATTTCCGACTTAAATGAATCAATTTGAACCGGCAAATTTTTTCTTTCCTTTAGGCTTCTCTCTTCGAATGCCGCCAAAGACAGTCACTTCATGTCATTGGGTTCCCTCCGTTGTCACTGAGGATAGACTCAAAGACTTTGTCAAAATCGGGTACTTGCCAGCAAACACTGTCTTGCATTATCATGGCCCTAATCCAGGCAAAGAAAGACCACAGCCAAAGGATGACAAAGTCATTGTCTTTACTGACCACATGAATCGGGGCTTCTCACCGCCAGGTTCTAAATTTTTCCGAGACGTTTTGCACTTCTTTCAACTCCATCCTGAAGACATCGGACCCAATTCCGTGTCAAACATCTGTAACTTCCAAGTCTTCTGCGAAGTATACCTTCAAGAGGAGCCCAATGCCGAGCTCTTTAGGGAATATTTTTATCTAAACCGCCAAAATGAGTTTACGAATGGACCTAGCTTTAAACTTGGCAGAATCTCAATTCAACAGAGAAGAGATGCCATCTTCCCCTATGCTCGCTTGCCGAGTCACCCCAAGTGATGCGGAGCATCCCAGGGTCATCCCCATGGACCTACCATCACCTCGCCAAGTGCCTCAAGGACCAATGACAAGAGCTCGTGCAAGGGCTATCAAAGATAAGGTGAACTCACTCCTCTCCAAAATACCACTTTCACAACATGAGACATGGCTACTACCTAAGACGGAAACTCTATGCATGATCACATGCTTGGATGAAGGCCACGGTGCAAACTACACCCACTGGACGAGGTGGCAAGGACGGCAAGTTCGACAACCAAGAGGAGCTGCCCGAAAAGCTACACGCACTAGACGATCGGCCCGCACTGGACGTCCGACGCATCCCAGGCTCCGGACGACCGACGACCACCGGACGACCGGCGACCGGATGTCCGGACTCCTCCGGACGCTCGTAATACCACGACAGAACAAATTCACGGACATCCAAGGACTTCCGGACGTCCGGTCCCTCCCGATCCACCGGACGTCCGGTGCCCAGTGGACGTGCACTCCCTGTGCGTGTTGTTTACTTCTGGGCCGAGGCCCATGTACCCCTTCACCCCTCTAGACTATATATACTCTTCCACCTACCTCTTTTTAGGGTTAGCATTGTGATAGCTCAAAAACCTAGAGCCTTGCTCACCCACTAGTAGTTCATCTCCTCGAGAGTGACTGCGGCCCCTCTACGGAGAAGATCCGCACGGATTCAAGACCTCTACGTAGAGGATCCTACGGGATACCAAGACCTCCTCATGGATAAGACTACCGTTACTTGTATCGTCCGTTGTTGACCTTGGATCGTGTATCTCTTTATGTATCCGGATCTAGCACTTGTGTGATTACTTTCTTGTTGATTTGAGTGTTCTTCGTGTTCATCGTGATTTCCCCTTTGTGTTCTTCGTGTTCATCGTGGGATTCCCTCCTCTTTGTGAAAGATCGGCCTAGATTGGGTTAGCCCTGCATCGTAAGGTATTAGAGCCATGATTTCTCACGAAATTGGAGCCCCTACCCTTGTTTTCTAGCCTTATTTTATTGATTTTGTCCCGATTTCAAAAAATTCCCCGCAAAAATAGCCCTAAAAAATTTCTGTGATTTGTTGATTTGATGAAGTTTTGTTGGATTTAATCCATGAATTTGCTATGCCACGAGTGGATCTAGATTTTCCCCACCTTTTCTCTAATTTTCCACCACAAATTTGGCCAATTTTGACCAATTTGACCACCCTTTCCACGAACCCTAGCAGTTTCGCCCGAGCCCGAAATCGCCCAGGCACCGGTCGTCCGCCAGCTTACCGGACGTCCGGCGACCGGACGACCGGCAACCCACCGGAAGTCCGCTAAACCCTGACGAAATTGAACTTTTTCAGTTTTCGTTCCACCTTCCGCACCCGCCTACCCATTCATACTACCACCATTGCCTAACCAACATCAATATGATCTTACCTCATTTTGTCTTGGATCTTTTGAGTTGTTGGTTACCCGTTTCCTTGTGTGTTTCGGCTATCTTGGAATGGAACGACATCGACAAACCTGCTTCTCAACCTCGAAACGAACGGTAACATCGACGACACCTTGTTCATCCTACCTTGCAATTGCATTGTCACCCCATAGACCATTTTGCGTAGCTTTCCCATCGAAACTAGCCATTTGAGCATTGTCGGGCGACGACACTTGTGCACATTAGTGATAGTCTGATGAGGTGATGTTAAAAATGTCCAATACACTTGTAATTAGACATGGCACAAAAGCCTGTGAAGTATTTTTGTCCTGGATGACATAAATAAATTATTGTATAGTTTGCATTTGAATCACCTCACAAATATACATGTATGCAATATTTTTGGTTGTATCCAAGGTATTCATGTCCTCATCACCTCTACATGCCTTGAGCAAGAAGAACGCACCCTTTATTCTGGGTCCTTCGCAAGACACCGCGTTCAATGAGCTAAAAACCTTGCTTACCCACACACCACTTCTTGCCCTACCAGACTTTGACAAACCGTTTGAGATTCATTCTGACGCTAGTGGTACCGGCATAGGAGGCGTATTAATGCAAGAAAAGCGCCCAATCGCGTATTTTAGTTAAAAACTTTCCGAAGCGCAACTTAACTACCCCATTTATGATAAAGAGCTCTATGCCTTGGTGAGAGTTTTGCGTGTTTGGGAACACTATCTTCGACCTCGTGAATTCATTCTTCACATGGACCATGAGACGCTCAAGTATCTCAAGGGTCAAACTAAGTTGAACAAGCGTCATGCTAAGTGGAGTGAGTTCATAGAGTCTTTTCCTTATGTCATCAAATACATCAAAGGCAAAGAGAATGTTGTGGCGGATGGACTTTCCCGCAAATGCATGCTTGTTACCCAACTTGAGTTGAATGTTATTGGCTTTGAGCACATAAAAGACTTATATGAGCATGATCCTTTCTTTGCAAATCCTTATGCCAAGTGTGAGGCACACTTCTTGGGAACGATACTATATCAAGGATGGATATCTCATGACAGCTAACAAACTTTGCATTCCAGAGTCATCACTTCGTTTGCTTCTCTTGCAGGAATCTCATGGAGGAGGACTTATGGGACATTTCGGCCGCGACAAGACATTCGCAACGCTCTCCAAGAATTACTTTTGGCCCAAGATGTTCCGTGACGTCTCATGCTTCACCAACCGGTGCTCTACATACCGCAAAGCTAAGTCCAAAGCTCAATCTCACAGTCTTTGCATGCCACTTCCTATTCCATACCAACCTTGGGAGGACATTAGCATGGACTTTGTACTTGGATTGCCCAGAAATCAAAATGGAAAGGATTATGTGTTTTTTGTTGTGGATAGATTTTCCAAAGTGGCTCATTTCATTCCTTGTAACAAGATCGACGATGCTTCACATGTGGCGAATCTCTTTTGAAGGGAAATCTTGCGCCTACATGGTGTGCCCAAGACGATCGTATTGGACCGTGACGTCAAGTTCTTGAGCTACTTTTGGAAGACTCTATGCGCCAAACTCGGCATCAAGCTCCTATTTCCTTCGGCATATCATCCACAAACGGACGACCAAACGGAGGTGAGGAACCGGAAGCTATCGACACTTCGTTGATCAAGAAGAACATCAAAGAATGGGAACAATGCTTGCCCATCGCCGAGTACGCCTACAACCGCGCAAGACACTCCACAACCGGCAAGTCCCCCTTCGAGATCGTCTATGGCTTCAACCATTTGTCCCCATTGGACATTCTACCTCTACCTCTACAAGAGCGCATCAACATGGACGCAAGTGCATGAGCAAGTTATCTCAAGAGGCTGCACGAAGATACAAGGGCAACGATCGAGCGACAAGTACATCGCCTAACCACAAAGCTCAACATCAACAAGGCACCAATGATGTTCCACCCGGGAGATCTTGTATGGCTTCATCTTCGCAAGGACCGCTTCCCCAACGAACACAAGTGCAAACTACTACCTCGCGCCGACGGACCCTTCAAGGTGTTAGCACGCTACAACAACAATGCTTACAAGATCGACATTCCACATGACAAGTACAATGTGAGCGATACATTCAACGTCAAGGATATCTCTCGTTTCCATGGTGATGAAGATTTCGATTCGAGGTCGGATCTTTCCCACGGGAGGGGAGATGATAGGGAGCATCCCAAGATCATCCCCATGGACCTACCATCGCCTCACCAAGTGCCTCAAGGACCAATGAGAAGATCTCATGCAAGGGCTATCGAAGATAAGGTGAACTCGCTCCTTTCCAAAATACCACTTTCACAACACGAGACATGGGTACTACATAAGACGGAAACTCTATGCATGATCAGGTGCTTGGATGATGGCCACGGTGGAGCTACACCCACTGGACGAGGTGGCAAGGACGGCAAGTTCGACGACCAAGAGGAGCTGCCCAAAAAGCTACAGGCATCGGACGACCGGCCCGCACTGGACGTCCGATGCATCCCAGGCTCCAGACGACCGACAACCACCGGAAGACCGGCGACCGGATGTCCAGCCTCCTCTCGACGCCCGTAATACCACAATAGAACGAATTAATAGACATCCAAGGACTTCCGGACGTCCGGTCCCTCCCGAGCCACCGGACGTCCTGTGACCAGTGGACGTGCACTCCCTGTGCGTGTTGTTTACTTCTGGGCCGAGGCCCATGTACCCCTTCACCCCTCTAGATTATATATACTCTTCCACCTACCTCTTTTTAGGGTTAGCATTGTGATAGCTCAAAAACCTAGAGCCTTGCTCACCCACTAGTAGTTCATCTCCTCGAGAGTGACTGCGGCCCCTCTACAGAGAAGATCCACACGGATTCAAGACCTCTACATAGAAGATCCTACGAGATACCAAGACCTCCTCATGGAAAAGACTACCGTTACTTGTATCGTCCGTTGTTGACCTTGGATCATGTATCTCTTTATGTATCCGGATCTAGCACTTGTGTGATTACTTTCTTGTTGATTTGAGTGTTCCTCTTCCACTTCCCTCGCGATTTCCCTTTGTGTTCTTCGTGTTCATCGCGGGATTCCCTCCTCTTCGTGAAAGATCGGCCTAGATCGGGTTAGCCCCGCATCACCAAGGATTGGAACCAGACATGGTTTTACTGCAAAGATACCTCTCCGGCTGATGAAAATCCATTGTCGGGTTATCGTGTCCAGTGTCTTGACCCGAAGCATCATCTTCCTGAAAAGCTTACCGCTGCTGAACGTAAAAAGCTTGCCCCCACTATTGCGAAGGTCAAGGCTCTGCTGGGAAATGGGCTAACTGTTGTTGACTTGGTTCGGTGCTGGGTTTCTTAGCAAATCATACCCTTGAGTCGCCGACCCGGCTTAATGTGTACTTACACGGGTGGTACAAAGGATCCATTACGCCACAGCCCCTTGTGTTTAACTGATGAGACAATCACTGAAATGACAAAGACCCTTCTGAATTAAGGCATGGGAGACTACATCAAAGTGGGTCTGAATCCTTTCTGCAAACTTAACCCGCCACCATATGTGAGTCTCCAACTTACTTTACTTTTACCTCATCATTCGAATATTCTATTAACTCAACTTTGCTGACTTTCACAGGATGAATACGATTTCTGGAAGAAAAATATGACCATGAAGCTGCCAAAAAGGCCAGGGCCGCCAAGAAAACCGCCAAAAGGACAAAGAAGAAACCAAGTGCTTCTGATATGTTTGAACTAAACGACATCTCTGAGTCATAGGTAGCCCTTGATTCCCATGGCTCCTTTTTCAATTATCTTATTCACACTGATTATTATCAGGATGAGACGGGGGCCAGCCAGGCAGTTGAAGAAGAGGTAACTATTATTTCCTCCAGCTCAGAACCTTTGCCAAGACAGAAATTCGACGAGTAACCCGGAAAGTAAGCTTTTCACACCCCTTAGCTCATTTGGATCCTCACTTTCTCTTGAAGCAACAGCAACACGAGAACCGGCGACAGACACGGAACAACGAAGGTGAAGAATTGTCCTCCGGCTTACGTCAACGGAAACGTCAAAACGAGGTCCTTCCGCAGTTAAACTCTTTTTACCCGCTGGCGGGTCTCATTCGCCAGCCACTGAATTCTACGATTCAAACTACCAAGAGGTTTCTCGTTCTTCCTTCGGCGACTCATCTCAGACCCAGCTGCCGGCTTTCAAAACTGCCCATGGTAACAACAATTACTTTTCATTCTGTTCCTCCTGATGCCTTTATAATTGTACTGATTTGTCATAACATGTGTAGTGTCCAAGCAAAGCCTAGTAAGAAGGCAAAGGTGACCAAGTCGGCTGAAGATCCTAAAGTCGTTGAGCCGGAGCCACAAGTCCCTGCATCAGATGTTTTTGAAAAACAACCAGAAGAAACTGCCCATGATGTTCCGCCTGAAATTCCTGATCTCTCCCTTGACAACACAAATATTAGTTCTTTAAACACTGAATCCTCAAGCCCACTTAAACCGTTAGAGAACATAGTGAAGATGAGATGATCACTGGCACCGGCTTTAGAGAATCAGGAAATCTGACTGTCTTGGCCAAGCATTCCGCCAAACAAGAGGTCATTGAAAAACGGAAAGTGAGGTTTGACGTCACTCACTATGCGCAACTGAGTAGCAGCGAGGTACTTTCTGGCACCTCAATCAAGTACATACCAGCCGTGATCTTGAAATTGATATGGTGAAGCAGATGCATAAAAAATTTGAGGTACGAAATCCTGCTTTGAATAAGTTGTGTACATCCTGCCAGCCCCCAATTCGACTGAGTATAATGAAATTGAATACGCTGTAGACTTAGAATAACATGAGCATCTTTAGTAGAATTCTTCCAAGGCCGGCTTTCACCATTATAGCTAAACCGGATTTTGATTAACATTGCACATGTAGTCCCCAAGGGCCGGCTTAATCAGCATGAATGAGTCGGTCCTGTTCACCATTGTGTATATATAGAGCTTACCTGTATAGTCCCCATAAGCCGGCTGTGACTATTTACGACACCACCGGGTTATCATAAATGAATAAAAAGAAGCAAACGACATGCATTAGCCCCCAAGTGCCAAGTATTCTTGCTTGCAAAGTGCTTGGGACTTATTTATATGAGCCGCTGTATGAAGAATGTTTCGGCAGGCATTATCCCCCAAGTGCCAAGTGTTGTTGCTTGCAAAAGTCTTGGGACTTATGTACCTGTAACCCGAATATGAATGTATCTGCAACTCTGTGTTTGTAAAGACTACCACTGCTGAACTTCAATCAAAATTGGCTGATGCAAAGACCCGGCTGAAGAATCAAGAATCTGAGGCCCGGAAAGTTGATTCAAAATTCCGATTTAGCGTGGCTGAAACGGAAAAGCTGAAGACCAGTTTTGAGGCGGAGAAAAACGCTTGGGCTGAAGAAAAGACTACTTTGACGCAGCGAGATGAAAAAGCGGAGGCGGCTCTTCAAGAGGTGACCACTCAGCTAACCGGTTTATAACACCGTGTATCCCAGATGGTTTCTCCTATCTTTGGTGAGTCGCCTTGTTAATCATCAAAAGTGAATCTTTTCCCTGATAGTATAAACCACCTCTAACCATTCTTTAACTTACGCAGGTCGCAGGAGTAGCAATCTTAACCAAGATATGCTTGTGAAACTCAAGGCTATGTACACACTTGTTGAACAGTTATATACTGGAGCTCAGCGTGCACTGGCCACAATTTCTCCGGCCAATCAGGCACCTACTCTCTTGGTAGATGTCTAGAAAAACCTTTCTGTGCTGCCTCCTAGGATAGATGAGATGAAGCGTCGTCTGGAAGAGCCGGTGCCGTGACATCTTTGAGCTGGGCCAAGGCATGGTTACCAGAGCTAGACCCGTCTGAACTAGCTACTGGCTATCCAAACTTGAAAGAAGACGACACTTCGTTTGATCAAAAGGACTTCGCTGTCTGTGTGAAAGAAATACGTCCTCTGGCTAGTCTGATTGCAAATGAAATAGATCTGTCAAGATATCATCCGGCTTACAACATGGAGATTCAGAAGATGCCCACTCCGGTTTGTAAAGTGATGGATTTAATCCCTCCAATCCGTAAGCATACTTTCATCCCTGAAGTTGGCCCGTCTGAACTTATAGATGATGAAGATGAATTTCAAGCCCTGTCTGGCATCGGTTGGTCATCACCAAACTTTCAGACGGAGGAGGACGAAGAACCGGAGAAGGATGATCCGGAAGCCTCAAGTTAGCAAGGCCGAGAAGAGTGAACTGCCAGGCAGTTTATATATTTGATCCTTTGAGAACTCTTGATCTTGTTTGGCTCACGGAGTCATGTTATAGGGTAGTGAAACTTTAATCTACCGGGCCATCGTGCACGGTTTTGTTTTGGGCAATACTATTGATCCGCCAGTTTAAGAAACTATCACTTTATGCTTATGACAGCATTGATTTCTATAGATCAGATTGCTCACTACCCTACACACAAAAAGATAACAAGTGCCCTGGTGGTTTACCGCCGGGCGGGTCATGATACCCAATTGATACCACTGGGGACAGATAGTCCATAACCAGGGCCGGTCTAACCACAATGTTGAAACAATTGTGAAATAAAGAATCTTACCTGTGTTGTGTGCTTAGACTGCCGGCTTATTGGCTCCTTGCAGTTAGAGTCTTTAGAGCTATAACTCTAAATATGATATTATTATCCTTTGGCAACTTAGAGTGTGCCATCCTGGCTGGTTGCAAAGACCCAAAGATGCTTCAAGTACGAGACATAAATAGAGCAGCTTGGCCCGACTTGTAAAAAAATCATGTGGTAAGAAAAAAGCGATGAAATAAAGCCAAAATATAAAATTAAAAATATGAGGCCTTTGCAGGCCGCTAAGCCAAAGTTTCTTCTTCAATGAAACTAGCCTGTTGGCCACTCGAAGGTACGCGCTTTCTATGAGCCGGCTCTCACAGTACCCAATCGACATTTGAACCTAGATAAATTCATGCCTTATTTAAAAATAGACTTATCTAGATTACGCGAGGTTAGAGTAGCATCATCCATCACAGGCCGATTTATCCAAGTTTCAAGGAAGGCGGCTTATGAGCCTGGATCTATCCTGACTATCCATAAGCCCTGCTCTCACATGACAACCGGCGTTTTAACCTTAACAAGCCGAGGATCTTTGGCGAATACACCGTAAAAGATTGATTGCTAAGAGTTTGGCGTGTCAATCAGGATTACTTGATGGAGTTGCAGCTGGTATACAGGAAGGATGACCCGGAAAGGTTATGTCCTCTTTGGTGAATACACCTATGTTTGAACAAGATAACCCGGTCAATAGGGTAGTAACATTATGTTCTCTTTGGTGAATACTCCTATGTTTGAACAGGAAGCCCCCAAGTGACATACTTACGAATGGTGCTCGTCGGGGACCTAAGTTTGAGTTGTGCTATGCATCCAACTCTCTTTGGTCCCAGTAATTTGGGTGCCAAGCCTCTTAAGTGAACATGTAAGACGATGATAAAGACTCAACTTCGAGGAAGTGAAACGACAAAGGCCCTGAATTATCAGGGATGCTGGCTTTATTATACTGTCACTAATATATACATCATCAAACTATGTACATCATGAGAGCCGGTAGCTCAAGTATAGTAGGGCCAAAGATGAGCAATATTCCATGATCGACGGGTCTCCTCCTCCGATGTGCGTGAGTCCTTGTATACTCGATCGTCGATAAGATAGTATGACCCATTATGTAGATTCTTACTGACCACAAAAGGTCCTTACCAAGGCGGTGATGGTTTATGCATACCAGGTTTGATCCTGGATAAGCCAGAGCACCAAGTCGCCTTCTTGAAAGGTTCTGGTTTTGACCCGGCGGCTGTGATAACGACGTAGATCTTGCTGATAAATCGCTAAACGAGTCGCCGCGAGATCACGCTCCTCATCCAACAGGTCCAGTGCATCCTGACGTGCTCTTTCATTATCAACTTCAACATAAGCCGCCATAGGGGGCGAATCATGACAGATGTCACTAGGGAGAATCGCCTCTGCTCCAGAGACCATAATGAAAGGTGTGTAACCCATAGATCTGTTGAGGGTTGTATTGATACTCCATAACACTGAGGGTAACTCCTCCACCCAGCAACCCAGCGTTCTTTGCAAAGGAACCATAACCCGGGCTTGATGCCTCACAAGATCTCTTGATTAGCTCGTTCCACTTGACCGTTAGACTGCGGGTGTGCCACGGATGACACATCAAGTCGAATATGCTTTCGTTGACAAAACTCTTTCATAGCACCCTTAGACAGATTAGTGCCATTACCATTATAATGCTGTGGGGAAAGCCAAAACAGAAGATCACCTTCTTGATGAATTGAACCACCGTTGCTGCATCACACTTACTAACCGGCTCTGCTTCAACCCACTTAGTAAACTTGTCAACTGCTACCAAAAGGTGGGTTTTCTTATCCTTTGACCTCTTGAAAGGCCCGACCATATCAAGCCCCCAGGTTGCAAACGGCCAAGTAATTGGAATCATCCTCAACTCTTGAGCTGGAATATGAGCTCGTCGTGAAAATTTCTGACAACCGTCACATTTGCTGACCAAATCCTCAGCATCATCATGAGCCGTCAACCAATAGAATCCATGAAGAAAAGCCTTGGCTACAAGAGATTTAGAGCCGGCATGATGACCACAATCTCCTTCGTGGATCTCTCGCAGAATCTCACAGCCTTCTTTAGGAGAGACACAACGTTGGAACGCCCCTGTGACACTGCGATGGTGCAACTCCGCATTGACAATCGTCATTGACTTAGACCGCCGGGTTATCTGTCTGGCCAAAATCTCATCCTCAGGCAACTCGCCCCGGGTCATATAAGCCAAATACGGAACTATCCAATCAAGAATGGCATGAAGAGCCGCCACCAATTGTTCTTCTAGGTCAGGAACATCAAGATCCTTCTATGTAGGTAATTTGACAAACGGGTTAAGCAGAATATCCAGGAATGTGTTAGGTGGCACTGGCTTACGCTGAGACCCTAACCGGCACTGGCTTATGCTGCGACCCTAACCGGCTTAAGGCATCGGCCGCCTCATTCTTCCTGTGATCAATATGCTCAACTTGGTAACCCTCAAGTGACCCGCAATAGCATCAATCTCTCGACGATAAGCCTCCATGAGTGGACCCTTAGAATCCCAAGTGCCAGAAACCTGCTGAGCTACCAGATCTGAGTTGCTGAAGCACCTCACGCGGCTTAAATTCATCTCCTTAGCCATCCGCGGACTGTGGAGCAAGGCCTCATACTCAGCTGCGTTATTAGTACAAGAGAACATTAACCGAAGAACATAAGAAAAATTATCACCTCGTGGGGAAGTCAAGACAACTCCAGCCCCTGATCCTTCCAACTTCCTGGATCCATCAAAGTGAATAATCCAATATGTGTTCTCCGGCTTTTCCTCAGGCGTCTGCAACTCTGTCCAATCATTGATAAAATACACGAGCGCTTGTGACTTGATGGCCATACGAGGCACGTACTTTAAACTATGGGGTGCAAGCTCAATGGCCCACTTGGCTACCCGATGTGTGGCCTCTCTATTTTCAATGATATCCCCTAAGGGAGCAGAACTCACCACAGTAATGGGATGACCCAAAAAATATTGCTTGAGCTTTCGGCTTGCCATGAAGACCCCATACACCAGCTTCTGCCAACGCGGATACCTCTATTTGGACTCAATAAGTACCTCGCTGATGTAATAAACCGGCCGTTCAACCGGATACTCCTTGCCTGCCTCTTTCCTTTCCACCACGATGGCCACACTGACAGCCCGACTATTGGCAGCCACATATAAAAATAAAGGCTCTTTATCAATGGGGGCAGCAAGAACCGGCGGCTCAACCAGTTGCTTCTTAAGCGCCTCAAATGCCTCATTAGCAGCACCACCCCAGACAAAATCATCAGTCTTTTTCATCATCTGATACAGAGGGATAGCATTTTCTCCTAGGCAGCTTATGAACCGGCTCAAAGCCGCTAGCCGACCTGCCAAGCGTTGGACGTCATTAACACACTTTGGCTTAGCCAGGGAAGTAATAGCCCTGATTTTCTCCGGGTTAGCTTCGATGCCTCGCTCTGAAACCACAAAACCCAAAAGCTTGCCCGCTGGTACACCGAAGACACACTTGCCCGGGTTAAGCATCATTTTATAAACCCGGAGATTGTCAAATGTCTCCTTCAAATCATCAATCAAGGTTTCCTTCTTCCTGGATTTCACCACAATGTTATCTACGTAAGCATGAACATTATGCCCGATCTGATCGTGAAGGAAATTCTGTACACACCGCTGGTAAGTCGCTTGGGCACTCTTGAGCCCGAAAGGCATAGATACATAGCAGAAGGCTCCAAACGGAGTAATTAAAGTTGTCTTCTCCTGGTCCTTAACTGCCATCTTGATCTGATGATAACTAGAATAAGCATCCAAAAAACTCAAACGCTCACAACCCGCCGTAGCATCAATGATTTGATCAATACGAGGGAGAGCAAATGGGTCAACCAGACAAACTGTGTTTAAGTTCGTGTAGTCCACACACATTCGCCAAGTGTCGTTCCGTAGCCCTGCAACATAGGTTTTCTGCTTCTTGATTTTCATGTGTGATTACTTTACCTCAGTCATTGATTTCAGGTGGCTCTTCCAAATTACAAATGGATATAGAATGAGGTACGTGTGATGTTTCAGTTTTTTTAGTTCTTTCAATTGTTTTCCTCTTACCTCTAATGAATTTATTTATCATATAGCTCCTTGTGTTTCCTGACTGAACCACTTGTGAACGAGTGTACGCTATCCCCGTTGCATTACTATTTATAATAGGAAGATATTGTACCTTTTGCATTGTAACAAATAAATTCATGTCATGTGTGTTTGGCTCAGCTACCTTGGACTGTATACATGATTTTTTTTGGAAATGTGTTGTGTAATACACAAATGCTTAACCATGTATTGTTTCAGCACCCAACACAAGTGACCTCTACTCATGTTTGTTTTCTTTTCACATTTTTTGTGCAGTGAGTAACTACTCCATATTTGGTAACATGAGTGTCCTCTTCTGACAATAGGATATTAGATGTCTCATTATGCTTGCACTCCCGATCATTCTATCAATCAGGTTTGCCTAATCTTTCTTTGAAATGACTACATGGTTATGTCCATGGAGCCATGTGCGACTCTCATGTGTGAGGTAATAAAATGCATCTCCGCAAGTAATGGCTAACTAATGATACCCTTGATCTTACATGCTATGTGACTACTATGTGTGTCACGTGGCTTGGTTTGAGCACTGCCTTGGTTCTTGAAAACAGTTTAGATGTATCCTCGTATGCTTAAATTTGGCTAGAGTTGAAATGAAATCTCTTAGCTATAAGATAATATAATATACAAAATATTCTACACTAGATCAGATGGGGTGATGATCTACTTTTTTATTTCTTCATGCTTTTAGTTTGGTTGCTTCTCACCAAGTTTTATTGGAGAGAACATGTGGCCATGAGTTGATAACTCCACCTCTCCCAAATCTGATGAAGCTTTTTTTTCGTGTTGCTTCGGCAGGTTCTGAGAATCTTATCCATGGATCAGAAAATTATAATTGTGACTTTGCAGTTCTCAGATAACTAAGAAGTTGTGTGTGATGTAGATTATTTATGGATTTTCAAGATGCTCGCACTAAGTGTAATGCCCCGGATGTAATACTTTCCCTTTTGGGAAATATAATATATCTCTGGCTTCATCAATTCCATTCCGGGTTCTTCGTCTTTCGGGTTTTTCGTCGTTTTGTTGTGTGCGTGTGTGGCATTCATCCATATCATGTAGTCATGTTCATCGCATTGCATTTGTGTTGTTGTTTGCATCCGGTCCCACGCGTTCCTTCCCGTTGTCCGTTTCGCGTTCCGGAGCTCCCTCACGTGTCCGTGGCGTCCCCGAGGCCTACTTTGGTGTTTGGCCGTGTAACGTTTCCGGTTTGGCGTGAGACTTGTCGTGTGTTGTTGTTTTGGTGTGTGTAACCCGCCTGTCAAATCTCGTCGCGTTTGGAGTCCGTTTGCTACCCCAACATTTATTCTCGTGGGCTGAAAGTACCTCCTCTTTGAGGCCCAAGACACCCCTCCAACAGCCCACCAAACCAACCCAAACCTCTCCCTTCATCTAGGCCATCCATTTCTGATCGCGTGGCCGAAAACCACACCTCATTTGGACAACCCTAGCTCCTTGTGCCTATATATTTGTCCATCTTCCCCAATTTTTGCCCTAATAAAAAAACCCTAGCCCCTTCATCCCCTTCCTCCAGCCACCTTCTTCTTCCTCCAGCCGCCGGAGCTCGCCGGAATACCTCGCCGGGGTTCTGCCCCGCCGCCCTCGCCGGAGATCCCGCCGCCGCCGGAGCTCCCCTCGCCGGAGGAGCTCACCGCCGTCGTTCTCTCCATCCGCCACCGGGGCCGCGCCGCCCTCCGCCGCCGGCCGGCGCCGCCACCTCGCCGGCCGGGCCGCCGCGCCCCGCCGTCCCTTCATCCCTCCGGCGCCCGAGGCCGCCGCCCCGGCCGCTCGGGAGCAGCCGCAGCCGCCGACCGATCGGATCGAGGGGGAGGCCAGGCCCCCCGATCCAGATCTGCGTGCTCGCTGGGCCGGCCTTCCTCTTCGCTGGGCCCAAGCCGACGCCCGAGCCGGCCTCGCCCAGTTCCTCCCCTGGCCAGATCCAAGGCCCGGTCCCGCCTCCCTCTACAGCCGGGTCTCCGAAGCCCGACCGCCTGCAGCCGCGAAGCCCGCTTCGTCCCGAGCGCGTCGCCCATTGACCGCGGCTGGCTGCTCGCTCCAGCGCCTGGGCCGGCCAGCCAGCGCCTGCGGCCCAACATCTCCCCGCCGGCCCGACCGCGGTGGCCCAGCCGCCAGGCCTGGCCGAGGCTCCAGATCTGGCCCGATCCGCTTCGGATCCGCCGCCTGCCCGTTTGACTTCTGCTCCAGCCGCGGGTCCGATCCGCGAACCCCAGCCCGCATTGACTTTTCCTGTTGACCACCCTGAGGTTGCTTCTTTTATCCACTAAGTCCCCAGTTTTGCCTGTCTGATGCTATTTTAGATTGTGGATAACTTTTGTGTGATGGTCCGTTTTGAGTGAATGATATGTCAAAATGTTCATGGAGACATGTACTACATTTTGTTCCTTTATGCCATGCATGTTTGAGATCATCTAGATGCTTAAAAATCTGTTGCAAGAGTGCAACTTGTCATAAACTGTTGTTTGTAGTTATTTTCATCCCATCTTTGCATAGTGATAACTTTTTGCATGTTTATTCAAATGAAGCAAAGGAGATGTCCACGTGTTCATCATGAAATGCTCTACATGTTGATTGCTTTAGCTTGCATGATAGAATTAATCTTGCCATGTTTATCTCCTTTCCAAAGTGCTATGTGGCTGTTACATCGTTAAACTTGTTATGAGATGTCAATTTGAGGAGCTCATTGCTATCGTTGTGTTTGTCCCCTTGATGCATGCTTAAGTGTTTTGGATTCACCATCATGTGTACTTTGCTGTGGTGCTTACCACTTGTCTTGTTTAGTTTTGAGGTGACTTAAACTTGCTCTCAAAGATGCCATGATGAAACTGCTGTTTTAACACTTAGTGAAATTTCACTAAGTCTGGAATCTGTAATTTCCAGATGCCATGTTTGCTTGTTGTTCTAGGCCAATCCATGATAGTTTTGGGGTGACTCTTGATGATTCCTTGTTGTATAAGTTGTTGGATATCCATTCATGCTCTCACATGCTTATTTGAGTGGCTGTAGCATATTTAACTTTTGCTCCCAAGTTGCAACAAATTACTGCTGTCAGGATTTTGTTGTCAAGTTCAATATGTCATAGCTTGTTGCTATTGATCCATGGCTCCTTTGGGGATGCCCCAGTGGATTTGTTTGCTGTAGGATATGTCTAGTTTGTGTCCATGCTCATTGCCATGATGTTTGAGTGCTGTAGCTTATTTATTTAATGCTCCGAAGTTGCTATGTGGCTGTAATTTTCAGCTTGTGCGTATTTATTGTTTCGGGTGTAACTTTTAGCCCGTAGCTCCATTTTGAGAAAGTCCTATATGAAACTTGTGTGATTCTTCATGTAGATTCATAATATCCTATTGTTATCATGTTTTGAAGTATTTTGCTTGAATGCATATTTTCCATGCTCCTTGTGCGATTACACTGTGCTTCCTTTGTAGGCTTCCATAGTGCATTTGTTTTGCTTCCTTAGTGCATCAGCCATGCATCTAGCATTTTTGTGTGCGCATTGCATCTTGTTGATTTCGTGTCTTGTGTGTTTGTGTTTGATTAGAGCCGAAAGCTGAGTCCGAGTACGAGTACGAGCACGAGGTTACTACCGAGGTTGAGAACGAGGACCCCTCTTACGATCCCATCGACAACTCTTCAGGCAAGATGACCGAACCCCGATAACATTACTATCTTTGCCTATTGCTAGAAGTCTCAATCTATAGTTTTGCCTCGATGCCCATGTTTTTCCTGTCAGCCTCCTATTGTAACCATGAACCTGTTTAACCACCCTACCTATGCAAACCATTGATTGGCTTTACGTAGGCTTCGCTCAGCCCCTCTTATAGCATTGCTAGTTGCAGGTGAAGATTGAAGAATCTTGCTTCTTGTTGAAGCTTGTTGGGATATCACACTATAATAATTATTAAATGAAATCATCTATATATTGGTAATGGGTGGAAGGCTAAGCCTTTTGCTTGGTGATTTGTTCCACTCATGCCGCCCTAGGAACCGTATAAACCGGTGTTATGTTCCTTGATTATGCGTTCCTCACACGGTTGGGGTTATGGGACCCCCTCGATAAACCGCTAAGTGCTAAGTCTTTTCCAGCAAGTCCCAACTTTGGTACTATTTGCCTAAACAACTAAAAACTTACCGAGGGAGTAATTAACCTGAGGATTAATTAATTCAACCCCCCTGGGCCAGTGCTCGACTTGGGTGTTGGTCCAAACTAGAGCCACTTGCGGTGCCACCCAGTTCGTTGGGATCTTCGGTATCTGTACGTAGCGCTCATCCGGTCGTGGCCTGAGACTAGATACGCGCGGCTACTATCAGGGTGTCGGCACGCCGGGAGGATTTGCTGGATTAGCCTTACCTTAGTCGGAGTATCTTGAGCACGGGATTCCGAGAATACTCGGGCCTTCCCACCTTGGAGTTGCGACTCTGCGGATCGTGGGCTTGTCATGGGCCAAGTTGGAACACCCCTGCAGGGTTATGAACTTTCGAAAGTCGTGCCCACGATTATGTGGCAGATGGGAGCTTGTTAATATCCGGTTGTAGAAAACTTGACACCATGTTCCAATACACTACCGGCGTGAGTACCGTGACTGTCATTTTCCGAAAGGGATTCGGGAGATGAACACGGTGGGGTTATGTTTGACTTTCTTTAGTTAGGATCACTTCGTGATCATATCTCGACCGAGGCACCTTCTCTTCTCGCTCTCTTTTACGTAAGCTAGGCTAGTGCTACTGCAGACTCTTGATCTTTCTTCAGGCTTGTTCCACACCCAAGGCTTAAATAGTCGTGTTACCCGAGAACGGGATTGCCGAGTCCTCTGTGGCTCACAGTTACTTCAACACCCCAGACGCAGGTATGATGGTGAGCTACACAGGCGATGGTACCGAGCAAGACTGGGAGTACGACGAGGAGCGTATCCGTTACTATGTGAACTATCCGGTTGATCAGTAGAGCTTCTACTAGGATTCGATCTAGACCTGTGGTTTAAGTTATGTTTGGTATCTTGTCATTCGGATCTTTACCCTTAGATGGGCTGTGATGTTTATCTGAATGATGTTTGAACATGTAAGGTATTTGTGTGATGTGGCGAGTGTAAGCCAACTATCTTTTATGTTTTCCATCCCCATTTTTACATGAGATTGTGCAAAGATACCGAACTTGCGATCATTCCAGAATGGGCTTATATCTTTAAGTCGTGCCTCGACACGTAGGAGATATAGTCCCATCCTGGGCATTACACTAAGATTTTCTCCTAATACACCATAGCAAGCATGGCTAATGAATGATACCAAGTTGAGTAGTACAGGTGTCATGTGATGAAAAGCTAATTAGTTCAGAGATCACTGGAAAATGGAGATGTTCAATTTTCTAGTAATCGGTACTATTGGTTACCTACTTCTCATTAGCCTTGCTGAATTCATCTCATCTTATTAGTATCATATGATGTTTGGATAATTTTTAGTAGTAAAGACAAGCTGATGTTTTTCACATGGTACATGCACATTCCATAGGTCAATGGTGTTTTGTGTGTTGCTGATCAAGGATGATAATAATAAATTGGTACACTTATATAGGTTGCATAATCCGCAATGTTGCTTAATAATTTCATGTTAAAGAAGTTTTTCTATTCAGATTATTAATTGCCTCACTTCTATATATAAATCAAGTCCTGGTTAATCACATTTGTATGGTGTCCATTTAAATTTCACTTCCCTATTAGCCTGATTTTATCTACTCTAAGTTACTCACCTCATATTGTTATTGTAGATGACCGGAATAAATGGACGATGCATGGCTCAGATGTTCATTGCAAGGTTAAGAATGGAGCTACTACAAGATAATTAGAATGTCATTTTAGGATCAATGTTTCAAATATTATAGCTCCACCTCCTGTAATTATTGGATCATGTTCATTGTAATGCAACATAGTCGATTTAATATACAAGATATGTAATCTTTGGATCATCTTCTTTGTAATGCAACATGGTCGATTTAATATATGAGATCTTTCGGTTTGTTATATTGTGCCTCCTATGCACTATCGACATTGACCTAATAATTGTGGATGGCAATATATAAAATGTCATTAATTGTTCATGCTATCTAATGAAGCTTAAAGTCATTTGAATGCTTCATTATGTCCATTTAAAAATCCTTTTTTACAGAGTTTCCACCAACGCATATGAAGTGTTGTTGATCTCTAGCTTTATATGTTACTACCTAACAACGCTTCTACACGCCTTTTACCAACGCATGCATATACGTTGTTGTAGATCCTTCCAACGCCACCAACAGCAATGGATACTAATTCATTGGTGTAGATCTTAGCAACATATTTATGGACATAAGACAACGCATTGATGCGTTGATGTAGGGGGGTTCTTGTTGTAGTGATATTATAATTCGTTATCGTCATCCTATTCTCGTATGTAAGTTTTGCGATCACTTACTTTGCATTTTGAGTCCTTCAGATTTCTTTCAACATTTACAATATCTTGGACTTTAATTTGCATGAATTTGTGCCAGTTGTCCTAACCAAGCCACTCGATAAGCTTTACTTTGTAGGTGTGAGTGAACAAGTCCGGTACCCATTCCACTATTCTTTTATTTTACATTGAGTGACATGAGATACTTCCTCAAATTTGGGAAAATGTAGCTTGGTATTGTTTATCTCATTTCCTACTCACCTTTGCTCGAGTCTTGTGATGGATAGGCCAAGCACATCATCTCCGGTCTGCAACCACGACGATGAGTTTGGTGCCACGAAGAACTTAATCGACGCCAAGATGGACAAGCAGATGGAGGAGCTCAAAGCCCTCATTAACAACGGCAAGTGGTATTCCTCGTCTTCGAGTAGACGCTCAAGTGTAAAGACTCCTGAGGTACCATTTCTGGCAAGTACACAATGGCATCGACACCGACAAGACCATGAACAACTTCCTTCCAGATGCCAGTTGGCTTCCCTGCCACCCCTCTGCGCACGGGTCGTCGCCCCCCATGCACACAGCCTTCTACACCACCCATGCGCACGGGCCTCACAGAGTGGCGACTTCCATACCGACACGACGACTTCTTCAACAATGTTGGCATCTTCACCAAGTGACTTCAAGGCATCTTCACCTTTGGATGTACGTCATCTTCACCTACTCCACGAGCTCAAGTCTGTGACTTCCAAGAGCTACAACGACTTTGACACCGACTATGAGATTCCATTCTTTGTGACTCATGACCCCAAATATTACCTCGAGTGGGAGTGCAAGATGGATGCCTACCTCAAGCTAAATCAAGTCCCATTGGAATATCAATTGATGTGTGCCACAAGTAACTTCCATGAATTCGCGTCGACATGGTAGCTTCACACAACTTCGAAGAGCTGCAACATGAGGTGGCCTGAGACAAAGAAAGCGATGCGGCGAGAATTTGTGCCTTCCACTGTCGGGGTACACAAACAGGGGTGTATGTTTTCCCCTGACCCGTGCCCGGACTACAAGCCAATAGGCCCAAGGGCAAGCTTACAACACCAGGATCAGTTCAAGACACGAAGAGGTCAACTTTTTGTGCAATCAAAGAGCTGGTCGAGGAGATCAAGGCCACCAAGACTAGCCGAAGAGGCAAGATACCACCAGGAGAAGAGCCTTCCTTGTCGGGCATGTGAGCCTGGTTAGGTTGGATCACCCCAGAAGCAAGCCTTCAAGATCACCCCGGCAAGCCTGCTGGGGCCCGCAGCGGCAACCCACACCATTACACCACCTGACAACGACGCCCGCCGTCAATCAGTGTGGTGTCAATCACCTAAGTGGCTCAGTGGCAGCCTCCTACCACATGTCAGCCACTTTCTACAGCAAGAACCTCCAAATGACACCCGTCCTGAGATGTGTCAAGCAAGGAGGCACGAAGCTGCCAAAACAGCCCGACAGGACTTGCCGGGCGAGCCGTGATGTGACACTAAGTGGCACAATTAATGTGCTCTATCAGCCTGCAGAGTTATGTATGATAGCACTATTCTCTATCTAATCAGTATGGAAAGACTGATTTGCCACCATGGTGACCCCTTAATCTATAAAAGGATGCCCATGGCAACCGTAGAAAGGATTCGGCTGATCCAAACCCTCACAAACTCATACGCACGTAGTCACTCTCACCTCGAGGCAACCTTGTTGGGCAAGAGTGCCGCGCCTTTTCCACATCCACTATCAATCCACCAAAGCAGGAGTAGGGTTTTACGCCTTGCAGCGGCCCGAACTTAGGTAAATATTGCATGTGTGATCTCTGTCATGCTGCGCTACGCTTCTCCGCTCTTTGTGCAACGTGCCCATCCCCCCGCCGAACCAAAAGAGGCCCCTGGTCCCATAGATGGTCGTGGTTTCCCACGACATCCACCTACATAGAACATCTTCAATTCCAATTGGAGATCACCATACAAGGATTCAAGTCCCGCGACGAGTACTTCAAGAAGATGAAGAAAGCCTTGCGATGAGCCAGTGTGGATGACCCCATTTGGTTGAAGTTCCACTTCACGTTGGGATTGAACAATGACATCGCCAAGAATATCTTCACCAACAACTACGAGTCGCTCGACGACATGTTCGTTGGTGCCCTCAAGGAGGAAAGAGAACTCATGAAGGACAAGTTTCCTCGACACCGAGCACACTTCGTGACGACCACGCTCCAAGATGGCGATCATGAGGATAGTACCACTAAGATGTCAAAGCCCGACAAGCTCCGAGGCACGCTCCAAAGTTCTAGTTCACCGCCATCCGTCTTTGTGGCATTGACGATGCTGAGTCTACCATGACTCTTTTTCAAGACGGCGTGACGATGACTACAACTATGGAGCAACCCAAGGATCAAGATTTGGAGGCGAGCGACATGGTGGAGAGTAAGGATGATGCTTCCATATTTGGAGGCGAGAGTTATGATGTGCCATCTTTGGCCTTCATCTACGACGATGACTACGAGATGGTTTATCATGGGATTTTCCCTTCGACCAAGGAGGTGTATGGTGATGAGCTGAGAGACTTGCGCCACCATGTTGAGAGTGAGATAGTCTTCACCACTAGCCCCATATATGATGTGATGCCCCAATTCCCATGTGAGGAGAGCCGCCACCACCACTTGAGTGAAGTGAGTTGACTCCAACATATTTGACATTGAGTGCACCTACCTTGAGTGATAAAGGCAAAGGTGTCCCATCTTCCGATGAGATGGTGAATATCATTTCTGGAGGAGTAGACTTTGATGATCCAACTATGAACGTGCGAAGACCTCGCGCCTTAGCAATAGCTAAACCAACTCTAAGAGCTTATCGACCACACCGAAGGATGGTCAACCTGACCAGGAGGGTATATTTCCTGCTAGCAAATGTAGAACAGGCAAGAAACAGAGATTGCAATCTGGATATTATGACTATAAGAGGAAAGCTTTATTGATAAAGATGGGGTTCTCTAATGTCTTTGTTTGGTTTTTGAACACAAACGAAGTACGCGAAGTTGTAGCTATGGACAACTTTAAGCCAAGAAAACCCAACCCTGTTTCCCCACACATACAGACTCTAAAAAAACCTCTACTAAAGTATTTCAAAATTACATGGGCCTGGCCCAATAATAAGGTGACACTAAAGCGAGTAGGGCTTTACGCCTCGCGGCGGACCAAACCTGGGTAAAAACTGCTCGTGTGATCTCTGCGCTGCTATGCTAAGCTTCTTCGCTCTTTGTGCAACATGCCCATCCCCCCGCCAAACCAAAAGGGGCCCTTGGTCCCATAGGTGGCCGTGGTTTCCCACGACATCTTTGGTGCACCAGGTAGGGGGATCACTTGCTCGAATCCGAAGGCATAAGTAGCGCGTCGTATTCACCAAAGGTGTCGCCCCTCGGGACGCCCAAGGGGATGGTTGAGGCGGGGCGGAGGAGGAACATTGCTGTCACGCCGATCTCACCCGCTCTCTCCCATCTCCGCATGCCGTGGTCATGACCACGACGGAGACTAGCAGTGATGTAGGGTGGAACCCTAATCAGCAGATCTTTCACGTTTTGGAGAGTGTCCCACGATGAACACGGAGAACACAAGGAGGAAGACGGGGAAAACGCAAGAGGAAACACTCAAATCAACACGAAGATAATCACACAAGCGCTAGATCCACGATACATAGTGCGATACATGATCCATAGTCAACGAAGGTGGTACAAGGATAGTCTTCTCCGTGAGGAGGTCTTGGAATCCCGTAGGATCTTCTCCGATGTGGAGGCCTTGAATCCGTAGTGGATCTTCTCCGTAGAGGTGCATGGTCTCGTGGGAGAAATCCACACAAATCTGAGAAATGAGCTAACCAACAGCTAACCCTAAACGGAATGGGAAAGGAAGTATATATAGTATACGGGGCGAATGGGTACACGGGCCTCGGCCCAGGGGATGCACGCAGGCATTTCAGGGGCCGGACGTCCGGGCGTCGGGCCGGATGTCCGGGGCTTCACGGGGCGCCGGATGTCCGGGGTGAGGAGCCGGATGTCCGGGCTGGAGCGGTCCGGTCTCGGGTGCTCTCTGGACAGAGGCGCCGGATTTCCGGGCCCGAGGCCGGATGTCCGGGCCATGCTTGGCCGGATGTCCGGGCCCTGTAGCTTCTGCTGCAGGTGGCTTTCTGGAGATGATCGTCCAGGGGCCGGATGTCCGGGCCAGGGGGCCGGATGTCCGGGGCCTGGAGCTTCCTTCTGCCCTTCTTGATGCATCACCTCGTCCGTGAACTTGGGGACTTGTCCATCTTCACGCCTTCCTCCAATGTGGTCTTCTTCACACCTGAGCACACAAAACACATCCATCTGAGGTAGCAACCATGTCTCGCAAGATTCGTATGGAAGTAGGGCTAGGAGTGACGTCACCTCGGTATCGAGAACTCTAGCACGAGCACGAGTCATTGGTCCTTGAGGCACTTGAGGAGGTGAAGGAGGGTCCATGGGGATGACCTCGGGATGCTCCGCATCATCTCCCCTCCCTTGGGAAAGATCCGACCTCGGATCGAAATCTTCATCACCATGGAAAGGAGATAGATCCTTGAAGGGTCCGTCGGCGCGAGGTAGAAGTTTGGACTTGCGCTCTTGTGGGAAACGGTCCTTGCGAAGATGTAGCCAACTAAGATCTCCCGGTTGAAACACCATTGTTGCCTTGTTGACGTTGAGCTTGGTGGTGAGGCAATGTACTTGTCACTCGATTGTTGCCCTTGTTTGTTCGTGCACCTTCTTGAGTATCTCCCTACAAAAGAGAGTGGCAACATGTGAAGCATCGTCGATCTTGTTACCAGGAATGAAATGAGCCATTTTAGAGAATCTATCTACCACGACAAGCACGGAATCTTTGCCATTTTGAGTCCTAGGTAAGCCAAGTATGAAATCCATGCTTATGTCTTCCCATGGATGATATGGAATAGGGATAGGCATGTAAAGACCATGAGATTGAGCTTTGGACTTAGCTTTGCGGCATGTCGAACATCGGCTGGTGAGGCGTGAGACGTCACGAAGCATCTTGGGCCAAAAATAGTTCTTAGATAGGGTAGCAAACGTCTTGTCGCGTCCAAAGTGCCCCATGAGTCCTCTCTCCATGAGATTCCTGCAAAAGAAGCAAACGAAGCGAAGACTCGGGAATGCAAAGTTTGTTAGCTCTCATAAGATATCCATCCTTGATGTAGTAATTTTCCTAATAAGTGTGAGTCAAGCACTTAATATAGGCATTTGCAAAGAAAAGATCATGCTCATATAAATCTTTTATGTGCTCAAAGCCAATCACATTCAACTCAAGTTGTGTAACAAGTTAGCATTTGCATAACAAGCATGCATTTGCGTGAAAACTTCCATCTTTCTTAGGCAAGAGAATAACCGGAGCGGCACAAGTGCTTAAGCTGTCACGTACATGACCTTTGTCGATGAGTTTGGGCACTTGTCGTTGTATCTCTTGGGTTGCCTCGGGGTTGACGCGGTAGGGAGCCTTGTTGGGAAATGGTGCGCCGGGTATGAGGTCTATGCTGTGTTCTATTCCGCGAAGTGGAGGTAGACCCGGAGGTAGCTCATCGGGAAAAACGTCCAAGAATTCCTGCAACAATTTAGACAACACGAAAGGTATAGGTGGTGAAGTGTTAGTAGGTTGGGCTTCCCCTTTGCATAGAAGCACAAGGTGAAAGACACTCGATGGGTTCTCACACACTTCTCTCATCTCACTTTTGGTGGCAAATAGCACAAGTTGCTTCTTGTCGCTCATCGTGGAGTCACTCATATTTGGCTTGTGGCTCTTACTCTCCTTTTGGTGGCTCACTCTCTCACCATTCTCTGCATGATGGTTGGTGGGTAAAAGCTTGTCGGCTGCTACTTGACTTGGAGACATTGGTCGGAGCACGAATTCCTTGCCCTTCATCTTGAAATGATAGTGATTTGTCCGTCCATTGTGTGTGACTCCACGATCATATTGCCATGGACGTCCAAGAATACGGTGGCACATGGACATGGGTATCACATCACATTCGAGAGTGTCCTCGTAGGCGCCAATCTTGAAAGAGACTTGCACGGTGTGCTCGACTCGAAGAATTCCGGCGTCATTGAGCCACTGGACCTTGTAGGGGTGAGGATGCTTCGTCTTGACCAAATGAAGCTTGTCGCATAGCTCTTCGCTTGCCAAGTTGTGGCAACTTCCTCCATCGATGATAACCTTGACGGAGCGTCCATTGATGCCGGCCTTTGTATGGAAAATGTGACATCGTTGGTCGTCATCTTGTTGATGTTGGAGTGTCAAGACTTTGGAGACAACAAGGTTGGGGCTTGAGTCACTGTCGCAAAACACTTGATGGTCTTCTTCTTCCTTCACTTGGCGATGCATAGCGACATGCTCAAGTGCTTCCATCTCATCATCGCTCATGGAGTCATAAGATCCATCGTCGTTGATGATCATGGTGCGAACGGTCTTGCACTCAAATGACTTGTGGCCTCGTCCTTGGCACTTGAAGCATTTGATGGAGCTCGTCTTGTTATTGTCTTCGGTTGGAGTTGTAGTTGAGGAAGCTCTTGGCTTGAAGTTGTTGGTAGAAGGTGGACGACTCGATGTAGTCGCATTCTTGTAGCTTGACTTGTCGCCTAAGTTTGTAGAAGGCTTGGTAGAGGTAGGATTAGTAGCCGAAGTCGTTGAAGCTTGGTTATAGGAGCCAAAGTTCTTGGAGTTGAGCTTGGAGTACTTGTAATACTCTTGAACTTGTCGCTCCGCTTTGGTTGCTTGATGCACTAGCTCGAGGAGATTGTTGTATGGTTGGAAGTCCGCAATCTTCTTGATGGGATAGTTGAGTCCATTCAAGAATCTCGCCATGGTTTGCTCTTCATCTTCCGTGATGTTTGCTCGTATCATAGCAATCTCCATCTCCTTGTAGTACTCTTCAACGGACTTGGTACCTTGCTTGAGGAGTTGTAGCTTCTTGAACAAGTCCCGGTTGTAGTGTGTAGGCACAAATCTTGCTCTCATGACTTCCTTCATTTGAGCCCAAGTGGTGATAGGAGGTTCGCCTTTTGCTTCTCTTCTCTCTATAATTTGCTCCCACCAAATGAGAACATAGTCTTGGAACTCAAGGGATGCCATTGCGATCTTCTTCTCTTCATCGAAGTTGTGAAGGCGAAATATCTTGTCAACCTTCAATGCCCATGAGAGATAGTCTTCGGGATCAATGCTTCCGGAGAACTTTGGCATGGTGAACTTGAGCTTGCCATAGCGATGCTCATCGTTGTTTCCTTGCCTATTGGGAGGGCGTTCTCGATTTTGGCGGTTTGCCATATCTTGTTGCTATTGTGGATGTAGATGTTCTTGTTGGAGTTGATGTTCTTGCCGCGCTTGAGGAGGAGCTTCTTCTTGCATCTCATCTCGAAGGAAATCCTCTTCTTGACGAGTGTGTCGAGTGCGGGCTGCCACATTGCGATGTGCATCTTGTAAAGCACGTTGCGCCTCCATAGCTTGAGCTTCTCGACGTTGTTGTGCTTGGCGGTTAGCCTCGGCGTCTTGTTCTTCTTGATATTGACGTGCTCGCTCTTGTTGTTGTTGGCGTAGTCGTTGTCGTTCTTGTGCTTGCTCAAGTGTAGCTTGGTTTTGACGACGTCGGCTTTCTTGCTCGTCGAATAGCTCTTGTGAACTCTTGTCATGTAGAGGATGCCGGTGGTCATGTCAAGCTTGACGTGCGGCTTGACGAAGAGTGTTGGACGTAGGTGTACTTGAGTCTTGCGTGGAGTCGGAGTGTCGACTTGAGCGGCTTCGTCTTTGAGAAGATGTTGAGGAAGAACGTCGGTTGATTATCAATGTCCGGAGCTCATTGTATTGAGTAGTCATGTTGGTGTTGATGATGTCGAATTGTTCTTTCGTCCTTGCTTCAAATTGGCGCGCGTCCTCGGCGACTTGACCAATGTACTCACGCATAGCTTCACTCTCTTGATGTAGAGCTCGTTGGACACCGAAAAGATGTAGTTTGGTGACGTAGTTGTTCGCTTCTTGAGGATCGTCGAAGATCGGGTTGGAAGATGTACTTGGCCTATCCATCATCACAAGCAAGTATGTGAGTGGGAGAAAGGAGAAGACAATATCAATGTACCTTAACCAAGGTTGAAAATGGATCAATAATCACTCGATAATGTAACCCGGAAATAGCACTATTGGTATCACTTCGTGTCGATTCTCACACCTACACAAGTAAAGCTTTGAGAGGAGCTTGGTTAGGATGTGGCACAAATTCAATGCAATTGTCAAAATGACTCAATGATGTTGAAAATGGTTCACAATTTGCTCATGCAACAAGTAGATCACTAGCAAAGAGTAGCACACGGAACACACGCACGGATAGATAAATGTGGTTGTGCAACCAAGGGTGAGCAAAAATGTGGAAAACCACAGAAAATGCTCGTGTTTCACAACACTAGAGAGACGCTAACCGATTGCTTAATAGGCGGATACGCACTTGTGCACGACCTATAAGAGGCAAAACGTAACGACTATCTATCACAAGTATGCTATGAGTGTATGATGTGCCGATGCTTGAGCACAAGATGATGTTGCTATGATGTATGATCTCCTTTGATGCAAGGCGTATGATGCTATTGTGTTTTTGCGTTGGTGGCTCTTTTGCTTAAAAGCTTGTTAGCTCTTTCTTTGGGCACATATGCATGCTTCTCGGATGAAGGTAGCTATTGTGTATGCGGTACACTCTTGTGTCACATGGAGATATGCAAGATAGCAAGATGATGTGGTGGTACTCACAATGATGTAGTATGCAATATCTATGACTATCACTAATGTGCACAAGTGTCGTGGCCCGGCAATACTCAAATGGCTAGTCTCAATGGGAAAGCTACGCAAAGATGGTTCATAGGGTGACAATGCAATTGCAAGGTGGAATGAGCGAAGTGTCGTCGATGTTATCGTCCTTGCCGAAGTTGAGCGGTGGTGTTGTCGAAGTCGTGCCGTTCCAAGGTAGCCTAAACATCCAAGGAAACGGTGAAACCACAACTCAAGTATCCAAGGCAAATGGAGACAAACTTTTCAAACTCGGGGCGGGTAAGCGATGGTGGTTGCGGGAGTGGTGGTGGTATGCGGAAGGATGGGTGGGTTACCGAACGAAAATGGCGGTGGAGGAGTGCAAGGTGGGGTGTGGTGGTGGAAAAACGGCTGCGGGAGGCCGGATGTCCGGGCCAGGGGCCGGATGTCCGGGCCAGGCCGGATGTCCGGGGCACGGGCCGGATGTCCGGGGTGCCCGAGGCCAGGAAGAACTCCTTGCAATCGATGGTTTTGGGGCCTAAATTCGTCGGATTTTGCGGATGAAAATTGGGGAAAAGTGGAGGAAAAGCTAGATCCACACGTGGCACAGCAAATCCATGGAACAAAGTCAACAAAATCTTGCCAAATCAACAGATCACAAAAAAAAATTGGGGCTCTTTTTGTGGGGAATTTTTCGAAATTGGGAAGAACACAACAAAAACAAGCTAGAAGACAGGGTGTGGGGCTCCAAAATCGTGATCAACCTTGCTCTTGATACCAAGATGATGTAGGGTGGAACCCTAATCAGCGGATATTTCACGTTTTGGAGTGTCCCACGATGAACACGGAGAACACAAGGAGGAAGACAGGGAAAACACAAGAGGAAACACTCAAATCAACACGAAGATAATCACACAAGCGCTAGATCCACGATACATAGTGCGATACATGATCCATAGTCAACGACGGTGGTACAAGGATAGTCTTCTCCGTGAGGAGGTCTTGGAATCCCGTAGGATCTTCTCCGATGTGGAGGCCTTGAATCCGTAGTGGATCTTCACCGTAGAGGCGCACGGTCTCGTGGGAGAAATCCACACAAGTCTAAGAAATGAGCTAACCAACAGCTAATCCTAAACGGAATGGGAAAGGAAGTATATATAGTATACGGGGCGAATGGGTACACGGGCCTCGGCCCAGGGGATGCACGCAGGCATTTCAGGGGCCGGACGTCCGGGCGTCGGCCCGGATGTCCGGGGCTTTGCGGGGCGCCGGATGTCCGGGGTGAGGAGCCGGATGTCCGGGCTGGAGCGGTCCGGTCTCGGGTGCTCTCTGGATAGAGGCGCCGGATTTCCGGGCCCGAGGCCGGATGTCCGGGCCATGCTTGGCCGGATGTCCGGGCCCTGTAGCTTCTGCTGCAGGTGGCTTTCTGGAGATGATCGTCTAGGGGCCGGATGTCCGGGCCAGGGGGCCGGATGTCCGAGGCCTGGAGCTTCCTTCTGCCCTTCTTGATGCATCACCTCGTCCGTGAACTTGGGGACTTGTCCATCTTCACGCCTTCCTCCAATGTGGTCTTCTTCACACCTGAGCACACAAAACACATCCGTCTGAGGTAGCAACCATGTCTCGCAAGATTCGTATGGAAGTAGGGCTAGGAGTGACGTCACCTCGGTCTCGAGAACTCTAGCACGAGCACGAGTCATTGGTCCTTGAGGCACTTGAGAAGGTGAAGGAGGGTCCATGGGGATGACCTCGGGATGCTCCGCATCAAGCAGCAAGGGCAACAATTTCACACTAAGCGGGCCAGGCAACGAAAGTGCCCTGTGAATCCTGTTCGGGGGGAAGGGGCGATGTGCATGGGTACTAGGTTTCCTCTCTTGACCACTCTCACTCTTTGTAACATCCCAAAATTCTAATTTTTTGAGTGTTAATTATTTAAATAGGATTAATTAAAACCTTGCTTGTGTTGCTTGTTGTCAGTTAAATTTGACTAGGATTTGAAACTTTTGGTGTTAAATGAATAATAAATGAGGGGGGATAAAATGACTTTCCCGGATATTCTTTTCGATCTTGTTTTGAACTTTGGGAATATTTAAAGGAATAATTGTATTGGTGCCCCTAGTTGGGTCACGCTCGACAGGTTTGCCCCTAGTTTTTCAACAATTGTGGTTTTGCCCAGCTCACTTCACTCGCCTTGTGTTTTTGCCCTTCCGGGGCGGTTCCGACCAATGAGCAGTCGCCACGTGGCGAACCGTGATTGGTCAGAACCGCCCTGGAAGGGCAAAAACACAAGGCGAGTGAAGTGAGCTGGGCAAAACCACAATTATTGGAAAACTAGGGGCAAACCTGTCGAGTGTGACCCAACTAGGGGCACGAATGCAAAAATCCCATATTTAAAAGTGTTTCAACTTGGATATGAGAGAGGATGACATGACTTCCTCAAAAAATTTAATAGAACAAGTGAATATTCCTTTATTTTGATTTTCAAATTTGAAACTATTCTAACTCAAAAATTAAATCATATGAGAGAAGATAATATGACTCCTTCAATACAAAAGAGTTGGAAATGTTATTTAAATAATATGACTCCTTTAAAAATATTTGAGCTGGAATAAATGTTCACTAGGATATTATTTAAAGGATTTTTCTTTAGGCCATATAAGAGAAGGTATTATTTAAAGGATTTTTCTTTAGGCCAGAAATGGTGTTTAACAGTATAAAATTATTTTAATGTTTAAAAAATATTTGAGAAAATTTTGGGAAGCTTATTGGACATATATTGTCCATATATAAGAGTTTAAACACATGGTCACATTCAAAATATTGGTCAAATCCCTCAAAAGCCCTTTCTGGATATTTGAAGCTTTTGAAATATTTACAAAGGAAATATTCTCTAAACATTCCAATAAAATTATAGCATGTCACATATGACATATTTGATGATCTTGCCAAGCCTCATTCCTTGAAGATCAAGATAACTTCATCAAAGACCCTCAAACCCATTTCTGTCAATTTTGGAGTTTGAACAACTTTACATTGCCAAACATGTCCAAATACTCTCAAACTTGGTGCACATGCTCAAATGGTATAATTATGCATCTAGGCCAAATGGCACAAGTTGGAGACAAGGATAACTTGACCAAAGTGTCCCAAAACCATCTGTGTCCAGATCTAAATTAGAACAACTCTACATTACCAACTTTTTACTTGTGACCTCAAAATTTGTGGACATGCTTACAACCCAAAATGATGACATTACACCAAGTGGTGCATCAAGGAGGAATGATTTGCATGACTAAATCTTGGAGAAGTCATTTCTGTTTATTTCTAGGGTTTACCAAAGTTACATTAGCAACTTTTCCCAAATGAGCTCAAATTTGGTGGAATACCCTATTTCTATGTGACATTTCCTCATGTTAAGTCTCATACCAAGAGGAATTCATCCAATTGCCCAAATCAACATCAAACACCTTTTGGCACTTTGCCAAAACTACCATTTGGACCACTTTCACTATTCCCCTTTGCCTCAATTTTTTACTAGAGATCACTCTAACCATCCTCTACCTCCAGTAACTCACCCATGCCCTCAGCTCAATCATTGGAGGGAGTTAAACCCCCCATTTACCTCTATGTTTTCACCATGGCAGACCTCTTTTCCCTCCTCCCTCTTTCTTATGGACTTGCCTTAGCTATTAAGCTTCATGGAGCATCTCAGAAACTCCCAGGAGTTAGTGGACAAGCTTGGCCACACACAGGATGCCAGTTGCATGCCATGGCATGCAATGGTCGTGCTCTGGAGCGCGCTACAGTGCTCTGGGGCCCTGTAGCCACCACCATCTCGATGCCCCGACCGCCTCAGCTATCCCCCGTGCGCGTGTCGATCCACCTCGGCGTCCGGGGCACGCTAGCGTGTCAGCCCCCTCCTCTGTGTCTCTCCGACGACGCCAACTACGCGTGCTGTGCGCCACCCGCGTCCACCACTCCCTGGTCGCGCTGTTGGCCCGCCTCTGACCTCGCCTTTACCCTTGATCTGGTCCACGCCCACAAACGCCCAGGACATGGCCTAGGGTGCCAATTCGGCCCCTGGCACCACCTAGGCCGCGGCCGTGGTCACCGTCCATGGTGAGTCCCTGACCTCCCTCTGGGCCTTTGTTGCTCAATCTCTCTTCCGTGCTCCCCCTGTACCAACCCACTCCCTTCCTCGCGCTCTCCATCCGCCACCATGGCCGGAGCCTTGCCGTTGGCTTCCGGCCAAATTCGCACCACCAGGGCCCCTCCTCTCCACCCCTTCACTCCAGAGGTTCTCCAGCACCACCGCCAACTCACTCCGCACTCCAGTTGCGCTTCCCGGTGGCTGTGACATCAAGCTCATCCTCGACGGCACCTCGGTATGTCGTGCCCAAAGCTCCTCCTCCTCTCGGGCTCCACCGCGAGCGAGAAGCACCTGGACGAGCGCGCCTCGTCGCGCTCGATCCATCTGTGTGCCGGACATCACCGGAGGTGGCCGGAGCCGCCAGGGAGAGCGTAGCTGCTCATGCTGCCTCACCTCCACTGTCGCTCCTCTGCCTCAGGCGTGAGGTAGGGGACGACCGCCCCGCCAGCTGGCAGGGGGCCCTGCCTATCAGCGGCTATGCCGACCAAGCCGGCCCACCAGTTAGGTTCAGTGGAGACGGCTTCGGCCCGACCCGCTTGCACTGCTGGGTGGCGCCCTCGTGTAAACGCCCATGGACGTGGTCTCCCAGCAGGTGCACGTGAAGAGTTGGGCCTGACCAAGTAAGTTACCCAGCTAAGTTACGCTCGGTGAGTAACTTAGGCCCATCTAGGTATAACCCCTTCACCTTTTCTTTTTCCAGAGACATTGTAAAATCCATAGAAAAATCATATTAACTCCAAATTTGGTGATTCAAATTTCTAGTGACTCTATAAATCTTGATATACCTCATGGTGCTATTGGTACATTTTTCCAGAAATATTTCTTTCACAAATATTTATGGAATCACATTTTTCCATTTCTATGACTAACCTTACAAAATCATAGTGGGCCCATTCTTGATCCAAATGCAATGATTCAAATTCCTAGATACTCATATGTTCATAACTTAGTTTTTGAACATTTTTCTCAATGCTTTCTGTACCACATCAAGTATTGGTCCAATTATCCATGTATAACTAACTTTGCAAATCCCTAGGAATTTCCTTTGAACTCCAAATCCAGTGAAACCAACTCCTAGATGCTCCTAAAATTATTCCTTGTTAAATGGGTGCCTTTGCTCATTTTTCAAAATAATTCTTCTGTACACTTCTTGCAAATCCATAAACCCCTTGATTCCATCATATCGAAATGTTTAGAAATATCCATTGATCCACTTGCAATGAAATCACTTTGGTCATTCCTCATATGACCAGAGGTATCCTAGAAGTCCAACTCCTATTGTTAGAGCACTTTTATTTCTACCTTGTTGTGTTGCTTATTGTGCTTGTTTCCAACGTTAGTTGACGAAGTAGACGGAGTACTTGGAGATGGACCAGAAGCCTTGAAGACTCTGAGGAACAAGGTAAACAGCCCTTTGACCATGTTTATGAAACCCTTTTATGCATGTCATATATCACCTTACTATTGATGCATCTAAATCATGTTGAGGTGGTGACCACTATGGTTGGTTACCTTTGTTACTTTCCTATTGAAACTTGCATCAAGCATGACCTTACCATCCTATGAGGGTTATGTGGGTGGGAATAGACATGATGCTATAGTAGTGGCTATGCAAATGGGACGGGAATGTGCATGGTGACGGAGGCAGAGTACTTCCAAAAGACTTTTGGAAAACCCCATCGGGTGCCACTTATGCCCGAGGGAGATGATGAGTTGGGTGATCACTTGACGATGAAGTGGTGTACCGAGGCAAGTGTGTGTGTTGTTTTCAAAACGGATTGGTTTAAGCTGCGATCGTTATGCGCAACCACTCTACCCTTATATCGGAAGGGGCATTATAGATTACGTAGGTCGATACTAGCATGGTGCCCGCATTACTAGTGACGGGGGTGACACGAGGTCACTCTCGGGATGGGGTCGTGCTTGGATAGGCGGCCATGACTGTTTTTATAGGGCACCAGACACACTGTTGGTCCCTTCGTGTGTGTGTGTGATAATGTGAAAGGGCAGAGTCCCACGATCTTTTGCATATACACGAGGATCGTGTATCAATGAGTGGACCCTATGTTAGTGTCATCTCGGGAATGGTAATGATCGGGTGCTTCCCCCGAGTACTTGAGGTACTACGGGAACGTGGATAACACGAAAGCTTCCTAGATCTTGTGGGTAAAGTGTGCAACCTCTGCAGATTGTAAAACTATTCGAATAGCCGTGTCCACAGTCAAGGACAGTTGGGTAACCGCTCTTGGGCTACGTCCAATGTTTGCGAATCCTGGTGTGTGTCTAAGGAAAACAACAATGGTTCGGTGATTTTGATGATATGTTTCTCGAGAAAATCACGATGAGCTTGAGAATGATTTGTTTATAACTCTTTCTCGATATTGATGTCTTTAACCTCTTATACTTGTTGTAGACGCGCTCATATCCTTGATAAATGTTGATCATACTTGCATGCGAAAAACTAGCTTTCCGCAAAACTATCAATTTAGCAGTAGAGCCTTGCATAATTATTCTGTTATCACTCTCTTGGTTTGCTTCCGAGTACATTCAAAGTACTCATTGGCTTGCCACTGGTTTTTTTTTGCCAGACATGAAAGATCAGGAAATGATGAAGATTTCTTGGTGACGAACATGCGAGCTAGGACACTTCTCAGTCAGAATGCGTGTAGGGTTAAGGCGGATGGCATGGGTCCAAGTTGTCAACGAAGATTTCCGCTATGATGATATATACTCAAGACTTGACCATAATGATCAAAATTTATGTAATACAGTATGTATGGATGTAAGACTCTTGTTATTTAGCTTCAGCATGTTCAGTGAGCATTGATCTCTGGTATCATCCTACACGTGCATTCGGTGATCACGACTTATGAGTCGGGGTCCCCACAGAGCTGGTATCAGAGCCATCCTGACTATAGGAAGCCTTAGTTAGCATGGTCGTTAGTTAGGGTAAAAACTGTTTTTCAAAACTATTGCTAATTTTCAAAACTATCTATACTTCTCTTCCCTTCTGAGTTTTCGAAAACTAAGGTATATTCTCCTCGATCTCTTCCCCTTGACCACTAGATTCCTTGAAATCCTCATGGATAATCTAGAAGGAAGATGCCTTGCCAGACATTCACCCACATCTTCTGAACACAAGATTGGTGACACCACAACAAGACGATACCAACAGAAGATACATCCTCAAGGAATGACGACATGAAGACCCAGAAGATGGTGACACCTTTGAATTTCCCCACAATGATGCAACCTTGTCCTATGACGATCAGGGTGTAAGTTATGCAAGATCATCATATACATCGCTAATAGAGCAACCATGTCCTTACCATTGTTGTATCGTCAACCACCGATGGATGAGAACCTCGCTATTTGGTCCGCCTCACTAGTGTGAGTAGGAAAATGGTTTTCTTCATCCCCCGCTCTTGGTGTCGATGATGTCATCAACATAACTGACAGGTTGGACCTCTACTATGCGTTGTTAATTTCATAGCATAAAAGATTACCTACATCGTACCGTCGACGCCTAAGAAGACAAAAGAGATCATCATGATTAAGAAGACAAGCAAAGACCAAGTCAATGCCAGCTACAAGGAGCCACCTTTGCCCCATCACTTGAACATGCGAGAAGTTTTTGAAGACTGTTCAGGCTCAAGCCGGGTCGTTCCATCGATCAACTGCAAGAGACGTAGTGACACCTGAGGAAAATCTAGAAGACTGCATGAGGCACGAAGCAAGCACGACTGCTGAGTCCGAGAACCCCTAGGCTAGGATGAGTTGTGTACCCTGATGCGGAGCATCCTAAGGACATCACCATGTCAAGAGTCCGTTTGGCAAGTGACACGTGCGACCTCTACTTCTCATACATAAAGGTGAATCATCTCCTTTACACGTGTTCAATTAACCCCTTCGAGGATGGTATACTACTTGACACTCCACTCGTGTGCATACATAAGTATTGTCGGAACACCATGGACGAGGAGGAGGAGTGCGAGCGCAAGTGTACAACTACACCATCCGCGAGCGAAGCATGGAAGAGAAGGAAGAAGAGGAATCTTCCCAGCGCAGAGATAGAGGTACTACCGGTCCAACTACCAGTCTGCCGGTACTACCGGTGCAACTACCGGTGCAACTACCGGTCAACTACCGGTCTACCTTCTATGACCGACCAGTGCAAGGCCGGTGCAAGGCCGGAACTTCCGTTAAACCACAAAAACCGGTACTACCGGTCCCAGGACTGGTACTACCGCCCTGCCTGCACGTAGTTGAAGGGTTTTCACCCCATGTATCCCCCCAACTTACCCCTAGACTATAAGTACTCCTTCCCTTCCATCTTTTAGGGTTAGCATTGATTTAGCTCATATGAGAGATAGAGCTTTGCTCACCCATTACGGATCTACTCCACGAGAGAGACCGCGACCCCTCTACGGAGAAGATCCACCTTGGATTCAAGACCCCTAACGGGAAGATCCTTCGTGGATTCAAGACCTCCTCTTGGAGATGAACTCTACCTTGTATCTTTCTCTTTGTTGTTCATGTACCTTGTGGATCTCATGTGTTTGTGAGTCTAGTGGATGTGTGATTTGGACTTGTTCTTGAGTGTTTCTCTTGTGTTCTCCCCTTTGTGCTCCTCTTATTCTTGGGGATTCCCTCCATTTCGTGAAAGATCGGCCAACTAGGGTTCCACCCTACATCATTATGGTATCATGAGCCACGGTTTCTCACGAATTTGGAGCCTCCCCACCATTTTCTAGCCTTGTTTTGTTGTGTTCTTCCCCAATTTCGAAAATCCCCACCAAAAATAGCCCCAATTTTTATTGTGATTTGTTGGTTTGATGAGATTTTGTTGATTTTGATCCATGGATTCGCTTGGTTTCAAGTGGATCTAGCTTCCCCACAAGTTTCCCCACCTTCCATCCACGAAATCTCCGCAATTTTGCCCCCGTAATCATTCATTTCCGCCCCAAAATCCATCCCGATGCAGATCTGCGAATTTTCCCGACACCAGCGGTACAACCGGCCCCCAAGGCGGTACTACCGGCCCCCCATCACTTGGTACCCAAAACTGGTGCCCCGGGACGCTCCAGGAGCGGTACAACTGGCCATGCAAGCGGTACAACCGCCCCTCCCAGGTTTCGCCTCAGCTGATTGACAGTTTTGACCATAACTTTCACATCCGGAGTCCGATTTTCGCGTTCTTTAGCTCGTTGAGTAGCTATTGACATACCCCATACACCTAGATAGGTTCCATCATCATTTGACTCCATTCAAATTTTTGGAATTTTGGCATCTTTGCCTAGGGCTTCCACCACATCATCCGCATAACCACCACCAACTTCTGCAACCTAACCAATTTTGTTCCCATACCATTTGTGGTAGCTTGAGTAGTGATTTGATTCTCCTAAGGTGTTTAGGCCACTTAGGGACAATTGCTTCTTCATCAACCACCACCACCACTTCCGCATAGCCTAGCCCACTACACATAGCCAATGAAACTTAACCCAATTTTGTGTGAGCTTGTTTGAGTTGTGGCTTGTGTCTCCTAAGGTGTTTCGGCTACTTAGGGACCGTGACTTCAACTCCAACACCGTGTATAGCCCATCATACACTTCCACCACCATAACCCATTTTGACCGGGTTTCCACCAACAATTCCGCAACCACCACCGCTTGTCCGCTACCACCATTTGACATTTGTCCTTGAGATTTTGAGTTGGGGTTTTTACGTTTCCTAAGGTGTTTCGGCTAATTAGGAACGAGTATACATCAAGAGTACCGCATCTCATCATCATCATCGGACGGTAACTTCGACAACATCTTTGTATATTCCCCTTGCAATTGCATTGTTAACCCCTAGCCCATTTTGCGTCACTTGCCTATCGAGACTAGCCTTTGAGTATTCCGGCAACGTTACTTGTGCACATTAGTGATCATCGACCCGCCCTTCCATTGCATATATACCATATCATATTGGTATCATCATATCATCCCTTGTGTCACAAGATTGTTCCCGCATATACACAATTGCTATCTTGATTTGTGCATTTCGCATCGTGGCCATATACAAAAAAAAGAATAGAAGAATAAGCTTTTAAGCAAAACAGCCACAAAAAAGCTTGTAAGCAAGAGCCATAGCATCGTACCACATTGCATATAAGATTGCCATATCCGATCATCTTGGATCATCGTGTGCTAAAAGCACCGGAACATCATACACATAGCATAGTTGGGATAGAAAGTTCATACATTTTGCATCTTATAGGTTGTGCACAAGTGTCGTATCTGCCTATAGAGCAATCGTGCTAGCGTCTCTCTTGAGTTGTGCAACACGAGCGTTTTCCGTGGACTCCACATTTTGTGCTCATTCCTTGGTTGCACGACCCCATCTATCTATCTGTGTGTGTGTTTCCGTGTGCCACCCATATTGCTATTGGTCTACTTGTTTCACTTGCAAATTTGTGAATCTCTTTCAACATTATTGACTCTTTCTAACATTTTGCATCAAATTTTTGTGCCACTTATCCTAACCAAGCCACTCGATAAGCTTTACTTGATAGGTGTGAGTGAACAAGTCCGGTACCAATTCCACTATTCTTTCATTTCACATTGAGTGAAACGAGATACATCCTCAACGTTGGGAAAAGGTAACTTGGTATTGTTTATCTCATCTCCTACTCACCTTTGCTCGAGTCTTGTGATGGACAGGCAAAGCATTTCATCTACTTTGGTCTACAACAACAACGACAAGTTCGATGCCATGACGAACAACTTGTGCGCCAACATGAATGCTCAAATGGAGGAGCTCAAAGCCCTCATCAAGAACCGCAAGATGTCTCCCTCATCTTCGAGAAGACGCTCTAGTGCACATCCTTCCGAGCCACCATCTTTGGCGAGATCACATCGGCATCGACACCATCAACGACAAGAACGTGAAGGTCAAGAGCTCAACACCAACAACCGCTCAATGACTTCACCATGTACTTTGGCATATTTGCCAAGCGACTTCAAGGCATCTTCGCCTTTGGACATACGACATCTTCGCCAACAAGCACCCCAAGCTTATGCTCAAGAGAAGCTACCCAAGCTCAAGTCCGCGACTTCCACGAGCTACTACGACCTCAACAACGACCACGAGATTCCTTTCTATGGGACTCAAGACCCCGAGGAGTATCTCGAGTGGGAGCGCAAGATGGACGACTACCTCAAGCTACATCAAGTTCCCTACGAAGATCAAGTGAAGTGCGCCACAAGAAACTTCCACGACAATGCGTCAACATGGTGGCTTCACACACCTTCGACGAGCTTCAACGTGAATTGCCCCAAGACAAAGCGAGCTTTGCGGCGAGAGTTCATGCCTCCCACTTAAACGGAACAACTTCTACGCCAATTAGAGAACACCATCCAAGGATCCAAGTCCATCGACGAGTACTTCAAGGACATGAAGATTGCCTTGCGACGAGCCGGCGTGGACAACCCCATTTCGATGAAGCTCCACTTCATGATGGGATTGCACAACAACATCTACAAGACTATCTTCCTCGAGAACTACAAGTCCCTCGACGACAACTACTTTGGTGTTCTCAAGGCAGAACAAGAACTCGTGAAGGCCAAGGCTTCTCCACCGCAAGCACACTCCTCGAAGACCAAGATCCAAGACGGCGAGCATGAGGCTAGTACCACCATGATGTCCAAGCCAATGGAGCTCCAAGACGACGCTCCCAAGTTCGACTCCACTATCGTCCCTCTTTGTGGCATTGATGATGCCGAGTCTACTTCGACTCTTTTTCAAGACGGTGCGGCAACGACTACGACTACGGAGCCATTCGAGGACCAAGCTTTTGAGGCGAACGACTTTGTGGCGAGCGAGGATGATGCTTCCATCTTTGGAGGCGAGAGTGATGATGTGCCATCTTCTGCCTTCATCCACGGAGACGATGACGAGATGATCAAGCATGGGATTTTCCCTTCGGTCATGGAGGAGAATGATGATGTGCCAACTTCGGCCTTCATCCACGGCGACGATGAGGAGATGGTTGAGCATGGGATTTTTCCTTCGACCACGGCGACGTATGATGACTTGAGTGACTTGTGCCACCATATTGAGAGTGAGAGCGAGTTCACCACTAGCCCCATATATGATGAGTTGCCCCTATTCCCATGCGAGGAGAGCCACAACCCCCACCACTTGAGTGAGATGAGTGACTCCACCATATGTGAGTTTGAGTGCACCTACCTTGAGGGAGTGAGTGAGCCACCACATAGAGAGAGAGTGAGATAGTTGATAGGTCATGTGAGGCCACTTTCAATACTAACGACTTGACCTCTACCTCTATTGTGTCTTCTCATTTGGTGCTAGGTCCCACATATGATGACGTGCCGATTCTCGACGACTTCGTCCTTCATATGGACAAGACGATGGCCATGGTGGAATATGATGTACCCCCCACATGGTTCCATCAAGATGAAGATGATGACCACCATTTGGTCTTTCCCACCTCACCTACACCACATGAGTGGAATGAGAATGGTAACAAAGGTGAAGGTGATGCTCTCGTCCCACTAGTGGACTATGTTAACATTGATTGCTTGCATGATGTTGATCCACCTATTGCCATGATTCGTGCTAGTATGATTTCCCCATGCGATTATTTACCCATTTATGATGAGTTTGATGATTGTCATGTGGAGTCTATTAGTTGTGATGCCATGTTGCATAGGATTTCTTGTGATAATTCTATTGGCCACATCATGTTTGACAATCCGCTTGACTTGTCATATGCTATGCATGAGATCAACAATATGTCATATTTGCAATCTCATCGTAGTAACTATGCATATGCCATTAAGATTAATCCAATTTGCACTTATGGCATAGATGACAAGCCCATGGTTATTGGCATTTGTTTTTCTTGTGATGATATTCCTATGCTACCTTTGCATCATATCCATCATATGCCATGCCATGATTACCTAGCTTCGGACATGCATTGTTTTGGATGTTATTCCACTTCTCCACATTATGTTTCCGATATTGCCCATGAGGAGACCCCCATAGTTTCCTCATACATTTTAGGAGATTTTGATCCATCCCATCCATTGCATGATCCCCATGCTTGTGTGCACAATATGCTCCCCATGAATGCAAATGCTATTGTTGTGCCACATACTTTCTCTAATTTGCGTCCCCATTGTGCTATACATAATAACTATTCATTCATGATGGATGACATGTTCTTATACCATGCATCAAATTTCTTTGAGCGATGCTTATCTTGTGCTAACTCACACATGCACATACACATCATGACGGATGATGTGTACATTTACCACGCGCACAATTTCTTTGGTTTGTGTGTCTTTTGTGTAGGTACCCATACTTACTCGTCAACCTCGCAAGAGCACGAGTTGACAAAATGAGCTCTAGAGAGCGACGACGACTTGGGATTCCATGGATTATCCTTCCCGCCGCTCCCTTTGCGGAAATACTTCGCGCATTTCTTCTACATGGCCCTCACATGGTTATGGCTAATTGTTCGTTATGTATCATTTTCCCATATTGCCATGTTCACTTTGCATGATATGCTCATTTATATGCCTTTGCCACGCATTTGTGACCCATGCTTTGCATTACACATGATGATTGATTATCATACTTGTATGTGTATTTGCAAGCTTGGTGGAGATATTGCTTGTTATTGCCATGATGCCTTTGTACCCCATGCCTATTATGATGCTTTGATCTTGATTTGTGATCGTGCTTGGGATATGTCATGTGCATTGCCTATATCCACCATTTGCTCACATGACATGATTGCCATGAGTTCCTCTAGTGTGTTGCATCTTTGCGCCACTAGCTTGCACGACTTGATTACCATGCTTGCTTTGTGTAGTGCATCACCCATGATTCATACATGCTCATTTCATGCGGTTGATAGCCACCATTGCCATGCTTTGCACATGATTGATATTTCTTGTTGTCATATGTCTCCACATGTTGCCTCTCTCATCCTATATGATTGTCCATGCATTGAGCGCAACCATGATTTTAGTCTTGCCAATGAGATTGCCCCCATAGCATTCTCGCATTTATTTGGAGATTTTGACATATTTCTTGTGAAGCATGCTTGTCTTATCTCTTTGCACCATATGCCTAGTGACATGAATATAGCCATTGTTGCACCATATTATTCATGCACTTTTGCTCCTAATGGTTATGTGCAAGAGAAGAGAACCATCATCATGGATGATGTGTTTATCTACCATGCGCATACACTCTTTGTTTTGTTGTGTGCATGTGTAGGATACTTGGACTTCGTGTCAACTTCCACTTCACGTGAGTTGACCATTCGAGCTCTTGAGAGCGAACCACTTATGTTCACGACGCTTCTACATCGCACTTGTCTGTGCTTCGGCATTGTGAAAGACGCACAGGGACACACTTTCAAGGTGATATCCTTCTCTTTCTAGACACCCAAAACCATGAGCATGGATATTGTGGATCACACTACATGTGTTGCTTGCACCATGAGACTTATTTGTCATCTTGGACCCCTTGATTGCACACATGTTCGAGATCTTGCTTCGACTTGTCATTGTCACATTGCCATGCTTCATGATATATATGCCTTGTGTGTTGCATCCAACTTGTTGCCTACTTGCTCATATCACATGTTTGGTTGCACCAACGTCATCCCTTCACATATGCCATGTCCCTTTACTTGTCACATGCTTGACTTATTTGCCTCACACATGTCGAACAATTGCTCTTTCTATTGTGTTGAGTGCCACACGACTTTCACTACACCCTATGCACGTTATGCTTGGATTGTCTTGCACTTGACTCATGTGTTTAGACACTTCATTTTACTTGGTGTTGTGAATGATTCGTACGCCTACTATAGACCTTTCATTGAGCGATTTATGCATGCTTGCTATGACTTTGAGGTAGATGCTTATTCTCTTGTCAAACATATGTGCATCTCTACCTCACATTTATATGCTTGTTTCCATGATGACCTTGATTGTTCTCAACTCATATGCTCACATGCCATGTCACAATCCTTTGTCACACCACATGCTATGCTTGATGACCACACTTGTTGGGTGAATCACCTCTTGAATGCTTGGTTTTGCACTAACACTAACCACATTTGTTTTTCCAAGTGTTTGTTGTCCTTGCTCCTTTTGAAAGAATCACTAGATGGTGCGACATTGGAGAGTGCCCATTTCGAGCTTCAAGATGATGCGTGCTTGGTGATCGACCGCTTCGACATGGCGACGCCACCTCTTTCCCACGGTGATTTGGCTTTCGATCCGAGGTCGGATCTTTTCCAAGGGGGAGGGGATGATGCGGAGCATCCTAAGGACATCACCATGTCAAGAGTCCGTTTGGCAAGTGACACGTGCGACCTCTACTTCTCATACATAAAGGTGAATCATCTCCTTTACACGTGTTCACTTAACCCCTTCGAGGATGGTATACTACTTGACACTCCACTCGTGTGCATACATAGGTATTGTCGGAACACCATGGACGAGGAGGAGGAGTGCGAGCGCAAGTGTACAACTACACCATCCGCGAGCGAAGCATGGAAGAGAAGGAAGAAGAGGAATCTTCCCAGCGTAGAGATAGAGGTACTACCGGTCCAACTACCGGTCTGCCGGTACTACCGATCCAACTACCGGTCAACTACCGGTCTACCTTCTGTGATCGACCGGTGCAAGGCCGGTGCAAGGCCGGAACTTCCGCTAAACCGCAAAAACCGGTACTACCGGTCCCAGGACCGGTACTACCGCCCTGCCTGCGCGCAGTTGAAGGGTTTTCACCCCCATGTATCCCCCCAACTTACCCCTAGACTATAAGTACTCCTTCCCTTCCATCTTTTAGGGTTAGCATTGATTTAGCTCATATGAGAGATAGAGCTTTGCTCATCCATTACGGATCTACTCCATGAGAGAGACCGCGACCCCTCTACGGAGAAGATCCACCTTGGATTCAAGACCCCTAACGGGAAGATCCTTCGCGGATTCAAGACCTCCTCTTGGAGATGAACTCTACCTTGTATCTTTCTCTTTGTTGTTCATGTACCTTGGGGATCTCATGTGTTTGTGAGTCTAGTGGATGTGTGATTTGGACTTGTTCTTGAGTGTTTCTCTTGTGTTCTCCCCTTTGTGCTCCTCTTATTATTGGGGATTCCATCCATTTCGTTAAAGATCGGCCAACTAGGGTTCCACCCTACATCATACCCCCTATGCGCAGTCGAGTCCGTAGGATGGTTCAAATAGAACCATGATTGTGTGTTGCTTGTTTTATTTGTTTGTGTTTTGGTATAAGTCGCACTTTTGCCCTAGGCAACAAGTACACGACTATATCACCTTGCTTATCTTAATGCTTGTGTTTGGCCCTTTCGACACTTGTTTGTTTGCACTTGCACTATAGAACCCCCTTTAGGCATCCCACCTCCTCTATGCCACTTTTCCCTCTCATCTCTTTTCTCAACTGAAGACCGACAAGACAAGATACACCAAGGATTCTAGTTCGGCGACCGACTGGCACTAAAGACTTTTGTTGCAGCCTCCTTGTCCAAGTACAACCCCGCGGAGTTATGTTTACCCCTCGGGATTGGAATCCCAGCCCTAGATATTCGAGACTCCATGAGATACTCCGGATCGAACCCTTAAGCACATGCTTAACCCATAAAATTGCAAGAGAACCAGTTAAGCCTTCGTAACCTTGCACGACACTGGGTTCATTATGGAACTAGTGGACATAGTGAACGATCGCATTGACATCCTAATATAGCATAAGAACTGACGATGCCATAGGAGAGACCAATTTGAGGATATAGGAATAGAGGACAAAGGACTTGGTGAGTTTATATTAGTGACCCTGAGGAACTATCTGAGACTTTTGGATTATGAGGCGTACATGTTGATAGATGAACTTGGTGGAATCATGTCAATAGAGTAGCATAGCTTCTATTACCCCTGGATAAATTGGATTTTTATAGGACAATTATGATCGCAATATGAAACTCTTGAAAATATAAGGATTTTACTTAGCCAGGGGATATTGACAGGATGATGAGGACATGACTACCTTGGATACGACCAAAAATATTGCATACATGTATATTTGTGAGGTGATTTCTAATGCAAACTATGCAATAATTTATTTATGTCATCCAGGACAAAAATACTTCACAGACTTTTGTGCCATGTCTAATTGCAGGTGTATGAGACATTTGTACCATCCACATATGAAGATAAGGGGAAAAGAGTAGTTTAGGTGATGTTCAAAAAGTCCTTTCACGTCACTTTTGGGCCAAGAGAACATAGAGTCCAAGCCTCTCACGTTCTGCATTCAGATTCGGACTGCACATACATACCTGATTCAAAACGGCAAGAACTACTTCATACGGACTCCAAATTGGGTGATTATTTTTTTGTTGGAAAGTAAATTTCTTGCTCTTTCCAGCCCAATTGGATTCACCTTCAAATTTGTCCGGAGCATTGAGATATCGACGAAACAATCGGACGCTGCAGCAAAATCTGAGTCAAACTACAAGTCCAAAGGTGTTGCGTCACCTCCACTAGGGCCCATGAGCCTTGTACGACCTAGGGTTAGTTTTAGCCTTCCTTGGGAAGTTCTCCCACCTCCTTGGCCGCCACCCATTGCTCCTATATAAGTAGATCCATCTAGTATCTTTTTCCTTGGGATATGTTTAGTTAAACGTTAGCCAACGCAACTTCGTGTACTTCGTTTGTGTCCAACGACCAGACCAAGAACGCTTTCGGATCCCCACCTTTATCAATACTTCATTTATATTTGAAATATTCAGATTGCTTTAACATATTATTGCTTGTTCTTCGATTGGATGCAAGAATCGACCTTCGTGGTTAGGCTGATCGTGCTTCTGGCATTGTCAGTAACCCCTGGAGATCGGTTTAGCGATTGCGCGCAACGTCGTGCACGTTTGTAGTCGGATCGTCAAAGTCGTCTCCACCAAATCGATAGTTATTATCTCATCTAAAGATCGGGCCCCTGGCCTCTATCAAGTGGTATCAGAGCACCCGGTCAGGTTATATCTTTACCTTTATTTGAGGGTAGATTTAATCCTGCTATTTATCTTACTTGGGAGTTTGAGGTAGAACTATTTTTGCTAGACATGATTTTTCTAAACTTGAGAGAGTACGAGCTGTCACTAGAGAATTTATTGGTTTTTCTTCTGTTTGGTGGAGTGTACACTGTAAGAAAAACATTGATAACCAACCCACAACTTGGAAAGATTTGAAAGGTGTAATGAGACAACAATTTTTTCCTCCTTACTATCCCCGTGAATTGCTTCACAAATTAGAAAAATTAAAACAAGGCAGTAAAACTGTTCATGCTTACTACTAAGAGTTCAAATCTTATATGCATCATTGTGACATAGAAGAATCTGAGGATGATACAATGAATAGATTTTTTGGTGGTTTGAACCATGATATTCGCGCAAGATTTCAATATATTCCTCGTTGCATTACTGGAATGTATGTTCGTGCTTGTACCTTTGAGAGACAAATACAGGAGGATGCATTGTGTGACTACAACAACTACTATTCCAGTTCATGCTCACCACCATCGGTTGGTTCCTCCAACATTGCACCTACTAGAGCAGCCACACCTCCGATTGTGAGCGCGACATCATCTAAAGTGTATGGTACATTGTCATCGTCCGTACCTAAATCAACTACGTCTTTGCGATAAGGTAATAGTAAAAACATTGATGATATAACTTCACACGAGGAATGCATATCTAATTAACTTGAATACATCATGTATTGAATGTGTCTTGTGATTTGAGCACACGACGTGGTTTAGATAATCATGTTACTGTCGTGAATGTGTCTTGTGATCAAACAACTGATATACCAACAATTTTGAGTGCACCCATTGAATTAACTATTGATGCAAAAGATGTTGGGGAACGTAGCAGAATTCAAAAAAATTCTACGCTTTCACCAAGATCCAACTAAGGAGACATCTAGCAATGAGCAAATAAGAGTGCATCTACATACCGTTATGGAGATTTCGGGCGGAAGCTTTCGAAGAAGCGTGGATGAAGTAGTCATACTCTTCGCGTTCTTCGTCACCGATGATCTAGCGCCGAACGGACGGCACCTCCGCGTTCAACACACGTCCGGTACAGCAACGTCACCTCCTTCTTGATCCAGCAAGGGGGAAGGAGAGGTCGTCGGAGATCCAGCAGCACAACGGCGTGGTGGTGGATGCAATGGAGATTCCTGCAGGGCTTCGCCGGGTGCCCTGCGTTGAGGAGACGGAGGTGTGACAGGAAGGGGGAGAGGCGCCAGGGCAAGGGTGCGGCTGCCCTCTCCCCCCCCCCCACATATATATAGGGGGCCAGGGGGGTGTGCCGGCCCTGCAGATGGCATCTGCAGGGTGGGGCGGCGGCCAGGGGAGGAATCCTTGCCCCCCAAGGCAAGTGGCGCCCCCTCCCCCCTAGGGTTCCAACCCTAGGCGCATGGGGAGGAGGGCCCATGTGGTGCGCCAGCCCATTAGGGCTGGTCACTTCCCCCTTGCGGCCTAGGGGCCCCACCGGGATGGGTGGCCCCACCCGGTGGACCCGGGACACTCCCGGTGACCCCCGGAGATCACCCGATGGCCGAAACTGGACTTCCTATATATCATTCTTTACCTACGGACCATTCCTGAACTCCTCGTGACTTCCGGGATCTCATCCGGGACTCCGAACAACTTTCGGGTTTCCACGTGCTTGTATCTCTATGACCCTAGCGTTATCGAACCTTAAGTGTGTAGACCCTACGGGTTCGGGAGACACGTAGACATGACCGAGACCACTCTCCGGTCAATAACCAACAGCGGGATCTGGATACCCATGTTGGTTCCCACGTGTTCCTCGATGATCTTCATTGGATGAACCACCATGTCAAGGATTCACTCAATCCCGTATGTTATTCCCTTTGTCCATCGGTACGGTACTTGCCCGAGATTCGATCGTCGGTATTCCCGATACCTTGTTCAATCTCGTCATGGCAAGTCTCTTTACTCGATCCGTAATCCATCATCCCGTGACTAACTACTTAGTCACATTGAGCTCATTATGATGATGTCTTACCGAGTGGGCCCAGAGGTACCTCTCCGTCATACGGAGTGACAACATCCCAGTCTCGGTTCGTACCAACTCAACAGACACTTTTGGAGATACCCGATGCGTACCTTTATAGCCACCCAGTTACGTTGTGACGTTTGGCACACCCAAAGTATTCCTACGGCATCCGGGAGTTGTACAACCTCATGGTCTAAGGAATAAATACTTGACACCGAAAAGCTTATGAATTACGAACTATACGATCTCGTGCTATGCTTAGGATTGGGTCTTGTCCATCACATCATTCTCCTAATGATGTGATCCCGTTATCACTGACATCCTATGTCCATGGTCAGGAAACCGTGACCATCTGTTGATCAACGAGTTGGTAACTAGAGGCCTACCAGGGACTCATTGTGGTCTATATATTCACACATGTATCACTGTTTCCGTATAATACAATTCAAGCATGAATAACTGACGATTATCATGAACAAGGAAATATAATAATAATACTTTTATTAGTGCCTCTAGGGCATATTTCCAACAGTCTCCCACTTGCACTAGAGTCAATAATCTAGTTACATTGTGATGAATCGAACACCCATAGAGTTCTGGTGTTGATCATGTTTTGCCCGTGGAAGAGGTTTAGTCAACGGGTCTGCGACATTCAGATCCGTATGCACTTTACAAATATCTATATCTCCATCCTGAACATAATTCCGGATGGAGTTGAAACGGCGCTTGATGTGCTTGGTCTTCTTGTGAAACCTGGGCTCCTTGGTAATGGCAATAGCACCAGTGTTGTCACAGAAGAGAGTCATCGGGCTTGACGCGCTTGATATGACTCCTAGGTCGGTGATGAACTCCTTCATCCAGACTCCTTCTTGCGCTGCTTCGGAAGCAGCTATGTACTCCGCTTCACATGTAGATGACGCCACCACGCTGTGCTTGCAACTGCACCAGCTGACTGCCCCTCCGTTCAAAATATACACGTATCCGGTTTGAGACTTAGAGTCATCCAGTTATGTGTCGAAGCTAGCATCAACGTAACCCTTTACGATGAACTCTTCGTCACCTCCATAAACGAGAAGCATATCCTTAGTCCTTTTTAGGTACTTCAGGATGTTCTTGACCGCTGTCCAGTGTTCCGAACCGGGATCACTTTGGTACCTCCCTACCAAACTTATGGCAAGGTTCACATCAGGTCTGGTACACAGCATGGCATACATGATAGAAGCTATGGCCGAGGCATAGGGAATGACACTCATCTTTTCTCTATCTTCTGCCGTGGTCGGCGACTGAGCCTTGCTCAATCTCATACCTTGCAAAACAGGCAAGAATACTTTCTTTGACTGATCCATATTGAACTTCTTCAATATTTTGTCAAGGTATGTACTTTGTGAAAGACCAATGAGGCGTCTTGATCTATCTCTATAGATTTTGATGCCTAATATGTAAGAAGCTTCTCCAAGGTCCTTCATTGAAAAACTTTTATTCAAGTAGGCCTTTACATTTTCCAAGAATTCTATATCATTTCCCATCAGCAATATGTCATCCACATATAATATGAGAAATGCCACAGAGCTCCCACTCACTTTCTTGTAAATACAGGCTTCTCCATAAGTCTGTATAAAGCCAAACGCTTTGATGACATCATTAAAGCGAATATTCCAACTCCGAGATGCTTGCACCAGCCCGTAAATCGAGCGCTGGAGCTTGCATACCTTGTTAGCGTTCTCTGGATCGACAAAACCTTCCGGTTGCATCATATACAACTCTTCCTTGAGGAAGCCGTTAAGGAATGTTGTTTTGACGTCCATTTGCCATATCTCATAATCGTAGAATGCGGCAATAGCTAACATGATTCTGACTGACTTCAGCATCGCTACGGGAGAGAAAGTCTCGTCGTAGTCAATCCCTTGAACTTGTCGATAACCCTTAGCGACAAGTCGAGCCTTATAGATGGTCACATTACCATCCGCGTCTGTCTTCTTCTTAAATATCCATTTATTTTCTATGGCGTGCCTATCATCAGGCAAGTCCACCAAAGTCCATACTTTGTTTTCATACATGGATTCTATCTCGGATTTCATGGCTCCAAGCCATTTATTGGAATCCGGGCCCGCCATCGCTTCTTCATAGTTCGAAGGTTCACCGTTTTCTAACAACATGATTTCCAAGACAGGGTTGCCGTACCACTCTGGTGCGGAACGTGCCCTAGTGGACCTTCGAAGTTCAGTAGTAACTTGATCTGTTTCTTCATGATCATTATCATCAACTTCCTCCCTTGTCGGTGCAGGCACCTCAGGAACAATTTCCTGCGCTGCGCTACTCTCCGGTTCGGGAGGGGTGACTGTCACCTCATCAAGTTCTACTTTCCTCCCACTCACTTCTTTCGAGAGAAACTCTTTCTCCAGAAATCATCCATTCTTGGCAACAAACACTTTGCCTTCGGATCTGTGGTAGAAGGTGTACCCAATTGTTTCCTTTGGGTATGCTATGAAGACGCATTTCTCCGATTTGGGTTCGAGCTTTTCAGGTTGAAGTTTCTTGACATAAGCATCGCAACCCCAAACTTTTAGAAACGACAGCTTCGGTTTCTTGCCAAACCAAAGTTCATACGGAGTCGTCTCAACGGATTTCGACGGAGCCCTATTTAAAGTGAATGCGGCAGTCTCTAAAGCGTAACCCCAAAAGGATAGCGGTAAATCGGTGAGGGACATGATAGATCGCACCATGTCCAACAGAGTACGATTTCGACATTCAGACACACCGTTACGTTGAGGTGTTCCAGGCGGTGTCAATTGTGAAACAATTCCACAGCTCCTAAGGTGTGTGCCAAATTCATGACTTAAATATTCACCCCCACGATCTGATCGTAAGAACTTTATTTTTCTGTCACGTTGATTCTCAACCTCATTCTGAAATTCCTTGAACTTTTCAAAGGTCTTAGACTTGTGTTTCATCAAATAGATATACCATATCTACTCAAGTCATCCGTGAGGGTGAGAACATAACGATAGCCTCCGCGAGCCTCAACACTCATTGGACCGCACACATCGGTATGTATGATTTCCAATAAGTTGGTTGCTCGCTCCATTGTTCTGGAGAACGGAGTCTTGGTCATCTTGCCCAAGAGGCATGGTTCGCACGTGTCAAATGATTCATAATCAAGAGACTCTAGAAGTCCATCTGAATGGAGCTTCTTCATACGTTTGACACCAATATGACCAAGGCGGCAATGCCACAAGTATGTGGGACTATCATTATCAACTTTACATCTTTTGGCATCTACACTATGAATATGTGTATCATCACGTTCGAGATTCATCAAAAATAAACCATTGACCAGCGGGGCATGACCATAAAACATATCTCTCAAATAAATAGAACAACCATTATTCTCCGATTTGAAAGAGTAGCCATCTCGCATAAGACGAGATCCAGATACAATGTTCATGCTCAAAGCTGGTACTAAATAACAATTATTAAGGTTTAAAACTAATCCCGAGGGTAGATGTAGAGGCAGCGTGCCGACGGCGATCACATCAACCTTGGAACCATTCCCGACGCGAATCGTCACCTCATCCTTCGCCAGTCTCCGTTTATTCCGCAGCTCCTGTTTTGAGTTACAAATGTGAGCGACCGCACCGGTATCAAATACCCAGGAGCTACTACGAGTGCTGGTAAGGTACACATCAATAACATGTATATCATATATACCTTTGACGTTGCCAGCCTTCTTGTCTGCTAAGTATTTGGGGCAGTTCCGCTTCCAGTGACCCGTTCCCTTGCAATAAAAGCACTCTATCTCAGGCTTGGGTCCATGCTTTGGCTTCTTCCCGGCAACAGGCTTGCCGGGCGAGGCAACTCCCTTGCCGTCCTTCTTGAAGTTCTTCTTACCCTTGCCTTTCTTGAACTTAGTGGTTTTATTGACCATCAACACTTGATGTTCTTTCTTGATGTCCACCTCCGCTGATTTCAGCATCGAATACACCTCGAGAATGGACTTCTCCATCCCCTGCATATTGAAGTTCAACACGAAGCTCTTGAAGCTTGGTGGGAGCGACTGGAGGATTCTGTCAACGACCGCTTCATCTAGGAGATTCATTCCCAGCTGAGACAAGCGGTTGTGCAATCCAGAAATCTTGAGGATGTGCTCACTCACAGAACTGTTTTCCTCCACCTTACAGTTGTAGAATGCGTCGGAGACATCATATCTCTCGACTCGGGCATGAGCTTGGAAAACCATTTTCAGCTCTTCGAACATCTCATATGCTCCGTGGTGCTCAAAACGTTTTTGGAGCCCCGACTCTAAGCTGTAAAGCATGCCGCACTGAACCAGGGAGTAATCATCACTACGTGACTGACAGACGTTCAAAACGTCTTGGGCCGCATCGGGAGCAGGTGCATCACCTAGCGGTGCTTCAAGGCCACATGATCTCTTGGCAGCTATGAGGATAATCCTCAGGTTACGGACCCAATCCGTATAGTTGCTACCATCGTCTTTCAGCTTGGTTTTCGCTAGGAACGCGTTGAAGCTGAGGGAAACTGGAGCGTGGGCCATTTGATCTACAAGAGATATTGTAAAGAATTTAGACTAAGTTCATGATAATTAAGTTCATCTTAATCAAATTTTAATGAACTCCCACTCAGAATGACATCTCTCTAGTCATTTAAGTGATACACGATCCGAATCGACTAGCCCGTGTCCGATCATCACGTGAGACGGACTAGTCATCAACGGTGAACATCTTCATGTTGATCATATCTTCTATACGACTCGTGTTCGACCTTTCGGTCTTCCGTGTTCCGAGGCCATGTCTGTACATGCTAGGCTCGTCAAGTGAACCCTAAGTGTATCGCGTGTGTAAATCTGGCTTACACCCGTTGTATGTGAACGTTAGAACCTATCACACCCGATCATCACGTGGTGCTTCGGAGCAACGAACTTTAGCAACGGTGCACAGTTAGGGGAAACACAATTCTTGAAATTTTTTGTGAGAGATCATCTTATTTACTACCGTCGTTCTAAGTAAACAAGATGCATAAACATGATAAACATCACATGCAATCAATTAAAGTGACATGATATGGCCAATATCATCTTGCTCCTTGGATCTCCATCTTCGGGGCACCATGATCATCTTGTCACCGGCTCGACACCATGATCTTCATCATCATGATCTCCATCATCGTGTCTTGAAGAAGTCGTCACGCCAACTATTACTTCTACTACTATGGCTAAAATTTAGCAATAAAGTAAAGTAATTACATAGCGTTTATTTAGTGACATGCAGGTCATACGATAATTAAGACAACTCCTATGGATCCTGCCGGTTGTCAAGTTCATCGACATGCAAGTCGTGATTCCCTATTACAAGAACATGATCAATCTCATACATCACATATATCATTCATCACATCTTCTTTTGGCCATACCACGTCACATAGCACATGCTGCAAAAACAAGTTAGACGTCCTCTAATTGTTGTTGCAAGTTTTTACGTGGCTTCTATAGGTTTTCTAGCAAGAACGTTTCTTACCTACGCCAAAACCACAACGTGATTTGTCAATTTCTATTTACCCTTCATACGGACCCTGTTCATCGAATCCAATCTGACTAAAGTAGGAGAGACAGACACCCGCCAGCCACCTTATGCATCTAGTGCATGTCTGTCGGTGGAACCAGTCTCACGTAAGCGTACGTGTAAAGTCGGTCCGGGCCGCTTCATCCCACAATACCGCTGAATCAAGATTGACTAGTAACGGCAAGAAAGTTGAACAAACTCAAACGCCCACAACTACTTTGTGTTCTACTCGTGCAAGATGCTACGCATTAAACCTAGCTCAGATGCCACTGTTGGGGAACGTAGCAGAATTCAAAAAATTTCTACGCTTTCACCAAGATCCAACTAAGGAGACATCTAGCAACGAGCAAATAAGAGTGCATCTACATACCGTTATGGAGATTTCGAGCGGAAGCTTTCGAAGAAGCGTGAATGAAGTAGTCGTACTCTTCGCGTTCTTCGTCACCGATGATCTAGCGCCGAACGGACGGCACCTCCCCGTTCAACACATGTCCGGTACAGCAACGTCACCTCCTTCTTGATCCAGCAAGGGGGGAGGAGAGGTCGTCGGAGATCCAGCAGCACAACGGCGTGGTGGTGGATGCAGTGGAGATTCCTGCAGGGCTTCGCCGGGCGCCCTGCGTTGAGGAGACGGAGGTGTGACGGGAAGGGGGAGAGGCGCCGGGGCAAGGGTGCGGCTGCCCTCTCCCCCCCCCCCACATATATATAGGGGGCCAGGGGGGGTGCGCCGGCCCTGCAGATGGCATCTGCAGGGTGGGGCGGCGGCCAGGGGGGGAATCCTTGCCCCCCAAGGCAAGTGGCGCCCCCTCCCCCCTAGGGTTCCAACCCTAGGCGCATGGGGAGGAGGGCCCATGTGGTGCACCAGCCCATTAGGGCTGGTCACTTCCCCCTTGCGGCCTAGGGGCCCCACCGGGATGGGTGGCCCCACCCGGTGGACCCCAGGGACCCCTCCGGTGGACCCGGGACACTCCCGGTGACCCCCGGAGATCACCCGATGGCCGAAACTGGACTTCCTATATATCATTCTCTACCTCCGGACCATTACGGAACTCCTCGTGACGTCCGGGATCTCATCCGGGACTCCGAACAACTTTCGGGTTTCCACGTGCATGTATCTCTACGACCCTAGCGTTACCGAACCTTAAGTGTGTAGACCCTACGGGTTCGGGAGACACGTAGACATGACCGAGACCACTCTCCGGTCAATAACCAACAGCGGGATCTGGAAACCCATGTTGGTTCCCATGTGTTCCTCGATGATCTTCATCGGATGAACCACCGTGTCAAGGATTCACTCAATCCCGTATGTTATTCCCTTTGTCCATTGGTACGGTACTTGCCCGAGATTCGATCGTCGGTATTCCCGATACCTTGTTCAATCTCGTCATGGCAAGTCTCTTTACTCGATCCGTAATCCATCATCCCGTGACTAACTACTTAGTCACATTGAGCTCATTATGATGATGTCTTACCGAGTGGGCCCAGAGGTACCTCTCCGTCATACGGAGTGACAACATCCTAGTCTCGGTTTGTACCAACTCAACAGACACTTTCGGAGATACCCGATGCGTACCTTTATAGCCACCCAGTTACGTTGTGATGTTTGGCACACCCAAAGTATTCCTACGGCATCCGGGAGTTGTACAACCTCATGGTCTAAGGAATAAATACTTGACACCGAAAAGCTTATGCATTACGAACTATACGATCTCGTGCTATGCTTAGGATTGGGTCTTGTCCATCACATCATTCTCCTAATGATGTGATCCCGTTATCACTGACATCCTATGTCCATGGTCAGGAAACCGTGACCATCTGTTGATCAACGAAATGGTAACTAGAGGCCTACCAGGGACTCATTGTGGTCTATATATTCACACATGTATCACTGTTTCCGTATAATACAATTCAAGCATGAATAACAGACGATTATAATGAATAAGGAAATATAATAATAATACTTTTATTATTGCCTCTAGGGCATATTTCCAATAAAAGAACCATGTGAATCAGAGAATAAATCAGATTTGGATAAAATACATTTGAAAATAATTGTGCCAATGTGTAGTCATTTTTATATGATCTCTAATCTTGGTGATGATTCTATGTCAGATGACTTATTGCATGTTTCCTTATTTAAGCATGTTGTAGCATGTAAATTTCATGCAAGTAAGGTTTATTCACCAATGTTGGGATGGTTTAATGATGAACATTTTCAATCTTTTGATATAAATAAGAGCTACACTTATTTGTGCAAACTAAGTTGCAATATTTTCAATCTTTTATATTTTATGAACTGCAAAAGTTACTCATCTATACATGTGTCATATTTGCGAAAATCAAGGGAAGTAAAAATGGATGACATATACATATACAACATGTACACCTTGTCTATTTTCTTACCCACATTTCAGATTAAGTAACGTCGAGGACGGCTTTGTTTTCAAGAAAGGGAGGATGATGAGAACATGACTACCTTGGATACGACCAAAAATATTGCATACATGTATATTTGTGAGGTGATTTCTAATGCAAACTATGCAATAATTTATTTATGCCATCCAGGACAAAAAATACTTCACAGACTTCTGTGCCATATCTAATTGCAGGTGTATGGGACATTTGTACAATCCACATATGAAGATAAGGGGAAAATAGAAGTTTAGGCGCTGTTCAAAAAGTCCTTTCACGTCACTTTTGGGCCAAGAGAAGATAGAGTCCAGGCCTCTCACGTTCTGCATTCAAATTCGGACTTCACACACATACCTGACTCAAAACGTCAAGAACTCCTTCATACGGACTCCGAATTGGGTGATTATTTTTTTGTTCGAAAGTAGATTTCCTTCTCTTTCCAGCCCAATTGGATTCACCTTCAAATTCTTCTGGAGCATTGAGATATCGACGAAACAATCTGATGCTACAGCACAATCCGAGTCAAACTACAAGTCCAAAGGTGTTGCGTCACCTCCACTTGGGCCCATGAGCCTTGTTCGACCTATGGTTAGTTTTGAGCTGCCTTGGGAAGTCCTCCCACCTCCTTGGCTGCCACCCATGGATCCTATATAAGTAGATCCATCTAGTAGCTTTTTCCTTGGGATATGTTTAGTTAAAAGTTAGCCAATGCAACTTCGTGTACTTCGTTGGTGTCCAACGACCAGACGAAGACCGCTTTCGTATCCCCACCTTTATCTATACTTCATTTATATTTGTACAATTCAGATTGCTTTACCATATTCTTGTTTGTTCTTCGATTACATGCATGAATAGACCTTCGTGGTCAGGCTGATCGTGCTTCTGGCATTTTCAGTAACCCCTGGAGATTGGTTTAGCGATTGCTAAGGCGCAACGTCGTGCACGTTTGTTGTCAGATCGTGAAAGTCGTCACCACCAATCGATAGTTATCATCTCCTCCAAAGATCGGGCCCCTCGCCTCTATCAAGTGGTATCAGAGCACACGGTCAGGTTATCTCTTTACCTTCATTCGAGGGTAGATTTAATTCTGCTATTTATCTTACTTGGGAGTTTGAGGTAGAACTAATTTTTTCTAGACATGATTTTTCTGAACTTGAGAGAGTACGAGCTATCACTAGAGCATTTATTGATTTTTCTTCTGTTTGGTGGAGTGTACACTGTAAGAAAAACATTGATAACCAACCCACAACTTGGAAAGATTTGAAATTTGTAATGAGACAACAATTTTTTCCTCCTTACCATCGCCATGAATTGCTTCGCAAATTGGAGCAATTAAAAGAAGGCACTAACATTGTTCATGCTTACTACGAAGAGTTCAAATCTTATATGCATCATTGTGACATAGAAGAATATGATGATGATACAATGAATAGATTTTTTGGTGGTTTGAATCATGATATTCACGCAAGATTTTTGTATATTCCTCGTTGCATTACTGGTATGTATGTTCGTGCTTGTACCTTTGAGAGAAAAATACAGGAGGATGCATTGTGTGACTACAACAACTACTATTCCAGTTCATGCTCACCGCCACCGGTTGGTTCTTCCACCATTGCACCTACTAGAGCAGCCACACCTCCGATTGTGAGTGCGACATCATATAATGTGTATAATACTTTGTCATCGTCCGTACCTACATCAACTACGTCTTTGCGACACGGTAACATTAAAAACATTGATCATATAACTTCACATGAGGATGATGCATATCTAATTTACTTGAATACATCATGTATTGAGTTACCGATTGATTTGAGCACACCACCAAGTTTAGATAATCATGTTACTGTCATGAATGTGTCATGTGATCAAACAACTGAAATACCAAAAAAATTGAGTGCACCCATAGAATTAACTATTGATGCAAAAGAACCATGTGGATCAGAGAATAAATCAGATTTGGATAAAATACATTTGAAAATAATTGTGCCAATGTTTAATCATTTTGATATGACCTCTAATCTTGATGATGAATCTATGTCAAATGAATTATTGCATGTTTCCTTATTTAAGCATGTTGTAGCCTGTGAATTTCATGCAAGTAAGGTTTATTCACCAATGTTGGGATGGTTTAATGATGAACATTTTCAATCTTTTGATATAAATAAGAGCTACACTTATTTGTGCAAACTAAGTTGCAATATTTTCAATCTTTTATATTTTATGAACTGCAAAAGTTACTCATCTATACATGTGTCATATTTGCGAAAATCAAGGGAAGTAAAAATGGATGACATATACATATACAACATGTACACCTTGTCTATTTTCTTACCCACATTGCATACATGTATATTTGTGAGGTGATCTCTAATGCAAACTATGCAATAATTTATTTATGTCATCCAGGACAAAAATACTTCACGGACTTTTGTGCCATGTCTAATTGCAGGTGTATGAAACATTTGTACAATCCACATATGAAGATAAGGGGAAAATAGAAGTTTAGGTGCTATTCAAAAAGTCATTTCACGTTACTTTTGGGCCAAGAGAAGACAGAGTCCAGGCCTCTCACGTTCTACATTTAGATTCGGACTTCACACACATACCTGACTCAAAACGGCAAGAACTCCTTCATACGGACTCCGAATTGGGTGATTCTTTTTTTGTTGGAAAGTAGATTTTGTGCTCTATCCATTCCGGTTGGATTCACCTTCAAATTCGTCCAGAGCAATGTGATATCGACGAAACAATCTGACGCTGCAGCAGAATCCGAGTCAAACTTCAAATCCAAAGGTGTTGCATCACCTCCACTTGGGCCCATGAGCCTTGTATAACCTAGGGTAAGTTTTAGGCTGCCTTGGGAAGTCCTCCCACCTCCTTGGCCGCCACCGATTGCTCCTATATAAGTAGATCCATCTAGTAGCTTTTTCCTTGGGATATGTTTAGTTAAAAGTTAGCCAACGCAACTTCGTGTACTTCATTTGTGTCCAACGACCAGACCAAGGCCGCTTTCGGATCCGCACCTTTATCAATACTTCATTTATATTTGCAGTATTCAGATTGCTTTAACATATTCTTGCTTGTTCTTCGATTGCATGCAAGAATAGACATTCATGGTCAGGCTGATCGTGCTTCTGGCATTGTCAGTAACACCTGGAGATTGGTTTAGCGATTGCTAAGGCGCAACGTCGTGCACGTTTGTAGTCGGATCGTCCAAGTCGTCTCCACCAAATCGATAGTTATCATCTCATCAAAAGATCGGGCACCCCGCATCTATCACAGGAGATAGTTGATGTTACGATAATGACTTGGGGGAAAGTGTAGAAATTCTCGTTGGACTTGAGATTTGGAATTAAGTAGGTGATTCTAGTTGAGTATAGATGATGAGTATGTCTACATGGTTCGGAGTAAATTAGATTTAGACTAATGATCTCGATCATGATACCGTGTTTTCTCGGGGACGATAAGCTAAGAGATTGGATTAAATGTCAGAGTTAATTTAGGGATCTAAATAAGCTTGAGGTTGGAAGTTACTTGACCCCCCTAATAGGAAACGGTGGACTGACTATAGCAAGGTAGCCCTTTCAAGTATTTGGGGATTATAGGATATTAGAAGATCACATGGAACACCATAGACAATGGATTTATAGAATTAATAGATTGTGCAGTGATTGAAATGAACGGGCTATTGGAGTTAATTCATAGGAAGGAAATGATGTAGGGTGGAACCCTAAGTGGAGATCTTTTCACACTTTGAGGGGGAAAAGAGGATGAACACCAAGAACACAAAGAGGAATTCGCTCGAACAAAACCCAATTACACATCCACTAGAATAGCAAACACACATATCCATAAGAATACTTGAACAATCCAAGGAAACAAGCACTAGATAAAGGTTCTTCTCACTCCTAGAGGAGTTGAGGTCTTGATGATAGTCTTCTCCTTATGGAGGTCTTGAAATCCACAAGGATTCTTCCCTAAAGGGGTCTTGATCCATAAGAGGGAAGGAGTAAAGCTCACAATATCTCACATATACTTTGCTAACCCTAAACATAACCCTAGGTAAGAAATATATAGGCTTGGGGTCGAAGTGGAGGAAGAGGAGATCCAAAACGGCATCTCAGCCGCCCATCCTGTAGGGCCCGTGCGCATGGGGGTCCCGTGGGAATGGTACATGCCCGTGCGCACGGCGTCGCTCCAGTGCTGCTTCCTGTGTAGCCTGTGGGCACGGGGTCTTGGGGGCCCGTGGGCACGGGGCTGTCTGGGACTTTCTGTCCAGCTCCTGTTGGCCTTGTTCTTCCTCCTGGAGGAGTTGGGGCTCTTCTCCTTGGACTTGGTGATGTTCCACAGCTGCTTGGGGAGGATCCTCTTCATACCTAATGAGGCATAGAGTATTTTGATGAGGTAGCAACCAAGCTCCACTTGTACCCATATGCAAATCAACTAGGAAGGAGTTCACCTTGGTTTGTATTGCACGTGCTCTAGCTCTTGTCACCGGTCCAAGTGGGGCTTGAAGTGTAGAAGTAGAGTCGATGGGGGTGAGTGCCGGATACTCCGTATAATCTCCCCCCCCCCTTGGGAAAGATCCCTCCACGGATCGTGATCTTCATCACCATGGTAGATGGCCAAGTCCTTGACCTGGAATATGTGGCTTATGTTGTATTTATCTCGTGGGATGTCAATCTTGTAAGTGTTGTCATTGTAGCGTGCTAACACCTTGAAGGGTCGGTCGGCTCGAGGTCGGAGTTTGGACTTGCGCTCGTTGGGGAAGCGTTCCTTGCGAAGATGAAGCCATACGAGGTCTCCCAGTTAGAACACCATAGGTGTCTTGTTGATGTTGAGCTTGGTGGTGAGGCAATGTACTTGATGCTCGATCATTGCCCTTGTATCTTCGTGCATCTTCTTAAGATAACTTGCTCATGCACTTGCGTCCATGTTGATGCGCCCTTGAATAGGTAGAGTAATAATGTCCAATGGTGACAATGGGTTGAAGCCGTAGACGACCTCGAAGGGGGACTTGCCGGTAGTTGAGTGTCGTGCGCGGTTGTAGGCGTACTCAGTGATGGGCAAGCATTTCTCCCATTCCTTGATGTTCTTCTTGATCAACACCCGAAGTAGAGTGGATAGCGTGCGGTTCGTCACCTCCATTTGGCCGAGGAGAATAGGAGCTTGATCCCGAGCTTGGCACAAAGTGTCTTCCAAAATTAGCTTAGGAACTTCACGTCGCGGCCCGAAACGATTGTCTTGGGTACTCCATGTAGGCGCAAGATTTCCCTACAAAATATATTAGCAATATGTGAAGCATCGTCTATCTTATTGCATGGAATGAAATGAGCCATTTTTAAAATCGGTCCACAATAACAAAGACGGAATCCTTCAATTTAGTTTTCTGGGCAACCCAAGCGCAAAGTCCATGCTAATGTCTTCCCAAGGTTGTATAGGAAGAGGCATGTAAAGACCGTGAGAGTTTGCTTTTGACTTAGCATTGCGGCCTGTAGAGCACCGGTTGGTGAAGCGTGAGACATCGCGTAACATCTTGGGCCAATAGTAATTCTACGAGAGTGTCGTGAAAGTCTTGTCGCGTTCGAAATGTCCCATAAGTCCTCCTCCATGAGATTCCTGCAAAATTAGCAAACGAAGAGAAGACTCGGGAATGCAAAGTTTATTAGCTCTCATAAGATAACCATCCTTGATATAGTATCGTTCCCAAGAAGTATGTGCCACACATTTGGCATAAGAATTTGCAAAGAAAGGATCATGCTCATATAATTCTTTTACGTGCTCAAAGCCAACAACATTCAACTCTAGTTGTGTAACAAGCATGCATTTGCGAGAAATCGCATCTGCCACAACGTTTTCTTTTCCTATGATGTATTTGATGACGTACGGAAAAGACTCTATGAACTCGCTCCACTTAGCATGACGGTTGTTCAACTTAGTTTGACCCTTAAGATGCTTGAGTGTCTCATCGTTCGTGTGAAGAATGAATTCATGAGGACGGAGATAATGTTCCCACACATGTAAAACTCGCACTTAGGCATATAATTCCTTATCGTAGATGGGGTAATTAAGTTGAGCGTTGGAAAGATTCTCACTAAAATACGCAATTGGGCACTTTTCTTGTATGAGCAAGCCTCCTATGCCGGTACCACTAGTGTCGCAATGAATCTCAGAAGGTTTGTCAAAGTTAGGTAGGGCAAGTAAGGGTGCATGAGTAAGCAAAATTTTCAGCTCGTTGAACGTGGTGTCTTGCAAGGTACCCCAAACAAAGGCTGCGTTCTTTTTACTCAAAGCGTGCAAGGGAGAAGCAATTGTGCTAAATTCCTTCACAAAGCGTTGATAGAAACCGGCTAAACCAAGAAAGCTATGCACTTTTTGGAGATTTGTTGGTTGGGGCCAAGTTTTAATTGCTTCAATTTTAGTTTCATCAACATGAACACCTTGTGAAGAAACGACGAATCCTAGGGAAACAACCTTATCAACACCAAAAGTGCATTTTTTCATGTTAGCATAGAGGCGTTCTTTCCGAAGTGTTTGCAAAACCATGCGGATGTGTGTGACGTGATCCTCAAGCGACTTGCTAAAAACGAAGATGCCATCAAAGTAAACCACTACAAAGACGCTGATATAAGGTCGAATAACGAAATGCATGAGACGCATGAATGAGCCGGGCGCTTCCGATAAGCCCATCGGCATGACCAACCACTCATATAACCCAAACTTGGTTTTGAAAGCTATTTTCCACTCATCACCGTCTTGAATGCGAATTTGGTAATATCCGCTTTAAATATCAATTTTTGAAAAGATGGTAGCACCACATAATTCATCAAGCATGTCATCTAGGCATGGAATAGGGTGACGGTATCTAAAGGTGACAGCATTTATCGGACGACAATCGAAGCACATGCGAAAACTTCCATCTTTCTTAGGCACGAGAATAAGTGGAATGTCACAAGGGCTTAAGCTTACACGTACATGACCTTTGTCGATGAGTTGTTGTACTTGACGTTATACCTCCTTGGTTTCCTATGGGTTGACGTGGTAAGGAGCCTTGTATGGAAGTGGTGCGACGGGTATGAGGTCGATGCGGTGTTCGATGCCGCGAAGTGGAGGTAGACCCTGTGGTATCTCATCGGGGAAGACGTCCAAGAATTCCTGCAACAATTGAGACAACACTAAAGGTAGATGGTGAGAGTTGTTAGTTTAAACCACTTCATCTTTGCACATGAGGACATAGTGAATGACACTAGTTGGGTTCTCACACACATCTCTCATGTCTCTTTTTGTGGCTAGTAGCACTATGTCACTCTTATCTCTCAAGGTGGGTGTACTCGAATTTGGCTTGTGGCGCTCACTCTCTTTATGGTGGATTCCTTGCTCACTAGTCCCTCCACGATGTGTCGAAGCTTGCTTGTCGGCGATCACTTGGCTTGGTGACATAGGACGCAACACATATTCCTTGCCCTTCATCTTGAAGATGTATTGATTTGTCGGTCCGTTGTGTAGGACACCTCGATCGTATTGCCACGGTCGTCCCCAGAGAAGGTGGCACACGGACATAGGGACAACATCACACTCCAAAGTATCTTCGTATGCGCCGATCTTCAAGGAAACTTGAAACATGTGCTCGACTTGGATCGTGCCGGAGTCGCTAAGCCATTGAACCTTGTATGGACGCGGATGCTTCTTCTTCACGAGTTGCAACTTCAAGCATAGTTCTTCACTTGCCAAACTATGAAAACTTCCTCCATCGATGATAACCTTGACGGAATGTCCATTGATGCCGGCCTTGGTGTGGAAGATGTGACACCGTTGGTCTTCGTCTTGTTGGTGTTGAAGTGTCAAGACCTTGGAGACGATAAGAGCAGGACTTGAGTCATTATCGCAAAAGACTTGGTTGTCTTCATCGTCATTCACTTGGCGGTGCATTGCCACATGGTCGATAGCTTCCATCTCATCTTCACTCATGGAGTGTTACGTGCCATCATCGTTGAAGATCATCGTTCGCTTGTTGGTGCATTGGAAAGACTTGTGTCCACGGCGACCACATGTGAAACACTTCATAGAACTTGTCTTGACGGGATCTTTCGATGGTGCCGAAGAAGAGGTCTTATTCTTGTTGATGCTTGCCGGAGGACGAGTCGAGGAAGGCGTCACTTGCTTGAAGCTTGACTTGTCACCGGTGCTTGGATATGCTCTAGTTGAGGTAGGAGGTGCTGAAGTCATTGGCACTTGAGTGTAAGAGCCATAGATCCTGGATGAGTACTTGGCGTACTTGAAGTCTTCTTGTACTTGTCATTCCACTTTGGTTGCTTGATAAACTAGCTCAAGGAGGTTTGAGTATGGTTGGAAATCGGCAATCTTCCGTATTGGGTGGGAGATGACGTTCAAGAAGTGTGCCATAGTTTGCTCATCATCTTCCTTGACATCAGCTCGTATCATGGCAATCTCCTTCTCTTGATAGTATTCTTCCACCGTCTTCGTGTCTTGCTTGAGGAGTTGGAGCTTCTTGAAGAGATCTCGAGTGTAGTATGTAGACACAAAGCGGGCTCGCATGATATCTTTCATTTGTATCCAAGTCGTGATAGGAGGCTCATCTTTCTCACATCTCCTTTTCACCACTTGCTCCCACCAAATGAGGACGTAGTCTTGAAACTCAAGAGATGCCATGGCAATCTTCTTTTGCTCTTCATAGTTGTGGAGACGGAATATCTTGTCCACTTTCAATGCCCATGAGAGATACTCCTCGGGGTCGTTGCTTCCTGAGAACTTGTGCATGTTGAACTTGATCTTGTCGTAGCGTAGTTCTTCATCATAGTGCCAGTGGTGATGACATTCTTGGTGTGGAACATGTTCTTCGTCATGATGGCAGTCTTGGCGAGGATAAGGGTGTGGTTTGTGTGCCCAATTTCGCCGTTCTTGTTTTCTTCGCGACGTGCCGTGTCTTCTTGTCGAGCTTGGTGAAATGCTTCCTCTTGTTCACGGACTTGTCGGTTGCGCGTGCCAACGGCTCTTGAGGATTCGCGGAGTGCGTCTTGGGCTGCTTTAGCTTGAGCTTCATGGCTTTGTTGCTCTTGCCGGTTTCTGTCACCGTCTCGAGAGGCTAGAGGTGGATGATGTGGTAGATGTTGATCATGGTCCATTGCTTCTCTATCTTGGCATCGCGCTTGCTCACGCGCTCATACTCGGTCTTGTAGTCCATTGCCATGGAACGGATTTTCTTGCACTAGGCGGTCTTGAGTGTCGTCACGTCGAGTAGAACTTGTGTTGGAAGACGAGTGTGACGAGAAGGATGACTTGAGTGGCGCCATCTTGGTGAAGAGGTTGAGAAAGACGAACGGCGCACGACCAAGTAGCGGAAGTCGTCCATTTGTTTGGAGAGCTTGTCATCCAAGTAGTCTCGTTGTCTCGCCTTCGATTGACGTAGGTCGTTGGCAAGTTGTTTGATGCGATCGCCCCAAGCTTCACTCTCTTGATGTAGGGCTCGTTGGGCGATGAAGAAATGCTTCTTGGTGACGTAGTCGTGGTTGACATCTTGCTCTTCAAAGAGAGGGTTCGCTGAAGAAGAAGGCCTATCCATCATGTGGAGGTGGTGGTTAGTAGGAAAATGAGAAGAATAATATCGAACTTACCTTTTCCGAAGATTGTGGATGTATCAAGTACAATCCCATGTGATGCTATAATAGTAGAATTGGTACCGGGTTTTGTTCCTCACACCTACACACAAAAGGCTTTTCGAGGATCTCGGTTAGGATGTGACACAAATAATTCAATCAAATGATTGTCAAGATGTTGAAAAAGCTGAAAAGATGCACAAATCGCAAGTAAGACAAATCGATCAACCCCAAGGATGTCACTAGGAACACACACACACATGGAAGATCTAGGACTTCCACTAATATGATTCTGTGATCGCAGTTACGGACGTCCGGTCGCTACCGGTCGTCCAGACGCCTGGGAGTCGCCAGTCGTCCAGTGTGTAGCGGTCGTCCGCAGCCTGTAGCTCCTCGGTAGCTTCTTCTCTTGTTCCTCGCGGTTGGTGTCATCGCCGTCTTGTCCAATCCTCCAAGATGTTCCATGGCTTTCCTCTTGGTTCCTGCTCATGCATAACACATATGTTTGAGGTAGTAGCCATGTCTCACATGTGGAAAGTGAAGGTTTGGAGACGAGCGAGTAAACCTTGTGTCCAATGGTGTGTACTTGAGGTCTCGTTGAAGTGAACATGGGGATGATCGTGGGATGCTCCGCATCATCTCCCCCCCCCCTTGGGAAAGATCCAACCTCGGATCGAAAAGCTCATCACTATGGAAACGGTTGTCGTGGACAGACTTGTAGTTGGACCGAGATGAAGACTTGGCGTAATCCAAGTAGTCCAAGGTGTCGCCGGAATGGTATACATGCAAGAAGAGCAAACACAAACAACACTCAGAAATACAATGGTTAGCGCACAAGTGTCTAGCATGTAAGTATGAGTCTGTGTGACAAGTTTGTGCATGGTGATGGCTTCTCGCCCCTCGTTGGTTACCCCAAGTGGAAGGTTTGAGATGTAGCGTAACGGCAAGTTTCCCTTGGCAAAGGTACCAAGGATCGAATCCCGTGAGACTCCGAGGGTCGACAAGAAGGTGTCAACTGCTAACGGCGCCAGATACTTAGCGGTTGACAGGACCTGCACACAGATACAAATAACTTTGCTCCCAACGAGTACAGAGAGGTTGTCAATCACTCCGGCCTTGCTGTTTACAAAGGATCAAACACAAGAGATAATAATGATAGCTATGACTGCAACTAGGAAATAGAAACAGGAAGTAAATATAAGGTGTGATCAGTGGTGGTGATATGGACCGGGGTCCCATGATGTTCACTAGTGATGTCTCTCTCCCAAAAGACAATAAAACAGCTAAGCGAGGTAAACAAATTACAGCTGGGCAATTGACAGGATTATGTGCGCAAACCAATGCTAACTATGCAGTAAAGAAAGGTAGAGGCTCTAAGCATGGGCGGTACGCCAAGGCAAGTAGACCGAAATCCATCTGCATCTACTACTATCATCCACCTTGAGATATCTATCCAGAACATCTCGCTAGTATTAAGTTGCGAGTCCCACCCAAAGTGTAAACTCAAAGCAACAGACAACTGCATTAAAAGAACTTTGCGTAAAGTAAACAATCCTTGCACCCGCAAGTACAAGCACCGTTGTTTTCCCCCTTGTGGCAACAGCACATCCCCTAGACTCATGTTTCTGTCACTCAAACTAGTCATCAGGGGGCATGAACCCACAATCAAGCATAACGTTCCCTCTTGGAGTTACTACCTACTACTTGGCCAAATCAATAAACAGCAACGGAGAACATGCAAGAATTACTCAAGAATAAAATATAAAAGAGGTGAATCAAATATATTACTCACACACAATCTGAACATAATCTCATAATCCATCGGATCCCAGCAAACTCAACAGAGCAACAGCATAAAGATTACATATGTGCCTCGATCATGTAGGGCAGCTCACGAGGTCTAATCCATGAAGAACAAAGAGGGAAGGAGAACATCACATAGCTACTGGTCATGGACCCATGGTCCAAGGGGGACTACTCACAACTCATTCGGGAAGCGTCCATGGTGGTGGAGAAGCTCCCGGTGGTGGTCCTCCCCTCCGGCAGGGTGCCGGGAAGAGTTCTCCTGATGCTCCCGATCTTGGAAGCGTTGCGGCGGCGGAACAGAGACGAGATCGCGAAAAAGGGTTCCGTCCTCGAGGGTTTTGGGACGCGAGGAGTATATATGCCAAAGGGGGTCACCAGAAGCGGAGAGGGGGGCCCAGGCGCCCCCTAGGCGGCCAGGGGTGGGGCCGCCTGGGCTGGCCGCCTGGGCTGCCCCTGGCTCCCCTCTGGCCCCACTTTGGTTTTTCTCGAAGCTTCCTGTACGCTGATTTTTTCTGTATTTTTCCCGGAATTTTTGGAGCACTTTTAATATGGGGGAAATCTGAAATAGAAAAACAGCAGAAAACAGGAACTGGCACTGTGGTGCACTGAGTTAATAGGTTAGTCCAAATATGATAAAAAGTGTATGGAAGTGCATAAATATCATAGCAATATCACACAAAAGAAGCATAGAGCAAGCAGAAATTATAGATACGTTTTGGGCGTATCACATGGCAAGGCACAAGATGCTTATCTAAAATATGTACAATGATATGTAAAGCATTCATGTGAGCAAATTCATTCGTGGTGCACACAAAGGTGTTGTGAGATTATTCGATGCAACCATTGTGCAAAATGATGTCATAATGGGATGGTGTATCAAATGCATGAACATTGTAATCGATGCTTAATATGACTATGTGATCATGCAATTGATGATGGGCAAACTGATCATAATATATGAATATGCCATCAAGAAAGATCACAACAAATTTGCTAAGGAAATGCACAAGCTCATATATCATGGATGACATGGGAATACACGATGCAACAAGGCGATCATAATGTGAGTCAATCCATGCATAAGATGCAAATTTGTCATGAGTAGTGTTGTACCATTGCTCAATGTCGTGGAAAGAGTGGTAGACCGGTGGTGTATCCATAGGGTCCATCTTTAATGTCGGTCCTCCATCCCGTAGATGTATCATGTAGACAACAAGAAGGAAACAACAATGAAAGTATGGCCCCTCCAATATGCATATGTGAGGATGGATCACAAAGAAGGAATTCACCTTATGTATGTTCTCGAAGGTGTTGGTGTCGCGCAACGTGTATGCCTTCACATGCCCAAGATGCGTCGTGATGGTACCGTCTTGTGAATCCTTCAAAATGAAAGAACATGACAAACACTCGGAAAAACAAATGAGGTTAGCCATAATGAAAAACCTAGCATTCGTGAGGGAAAATACCCAACAAGTGCTTGCATCATTCTTATCATAAGAAAGTACAAGGGAATGTGGCATGGTATGTAAGCATATGATGCGATAACAACCAAAGGCATTAGGCGCAAACAAGCAAGCATGCATCACAAGTAAGGTGTCCAAGTGACAATGATCAATGTGAATCATGTGAATGGCATGAACATATATGTCATCAACCCAAGAAAGCAAGTAAGAGTGGAACATGGGTGATGCAACATAGCAAGCAATCATAGCGATCAAGTCAAACAAGCTAGTAGTGCGAAGATGCAACGTACTAGAGGTAATCATGGCAAGCATGTCATGTGTGCAAATAGTAGGCATGAATAATGCACATGGCATAGCACAAGCATGAAAGCAAGATATTAGCAAAATAGGATCAATGTATTGGCGAGAGGCCATATGTAAACAGCAATAGGGCATCATGACTCTCCCAACACAACAAGCATCAATAGTGTGGGGCACAAAGAAATCATGGTAGTAGCTACAAGTATTTCCACCAAGCATGCCCACACCGAGCTCATTGACTTTGACATGGCCCACATCGGCCCCACGTACAACGCCATCTTGGGGTACCCCGCGCTCGCCAAGTTTGATGAGGACATGACTACCTTGGATACGATCAAACATATTGCATACATATATATTTGAGAGGTGATTTCTAATGCAAACCATGCAACAATTTATTTACGTCATCCAGGATAAAAATACTTCACACATTTTTGTGCCATGTCTAATTGCAGGTGTATGGAATATTTGTAGAATCCACATATGAAGATAAGGGAAAAAGAGAAGTTTAGGTGTTGTTCAAAAAGTCCTCTCACGTCACTTTTGGGCCAAGAGAAGATAGAGTCCAAGCCTCTCACGTTCTGCATTCAGATTTGGATTACACAGACATACCCGACTCAAAACGGCAAGAACTCCTCCATACAGACTCCAAATTTGGTGATTCTTTTTTTGCTGAAAAGGAGATTTCGTGCTCTTTCCACGCAAATTGGATTCACCTTCAAATGCATCCGGAGCTTTGAGATATCACCGAAACAACGTGACACTGTTGTAAAATCCGAGTCAAACTACAAGTCCATATCTGTTGCATCACCTCCACTTGGGCCCATGAGCCTTGTACGACCTAGGGTTAGTTTTAGGCTGCCTTGGGACGCCGTCCCACCTCCTTGGCCACCACCCCTTGTGATGCGGAGCATCCCAAGGTCATCCCCATGGACTTACCATCGCCTCACCAAGTGCCTCAAGGACCAATGACTCGTGCCCATGCAAGAGTTCTCGAGACCGAGGTGACATCTCTCCTAGTCCAACTTCCTTATGAATCATGCGAGACATGGATTCTACCTCAGGCAGATGTTTTTCTGTGCTCAGGTACCAAGAAGACCCCATCGGAAATGTTCATGAAGATGGACAAGTCACCAAGCTCACGGATGAAGCATTGCATCGAGTGAAACTGGGGAAGGTCCCAGGCCCTGGACATCCGGCAACCTGCCCGGACATCCAGCACCCTTGCCCGAACATATGGCCCCTGGACCAGCATCTACAGAAGCTACAAGGCCCGGACATCCGGCACGACAGGGCCCGGACATCCGGCCCCGAGCCCGGAAATCCGGCGCCACCACAGAAGCATACCCGTGGCTTGCCCCGCTAGCCTAGACATCCGGCGCCAATCCCAGACATTCGACACCTCGCGACAGCCCGGACATTCGGCCCGACGCCGGGACATCCGACTCGTGATGCGTGCGTGCATTTCGTCTGGGTCGTGGCCCGTGTATCCCCTCGCCCCTCTAGACTATATATACTCCTCCACCTACCTCATTCTAGGGTTAGCATTCTGATAGCTCAAAACCTAGAGCCTTGCTCATCCACTAGGGGTTCATCTCCTTGAGAGTGACTACGGCCCTTCTACGGAGAAGATCCACACGGATTCAAGACCTCCTCCGGAGAAGTTCCTATGGGATACCAAGACCTCCTCATGGAGAAGACTATTGCTACTTGTATCATCTGGTGTTGACCTTGGATCATGTATCTCTTTATGTATCCGGATCTAGCACATGTGTGATTAATTTCTTGTTGATTTGAGTGTTCCTCTTCCGCTTCCCTCATGATTTCCCCTTTGTGTTCTTCGTGTTCATCGTGGGATTCCCTCCTCTTCGTGAAAGATTGGTCTAGATTGGGTTGACCCCGCATCATATGGTATCAAGAGCCTAGGTTTCTCACGAATTTGGAGACCCTACCCCCATTTTCTAGCTTGTTTTTGTTGTGTTTATCCCAATTCCAAAAATCCCCACCAAAAATATCCTCAATTTTTTTGTGATTTGACGAGATTTTGTTGGATTTGTTCCATGGATTTGCTGTGCCACGAGTGGATCTAGCTTTCCCCCTCGTCTTCCCCGTTTTCATCCGCGAAATCCGATGGTTTTGGCCCGGAAGTCATCTATTCCACGGAGTTCATCTGGGCCTCGGGCACCCCGGACATCCGGCCTGGCCCGGACATCCAGCCTCCCGCAGCCAAAACCCTCCCCATCCGCAACACTTTTTACTCAGTCCCCGCCATTTTCGTTCGGTATCCCACCAAACCTTCCGCATACCACCACCACTTCCGCAACCACCATCGCTTAACCGCTACGATTTTGAAAATTTTGTCCCACTTTGCATTAGATACTTGAGTTGTGGTTTCACCGTTTCCTTGGATGTTTATGCTACCTAGGAACGGAACGTCGTCAACGACACCACCGCTCATCCTCGACAAGGACGGTAACATCGACGACACCTTGTTCATCCTACCTTGCAATTGCATTATCACCCTATAGACTATTTTGCGAAGCTTTCCCATCGAGACTAGCCATTTGAGTATTGCCGGGCCACGACACTTGTGCACATTAGTGATAGTCATAGATATTGCATACAACATCATCATATCTCCGTGTGACACAAGAGTGTTCCGCATACATAATAGCTACCTTGATATGAGAAGCATCCATAAGTGGCCAAAGAAAGAGCTCACAAGCTTCTAAGCAAAAGAGCCATCAAAAGCTTATAAGCAAAAGTACAATAGCATCACACGCCTTGCATCAAAAGAGATCATATGAAATAGGAATACATCATCTTGTGCTCAAGCATCGATACATCATACACTCATAGCATACTTGTGATAGGAAGTCATTACGTTTGCCTCTTATACGTCGTGCACAAGTGTGTATCCGCCTATTAAGCAATCGGTTAGCGTCTCTCTAGCGTTGTGCAACAAGAGCATTTTCCGTGGATTCCACATTTTTGCTCACCCTTGGTTGCACAACCACATTTATCTATCCGTGCGTGTGTTCCGTGTGCTAACTATTGCTTGTGATCTACTTGTTGCATGGGCAAATTGTGAATCATTATCAACATCACTGAGTCTCATTGACAATTGCATTGACTTTGTGCCGCTATCCTCACCGAGATCCTCTCAAAGCTTTACTTGTGTAGGTGTTAGAATCGACAAGAAGTGGTACCAATAGTGTTATTTCCGGGTTACATTATTGAGTGATCATTGATTCATCTTCAACTTCGGTCAAGGTGCATTTGGTATTGTCTTCTCCTTTCTCCCACTCACATTCTTGCTTGGCATGATGGATAGTCCAAGTACATCTACGAATCCGCTCTTTGATGATCCTCAAGAATCGAGCAACTACGTCACCAAACTACATCTCTTCGGTGTCGAACGAGCTCTACGTCAAGAGAATGAAGCTATGAAAGAACGCATTGAGCAAGTCGCCGCCGACACACGTGAGCAATTTGATATCATCAACACCAACATGTCTACTCAATTCAACGAGCTACTAACTGTGATAGTCAGCCGACACTCCTCATCCACGTCTTCCCAAAGCAAAGCCGCTCAAGTCATTGTACCAACTACACGTCCGGCTCAAGTACGCCTACATCAAACACTCTTCGTCAAGCCGTACGTCAAGCTTGACATGACAACCGGAACCCACTTCATGACAAGTGTTCACAAGAGCTATTTGAAGAGCAAGAAAATCGACAACATCAAAACCAAGATACACTTGAGCAAGCACAAGAACGGAAACGACTACGCCAACAAGAACAAGAGCGAGCGCGTCAACGCCAAGAAGAACAAGATGTCGAGGCTCAATATCAACCACAACAACGCCGAGAAGCTCAAGCTCTTGAGGCGCTACATGCCCTTCGTGACTCACATCGCAATGTTGCAACTCGCAATCGAAACATTCGTCACGAAGATGAAGTACTTCGAGATGAGATGCAAGAAAGGCGTTACCATGCACGAATGCAACAAGAAGTTCCTCCTCAAGCGCGACAAGAGCAACAAGCTCAACAAGAACCATAAGCTCAGCAAGAACAACATGACAACGAGCATCAACTCCGCCAAGAGCAACATGAGGTTGACAATCGTCCAAATCAATACCGCCCTCACAATAGGCAAGCAAACAATGAAGAGCATTGCTATGGCAAGCTAAAGTTGACCATGCCAAAGTTTTCCGGAAGCATTGATCCCGAAGACTACCTCTCTTGGGCATTGAAAGTTGACAAGATCTTTCGCCTCCACAACTTTGATGAAGAAAAGAAGATTGCAATGGCATCCCTTGAGTTCCAAGACTATGTTCTCATTTGGTGGGAGCAAATCATCGAGAGAAGAGAAGCAAAAGGTGAACCGCCTATCACTACTTGGACTCAAATGAAGGAAGTCATGAGAGAACTTTTCGTGCCAACACACTACAACTGTGACTTGTTCAAAAAGTTGCAACTCCTCAAGCAAGGAACCAAGTTGGTTGAAGAGTACTAAAATGAAATGGAGATTGCCATGATAAGAGCCAACATCATGGATCATGAAGAACAAACTATGGCGCGATTCTTGAATGGAATCAACTATCCTATCAAGAAGATTGCGGACTTTCAACCATACACAAATCTCCTCGAGCTAGTACACCAAGCAACCAAAGCGGAGCGACAAGTACAAGAGGACTACAAGTACTTTAAGTTCACCTCCAAGAACTACAACTCCTACAACCAAGCTTCATCGCCTTCCACACCTTCTACCTCAACCAAACCCTCTACAAGCTTAGGTGACAAGTCAAGCTACAAGAATTCGACTACATCAAGTCGTCCACCTCCCACGAACAACTTCAAGCCAAGAGCTTCCTCATCTACAACTCCAACTGAGGACAACTCCAAGACGAGTTCCATCAAGTGTCTCAAATGCCAAGGGCGAGGCCACAAGTCATTCGAGTGCAAGACATTTCACACTATGACCATCAATGATGACAGATCCTATGACTCAATGAGCGACGATGAGATGGAAGCCCTTCAACATGTAGTTATGCATCGCCAAGTGAATGAAGATGAAGACCATCAAGTGTTTTGCGACAATGAATCGAGTCCCAATCTCGTTGTCTCCAAGGTCTTGACACTTCAACATCATCAAGACGAAGATCAACGATGTCACTTCTTCCACAACAAGGCCGACATTAATGGACATTCCGTCAAGGTTATCATCGATGGAGGAAGTTGTCATAACTTGGCAAGTGAAGAGCTTTGGGACAAGCTACAATTGATCAAGACGAAGCACCCTCATCCCTACAAGGTCCAATGTCTTAGTGACGCCGGAACTCTTCGAGTCGAGCACACCGTGCAAGTATCCTTCAAGATAGGCACCTACGAGGACACACTTGAGTCTGATGTGGTCCCAATGTCCATGTGCCACCTTCTTCTTGGGCGACCATGGCAATACGATCGTGGAGTCACCCACAACGGACAGACAAACCATTATAGCTTCAAGATGAATGGCAAAGAGTTCGTGCTATGCCCAATGTCACCAAGTCAAGTAGCCACCGACAAACAAATACCTACCAACCATCGTGGAGAGAATGGTGAGAGAGTGAACCACCAAAAGGATAGTGAGAGCCACAAGCCAAATATGAGCGACTCCACGATGAGCGACAAAAAAAAACTAGTGCTATTTGCCACCAAAAGTGAGATGGGAGAAGTGTGTGAGAACCCCTCGAGCGTCTATCACCTTGTGCTTCTATGCAAAGGGGAAGCAAAACCTACTAACACTTCACCACCTCTACCTTTAGTTTTGTGTCAATTGTTGCAGGAATTCTCGGACGTCTTTCCCGATGAGCTACCACCAGGTCAGCTCCACTTCGAGGCATCGAACACCGCATCGACCTCATACTCGGCGCACCACTTCCGAACAAGGCTCCATACCACGTCAACCCCGAGGAAACCAAGGAGATACAACGACAAGTACAACAACTCATCGACAAAGGTCATGTACGTGAAAGCTTAAGCCCTTGTGCCATTCCAGTTATTCTCGTGCCTATGAAAGATGGAAGTTCTCGCATGTGCTCCGATTGTCGTCCGCTAAATGCTATCATCGTTAGATACCGTCACCCTATTCCATGCTTAGACGACATGTTTCCTGAATTATGTGGTGCTACCATCTTTTCAAAAATCGATCTTAATAGTGGCTATTATCAAATTCACATTCAAGAGGGTGATGAGTGGAAAACGGCTTTCAATACCAAGTTTAGGTTATATGAGTGGTTGGTCATGCTGATAGGATTATCGGAAGCACCCGCCTCATTCATGCGTCTCATGCATCTCTGACCTTACATAGGCGTCTTTGTAGTGGTTTACTTCGATGACATCCTCGTCTTTAGCAAATCACTTGAGGATCACGTCCACATCTGTATGGTTTTGCAAACCCTTCAGAAAGAACGCTTATATGATAACATGGATAAATGCACCTTTGGCGTTGATACGGTCGTTTTCCTAGGATTTGTCATTTCTTCACAAGGTGTTCATGTTGATGAAACTAAAATTGAAACAATTAAAACTTGGCCACAACCAACAAATCTCCAACAAGTGCGTAGCTTTCTTGGTTTAGCCGGTTTCTATCGATGTTTTGTGAAGGACTTTAGCACAATTGCTTTGCCTCTACATGCCTTGAGCAAGAAGAACACACCCTTTATTTGGGGTCCTTCGCAAGACACCACGTTCAATGAGCTAAAAACTTTGCTTACACACGCACCACTTCTTGCCCTACCAAACTTTGACAACCCGTTTGAGATTCATTGTGACGGTAGTGGTACCAGCATAGGAGGCGTGTTAATGCAAGAAAAGCGCCCGATGCGTATTTTAGTGAAAAACTTTCTGGAGCACAACTTAACTACCCAATTTATGATAAATAGCTCTATGCCTTGGTGAGAGTTTTGCGTGTTTGGGAACACTATCTTCGACCTCATGAATTCATTCTTCACGCGGACCATGAGACGCTCAAGTATCTCAAGGATCAAACTAAGTTGAACAAGCATCATGCTAAGTGGAGTGAGTTCATAGAGTCTTTTCCTTATGTCATCAAGTACATCAAAGGCAAAGAGAATGTTGTGGCGAATGCACTTTCCCGCAAATGCATGCTTATCACTCAACTTGAGTTGAATGTAATTGGCTTGGAGCACATAAAATACTTATATGAGCATGATCCTTTATTTGCAAATCCTTATGCCAAATGTGTGATGCATACTTCTTGGGAACGATACTACATCAGGAATGGATATCTCATGAGAGCTAACAAACTTTGCATTCCAGAGTCGTCTCTTCGTTTGCTTCTTTTGCAGGAAACTAATGGAGGACTTATGGGACATTTTGGACGCGACAAGACATTCGCAACGCTCTCCAAGAATTAGTTTTGGCGCAAGATGCTCCGTGACGTCTCACGCTTCACCAACCGTTGTTCAACGTGCCGCAAAGCTAAGTCCAAAGCTCAATCTCACGGTCTTTACATGCCACTTCCTATTCCATACTAACCTTGGGAGGACATTAGCATGGAACCCAAAATGGAAAGGATTCCGTGTTTGTTGTTGTGGATAGATTTTCCAAAATGGCTCATTTCATTCCTTGTAACAAGATCGACGATGCTTCACATGTGACGAATCTCTTTTGTAGGAAAATATTGCGCCTACATGGTGTGCCCAAGACGATCGTATTGGACCGTGAAGTCAAGTTCTTGAGCTACTTTTGGAAGACTCTATGCGCCAAACTCGGCATCAAGATCCTATTCTCTTCGGCATATCATCCACAAACGGACGGCCAAACAGAGCTGACGAACCATACGCTATCAACACTTCTTCGCGTGTTGATCAAAAAGAACATCAAGGAATGGGAGCAATGCTTGCCCATCGCCTAGTACGCCTACAACCGCGCAAGACACTCCACAACCGGCAAGTCCCCCTTCGAGATCGTCTACGGCTTCAACTCATTGTCCCCATTGGACATTCTTCCTCTACCTCTACAAGAGCGCATCAACATGGACGCAAGTGCACGAGCAAGTTATCTCAAGAAGATGCACGAATATACAAGGGCAAGGATCGAGCGTTAAGTACATCGCCTCGCCACCAACCGAACGTCAACAAGACACCAATGGTGTTCCAACCGGGAGATTTTGTATTGCTTCACCTTCGCAAGGACCGCTTCCCCAACGAACGCAAGTCCAAACTACTACCTCGAACCGACGGACCCTTCAAGGTGTTAACTCGCTACAACAACAAGGCCTACAAGATCGACATTCCATGCGACAAGTACAATGTGAGCGATACCTTCAACGTAAAGGATCTTTCTCCTTTCCATGGTGATGAAGATTTTGATCCAAGGTTGGATCTTTCCCAAGGGAGGGGAGATGATGCGGAGCACCCCATGGTCATCCCCATGAACTTACCATCGCCTCACCAAGTGCCTCATGGACCAATGACTCGTGCCCGTGCAAGAGCTCTGGAGACCGAGGTGACATCTCTCCTAGTCCAACTTCCATATGAATAACGCGAGACATGGCTTCTACCTAAGGTGGATGTGTTTTGTGTGCTCATGTACACCAAGAAGACCCCATCGGAAAGGTTCATGAAGATGGACAAGTCACCAAGCTCACGGATGAAGCATTGCATCGAGTGAAACTTGAGAAGGTCCCAGGCCCCGGACATCTGGCACCCTGGCCTGGACATCTGGCCCCTGGACCAGTATCTATAGAAGAGCCCACGCAGCCGAAGCTACAGGGCCCGGACTTCTGGCCAGGCCCCGGACATCCGGCACGACAGGGCCCGGATATCCGGCCCCGAGCCCGGAAATCCGGCGCCACCGCAGAAGCATACCCGTGGCTTGCCCCGCTAGCCCAGACATCCGGCGCCTCGCGACAGCCTAGACATCCGGCCCGACGCCCGGACATCCGGCTCCTGATGCCTGCGTGCATTTCGTCTGGGTCGTGGCCCATGTATTCCCTCGCCCCTCTAGACTATATATACTCCTCTACCTACCACATTCTATGGTTAGCATTGTGATAGCTCAAAACCTAGAGCCTTGCTCATCCACTAGCAGTTCATCTCCTCGAGAGTGACTGTGGCCCCTCTACGGAGAAGATCCATTCGGATTCAAGACCTCCTTAGGAGAAGATCCTATGGGTTACCAAGACCTCCTCATGGAGAAGACTATTGCTACTTGTATCGTCCGTTGTTGACCTTGGATCTTGTATCTCTTTATGTATCCAAATCTAGCACTAGTGTGATTACTTTCTTGTTGATTTCAGTGTTCCTCTTCCGCTTCCCTCGTGATTTCCCCTTTGTGTTCTTCGTGTTCATCGTGGGATTCCCTCCTCTTCGTGAAAGATCAGCCTAGATCGGGTTGACCTCATCAAGATGAAGACCAACGTTGTCACATATTCCACACCAAGGCCCACATCAATGGACGTTTCGTCAAGGTTATCATCGATGGAGGAAGTTGTCATAACTTGGTAAGTGAAGAGCTATGCGACAAGCTACAATTTGTCAAGACGAAGCACCCTCATCCCTACAAGGTCCAATGGCTTAGCGACACCATAACTATTCGAGTCGAGCACACCGTGCAAGTATCCTTCAAGATAGGCGCCTACGAGGAAACACTTGAGTGTGATGTGGTCCCTATGTCCGTATGCCACCTTCTTCTTGGACGACCATGGCAATACGATCGCGGAGTCACACAGAACGGACGGACCAACCATTATAGCTTCAAGATGAAGGGCAAAGAGTTCGTGCTACGGCCAATGTCACCACGTCAAGTAGCCGCCGACAAACAAATACCTACCAACCATCATGGAGAGAATGGTGAGAGAGTGAACCACCAAAAGGAGAGTGAGAGCCAGAAACCAAATTCGAGCACCTCCACGATGAGCGACAAGAAACAACTAGTGATATTCGCCACCAAAAGTGAGATGAGAGAAGTGTGTGAGAACCCATCGAGCATCTTTCACCTTGTGCTTCTATGTAAAGGGGAAGCAAAACCAACTAACACGTCACCACCTCTACCTTTAGTGTTGTCTCAATTGTTGCAGGAATTCTCGGACATCTTTCCCGATGAGCTACCACCGGGTCTACCTCCACTTCGCGGCATCTAACACCGCATCGACCTCATACCCGGCACACCACTTCCGAACAAAGCTCATTACTGCGTCAACCCCGAGGAAACCAAAGATATACAACGGCAAGTACAACAACTCATCGACAAAGGTCATGTACATGAAGTCAGGCTGGCAATGGGGATTACCCAGGCGGGTATTGGACTCCCATCCCCGTCCCCGCGAGAGTCACCACATGCCCGTCCCCGTCCCCATACCCGCCCGTGGGGAACAAATGTTTCCCATCCCCATCCCCGTCGGGTTTTTCATCCCCATGGGGAAACCCATACATGCAATCAACAATTGCCTCCAGTAGCGTTTAAGTAGAAAAAACAATGTTTCAACACAATAAACAATATGTTGTGGCTAGGTTAGCAACTTCTTTGGGCTTTTTGGTCCCAATTTATGGGGTTAATGGGAATTTAGGTGGGTATGATCAAGAATTACCTAGGTCTATCAATTTTAGGGCCCAAAAGTAAGGCACTAACGGGTAAGGTGGGTAACGGGTATGGGTAATGCTATCCCATCCCCATCCCCATCTTATGCGATGGGTAATATATTTGACCCACCAGCTTCCCCATGGGCAAAAAACCCAGCACATCCCCATCCCCTGATAGAGTAATTACCCATGGGGACGTGGGTAATGGTTAACCATTGCCAGCTTGAACATGAAGGCTTAAGCCCTTGTGCCGTTCCAGTTATTCGCGTGCCTAGAAAGATGGAAGTTTTCGCATGTGCTCCGATTGTCGTTTGATAAATGCTATCACCGTTAGATACCGTCAGCCTATTCCACGCTTAGATGACATGCTTGATGATTTATGCGGTGCTACCATCTTTTGAAAAATCAATCTTAAAAGTGGCTATTACCAAATTCGCATTCAAGAGGGTGATGAGTGGAAAACAGCTTTCAAAACCAAGTTTGGGTTATATGAGTGGTTGGTCATGCCGATGGGCTTATCGGAAGCGCCCGGCTCATTCATGCGCCTAATGCATTTCGTTCTCCAAACCTTATATAGGCGTCTTTGTAGTGGTTTACTTTGATGACATACTCATCTTTAGCAAGTCGCTTGAGGATCACGTCACACACATATGTATGGTTTTGCAAACCATTCGGAAAGAACGCCTCTATGCTAACATGGATAAATTCACTTTGGCATTGATAAGGTTGTTTTCCTAGGATTTGTCGTTTCTTCACAAGGTGTTCAAGTTGATGAAACTAAAATTGAAGCAATTAAAACTTGGCCCCAACCAACGAATCTCCAACAAGTGTGTAGCTTTCTTGGTTTAGCCGGCTTCTATTGACGCTTTGTGAAGGACTTTAGCACAATTGCTATGCCTCTTCATGCCTTGAGCAAGAAGAACGCACCCTTTATTTGGGGTCCTTTGTAAGACACTGCGTCCAATGAGCTAAAAACCTTGCTTACCCACGCACCACTTCTTGCCCTACCAAACTTTGACAAACCGTTTGAGATACATTGCGATGCTAGTGGTACTGGCATAGGAGGCGTGTTAATGCAAGAAAAGCGCCCGATTGCGTATTTTAGTAAAAAAACTATCGGGAGCGCAACTTAACTACCCCATATATGATAAAGAGCTCTATGCCTTGGTTAGAGTTTTGCGTGTTTGGGAACACTATCTTCGACCTCATGAATTCATTCTTCACACGGACCATGAGACACTCAAGTATCTCAAGGGTCAAACTAAGTTGAACAAGTGTCATGCTAAGTAAAGTGAGTTCATAGAGTCTTTTCCCTATGTCATCGAGTACATCAAAGGCAAAGAGAATATTGTGGCAGATGCGCTTTCCCGCAAATGCATCCTTGTTACCCAACTTGATTTGAATATTATTGGCTTTGAGCACATAAAAGACTTGTATGAGCATGATCTTTTCTTTTGAAATCCTTATGCAAAATGTGTGACGCACACTTCTTGGGAACGATACTATATCAAGGATGGATATCTTATGAGAGCTAACAAACTTTGCTATCTCGAGTCGTCTCTTCGCTTGCTTCTTTTGCAGTTATCCCACGGAGGAGGAGTTATGGGACATTTCGGACGCGACAAGACATTCGCAACGCTCTCCAATAATTACTTTTGGCCCAAGATGTTCCGTGGCGTCTCACGCTTCACCAACCAGTGCTCTACATGCTGCAAACCTAAGTCCAAAGCTCAATCCCATGGTCGTTAAATGCCACTACCTATTCCATACCAACCTAGGGAGGACATTAGCATGGACATTGTACTTGGTTTGCCGAGCACTCAAAATGGAAAGGACTCCGTGTTTGTTGTTGTGGATAGATTCTCCAAAATGGCTCATTTCATTTCTTGCGAGAAGATAGATGATGCTTCACATGTTTGGAATCTCTTTTGTAGGGAAATCTTGCGCCTACATGGAGTACCTAAGACGATCGTCTCGGATCATGATGTCAAGTTCGTAAGCTGACTCTATGCACCAAACTAGGCATCAAGCTACTATTCTCTTAGGCATATCATCCACAAACGGACGGCCAAACGGAGGTGACGAACCGGACGCTATCGACGCTTCTTCGTGTGTTGATCAAGAAGAACATCAAGGAATGGGAGCAATGCTTTCCCATTGCCGAGTACACCTACAACCGCGCAAGACATTAAACAACCGGCAAGTCCCCCTTCGAGGTCGTCTATGGCTTCAACCCATTGTCCCCTCTCGACATTCTTCCTCTACCTCTTTAAGAGCGCACCAACATGGACGCAAGTGATTGAGCAAGTTATCTCAAGAAGATGCACGAAGATACAAGAGCAACAATCAAGTGCCAAGTACATCGCCTCGCCATCAAGCTCAACGTCAACAAGACACCAAGGGTGTTCCTATCAGGAGATCTCGTATGGATTCATCTTCGCAAGGACCGCTTCCCAACGAGCGCAAGTCCAAACTCCTACCTCGAGCTGACGGACCCTTCAAGGTGCTAGCATGCTACAACAATAACGCTTACAAGATCTACTTCCCGCACGACAAGTACCATGTGAGCGATACCTTCAACATCAAGGATCTCTCTCCCTTCCATGGTGATGAAGATTTTGATCCTAGGTCGGATCTCTCCCAAGGGGGGGGGGGAGATGATGCGGAGCATCCCTCAAGCATACCCATGGACATGCCACTTGGAGCAATGACAAGAGCTCGTGCAAGGGCTATCGAAGATAAGGTGAACTCACTCCTCTCCGAAATACCGCTTTCACCGCTCGAGACGTGGCTACTACCTAAGACGAAAACTTTATGCATGATCAAGTGCTTGGATGAAGGCCACGGTATAGCTACACCCACTGGACAAGGTGGCAAATACGGCAAGTTCAACAACAAAGAGAAGCTACCCGATGAGCTACAGGCTTCGGACGACCGGCCCGCACCGGACGTCCGACGCATCCCAGGCTCCGGATGACTGATGCTCACCGGACGATCGGCGATCGGACGACCGGCCTTCTCCGGACGCCCGTAATCCCACGACAGAAAAAAATAGCGGACATCCGAGAACTTCCGGACGTCTGGTCCCTCACGAGCCACTGGACTTTCGGTGCCCAGCGGACGTCCGCTCCCTGTGCGTGCCGTTTACTTCAAGGCCGAGGCCCATGTACCCCTTCGCCCTCTAGACTATATATACTCGTCCACCTACCTCTTTTTAGGGTTAGCATTGTGATAGCTCATTATAGAGATAGAGCCTTGCTCATCCTTAGTGGTTCATGTCCTCGAGTGGCGGCGGCCCCTCTGCGGAGAACATCCACACAGATTCAAGACCTCCTCACGGAGAAGATCCTACGGGATACCCTCAAGACCTCCTCACGGAGAAGACTATCACTACTTGTATCGTCTGTTGTTGACCATGGATCTTGTATCTCTTTGTATTTCCGGATCTAGCATATGTGTGACCTAAGATTGTTGATCTGAGTGTTCTCTTTTTGTTTCTCTCGTGATATCCCTCGTGTTCTTCGTGTTCTTCGTGGGACCCCCTCCATTTCATGAAGGATCGGCCTAGATCAGGTTAGCCCGGCATCAGAGTTTACCATGCAAACTCGGTGAGACCGATCGCTCTTCTCGGTGAGACCGAAATGTTACGAAGGGAAACAGAGAGTTTGCAATGCCATCTCGGTGACACCGAGATACGTATTGGTTTGATCGAATTGTCTAGGGTTTCTGGCAGTGGCTATGTCAAATGAACTCGGTGGCGCCCGATAGATCAAATCGGTGGGGCCGAGTTTGACTTAGGTTTTTGGACATATGTGGAAATTTAGAAAGTGGCTGAGGGTTTTGGAGCAACATCACTAAAAACTTGAGCAAGTAGACCATTAAGCAACACCTCATCCCCTTTTAATAGTATTGGTTTTCCTGTGGACTCAATGTTATCTTGGATCACTAAAAGGAAAATGAAGGGTCTTGAACTTTTGCCAATCTTTGTCCTTGGCATTTTGAGGGTTCCACATCTCTAGTCCATGCCATGCCAATCATTGAACTTACTAAAATATTTAACTTGAATGGATATTATTTCAATGAGCTATATGTTGTTATGAATTACCAAAACCACCCGCGGATTAGTTGCACTTTCACACGGCTACGCGACCAAGGATTCCATTGTACGGCAGGGAGAGGTCAACCACATCAAAGACGATCTTCTGAGTCGGGTAGTTTAACTCTCCTCCGAAAGTCACTGCCAGCACGATCTTTCCCTTAACACTGCTCCCGGTGGGGTTGATCCCTTGGAATTTACCAGTAACCTTGAGCTCTTCATCTGCTATCTGGAGTTTGCTGATGACCGTTGGTGAGATCAGATTCAACCCGGCCCCGACGTCAACCAACATCTTTGGGACCTTGAGGTTGTGAATCATTGGTGGGCGTGTGGGACCAATTGAGCGCCATCTTGGTCTTTATCCTTGTGCGCTTCCTGTACTCAGCCCTCTGCTTCTTGACGAGTTGCTCAACCTGATGACACTCTTGAAGATCATGGCCTTTGGTCTGATGGATCTTTCATTACGGCCCATCACCCTTCCCAGCTTTTTCGGCTTCCCGGCAATCGGTGCACATGACAACTTCTTTGCCGGGAGCTTAAGTTTTGGCCTTCTTGCCGGTACTAGGTGCGCTCGATCCTTCAACGGTCATCACCACTTCATCCTTGCGCTTCTTTTTGCACTTCTTGTTCTTCTTCTTCTGGTTGGTGGCGTCGTCGTCGTCCTCTGAGTCGATGACATCGCCATCTTCTTCACCGGGGAATCGCCTCACCCCCTCCACGCGAGCACACTTATCCACCAGAGTGCATAGCTTATTCATAGTCTTGGGCAGACGCACATTCATCTTGGAACATATCCCGCGATTACGCACATTGGATTAGAGAGGTGGAGAAGGGATCATCTCTCCTCCCACACTCTACGGGTCGTGGCCACTGGGATGTTGTTGGTGTTGTCTTTCTCCGGTGCCTCCTGCTCTCGCTTCGGCCGCAAGGGAGGTGGTGACGATGCCGCCTACGCCGACCACGTTCCCCGCGGTGTCCATGTCCCCCTGCACCCCGTAGCCCATGCGGCCTCGGCGGACGCGTGCGGAGGGGCTTTCGAGGTGGACGGGTGTCCTGTAGCACCGGGTTTCTTCTTGGGCGCCATGGATGATGAACCTATTGATGAAGAAAACGATGACGAAGATGACGCGCTGCATACACACACGGGTTCGTGCAAGCGATTCCCCCTACCTGGCACTACACCACAACCCTTGATTGGGGGCAATTAACTGCCGGGAGAAATACCTGAACAAGGGCAAAAGATCTGCCGGGACATCTGTTACCGCCGAGAGAATCACTTCGGGGCACATAAACTGCCGGGAGAACTTAAGCAACGCGGGCAATCACACTGCCAGCAAACATATAGGGCAAATTTTCTGCCGGGGCAACTAAACCACGACACATTTGCTGCCGGGGACTATGTTTAGCGAGAGACAAAATTATACTGGGCCTAAAGCCCGCGCCAGCGAGGAAAAAGGCGCGAGAGACGAAAATTTCG
>LR738714.1:274357002-274388060 GCA_902687465.1 Secale cereale | reverse complement strand
ATATGCCACTTCCGCACACAAACGACCCCTCTCTCTCCCCCTCTCTTCCTCTCTCTCTCCCTCGCTATATCTCTCTCTCTCGTACATCTCTCACACACACTCGATTCCTCTTCCAAATAGTTTGCTCCCTGCCCGCACCCATGCTATCCCTCTGCTACACATGCCTTTCTCTCTCTTGGACACACATGTCACACCATTCCCCTTTCCCTATTAGGTTTACATCATTAGTGGTCTCTCTTATCCACACACACTCCCTCTCATGCACACACGCGCGCAGAAACACACACAAACACACAAAACACCCATCTATCTGGATCCTTCTTTTAAGACACACACCCTTGCATATTCTCTGTAGCTCTAGGTATATATATATATCCCCCTCTCTCTTTAACTCACATGCGCACCAAAATTCTCCGTCTCTCTAACTCACACATCTCTCCTCTTGTCCACATGTGTATCTCACACACTCACTCTATTATCATGTCTATGTGTCTCCACGTTGCACAACACAAAGCCACATGCACATGTCTCTCTCTATCCTCCACACACACAGACACACAAAGTGATAGAGGTGAGGGGCCAGATCTTTCGATGAGATGATAACTATCAATTTGGTGGAGACGACTTTGGCGACCCGACTACAAACGTGCACGACGTTGCACCTTAGCAACCGCTAGCCAACTCCGAAAGGTTATTGACCACGCCGGAGCACGATCAACCTAACCACGAAGGTCTAATCCTGCATGCAATCGAAGAACATGCAAGAATATGATAAAGCAATCTGAATATTGCAAATATAGATGAAGTATTGATAAAGGTGGGGATCCGAAAGTGGTCTTGGTCTGGCTGTTGGACAAAAACGAATTACACCATGTTGCGTTGGCTAACTTTTAACTAAACAAATCCGACGAGAGAAGCTACTACATGGATTTACTTATAAACGAGCAATGCGTGACGGCCACGGAGGTGGGAGGACATCCCAAGGCAGCCTAAAACTAACCCTAGGTAGTACAAGGCCGATGGGCCCAAGTGAAGGTGATGCAACACCTTTGGACTTGTAGTTTGACTCGGATTCCTTTGCAACGTCAGCTTGTTTGGTCCATAACTCAACGCTCCTCATGAATTTGAAGGTGAATCCAATTGGGTTGGAAAGTGCACGAAATCTACTTTCCAACTAAAAAAGAATCACCCAATTTCGAGTCCGTATGAAAGAGATGCTGACATTTTGACTCAGGTATGTCTGTGCATTTCGAATCTGAGTCCAGGACGTGAGAGACTTGGAATCTATCTTCTCTTGGGCCAAAAGTAACGTGAGAGGTCTTTTTGAACAACACATAAACTTCTCTTTTTTCCTTATCTTCATATGTGGATTTTACAAATGTCCCATACACCTGCAATTAGACATGGCACAAAAGTATGTGAACTATTTTTGTCCTGGATGACATAAATAAATTATTGCATATTTTGCATTAGAAATCACCTCACAAATATACATGTATGCAATATTTTTGGTTGTATCCAAGTTAGTCATGTCCTCATCACAAAGAATCTCGTATCATTGCCTCAGTCTCGCCATATCACACACACGCGGTATCTCTCTATTGCACACACGCTGAGCCAAGGTTTTCTCATGAATAACTTACCATTTATTCATCAACAGTCGTGGCAGTACGACGAACATGAGATGTGAAAAAGAATACATCTACACGTCCGTAAACCATCTAGTATGACTACGAGGACTAGAGCGAGACGAAAGCGCGCCGCCGTCACCCCCTCATTATCTACGATCGGAAAACCATTGTTTTACATAGTCGGGAAGTCATCGTGCTAAAGCCCCACATGCTCAGCCGTTGAATAGAACATAGATCCAAGTTTATGGAAACAAGTATCAATAATACGTTTGTATGTCCATACCTATACTCCTATAAAAGACTTAGTTGGTGATGATGGAGTGTCTGCCATCCGTCATTTCTGAGCATTAGATCTACATCTAACGACTGTGAGGTAAGTTGTTGCCTTTTCGCAACAACATCCCACTTCTCTATTCCAATTTTCATAAAACTCCTTAGTATCATAAAACCAACCACATCCCTCCCTCACCTCATGAAAACAGCCCGAGGAATATATTCTGACTGAAACAAAATTAGAGTGTTTTTTATCAAGTTTATGAATAAGTATTATTCTACTTATAATCCGTTGCAACGCACGTGCACGTTGCTAGTATTTCCATAGTTTTGAGTTTTCCATCAAGATATTAGTCACTCATGGTTGATATTTAGTTTGAATTACATACACATAGGCACCATGTAACTAGCAGTGCTTATTGGCTTCCAAAGCTTAACTTCCACTCCTACTTGTAGTGTGTAGAGTATTTAACAAAAAACTACCACTTTCAACAAGCCCTAGGAAGAAACTATCGTAAAAAAATAGCAAAGACATACCAAAAATTTCTTAACCCACGCCAAAAACCTACTACCTAGTGCCGATTAGGTTCGTTTGAACCCGTTTATGATAGGGTTGGCCCACACGTACATGCTGACGAGGCCCCATAAACCAACACCGTCTGTTTGACCATTGTGTTGACCGTTAAGACACGAGGGACCCATATCTGAGCATCTATCTTATTCTTACTCCTCCAATCATTATTTTTCCTGACCATTACTTCAATCAGTTTGTATGCGTGTTCGTCGCTGGCGTCGGTGATGTGCGAGCTGGCCGCCGCTCCGCTGGACAGGTCCAACGCCGCTCTGGCCTCCGCACGAGTTTGATGGCTAGCCCAAACGCGGCTCACGCGCCAGCAAGATGCCGCACTGGCCTTCGCTCGAGCCGGATGGCTGGCCTTAGCATGGCATGCGCGAGCAAGTCGCCGCACCATCGTGCCAACCTAGCTAGCAAACCTTGCTGACAAGCAGCTAGATGCATCCTCTAGGGTGTGTGCTATCTTGGATAGCTAACGACCGCGAGCGCCGCACAGAGCTGGCATCCGGGCTGCGGCTCCGCGCCACTAGCGCTTTTGACATTGCCTTCTGTCGGCGGTGGTAGCTACCCCCATGGCCGAGGATGACTAGGTGGAAGGGCCGGAGGTAGGAGGTGACTCGGTGATTTTTGTGCAGACTAACATGTAGGTCCCATAAGTCATAATGCCTAACATTTCGGCCAAATAGACGGTGTTGACTTAAGGGGCGACATGGGTTTAAACGTGCCTATAACGGCACTTGGTAGTTTATTGCGACGGAATATGAAATTTTTGGTATGTTTTTGCTAATTTTTGTAGAGTAGTGGTTTCTTGGTAGAACTGGTTGGAAAGTGGTAGTTTCTTGGTAGTGGTTTCTTGTAAAGAACAATGTACTAGCGAATACAACTGGCTATATTACTAATTAACCATGCTCTTCATCAGCAATAATCTTTAAACTAGCGCCTCCCAATTAAGCCCGAGGAGTCAAAAAAGCCTGGCGTCGCATTGGGAACTATGCAATATAGCTCTGGACATAAAGTACTAGTAGTACTACTTTGTAGCTTGTGGCGTTGCACGCATGGACTTCGCTTCATTAGTGTATCCATGGTGCTTAGAGGCTAGATTGCCTCTAAGCTGGACTCCACAGCCATGCCTCCAAACAATCTCAAAACCGTGTAGTGTATAACATTTTTCTTCAGCCTCTATTGAGGGTCCATGATTGATTAAACAAAGGCTTGGTAATTTGAATGGAGGTGAAGTTTGATGCATGACATGCATCGTTGGGAGGACAAACAGGTTGACATGTGGGGCTGCTTGATTATTTAAATCGCAATAGGCAACCTCCAAGCTAAGAGGCAACACTAGATGATTTTTGCTTAGAGGTGTGAAGCGCAGTGTATGGAGGTGACCTCTAAGAAGAGAGAGAATGTGCTTAGAGACAGTGAAAATTGCATATTGTGGAAGCTCTTATCGGCTCTAAACTCTATAAATAATCCTCTTGACGTGATTTTTTTGTTTTTAAACGGAGGCAAAAGCTTTGCATCATCTCATTAATAAAAAAGGAAGGACTAACAAAAAATATCGACGAGATCCCACTACTAAGGAAAACCTTATACACAGAATCTTATCAGTAGCGCGGGTCAAAATGAGGCGTTACTGCTATCTAACAGTAGCGCGGTGTGAAAAAGCTCGCTACTCCTATGTAAATAGCAGTAGCACGTCCTTGATAAAAAGCGCTACTAATAGAACTGCCACACCGTTGCCAACAGCATAGGTATATTAGTAGCGCTGGTAAACAGACCGCGCTACTGGTAACAAAATAGTAATAGCGTGTTACAGGGCCACAACACTGCAACTAAGAAAATGAAATGAAAAGAAAAAAGGACCATCTTGAGCCAGACAAAGGGGAAAATCACGTTGCCGGTGATGTTTGGTAGCGAGCTCAATTCCATGATAGGGAAAATTTTCTTTGAGGTCGTCAAGATTCCGTTGCCGTAAAGTGGAATCCTTGGACGCCCAACACTAGCAAAGTTTATGGCAGCACCCCATTATGCCTATAACACGCTCAAGATGCCAAGGTCGATAATTGTGATTATTGTCCATTATGACAAGAAGGATGCATCGATCTACACTGATCAACTCTATTGGGAAGCAGTTGCAGCATCTGCCATCAAGCCACTTGCTCCTGCCGACAAATCTCCCAGGGGAAGAAGAGAAAGAAGACTGATAAGACCTCTGACAAAGACGTTCCTGAGAGCTTTGCTGGCAAGAGCGAGAAGAAGAATATAGAAGCTCCACCTGAAATTAAGAAGGTGTCCGCCAAGGAGGATGGCACGGGGTGAACTTTCACCATAAGTTCCACTCTTGACGATAAATACGAGAGCGCACTAATTGCCTTCTTGCGAGCGAATGGTAATGTGCTTGCTTGGAAACTATCTGACATCCCCGGTGTTCCCAGTGACGTAATTGAGCAACAGCGTGTTGTCTTCCCTCACGCACAAACCGTCAAGCAGAAGGTGCGTAAGCAAGCTTTGGAACGGAAACCATTTATTGCCAAAGAAATTAAGAAACTCGAAGGAGCACGTCTGGTGAGACGAGTGCTCCATCCAACTTGGTTGGCCAATCTAGTCATAGTGCACAACGCAAATGGTACATGGAGACTTTGTATTTGCTATACTAATATCAACAAAGTTTGTCCAAAGGATTTGTAAGTGCATCTAGTGCCCCTTAGTGATTTTGGTGCATTGAAGGCTTATAGGTTATGGGACTAATGTGTTTGTGAATGTACATATGTCTTATAAGTCTATGAGGAGTTTGATATATCCAAAGAAAGTTGACCCCTAAAAATGAATGTCCTCATCTGAAGACTTTGGTTTTCTTGAGGACTTTGAAAATGAGGAAATTTATGTGATCGTGAAGATATTGATGCGAGGACTATTAAGCGTGAAGACTTTTGTTTTCGTAGTTTCATTTCCTTCTTTTGAGTCATAGGAAACACCGTATTGTTGAAGGGGGTCGAGGTAACACTAAGGGAAATTTTCCAAGTGATGCTCATCTCAAATCCTACACATACCCAATCCTTCGAGTGAAGCCTTTGGAAATATCTTGCAGTTCAGTCAAGTTACTCTGAACAGAGAGGAAGTTTTTTTGGTCTTTGAGGTATTTGTTCTGACTCAGGAGTTAGGATTTTTCTAGTGCGAATCGCCTATGGTGAGGAACAAGATAGCCTTGAGGATTCTAATGGTTCGAATTTCTGACCGTTACTGTGCTTTGCGCCAATTGTCTAAAATATCTTATCCATCCAATGGTCATATCATTAGGGGCATTTATATCTTATCATGCCGAATTGCCCCTAGGTATAAATAGTCGCCCCCTCAACCACTAGCTGGTTGGCTGCTCCGAGAGAAATTGACACTTGTCATTTAGAGCATCCCATCCTTTGAGGATTTGAGAGAAAATCATCAGTGAGGAAAAACCCAAAACCCCAACACCTAAAACCCAAGGTGATTAAGCATCACTGAAGAGATTGTCACTGTGTGGATCTGACGCTTTTTACCTTTGAAGATTGTGCATCTTCCAGATAGTTAGGCATCATGGTCTAGAGCATCCAAGAAGAATTGTGGATCGCCAGGTGGACAAGTTTGTGATGGTTTGGAAGTCACCTTGAAGACTTACCACGAGTGATTGGGCGAGGTCTGTGACTTTAGCTCAAGGAGAATACAATAAGGACTGTGTGTCCAGGGACTGTGTGTCCTTTGGTTTAAATACCAAGCCGTTACAACTAGACGTACAACTGTCACAACACTTGGAACTAGTCTACCAAATCACTGTCTTCACCGAGCTACTGGTTCTATTTCCTAAACCCTTTCAATTCCTTGATTAGTTCTTGATTAACATGATCATTACTCTTTGAAGACTTTGACTAAAGACATTCTCAATTTCCTCAACCCAAATTCTTCAGTCACTTTGTCTTCTACCTGATTATCCTGTTTACTCACTACTTTTGCGCTGTGTATGCTTTATCTCATCATTATTACTATGCCACTGCCATGTCTCGCATGCTCTTGAGTACTTTATTCAGTGCTTGTATTTCGTCACCTAGCAAATTTCTCAATTAGTTTTCCTCAGTGACTAGTTTGTAAAAATCACCTATTGAACCCCTCTCTAGTAGACAAAACACACTTTCAATTGGTATCAGAGCAAGGTACTTCGATATTCCGTGTGATTTTGGTTTAACCACCTAGAGTTTTAGTTATGTTGACCGCTGTCGGCGTCCTAGGAACGGGGGTACACAGACTTGCCTGCCTGCGGCCCGTGACGTGGCTCCATCAGCGGCCTGGCACGGCCCAACTTCAGCAACCACAACTCAAGACCCTCACGAGGGGCCAAGCCTCGCGAGGCAGGCGACAACAAGACCTCCCTCGGCTCAGTCTCCATAGGCTGGCTCACGAGGAGCGAAGATATCTATTCAAGGTGCACCTCGTGAGGTTCGCCTGACATGAGCCATGACGTCCAAGGCCAGGCGGGCGCCAGCGGGCGCAGTGTACCAACTTCCCCTTTGGTGCTAAGGGGGCAAGCGCAGGTGCGGAGTCCCGAGGAATCAATCAAAGGTTTCCATATCGGTGCAACAAGACCAAGGACCGTCAGGACGGCAGAATGGATGTCATCATGGAGCCCAGCGCAGCGTCACCACCAGAGCCATTGCCAGGCGAAGACCACTTTTGTCAGGATAACTTGTACTAGCTGTTCCCCTTCAAGTTTGGCCGTTGTGGGATCCATTCTCGCCGATATTTGGGAAGAGGACCAAGGCCACTATAAATAGGACCTAGCCACCACCATGGAGGGGGACGACTCATCTGATCTGATCAGAGACACCACAAGCTCATCCGAGCCCAAGAACACCTCTCCTCCAGAGGCTGTTCATCCCTTGTATTGGTTCATCCTCAGCCATACAAGGCAATCCACTACACACACTTCATTAGGGTATTACAATGCAAGGTGGCCCGAACCAGTATAATCCTCTGTGTCCCTTGTTCCTTGAGTTCGTCGAGCTATGTTGTGGAATCGTAGGGCGAGTGCACTGTTCTTCATGTGCACCCCAGAGATCTAACCTCTCAAGGGTTTGCGGAACCCGAAATCCAACATTTGGCACGCCAGGTAGGGGTGTGCCGAAACCTCTCTTCCGTCGGTCGATGCGTCACCGCTCCATCGCTTCCATGGCTGACGCTTACCCTGCTCGTGCTGAGCGACGGGCCGCCCTCGCCGCCCGCGTCGCTCAGATAGCTCCCATCGGCAGGCCTCCTCGCCGTTCTCCATAGCACGCCGCCAACGCAGCCACCGGCCCGGTGAGGCACGAGCAGTAGGCCTCGTCGCTGCACCCCTTGGTGCGGCGGGATGGACGCACCACAACCCCGTCGCTGACCCCCGCTGGTTCGTCATCCCACGGCCGTCGCGGACCCGCGGACGAGCAGGCTGCGCTGCTCATGGCGCGTGAGCTCCTGCGCTATCGCCCCGTCAACATCCTCTACGGGGACTGGCTCGACCGCATTGCCGAGCTCTGTGACACTGGTGGGGGCTCTCCTGCCGCGTCCCTCTTGCTACCTCGCGCGCCTCTCCTTGCGGGCCACGTGGCTCATGAAGCGCCTCTACCACCTCCACATCAAGACGTCGTCCACGCTTCCATGGCACGCGGCCTCGCGGTGCGACCCACCGCGCGGGGTGCCCGTGCAAGAAGAAGGAAGCTGCCAAGAGATCCAGCAACCTCAAGGAGTAGTTCTCGCGCTCCCTCCATTGTCGCGTCGAGACCGTGCGCCCCCAGCACCGGCGGCACGCGGAAACCAAGACCAAGCTCCGCCTCTGAGACAGGCTCCGCTGTCCATAACAGGCTGACAGACCTTCACTCCTGAGCTGCGCAACGTCAACTAGCCCGAGAAGTTCAAGCCCGACCTGCCTCCACGCTACGACGGCACCCCCAACCTTACCGAGTTCCTGTAGCTCTATGAACTGAGCATCGAGGCATCCAACGACGACGAGAAGATTATGGCGAACTGGTTCCCCATGGCTCTCAACGACGGCACGCGCTCGTGGCTCCTGAACCAGCCCACGGGATCAATCTCCTCATGGTGTGAGAAGCGCGAGCATTTCATCGCCATTTTCCAGGGCACCCGCGACCACCCGCCAGCCGCAGGTGACCTGCGGCGCGTCAAGCACCAACCAGGGGAAACCCTGCAGAAGTACATCCAATGCTTCAACAGTGTCCGCCTCAAGATCCCCAAGATCCCCAAGGTCACGGACGAGGCCATCATCTCAGCATTCTCCGATGGAGTCCGCGATGTCAAGATGAAGGAAGAGCTCGCCATCCACGAAGATCTATGCACAGCCCTGGAGCTGTTCAACCTCGCAACCAAGTGCGCCAGAGCTAAGGAAGGGCGCCTTTACCTCGTCGAGCTCCCCGCTACTGACCCAGAGGAAAAGAAGGCCAAGGCTAAAGACGTGAAGCACAAGGGGGTGGCCATGCTCGCGGCCGAACCAGAGATGAAGCGTGGCCGCGACCAGCTGGAGTCATCCAAGAGCAGCGGCCCATTCTGCGCCTTCCACAACGTGCACAGCCACAACACCCACGACTGCCAGGAGCTCAGGGCCATCCGCAACGGGCGCATCGGCCAATGCCCCGAGCGCAACGACCGGGGCTACGGCCGTGGAGGGAGCCGAACTGGGGGCGCTGGGACGACCGCGGCCCCCGTTAGGAGTGGCGCGACTAGCCTCGCGAGGGCGCTTGGAGGGACCAGCCTCGCGAGGGTGCCTGGAGGGACCAGCCTCATGAGGACCGTCCTCAGGGCAAGGCCGGCCTCCCTCTGCTGCCACCACCAAGGAGGAACGACGACCAAGACGAGGGGGCTTGGGGCTTCCAGGAGCCTCGTGCCATCGCCTGCATCCTGGGCGGTGCGCAGGCTCCAGCCTCTCAGCGCATCTTGAAGCATTTCGCCCGAGAAGTAAACGCAGCTATTCCCAGGATAGAAGCCACACGGCCGCTCAAGTGGTCCAAGTGCGCCCTCACCTTCTGCTCAGCTAACCAGCTCAAGTGCGCGGGGACTGTCGGCGCCCTCCCAATGCTCTGCTCACCCATCATCAGCAACATCCACGTCACCAAGACCCTCGTTGATGGTAGTGCAGGGCTCAATGCCCTCTCCGTCGACACATTGGACCGTCTCGAAGTGTCGTATGACCAGCTGTAGCCCACCAGGCCTTTTTCAGGAGTGACTGATGGCTCCACCACCCCAATCGGGAAGATCCGACTCCCCGTTACCTTCGGTACCCGCGACAACTACCACACCGAGCTCATCAACTTCGATGTCGCTCACATCCGTCTCCCATACAATGCCATCCTTGGGTATCCAGCCTTGGCCAAGTTCATGGTAGTGACTCGCCATGGCTACAATGTCCTCAAGATGTTGGGGAGTCGCGACATCATCTCCATCGCTTGCGAAGAAAAGGACGCAGTGTGCTCCCTCGATCGCGCTTACCAGGCTGCGGCAGTCAAGGAACCGGACAACGAAGACACCATATACCCCTCTGAAGCTATCCCGAAGAAGAAGAAGCAGCTGCTTGCCCTGGAGCCTCATGAAGATGCAGCATCCGGCGGCCACGCCTCAGGATCCGCGCCCGTGGACGGGGTGCCTCCCTTCCTCGCATAGGAAGGCGCGCTCGGCGCCCCCCTTAGGCTAGTGGGCTCGGGGGATCTCCTCTGGAGGGCCTCTGACCTAGCCATCGTCACGAGGGAGCGCTCAGGCACCATGTGGAGGTGTGCTTCACCGCGCGTTTCCCTCAGGAGAGCACATGGTGCGAGGCGCCAAGTGCCCAAGAGTTCATCGACCAGACCATCGAAGACTTGCAGGTGGGTCGGTGCGAGGGCCCTCCTCACAGCTATGTTCGCATGCCCTTCGGCTTGCCGAACCAGGTGGCCCTGCACCAGCAACACATGCGGGAAGTCCTGGTGGCTCGTGAGGCCAGGCATTAGGAAATCCTGGCGGAAATGGCATCGGTTCTTCGTGAGCTCTCGGAACCTCAGGAGTCTCGCGAGGCCCCGGAGTCAGGCGGCTCATGAGGAGCGACATCTGCAGCGAGCATCTTCAGCTACACCAACATCACTCCAGCATTGGTGCCAGGTGACTTTGTTTCAATTTGTTTAGTTGAGAGCGCCCCTCGGGCTGCATCATCCCCAAGTCGCACGGGCTTACCCATGCAACATGCTACATATTCCCCAGGCCGCACGTGTCTGTCCCTATGGCATGTATCACATTTTGCATCGCTTGGATTAGCTCGTTTCCTCCTATGGATTGCCTTACGATCATCACCTGCTCACTCACCACCTCTTTTGGCCTCCCTTGCTGCCGAACGGACTCCTATTCATCCCGCAATGGGGGCTACACATGTTGGCATGGCGCTTCTGCTCGGGTCCGTCCCTGCAATACTGACAAATCTGAGAGATCGAGCTCGGACTCGCGGCCCGCGTCGCGCACGTCACCTCACTAGGTCCTCTGTGCCTTCGTCTTCCTGCGGAAAGATCAGTGGCCCAACGGTAGACGTGATTGTAAGTTGTGCTGTTTCGTCGAACTAACCCACATGAATCTCCGGAGCCAAGCGACAGGCGGCCTTGTTGGTTTTTCCCTTCTCACATAATTCGCTTGGGCGTTAAAAGGGGGGCTCCTGAGCATCGCGTCTCAGGGACTCCTACTAACTCTCCAACCCTCACCCCCTGGCCTTGCCCACGGCATTGTGACCTAGCATACCAGCGGTGGCTGAGCTCCGCTCAAGGGTCGGGACCCGAGGATGCAAAGCACCTAGAAGAGCGGGAGAAGGGGAGGCCGGCTCAGAGTGCTAAGGTCTGTTTGTACATCAAGGGGGACCCCTGAGCATCGCGTCTCAGGGGCCTAACTAGCCACGTAGCCCCTCACTCCCTGGCCTCGTCCTGGCGATCTGAAAGAGCCAGCGGCGGCTGAGGTATGTGCGGGGTCGGGCCCTGCCGACGCAAAACACCAGGGCCTAGCCTAGCATTTCCTTCTCGAGGGTTGTTCGTACATCAAGGGGGACTCCTGAGCATCGCGACTCAGGAGCCTAACTGGTCATGTAGCCCCTCACTCCCTGGCCTCGTCCTGGCGATTCGGATGAGCCAGCGGCAGCTGAGGTATGCGCGGGGTCGGGCTCTGCCGACACACAACACTAAAGCAAGCGGCAAGGAAATCGCAAAATCTTAGCCGTGCTGCCGCAGGAACAAACCAGGCACGCCGTGTGGAGGATCATCTCAGGCCCATCAAGATAAGTCACGCATCTAATCGGCACAACATCACTACTCGACAAGTTCGATTTCCACATGCCTTGCTCCGGCAATGTCACCTCCCTTTTTAGCCTCCAGAAGCTGCACGCCAAGGGGGTTGTCTTGAGCATTGTTCCTCAGGAGCTCTTATCGGACCCCGGGGTGCTCACCTCCTGGCCTTGACCATGGAATCACGACCTGGTATACCAGCGACGACTGAAGCTTGCCTTGGGACTGGGACCCGGCGGCGTAGAGCGCAAAGCTACTGAAAGGATAAAAAGGGGGACAGTGCCAAAGCAGGACGTGCAAACACGGTTTCATACAAAGGATAATAAGCATCGGAGCAAAGGCATCACATGTTCTTTATACACCCCCACGGGGTTCGCTTTGATTCCTCGCAGGCAGCAAAAGAAGGAGATTCCAGGAGACCCTAACTATGGCTGCCACCGCCGACGCCATCATCAACAGTGGGCCACGAGAGGTCGTCTCCAACCCCACTCAGGTGACCATCGACGACGAGCTGGTGCAGCTGCCGTGCTCCGGGCATGGTGTGAGCTTGGGGGCGCGTAGCTATCGCCGCTCATCTTCGAAGATTCGTCAGGATCGAGAGAGCTGCTGGATTCCCAGGGGCCATCGCTGCTGCTGGGAGAGCTGTCGGCAGGGCCGAGAGTAGGCATGACGCCCGTTGTTGTGCCACCTTGGCGGCTCCCACCAGGGCAGCAGTCCTGGCGGCGACCTTCCCCGTCGAAGAGCTTGAAGAACAATGTGCAGGCGCCATCGAACTCGAAGTGGATGATGGAAGCTCCATCAGGACGGCACACGCGGGCGATTTTGCCCCATGCTCGAGTCGTGAAGACACCGGCCATGGGGACGATCTCGACCTCTACCTTCGAAGCCTGGCTGTAGCACCCGACGTGCTACAACCATAGCTCGCCAGGACCCCTCGCCAATATCAGCACAGCGAAGAAGCTCGGGAGCTGGATCTAAGAAAACGGCGGCATCGCTGTCCACACCACGAACTCCCACAAGGAGCCCTCGGCGTGGGTTCGGGGGCCGGCAGCTAGTGCAACCCCAGCAGGACGACCTCGACCACGACGTAAGCAGCACGGGGTGCACCCCCTGGCTCTTGGGCATACAAGGGCAGCGGGAAGCTAGGAGGAGGCAGCTCGCACCAAGGCCTCGTCACCTCCTGCCTCTCGTCAGCGTCATAGGGGCGGCTGAACCTCTTCTTTGGCGGAAGCGGTTCTCGCTCCTCGCAGGGAGCTTTTCCTTTTTCAGCAGCAGAGAATCTCCTTATCGGCACCATGGGCGTCACGGTAAGCCGGTGCGGCAAGGGGGAGGAAGAAGAAGAGGGCGACAAGAAGAAGGAGATGAGCAACGGGGGCATCACCATGTCCCCATTTATAGCCTGGAGGAGGCCAACCGCCAGCCTCGCATAATGATGGTTTTTCTGTGTGTGTAGTAGGGTATCGTCAAATCGGGTAGTTGCCAAGGCAGCGTAGGGAAGCGGAGACGCCCACGTCCAATCGAGTCGCCACATGTCAACCAAGGCCGCATGCATTTGGGGCCCACAGCGCTTCGCCCTTGCCCCTTTAGCTTCGCCTCAAAGCCAAGTCCAAGCACGCCTTGGGCCCGGGGGCTACTGTCAGCATCCTGGGAATGGGTGTACCCAGACTTGCCTGCCTGCGGCCCGTGACGTGGCTCCATCAGCGGCCTGGTACGGCCCAACTTCAGCAACCGCAACTCAAGACCCTCGCGAGGCAGGCGACGGCAAGACCTCCCTGCGGGCAGTCTCCCTAGGCTGGCTCCCGACGAGCGGAGATATCTATACAAGGTGCACCTCGCGAGGTTCGCGTGACGTCAGCCATGACATCCAAGGCCAGGTGGGCGCGAGCGGGCGCAGTGTACCAGTTTCCCCTTTGGTGCTAAGGGGGCAAGTGTAGGCACGGAGTCCGAAGGAATCAAGCAAAGGTTTCCATATCGGTGCAACAAAACCAACGATTGTCAGGACGGTAGAAAGGATGTCATCATGGAGCCCGGCATGGTGTCACCACCAGAGCCTTTGGCAGGCGAAGACCGCTTTTGTTAGGATAACTTGTACTAGTTGTTCCCCTTCAAATTTGGCCGTCGTGGGATCCCTTCCCGCCGATATTTGGGAAGAGGACCAAGGCCACTATAAATAGGACCTAGCCACCACCATGGAGGGGGACGACTCATCTGATCTGATCTCAGACACCACAAGCTCATCCGAGCGCAAGAACAACTCTCCTCCAGAAGCTGTTCATCCCTTGTACTGGTTCATCCTCAGCCATACAAGGCAATCCACCACACACACTAGAGTAGGGTATTATATCGCAAGGTGGCCTGAACCAGTATCATCCTATGTGTCCCTTGTTCCTTGAGTTTGTCAAGCTAGGTTGTGGAATCGTAGGGCGAGTGCGCTGGGGAGAGAGTGTTCTTCGTGCGCACCCCAGAGTTCAAACCTCTCAAGGGTTTGCGGAACCTGAAATCAGACAACTGCAGGTATGAAGAAAGTGGCCGCTGCATGCCCCATCTTTTATGGTCATTGATTATCCGAAGTGCAAGGCCATGATGAGGAAGCGCGTCATGGCGAAGAACAGTGAGCTGTGGACCGTCACTGAGATTGGTCTTACTGATCTATGCAAGATGGTGCATGATGATAACATTCGCAAGTATACTCGGCTGGATACTATCTCGAGGAATATCATCTGCTCCTGCCTATCCGGAGATGAGTTCAGGCGCATTATGCATCTTTGCAATGCGAAGCTTATATGGGACCGATACTCTTAAGTGTATGAAGGTCATCAAACATGTCAGGATCTCTGGTTCCTCGAGTTCAAGGGATCACTGAAAATGATGACGTTTGAACCTAATTCATCTTCTTCTACATCATGCCTCATGGGAAAAGGTGCCAAGGTACTCGATTATCCTTCCTCCTCTGAATCTAGTGAAGGTGAATCTGATGAAAATCTGAAACCTAGCTATTCCAGACTTGCTAATATTGCCACTAAATGACAAAAAGCATTGGAAAGGGTTCAAAATTTGCTAGAGAAAAGCAATGACCTGTTGAGTGAGGAAATGGATCAAACTCAAACTCTCACTGATGATCTTAAACAACTTCAGTCTAAGTTTGATAACCTTCAAGGTCGTCATGAAACACTCTTAGCACATCATGAGAAGCTATCTTATGAATTTCATCAATGAAAGCAAGATCTTGAGAAACTAAGGGTGAGTCATGATTATTTTCAAAGGGAAAATGACTATTTGCTTGCTCAACAGATTAGTTCCGCTTAGGAAGAATTCATTCCACCATGTGTGAAATGCATTAAGTGTGAAGCTGCTAATTCTTCACCTGAAAGTTCAAATGCTTCTATTGCTGCAAATTCCTCAACTATTTTGTGGTCACAAATTCCTCATCTGAGTATACAACAAGTATCAGTTATGAAAATGCAGGGTTGGAGGAATTGTATGTGACAGGCATGTACAAAAGCCTCAAAGGGCATCAAACCCTTTGTGATGGGCTTAAAGAGCAGATTCTGAACAGGAACCCTGGGAATGAGGCTATTGCATTTGAGAGGAAACTCAATGCCGATGGATCTTACTGTCAACTTGAGCAGTATCCCAAAACCTCATTGGTTGCTGCAAAAGGACCTCCCATAGATCCATCTACTTTATTTGTCTTTACATGTCAATCTTCATGTTCGTCGGATGAGTCATTTGACTCCAATTATAAATTGTTCCAAACTCGGAGTGGTGAAGTATTTGCCAGATATGTTGGGACTAATGGTAGGAACGGTCCCTCTATGAACAAAATCAGGCTTCCCGAATGGTGCCTTAAAAGTCTTCAGGTCAATGTCCTCATGACACCACCTGTGAAGTACAGGAACCCCAGAGGAAATTCCTCATATGGACCAAACTCTTCATATGGACCAAATTCCTCATATGGTCAAAAGATTACACATTCTCATGCTAATGCTTTAGTTTCACTGGTGAAAATCTAAGGACATGAATATGTGCATTATTCTTCAAATCCTTATGTTCATAAGTCCTCGAAGCATTTCTCTGCTTATTCATATGCTTAATCTAACACCTCTTCTGTGAAACGAAGTGCACTGGCTTCAATGCCACCTTTCTCATACGGAGCTCGCGGAATGATGAACTCTTTACCACCCCTCTAGACGTGGGTGGTGAAGAAAATGAACTAATCTCTTATGCAAGGTTAGGTCCCCAGACGAACTTGAACATCTGAAGATTTGCTGGAGACCTGAAAGTGCTTGAAAGGACGCAAGCTAATCATGAAGAAATGAATTCCTCATTTCTCACATCCTTAGATTGCTATATCTGTTGCACTATTCCTTGATGAAATTCATTCTGACGAATTTCATGTCATATTCTTCACACTGAAGTATATGAGTTCGTAAGATGCACTAATTTGTCTGCGGGATGAATCTCTCAAAGCTACTGAATGGGTCCTCGAGGTTGGATAAAAATCATATGACTGGTGGCAAGAACTTATTTATGGACTCTGTTTAATCTCCATCTCATCTGAAGCCTACCACCTACGTTGACAAAGGAAAAAAGCAAGGCATTGGGTCTAGGTAGGGTTGCAATCTCAAAGGATCGATACATGGACAAAGTCATGCGCGAACCTCTTGGATTCAACCTCATGACCGTCTCAATGCTTTGTGATCTGGATATGGTTGTCGTCTTTGGAAAATAATGTTCCATAGTACTCATGGAATCCGAGAAATCCAAAGTCTTTGAAGGCTTTAGGAGAGAAGACTTGTATATTGTTGATTTCCCTGTAGGACCACAACTTGCCACATGTCTACTTGCAAAAGCATCAGAAGGCTGGCTATGGCATCATCAACCCAACCATGCTGGTATGAGGAACTTGCACACTATTCTGAAGAAGAAGCATGCCATCGGCATCAAGGGTGTCAAATTCCTCAAAGATCATCTTTGTGAGGCTTGTGAGTATGGAAATATGACCAGATCCAAGCATCCCTCAAGGATTATCATGAATACCACTTGTCGTTTTGAATTGCTTCACATGTATCTCTTTGGCCCCACTCAATATGCCACACTAACAAATGCAACATCATCATCATTATATGGCTTTGTTATTGTTGATGATTATTCTCGTTACACATGGGTGGGTGCATATCATCACGCACAAAACTGAAGTGCGGGAAGTCTTCAGACAATTTGCTTCACAGTCCTCGATGAATATCGGTGTGAAGATCAAGCATATCAGGAGTGACAATGGTACCAAGTTCAAGAACACTGATCTTGATGACTATCTTGATGTACTTGGTATTACTCATGTGTCACGTCCAAGATGCGATTCTATCCCGATCACGTGGTGAACTCGTGATTGGGGCACAATTGCATTTCGGGAGCTTAGCAAGATGGATATCATTACATCGAACCATTACATAAATAGATGGGGATACATACAAGTCATACAATAGCAACATGGATACATCAAAATCATACACAAGACATCCGACTACGGATGGAAACACAAGAAAACACACGACATCCATCCTGCTATACCAAGCTGCCGACCAGGAACCTATCCCACAATCAACAAAGAAGAAGAAAAAAGAACTCCAACACAAGTAACATCGCTCTCACGTCAAGTCCTCGGAAACATGCACCGACAACTGTTGTTGTAGTATCTGTGAGCCACGAGGACTCGGCAATCCCATAACCATGGGTATCAAGACTAGCAAAGCTTAATGGGTATGGAGAGGATAAGTGGTGAGGTTGCAGCAGTGGCTAAGGATATGTATGGTGGCTAACTTACGAGTACAAGAATAAGATGAGGATCTACGCAAATTGTCGCAAACTAGTAATGATCGCTAAGTGATCCTGAACTACCTACGAGTCAAACATAACCCCAGCGTGTTCTCTTCTCAAAATGAAAAGAGACGGTCACGGTTACTCACGCGGTTGGTGTATTTTATTTCGAACCCTCTGTCAAGTTCTCTACAACCGGACTTTAAAAAATTCCAATTTGCCACATAATTGCGGGCACAGCTTTCGAAAGATTATAACCCTGCAGGGGTGTCCCAACTTAGCCCATCACATGCTCTCATGATCAGTAGAGGTAAAATATCTTATCTTAGGGACAACCCGATTACACTCGGAATCCCGGTGCACAAGATATTTCGACAATGGTAAAACAAGTCCAGCAAGACCTCCCGGCGTGCCGACACCCTCATAGTAGCCGCGCGTATCTCGTCTGAGGCCACGTCCGGATAGGTCAGCCTATAGGTATACCAGATACCTCGAGTTTCCCGGAGGCGGCCCCGAAGTCTGCCCATTTGGTACCAACACCATCAGCACTGCGCCCCCCCCCCGTATGTGGAAAATAATCCTTGGGGACGCGACCCCCTATGCAAATTAATTAATAGTTTTATTATGTTACAAATTGAAACTAAAGTTGGGCCTTGATGGAGGAGTTTTATTCAAAACGAACTGTCGAGGGGGTCCCATAACCCCAAACCGTGTTAGGGACGCAAACTCAAGGAACATAACACCGGTTTATCGGTTCTTAAGGTGGCTTGAGTGGAACAAAACACTGAGCAAAATCCCAAGCCTTCCACCCATTGCCAAGTTTATAGGTGCATTAATTATAGTAATAGATATTGTGATATTCCAACAACCAAGTTCCGACATGGAGCAATCTTCATCTTCGTGTGCAACTAATAACGCTATAAGAGGGGCTGAGCAAGCGGTAACATAGCCAAACAACGGTTTGCTAGGATGGTGTCAAAGGTTAGAGGTTTCATCGCAACAATGAGAGGTTGACAACAATAGATAGGGAGCGCGACATATAGCGATAGCATCGAGACAACTAGCATAGAAATGATAGTAATGAGATCCAAGGTGACGGTCATCTTGCCTAAGATCCCGCTAGGAATAAGAACGAGTCCATGAAGAAGATGAAGCCATGTAGACGAACAACATAGTCGAACGTATCCTCATGATCACAACGAAACAGGAACTAACGAGAAGAAGCAAACAACATGATAAACACACAACACATAAACAAGACAAGATGCTCAACCAAGTATGATGCATGACAAGGCTACATGGTGCAACCATGTCAAGAGATGATGCATACACGAACAACACAACAAAACAAGTTTAAATGAGGCCGGAAACCACATATAACAATTTCGGTAAGTCCTCATATGAAAATTTCGAAATTGGTCCAGATCTGAACAAACCTTATCTTAAAATTGTTAAACAGCATGTTAACATTCACCATGATGATCTACATGAATTTCTAGTCAAGTTACACATAAAGTTCATTTAATTCGGAGCTACGACCTAGAAGATATGAGCATAACAAGTTACACATGGCATTGATGCAAAATGCATTCAAACATCAAGCACACACTCTAAAAACATGGATACAACATGATATGATGTAACTACATGCAAACCAAGCAAGTTTCATATAGAGCATGCTCAAAACAGAGCAACAGTTCAACACATACACATGGAACAAGTTTAAAGGACAAGATGTCCAAAACAGCAACTAGGCATCTTACAAGCATCAATACAACATGCTACAAGTACAATATGGGCACAAGCATGGCATGCACTCAAAGTACAGATTACATGCGTCCAATATCTACAAGGATCGGGTTCATAGGCATCAAGAGTAAACCAACATGATCAAGGCAACAAGCATAATTTATATCATAGATTATGACTTAGTGTAAAACATAGCATATACATGAGCAGAGTTAATATATTGGCATGTTGGGGGCAAGAAATTATTAAGCTACATAGCAAGAACATGGCAAGCAAAATCATGGCATGCTAGGACATAACACGGAGCTCAAGTAACACAGCATGTCATATATATGGGAGCAACATGTTCATTGCATTCATCAAAACAAGATGCAAAGATAATATAGCAGATTCTCAGACTTCATGAAAATCTGGGAATGCAAACAACAACATTATGATGCTGACTTTGGAGGCACATAACAACAAGCATATCAATTCTAATAAGCATGCAAATGTCATGAACATGTAGTAGGCATGGCATACTCCAAATAACTCCATTGGCACCACTACATAAGATGCATAGATTGATTACAATGAGATTTGCCAAATGGAACATGATGTTGACAGGCTGACAAATTTATCATGATGACAACTTGAGAGCAAGAAAGAGACATGCTACAACAACTTATAATTGCAAACAAGGGCATGGATGGATAGAGCATAACAAGGGCTTCAAGGCATGCCCATTGGACATACCAAAGCATGCATGGATATGACTGTAGCATCAAGCAAACATGGCATCATCATATAATAGTTTCAAACTTAGCAGTTTTTAACAAGTCTCAGAAAACAGAAAAAATGAGTAGGTCACTTTGCAAGCTTGTTGCCCTCACCACAAGGCATATCATGAAAATTGGTTTGCACCAAAGCAAAGATGACATGATTGTGCTCCTAAAACATGTTGACATGATGCTCAAACGAAAATCACACAAAAAGATATAAAAATGTCAAATGAGCAAGTTATATTAGTTTTCAGCAGTTAACAATACTTAGCACTTTTGCAACTGAGATTAACATGTTATAATGCATCCTAACATGAATGCAAGGCACACTATCATGTAGAGCCAGAGAGATGAACATTTTGACATATTATACACTCAAATTGGATCATCATGCACAAAGTTATAGCAATTCAAACTGGCTCACATGATGATGTTTTCAGAAAGACTTCGTGAAAATTATACCAAAGCGAACGGGACGAGGTCGTTCCAGGACGGAGAGATCTAGGGAGAGAAGTGCGTTTGGTTGGAGGGACGGTGGCATCCAGGCTGAGGGTGGACGATGTCTTCCCGGCTGGCGGTTGGTGAAGGCAGGGGGCGACGGCGGCTGAGGAGTCGAGAAGACGAGGGCAGGGCGCGGGGCGACGATGCTCGTGCACGGGGCGGGGCCGGCGGCGAGGTAGGTGGTTGGTGGCGGAGCAGCGTACTAGCGGCGGGAGCGGGCGCGGTGCACGAAAACTGAGGAGGTTGGTGAGATTGCTGCGACTAGAGGTTAGGGGTAGGGTTAGGGGGCCTAGGGATGCCTAAAAGGGCAAGGGGAGTAGTTTAAATAGGCAGTTTTGCTAGGGTTAGGGGATTTTGACGCCGTTTCGAGCCGTTCGATCTCGATCGGACGGCTCCGGTGAGAGGGGTGGCATAGGCGGGCTAGTGGGCTGTGTAGAGGAGGTGGGTGATACGTCCATTTTGCATCATGATTTTATATTGATATTTAATGCACTATGGGCTATTATTACACGCTATGTCACAATACTTATGCCTTTTCTCTCTTATTTTACAAGGTTTGCATGAAGAAGGAGAATGCCGGCAGCTGGAATTCTGGGTTGGAAAAGGAGCAAACATTGGAGAGCTATTCTGCACAATTCAAAAAGCTCTAAAACTCCACGAAACACCATTTCAGAAAATATAAAAAATATCTGGCGAAGGAGATCTGCCAGGGGGGCCACCACCTGGCAACGAGAGTGGGAGGCGCACCCCCCCTCTAGGCACGCCCCCTGCCTCGTGGGCCAGCCGTTAACCCCCCGATGCCCATCTTCTCCAATATGAAGTGTTTTGACCTGGACAAAAATCATAAGGAGGCTTTCGGGACCAGACGCCGCCGTCGCGAGGCGGAACCAATCTAGGGCTCAGGCGGAGCTGTTCTGTCGGGGATACTTCCCTTAAGGAGGGGGAAATCGTCACCGCCGTCATCACCAACAATTCTCCCATCTTGGGGAGGGTTATCTTCATCAACATCATCACCAGCACCATCTCCTCTCAAACCCTAGTTCATCTCTTGTATCCAATCTTGGTATCAAAACCTCAGATTGGTACCTGTAGGTTGCTAGTAGTGTTGATTACTCCTTGTAGTTAATGCTAGTTGGTTTATTTGGTGGAAGATAATAAGTTCAGATATATTATGCATATTAACAACCCTCTGATCATGAACAATAATATGTCTTGTGAGTAGTTACGTTTGCTCCCGAGGACACAGGAAAAGTCTTGCTATAAGTAGTCATGTGAATTTGGTATTCGTTCGATATTTTGATGAGATGTATGCAGTCTTTCCTCTAGTGGTGTCATGTGAACGTCGACTACATGACACTTCACCATTGTTTGTGCCTAGAGGAAGGCATTGGGAAGTAATAAGTAGATGATGGGTTGCTAGAGTGACAGAGGCTTAAACCCTAGTTTATGTGTTGCTTCATAAGGGGTTGATTTGGATCCATATGTTTCATGCTATGGTTAGGTTTACCTTAATACTTATTTTGTAGTAGCGAATGCTTGCAGTAGAGGTTAGTCATAAGTGGGATGCTTGTCCAAGTAAGGGCAGCACCCAAGCACCGGTCCACCCACATACCAAATTATGAAAGTACCGAACGCGAATCATATGAACGTGATGAAAACTAGCTTGACGATGATTCCCATGTGTCCTCGGGAGTGTTTTCCTTCATATAAGAGTTTGTCCAGGCTTGTCCTTTGCTACAAAAAGGATTGGGCCATCTTGCTTCACCTTATTTACTTTTACTATTTGTCACTTGCTACCAATTACCTTATCACAAAACTATCTGTTACCGATAATTTCAGTGCTTGCAGAAAATACCTTACTGAAAACTGCCTATCCATTCCTTCTGCTCCTCGTTGGGTTTGACACTCTTACTTATCAAAAGGGCTATGATAGATCCCCTATACTTGGGGGTCATCAAGAATCTTTTCTGGCGCCGTTGCCGGGGAGTGAAGGGCCTTTGGTAAGGAAAAATTTATATAGTGTGCTGAAATTTACTGTTACTTGTTACTATGGCTCATAATCCTTTGAGGGGCTTGTTCGGGGTATCTTCACACCGAGCAGAAGAGCAAAGAGTTGCTCCTCAATCTACTGAACCTACTGAAAATGTTTGCTTTAAAATTCCTTCGGGTATGATAGAGAAACTGCTAGATAATCCCTTTACAGGAGATGGAACACTGCATCCTGATTTGCACCTAATCTATGTGGATGAAGTTTGTGGATTATTTAAGCTTGCAGGTATGCCCGAGGATGTTATCAAGAAGAAGGTCTTCCCTTTATCTTTGAAGGTAGATGCATTGACATGGTTTAGGCTATGTGATGATATTGGATCATGGAACTATAATTGATTGAAGTTGGAATTTCATGAGAAGTTATATCCTATTCATCAGGTTCATCGTGATCGTGATTATATATACAATTTTTGGCCTCGCAAAGGAGAAAGTATCGCTCAACCTTGGGGAGGCTTAAGTCAATGTTATATTCATGCCCCAATCATGAGCTCTCAACAGAAATGATCATTCAAAAATTGTATGCTCGGCTTTCTCTCAATAATCGCTCCATGCTCGATACTTCTTGTACTCGTTCTTTTATGATGAAGACTATTGAATTCAAATGGGATTTATTGGAAAGAATTAAACGCAACTCTGAACATTGGGACCTCGACGAAGGCAAGGAGTCAGGTATGACCCCTAAGTTTGATTGTGTTAAATCTTTTATGGATACCGATGTTTTCCGTGAATTTAGCACTAAGTATGGACTTGACTGTGAGATAGTAGCTTATTTATGTGAATCATTCTCTACTCATGTTGACCTCACTATGGAGAAGTGGTTTAAATACCATCCTCCCATTGAAGTAAAAGTAGTTGAACCTGTTAAAGTTGAAGAAAAGACTATCACTTACAATGTTGATCCTATTGTTCCTGCTGCTTATATTGAGAAACCGCCTTTCCCTGTTAGAATAAAGGATCATGCTAAAGCTTCAACTGTGGTTTGTAAGAGTAATACTAGAACACCTACACCCTCTGAGCAAATTAAAGTTGAACCTAGTGTTTCTATGGTTAAAGATCTCTTTGTTGAAAATTTAGATGGACATGTTATTTACCTCCAAGAGGAAGCTCCTAGAATAGCCAAACCCGATACTAGGAATAAACATAGACCTGTTGTAGGCATACCTGTTATTTCTGTTAAAATAGGAGATCATTGTTATCATGGTTTATGTGACGTAGGAGCTAGTGCGAGTGTAATACCTCATTCCTTATATAAAGAAATTATGCATGATATTGCACCCACTGTGTTAGAAGGGATTGATGTTACTATTAAGCTTGCCAATAGAGACACTATTAGTCGAGTTGGGATTGTTAGAGATGTTGAAGTCTTGTGTGGGAAGGTTAAATACCCTGCCGATTTTCTTGTTCTCAGTTCCCCACAAGATGATTTTTGTCCCATTATATTTGGTAGACCCTTCTTGAATACTGTTAATGCTAAGATAGACTGCAAAAAAGATATTGTTACAGTTGGTTTAGGGGATATGTCTCATGATTTTAACTTTGCTAAATTTCGTAGACAACCCCGTGATAAAGAATTACCTAGTAATGATGAAATTATTGGTCTTGCTTCTATTGTTGTTCCTCCTAATGACCCTTTAGAATAATATCTGCTAGACCATGAAAATGATATGTATATGAGTGAGAGAAGGGAAATAGATGAAATATTCTTTAAGCAGGGACCCTTATTGAAAAACAACTTGCCTGTTTAAATTCCTGGGGATCCTCCTCCACCCAAGGGTGATCCTGTGTTTGAACTTAAACCATTACCTGATAATCTTAAGTATGTTTATCTCGATGAAAAAAAGATATATCCTATTATTATTAGTGCTAACCTTTCAGAGCAGGAAGAAGAAAAATTATTGAAAACTCTCAAGAAGTACCCTGCTGCTATTGGATATACTCTGGATGATCTTAAGGGCATTAGTCCCGCTTTATGCCAACACAAGATAAAGTTGGAAGAGGACGTGAAACCGGTTATCGATCATCAACGACGGTTAAATCCTAAGATGAAAGACGTGGTAAGGAAGGAAATACTAAAGCTTCTAGAGGCAGGTAGAATCTACCCAGTTGCTGATAGCCAGTGGGTAAGTCCTGTACATTGTGTCCCTAAGAAGGGAGGTATGACTGTTGTTCCTAATGATAAAGATGAATTGATCCCGCAAAGAATTGTTACAGGTTATAGGATGGTAATTGATTTCCGCAAATTAAATAAAGCTACTAAGAAAGATCATTACCCTTTGCCTTTGTTTGATCAAATGCTATAAAGGTTATCCAAACGTACTCATTTTTTGCTTTCTAGATGGTTATTCTGGTTTCTCTCAAATACCTGTGTCAAAAGGGGATCAAGAAAAGACCACTTTTACTTGTCCTTTCGGTACCTTTGCTTATAGACGTATGCCTTTTGGTTTATGTAATGCACCTGCTACCTTTCAAAGATGCATGATGGCTATATTCTCTGATTTTTGTGAAAAGATTGTTGAGGTTTTCATGGATGATTTTTCCGTTTACGAAACTTCTTATGATGATTGCTTGAGAAACCTTGATCGAGTTTTGCAGAGATGTGAAGACACTAATCTTGTCTTGAATTGGGAAAAGTGCCACTTTATGGTTAATGAAGGCATTGTCTTGGGACATAAAATTTCTGAAAGAGGTATTGAAGTTGACAAGGCTAAGGTTGATGCTATTGAAAAGATGTTGTGTCCCAAGGACATCAAAGGTATACGAAGTTTCCTTGGTCATGCCGGGTTTTATCGGAGGTTCATTAAGGACTTCTCCAAAATCTCCAGGCCTCTGACTAATCTCTTATAAAAAGATGTTCCTTTTGTCTTTGATGATGATTGTGTAGAAGTATTTGAAATACTTAAAGAAAACATTGATCTATGCTCCTATTGTCCAGCCTCCTGACTAGAATTTACCCTTTGAGATTATGTGTGATGCTAGTGATTATGTTGTAGGTGCTGTTCTAGGACAAAGAGTTGATAAAAAAATTGAATGTGATCCAATATGCTAGTAACACTCTAGACAGTGCCCAGAGAAATTATGCTACTACTGAGAAAGAATTTTTAGCAGTTGTATTTGCATGTGATAAGTTTAGGCCTTATATTGTTGACTCTAAAGTAACTATTCACACTGATCATGCTGCTATCAAATACCTTATGGAAAAGAAAGATGCTAAACCTAGACTTATTAGATGGGTTCTCCTACTGCAAGAATTTGATTTGCATATTATTGATTGAAAGGGAGCTGAGAATCCCGTTGGAGACAACTTGTCTAGGCTAGAGAATATTCTTGATGACCCACAACCTATTGATGATAGCTTTCCTAATGAACAATTAGCTATCATAAATACTTCTCGTACTGCTCCATGGTATGCTGATTGTGCTAATTACATTGTTGCTATGTTTATACCACCTAGTTTCACATACCAGCAAATGAAAAAGTTCTTCTATGATTTGAGACATTACTTCATGGATGATCCACACCTTTATAAAGAAGGAGTAGATGGTATTATTAGACGTTGTGTACCTGAGCATGAAAAGGAACAGATTCTATGCAAGTGCCACTTCGAAGCTTATGGAGGACACCATGCTGGAGATAGAACTGCACATAAGGTATTGCAATCTGGTTTTTATTGGCATACTCTCTTCAAGGATGCTCGTAAGTTTGTCTTGTCTTGTGATGAATGCCAAATATTAGTAAACGTTAAGAAATGCCTATGAATTATTCACTTGTTATTGAACCATTTGATGTCTGAGGCTTTGGTTATATGGGACCGTTTCCTTCCTCTAATGAGTATACACATATTTTAGTTGTTGTTGATTATGTTACTAAGTGGGTAGAAGCTATTCAAACTAGTAGTGTTGATCACAACACCTCTATTAAGAAGCTTAAAGAAGTTATTTTTCCGAGGTTTGGAGTCCCTAGATACTTAATGACTTATGGTGGTTCACACTTTATTCATGGTGCTTTTCGTAAAATGCTTGCTAAGTATGATTTTAACCATAGAATTGCATCCCCTTATCACCCACAGTCTAGTGGTCAAGTAGAACTAAGCAACAGAGAGCTAAAATTAATTTTCCGAAAGGCAGTTAATAGGTCTATAAAGAATTGGTCCAAGAAACTCAATGATGCATTATGGGCCTATAGAACTGCATACAAAAATCCTATGGGTATGTCTCCATATAAAATGGTTTATGGAAAAGCTTGTCACTTACCTCTTGAGCTAGAACATAAGGCATATTCCGTTATTAAAGAGCTCAATTATGATTTCAAACTTGCAGGTGAGAAGAGGTTATTTGACATTAGCTCGCTTGATGAATGGAGAACTGTCACACCCTGCACTTTGTAATATGTCATTTGCATCAATGAAGCATGAAAATTTGGACCAGCAATTTTTTTTGGCATCATTTGGCTTTTATTTGGAATTGAGTTTTTCTTCATGAGTTTTCATGTGCTCATTAAAGTCAACTATTACCTCTTGCAGAATTCATCTCCATACCCAAAACTTCTGCCCAATGATCATACCAAGTGTTTATAGCAGTATAGTATTTTCTTATAAAATTAATTTTGGCCAAAGTGTATTTACAAAAATTAGTATTCCAAAAACCCCTGAATTGAGGTTTGCACTGCAAGTGCTTGATTTAGGGTGAGAAAATTATTTCAAAAAGTATATTTAAGACCTAGTAGTCATAGGACTCCCAGAAACCACAAAAGTATAATTTTAAAAGCTATTTTCCTATTTTATTTAAAAGCTTTTTCTTAAGGCCGGAAATGGTCTTTAATACGGAAAAATTATTTAAGTATTTCAAAAATATTTGCCAAAATTCAGGGAGACTCATAGGACATATATTGTCCATATATAAGAGTTTCAACACTTGGTCATGTTCAAAATAATGGGCTAATCCCTCTCAAACCCTTTCTGGATATTTCAAGCTTTTGAAATATTTACAAAGGAAATATTCTCTAAAAATTCCAGGGAAATTCTATCATGTCATATATGACATATTTGATGATCTTGCCGTACTGCGGGATCGTGGGTGACACGAAAGCTTCACGGATCTTGTGGGTAAAGTGCGCAACCTCTGCAGAGTGTACAAATATTCGAATAGCCGTGTCCACGGTCAAGGACAGTTGGGTAACCGCTCTTGGGCTACGTCCAATGTTTGCGAAACCTTGCGTGTGTGTGTATGTTGAGTCAAGGTGGTGACTTGACTCGTCGAGTTGAATCCTATTCATGTTGATATCGGTAACCTGTCTTCGAGGTTACGTGAATTTATTGATGCATATACTTGTTGGTAGAATATTTATTCTAGCTCGTAGCTAGATTGCTCATTGTTGTCCAATTGCATTGTTACTTTGAACCAAATCATGGGTTGCTTGCGAGTACATTCAAAGTACTCATTGGCTTGCCACTGGTTATTTAATTGGCCAGGCATGGAGGAACAGGAATATGAAGAAGAGTTCTACGAAGACGAACATGCGAACTAGGAAGCTATCCCAGTCAGAATGCCTGTAGGGTTAAGGCAGATGGCATGGGTTCAACTTATCATCGAAGACTTCCGCTATTTGAGTTATTTGCTATTTAGCCCGTGAGGCTTTATCTATGTAAGACTTGGCCATAATGGCCATAATTTGTGTAAGACGGTATGTATGGATGTAAGACTCTTGTTATTCAGCTTCTGTGTGTTCAGTGAGCATTGATCTCTGGGATCACCATACACGTGCATTCGGTGATCTCGACTCTTAAGTCGGGGTCCCCACAAGAACCCAAGCTTATGAGAATGCCAAGCTGGTCAAAGAAAAGGTTAAAAGATGGCATGACAAATGGGTACAAAAGCATGAGTTTAACGTAGGTGATTATGTCTTGCTATACAACTCTCGTTTAAGATTTTTTGCAGGAAAAAATCTCTCTAAATGGGAAGGTCCTTACGTTATCGAGGAGGTCTATCGTTCCGGTGCCATACAAATCAACAACTTCAAAGGCACGAATCCAAAGGTGGTGAACGGTCAAAGAATCAAACACTATATCTCAGGTAACCATATAAATATTGAAACCAATGTCATTGAAACCGTAACCTCGGAGGAATACATAAGGGACACTTTCCAGAATGATTCAGACCCCGAAAAGGAAGAGGTATGTGGTACGGTAAGTAAACCGACTCCAAAATAGTTCTAATGGCAATTTTTCACCGTTTTGGAATATTTAGAAAAATAGAAAAATAAGATGTAGTCCGGAAAGGACACGAGGCATCCATGAGGGTGGAGGGCGCGCCCCCTGCCTCGTGGGCACCTCGTGTGCCTCCCACACTCCAATTTCTTGCACATTACTTCTTTTGGTCGGTAAAATTTCACTATATATTCTCCCGAAGGTTTTGACCACCGTATCACGCAAAAATCCTTTGTTTTCGTTTTGAGCGGTTATTTCTAACAGATCTAGGTCATCATGACGTCTTCCAGCACCCCCAAGGACAAGTTCTTCGAGAAGGTCATCAACACCTACCTCGCGGAGGTGCTGCATCACCCTCAAAACATTGAGGTGCGTGAGGGGTGTTGCACATCCGCAATGTTGAGGGACCAAGGAGGACCGGAAGCGTGGAGACGAGACTCGAAGCAACATAGCAGCAATTTTTCAAGTGCCAAGGTATGGTGGAACGAGGACTCAACGCCAACCACATGATGATCATGGATCTCGCCAACAACCACAAGCTGGACGCCAAGATCTTTGGGGAAGCCATCTCCCAGCTTCAAGAGAGAATCGAGCACCTCCAGGCCCAGATCTATGACCTACAAAACCAAAACTGTGAGTATGAATATAGATTCAAGAAGATGAGTTTGGCTGCAGATTTGAGGATCCCGGAGACTCGATCATCCTTTTACGATGGTGAGCCCATGTCTTGGAAGATGGACAACAAGCCTACATCATCAACAACCCCATCGTCACCACCTCCGAAGAAGGAGACATAATCATATGGGTATTGGCACTCCCCTTGGGAACTGCCAAGCTTGGGGGAGGTGCCCCGGTATCGTATCACCATCACACTCCTATCTTTACCGTTTTTCTTAGTTCGATCCTTTTGGTAATATCTTGGTCTAGTAGAATAAAGTTAGCATGATCCAGTTGTGAGCTTCTGCTTTACGATCTTTACCTTTGTAATAGAGTCCGTGAGCTATATAATAAAGATTAGTGTTGAGTCAAGGGCTTGATTTCCTCGCTATGATCATAAGAGAATAAAAGAAAATATAAAAAGTATCAAAGAGATCATATTGATCTTATGAAAGGTAATGACTTCACATATAAAGAGTATGATGAATAAAAGTTGTTGAGAATTGACAAACATAGTTTTGGTCATCGTTGCAATTAATAGGAAGTAATAAAGAAACAGAGGTTTCACATACAAATATACTATCTTAGACATCTTTTATAATTGTGAGCACTCATTAAAATATGACATGCTAAAGAGTTGATGTTGGACAAGGAAGACAACATAATGGGTTATGTTTTCTTATATTCAAAATAAAGTATATTGTCATGGATCATCAAACATGTTGAGCTTGCCTTTCCCCCTCATGCTAGCCAAAACTCCTTGCACCAAGTAGAGATACTACTTGTGCTGCCATACATCCTTAAACCCAGTTTTGCCATGAGAGTCCACCATACCTACCTATGGATTGAGTAAGGTCCTTCAAGTAAGTTGTCATCGGTGCAAACTCTGTAAAATATGTATGATTTATTAGTGTGGAGGAAATAAGCTTTATACGATCTTGTGATATGGAAGTAATAAAAGTGACGGACTGCATAATAAAGGTCCCTGTCACAAGTGGCAATATAAAGTGACGTTCTTTTGCGCTAAGACTTTGTGCATCCAACCATAAAAGCACATGACAACCTCTGCTTCCCTCTGCGAAGGGCCTATCTATTATTCTTGCCTTATAAGAGTCAAGGTGATTTCCACCTTTCCTTTTTACATTTTATCCTTTGAAAAGCACATTGTGTTTGAAAGATCCTGACATATATACCCAATTGGATGTAAGTTATCATGATCTATTACTGTTGACATTACCCTTGAGGTAAAAGGTTGGGAGGCAATAGCATAAGCCCCTATCTTTCTCTGTGTCTGATTAAAACTCCATACCCATAAGTATTGCGTGAGTGTGAGCAATTGTGAAAGACTAGATGATAGTTGAGTATGTGGACTTGCTGAAAAGCTCTTATATTGCCTCTTTCCGATGTTATGATAAATAGCAATTGCTTTAATGACTGAGATCTTAGTTTGTTGGTTTTCAATGAAGTTTCTGATTCATACTTGACATAGTGAATAGCTTGTTACCTTAGCATAAGAGTCATATGACAATATATACATATATATAT